>JAEOAD010000052.1:1880000-2480000 GCA_036365145.1 Orientallactaga sibirica | reverse complement strand
TAGTTTAAACCTAATTAAAATTGAATTTTAATTGTAAGCTCATCGTGCAGATCTTTCCTGTATTCATATACGGCATCTGGGCTGAAGAATGAATCTTGTGAGCTGTCAGTTTCTCTCAAGACTCTGAAAGGCTGCAGACTACATTCCCCCTGACCCCCACCCCCAGCCCAGATCACCACAAATTCATAAATTCATGCTCATCTTCAGCTCTTGATCACATGTCTGTCCTCAGTGCCTGGCCCAAGTAGTGCACACCAGGGATCTGTGACTGTGTGCTGGGAGACTGACTGAACGAACACGGCCTTCTTTAGTTGGTACCTGAGCCATCTGCCTGGGCTGGCTGGAGGGAGCTGATGGCTGCAAACCCTGGGTTGGCCCACTCTACAGGACTTCACTTGGTTTATGATGTCAGAAAAGATGTTGTCCCCAGCTGAACTCTTTGAATAGTGCTTTGAACCACTGCTGTGGTCTGTTTCATTGTAGCCTTTTTGTGAACTGATGGGTAAGTGCCTTGAGTTTAAGGGAACCCGTTTCTGAACACCCACCTTCTCTTTCCGAGTTGTTGAGTCCCCTCATTGCTCCAGCCCAGCACAGTGGACACACAACAGTAAGACCCTCTGATTCTATCCTTTGTGTCTATCTCAAGTGTCCCAAACAGATGTGACAGCCAATCATCTGGTTATCTGTTTCTTTATGCTGGGCTGGAAAAAAAAAAAAAACATGTTTCTGCAGTGGCCTCATTAAGCTTTAATTCTCTTCAGGAAAAAAAAAAGAAAAGAAAAGAAAAGAAAAGAAAAGAAAAGAAAAGAAAATCTCTATATCTCAAGTGGCATTCACAGATTTCTTCTGAAATTTGGGAAGAAATTTTTGACCAAAAGGAGGCCACGGAACCCCTCTCTGTGTTTCTATTCCACTTAGAATGAGGAGACAGAAAACCCCAGAAAATGTGCTGATGGAGTGCACTGTAACATAACCTAGGCATCTATCCACAAGCCAGCTTTGGTGCCCGGCCTGCCAAGCATGTGGCTGGGACCCCTCCATAGAGCCTGTCACATGAATACTCTGCCACCCCAGCAGCCTACAGTGCAAGCCACGCCACTGCACGGGCTCAAATTCTGCACATTGGGGCATTTTCTTTTTTCTGTTTTCATCAGAGAGCACAGGGCTGGAGCTGTTTGCAGAAGACGGAGTAGCTCTCATTTAAATTATTCAAAGTTGTATTTGGCTGACTGTTGAGTTTCGTTCATTCCCAGGCTGGGATCAGGTCCAAGGATTGTTAAAGAAAAAAAAAAAAAAAAGAAAGAGTCCACAGTGATTTTAGTAGCTGAAGAATGGAGGTACTTTGGTGAGAGAGCTATAGAAACCAGCAGCTCAGTGGGAGGGGTGGGGCTGGGTGATGTGGTCTGTATGGCACACTTGGGTGATGGGGACTCATTAAAAGCCCATGGAGAGGAGACCCAGGGTGAGCAGGCGAAGCAGCATGTATGTGGGGGTGTTGGGGAGGCATAGCTGCAACGGTTTCTTTGGGGGGGAAGATCAGGATGTCGTAATGGGAGTGCCCCTTTCATCTGCATTGCTGAGGGTGAGTGGCCAGCAGAGCCCATCCAGTCATTAGCAATTTGGCAGCCAGTTTGGGGAGCCCAGAAGAGATACTGCGGGGTGGGGGGGGGGCATCACTTCTGGAATGTAATGCTCTGGAGAAAAGTTCGCATTTTCTTTTCTTTGGAGTTGGGCTTCGAGGCCCCGTGTTCTGCGGGTACGTTCTGTGGTGCTAATTCAGGGAACTTATTGCATATATCTGGCTGTAAATGAGCAGCGCTATGGATCTGATTGCTTGATGAACTTGGCATGAAGTCGTAAGTCTCAAGTGAGGGTGATTTTGAAGCGAGTAGGACAGACACAGAGAGGCACAGAGCGAACCCCACAAACTGCATTGTTTTGTCTTTAAAGATACTCAACCTAATTTATTTCAACCAAATTAAAAAATATATATATATTTAAATATTTTATTTTTGTTTGCTTATTTATTTGAGAGAGAGGGGGAGAATGGGCATGTCAGGGCCTCTAGCCACTGCAAACGAACTCCAGACGTATGCACCCCCTTGTGCATCTGGCTAACGTGGGTCCTGGAGAATCAAACCTGGGTCCTTTGGCTTTGCAGGCAAATGCCTTAACTGCTAAGCCATACCTCCAGCCCTTAAAAAAAAATATTTAGCCCATTTCATTCAATATCTCCCATGTGCCAGGTTCTGAGAGTACCAAGAAAAATAAGACAAAGTCAAGCATCAAGAGATGGCGGGAGAGAGAAACAAACACAATCTTGGTCATGCGCTGAGTTCCGTAATGCAGGAGCGTGGGAACAGCCCGCAACACAGCAGACTGCGGCTCAGCCTGGGACACAGAGGGCTTGAGAAATCTCTGGCGTCTCCTCCCACTGACTGACTTCCACAGGTGGGTGCATGCATGTGTATTCCATCCTTGGTACTATGTGAGTCTCTGTTGCTCTGTGTGGGGTGCCCACTGCCGGGTGGGGATTCTTTCTCTGGCACATGAGTCTAGCAGTAATGGTTTCCTGTGGGAGGTACAAGGCTATGCCATCTGGCATCCTGCAACACCCACGGGTAGTGGTGCAAACCTGTGTCATCGGCTCCTGTGGTACTGGTTCTGTTCACCAGGTTTTCTGCCCTCCTTGGTTAGAAATGATAATTGAGGGCTGGAGAGATGGCTTAGTGGTTAAGGCGCCTGCCTCCTAAGCCTAAGAACACTGGTTCCAATCTCCAGCGGTTCCAATCTCCAGGTCCTACGTTTAGTCAGAGGCAAAGTGACGCAAGGGCGCAATGCTGCACTTGACCACAAGGGCGCGCACACATCTGGATTTCGTTCGCAGCAGCTGAGACACTGCTGGCGCGCCCATCTCTGTCTTCCTCTCTCTCTCTTTCTCTCTCTCTCTCTCTCTGTGTATCTCTCCAAAAAATAATGAGAAATAAAAACTTTTAAAAGAAATGATAATTGAGGAACTGTAAAGAATGAAGCAGTCAGATGGGATGTAAGTGACAGGGTTGTCCCTTACTTGCTTTAGTGGTGGTGGCTGGAAGACCGAGGGTCTCATGGGTAAGCAGAAAGCTTTGAGTGTCTTCCTGGAACATGTAACAGAGCTGTCACCTTCTTTGCCACCAACTGCCTGACCAACCAGGTTCACAAAGCCTAGTTCTTCTCTGAGATGGCTTCCAGGTCTCCTGGGTCCCTGCATGTTTAGTTTTTCAAAGGTCTTAAATCCCAGTGCTGGATATTTTTCCTTGTCTGAGCCCACACCAGGGTCCCCAGGGCTCTTCTGCTTGGAACACTGGCTGGCTGAGACGGGCATTGACGTTGAAGGATGATGCGTATGGACACTGAAGAACCCACTGTCAGGTGAGGGCGCCTTCTCTGGTTCCTGTTGAGATCAGACTTCAGACAAAGCTTTGGGCTCATGATGCTTTTATAAAAAGTGATTCCAGGAGGAAGAGGGCACTGGGAGTGGGAGAGAGGGAGGTGGCCACCACTCTAATGGAAATGTGGGCTCAATCCAGGGAGCCCTGTAAGGAATTGTGAACACCATACTCTGGTCTTCTGGAAGGTGAGTAACCTTGATCCGTCAACTGCTGTCCCTTATTGTCCGAGAGTACCACCTTTAGGCCACCAACACATAGCACTGCTGGTCTATCTGGTTCCAGGCGCTAATGGAGTTCCAGCTGACACCAGAGGAAGTGCACTCTAGAGGATACAGGAATGTGAATGCTCAAAATAGGGGGAAGCTGGTGGCACGTGAGGGAATGGCCCAAACGGTGGGTAAATTCTGACTGGTGGGACCCAGACCAGAGATTTAACCCTGTGGGTCATAGAAGGTGAGTTGGATTGCATAATACCCCATCTGAATTTTCCATGTGACACAAAAGCCACTGAAGAACAGACATGGGTTAAGGGCCGGGTAGATGGCTCCGTGGGTAAGGTGCTTGTCCTGCAGGCATAAAGGCCTGAGCTTGATCCCCAGAACCCGCATAAAAATGGAGAGTGTGTGCAATCCCAATGTTGAGTAAGCAGACACAGGAAGATCCCTAGGGATTGCTGCCCATCTAATCTAATTTCCAGGTCAATGAAAGACTGTGTCTCAAAAAAAAAAAAAAAAAAAAAAAGGTGGACAGTGTTTCTGAGGAATGGCACCCGAGGTTGTCCTCTGCCTTCCACATACATGCCCAAGCACCTACATAGACATAAGTGTGCATGCACGCACACACACAACAACAGCAACAACAACAATGACAACTTTGGTTAAGATGAGTTATATTTCTGATGCTATAAAAATGAAAATGACAGGGTCTGCAGTCAGAAAGGATGAAGACAATCCTGAGTCTTTGGGGGATACATATAAGAAAGTGATAGGCAATGAATCAGAAAGAGCCTCATGGCTCAGATTATGGAATACCCTAGCTATGTACGTAAAAGAGTCACAAATCTTAATTTGCACGTCAACCTATGCATGCAAAAAAAAAAAAAAAAAAAAGGTAATTTTTCAGTGACTTCAAGCCTTTTTTTTTTTTTTTTTTTAGGTAGGGTCTCGCTCTAGCCCAGGCTGACCTGGAATTCATTTGATAGTTTCAGGCTGGCCTCAAATTCACAGCAATCTCTCTCCTCCTACATCTGCCTCCTAAGGGCTGGAATTAAAAGTGTGCACCACCACACCTGGCAACTTCAAGCTTTTTTTTCTGTGTCCCACCAGCTGGTTGCCAGGCAAAGTATTGGTATCAACAGATCTCATAAGCTTTTTAAAAATCTTTATTTATTTATTTATGAGAAGAGAGGAAAGAGAGAAGGAATGGACACACCAGGACCTTTTCCTATTTTAAATAACTGCTGAACTATCTACCCAGCCCTGGCTTAGAGCATTTCATTTGATCTAATAAAGACTTTCTTCAGGCAGCACTGGGTGTCCTCTGGCAAAATGCATGGGGGGAAGGCCCCTGCATCTCTTCTTCCCAGAATGGTGCCAGGCACAGTATTGCTGTAATGTGCTGAAGCATATCTCCTAGTTCCAGGGTCAAAAACCTGTTTGTTATCCATTGTAAAATGTCCAACACACTGCTAATGGAGATTCTGTTTTAAAACACATAAAAAATAAGTTACCAGGATAAAATGAAATGAAAAGAGACAAACGAAACCCAGGCTGAAATTTTTTATTAAGAGGCTGAACAGACTTGAAAGCACTCTGTCAGGCTGTTGTAGAAGCTTTTCCACACTTGCGCTCCGTTTCTGGATTTATCTTGTCATAACTGGTAGCAAATTTCACAGACTGGTACTCATCCAGGGACCACACTTGGTGTCGGTCTGTCTCTTGGAGGGAACAAGCTGCGAAGACACCACTTGCTCAGGTGTCTGGGGAAGGGCGCTTACCCTCCACGTGGTTACTTAGCTGGTTGGCACTGAGGGCCAGTGCTTGGCTCCTCCTGACATATTCTCCTCCCATCTGCTGCTGTTAAATACCAAGGCTTGGCCACACACCCTCCACCTGACCTATGGACCCAAAGGTTGACTTTCAAGATTGACCATGACCTTACCTCCCTGTGGCAGATGCCTGGAGTCTCAACTCTGAATCTACCCTACCAAGGATCACTCAGGCCCTCCTTTGTGCTGCTGGCTTTGGACTGTGGAAGTTTCCAGTGTGTCTTGGTTGAGATTTGGTGCAAGATGCCCACCCCCCACCCCCGGATCTCCAGGGAAAAGCCAGAGAAAGCAATGGGGACCAGACGGTTCTTGTTCCTCACTCCTCCCTTTGTCTTTCCCACCTTTTAGGGGAGGAGTCTTCCCCTTCGTTTTCCACTCCTCTGGAACTCAAACTTGTCAGCTCTAATCTTTGTGTGAATTTGTGTGTGTGTGTGTGTGTGTGTGTGTGGTGCAGGTAGGGGCCAGAGAACAACACTGGTGTTTCTCAGGTGCTTCCCACCATGTTTATTGAGACAAGGTTTCTCACTGGCCTGGAATATGCTCATTGGACAAGACCAGGTGGCCAGTGAGTAAAGCCCCAGGGAAATGCCTGTTTCCACTTTCCCACAGCTGGGATTGTGAGCATACGCCATGTCTGGCATTTTTACCTGGGTTCTGGGAATTGAACTCAGGTCTCCATGTTTGCCAGGCAAGCACTTTACCAACTCTTACTAGTGAGCAGGACTCTCTTTTTGTCTATCTCAAGAGCTCCTTTCTGAGCTGGGCTTCCTGGACTTGTGAAGGGCCATGTAAGGACAGGAGGCCTATAGAAGTGTAACTCCTGTCCTGCTCCAGGACTTTGTACCTGAACTTTCTTTCTTTTTCTTTTTCATTTTTTTTTTTTTGAGGTAGGGTCTCACTTTAGCTCAGGCTGACCTGGAATTCACTATGTAGTCTCTGGGTGGCCTTGAACTCATGGCAATCCTCCTACCTCTGCCTCCCAAGTGCTGGGATTAAAGGCATGTGTCACCACTCCCGGCTTTTTCTTTCTTTCTTTCTTTTTTAAAAGATTTATTTTTATTTATTTATTAGAGACAGAGAGAGAGAGAGGGAGAGAAAGAGATACAGAGAGAAAGTGAGAATGGGCATGCAAGGGCCTCTAAGCTACTGCAAATGTACTTGAGACGCTTGTGCCACCACGTGCATCTGGCTTACGTGGGACCTGGAGAATCCAACTAAGGTCCTTAGGCTTGGCAGGCATATGCCTTAACCACTAAGCCATCTCTCCAACCCTGTACCTGAACTTTCTTTGGTAACAAATCCTAACCTTTCCCACCATCAGGTAGGTAGTTAGGTTGAAGAGTTTGTCCTGGGGTGATGCATTTGGTTTTCAAAGATGCCATTATTTTCACAGTTATGCATAATCGTATCCTTCAAACACATAGGACGAAATTGGCTCACTGACAGAGTTGTGTCACGCCATCTGATGTTTCATTGCCCAAATCTAACCACTGGAAAGGTTGAAGCAAATCTCCACATATTCTGGATGATTCCTCTTTAAAAGCACAAGTAGTCTCCGGTCCGTTTTGTACAACCTCTGTCACCAAAGTTCACTGACAGATGTATCGTGTGCTTTACATCAACCTATTCTGTGTGTTATGCAAGTTGATGGGAACTATGCATCATGCAATTTTACGGAGCAGTTTGTGGTCACCATGTGTTATTGAGATCTGATGTGCGTACCGATGACAAATTAGATCTGATGCAGATGGAAATGATGTTCTGTGGGGGAAAGCTGCATGAAATTAGTTTGTCTCCAAGGGTTCAGAACACCTTAACCTAACTTCTTAGCTTCTGAAAACCACAGATCACAGTAATGCTCGGGGGTGGGCTGAGGATTCCCCTAAGTGAATGTCCCTGTCTGTGTTTTGTTGCTATTTATTTTTGTGCACATGGGTACATGTGTGTGCAGGTGCACACAGAGGCCAGAGGATAACCTCACGCGTTATATCCTCAGATACTGCTGTTCACCTTATTTGATTATTTTTATTTATTTATTTGAGAAAGACAGACAGAGAAAGAGAGAATGGGCGCACCAAGGCCTCCAGCCACTGCAAACGAACTCCCGATACATGCGCCACCTTGTGCATCTGGCTTACATGGGTCCTGGCGAATTGAGCCTCAAACCGGGATCCTTAAGCTTCCCAGGCAAGCACTTAACCACTAAGCCATCTCTCCAGTCCCTTGTTCACCTTATCTGACACCGGATCTTTCACTGGCCTGGAGCTGGCCTGGTTAGGCTAGACTGGATGGCCAGCAAGCCCCAGAGATGTGCCTTCATCTGTTGTCCGTCTTCCCAGTGCTAGGATTACAAGCACTGCACATTGCCAGACCCAGTTTTGTTTTTCTTTCTTTCTTTTTTTTTAAATATAGGTTCTGGGAATCAAACTCGGGCCCTCATGCGTAGGAGACAAGCACTTTACAAGAGAGAGAGACATGGATCGTCCCAGCTCTGAATGGACTCACTTGCAGAGGACAGCTATCAGGAACTGGGGTGACCATGGTATTAGAGAGAGAGAGAGAGAGCGAGAGAGAGAGTCTGTCCAAAAATGTTTTATATAAAGCTCCCAACTCTAGTGTTCAGATACTTCATTTGCTTCTAGTCTGGAGTTGCCCTTGTCCTAATGATGGTCACCAGGGGAGGGGGAGCTGGGAAGGGAATGGACAGGGGCCTCCCTTTAGTGACACTAAACTTTAGACTAGCTGGACTCATTTCTAGGGAGGACAGGAATCCCAGTTGGTGGGGTGAGGCTGTGTGTGGGGCTGAGGCCTGGCGGTGATTAAACTCAGAGCATCTCTAATCTTGGTGATCCCCAGAAAGGACCTCCTGCAATACGGGGGTGCACTGAAGACACGAATATGCAAGTGAGAGGAACCCCACTCCAGTATCTCCTTTAAAACTGAATCTGAGACTTCCTCCCTCCAGAACATTTACTGCAGGGGGATCTGCTCCCCTTCCCACATTTAACACATGCACTCGCAGAGCTGTGAGGCCATAAAGGAGCTCAAAGCCGCTCAGGCAAGGACAACAAAGACCAGACCTTCCAAATGATAACTGGGATTTTATAACTCATAATGCCGCGCCTGCTATATTAAAAGTGGAGGACTTTTTGAACTGCAACTTTTACGTCCCAATCCAATAGTTCTTCCCACTTTGAAACACCCCAATCTGAATTTTATAGGGATTATTTTTTTATTATAGGTAAAGCAATTAAATCTCCATATTGAAGGATGTAAACCTTTTAAGGCCCTTCTCAGACTATCAAAAGAGCAGAAGGCTTATATTTAACAGGTGTGACAACCCAGCACAGGACTTTCCACTGAAAAGGAGCTTGACGTTATCCAGCGACGAATACTTAAATTAATCCAAAACATCTTTTGGATAAAAGGGATTTTAAAAAGAATTAGATGGCCCACAAAACTTTATACAGGGAGAAGACTATCTTATGGGTGAGAAGCTAAAGAATACTAATCTAACGGAATGTGTTAAGTGGTGTTTTTTTAAAGCCTTCCTTTCAAATAACATTTATTTAAAATTAAAAAAAAATTATTTGGCCCAGCATGGTGGCACATGCCTTTAATCCCAGCACTCAGGAGGCAGAAGTGGAGGGATCGCTGTGAGTTTGAGGTCAGCCTGGGAGTCAGTTCCAGAGATCCTACTTCAAAAACACCCAAAAAATAAAAAATAGAAAAACTTATTTGAGGTAAAGAAGAGAATGGGCGCTCCGCGTTCCAGGGCAAACAAACTCCAGATATATGTGCCAATTTATGCATCTGGTTTTAAGTGGGTCTTGGGGAATTGAACTTGAGACAGCAGGCTTTGCAAAATACCTTTAACCACTGAGCCATCTCCCCAGACTTCAAATAATGTTTTAACTTAATTAGAATGATGGCGCCTGTCTGTGGTATGGTATCGTATGGTATGGATGGACAGTGGTCTCTCTGAAGTACAGATAGATAGTGAATGCATCCTTGTTTCCTGTGTTCCACCGACTTCTCAAATTAACTTGCTGATTGACTTTATAGAAACTTATTCTTCTTATATTGACCTCAGCCATCCATCAGACAGAAGGTTCTGGCTGGGGTTGTGGGCCAGGATTAGATCAGACCACAGAAAGAATCGTCAAACCATATTTATAAGAAGAAGCCATTATAGGAACCAATGTAGGAAGGTCTATACAGTACAATGGGATTCACCATTGCAAGATTAGTCAAAGTTAAGGACCCATAGTTTGTGAAACCCAGCATGAGCTGTTTTGCCTTCTACAAAATTCTTCCCGACTCCTGTCGTGTGATCCTTTAGGGAATAGGAAAGGGGTTCGGCTGAGGAGTCGCAAATGAACACGTCAGAAATGTGGTTTTCGCCCCTTCAAGACTCAGAACATTTCAGGAAGAATGTAAGAGCCAGAAGATGGGAGGAGTGCTTTTCAACGCTGTCCTCCAAACACAAAGTGGCCACTGCTATCGTGACCTCATGGTGGCTGTCACTACGTGCACAAGTCCTGCACAATATTGGGTCTATCAATGTTTAGTCCCAGATGATGAGAAGGACAATAAAAAGAAGACATCAAAACAGAAAAGGGACTAGATAGGAAGAAAAAGGGTTCAGTGGAAAGGTGATGAAGGAAGGGAGACAAAAGAAGGTCATGAGAGAGGATTCTGAGCAAAATACATTATGTACATGGTGTGTGAAAACCGTCAATGAAAAGGTTGAAAAAAAATTTTTTTTTGAGTTCCTGATTTCTCAGTAGTTGTAGCTTGGGGGCTGTTGAAATCATGCTGTTTCTTACTAAAGCACACAGTTATTTATTCTTACAGTATGTTCCTTTGTCAATGAGCAGTTGTAATAAGATCTTAGCACTTGTGTACGTTGCTGATGCCTGACATGCCTTCCCAGGGCCCTGTTGGATTAAAAAGCAGGGTACCATGTCCAAAGGCTCCCCCTAAGTGTTAAGCACTTTGTGGGGCAAGCTTTGTAACTCAGTTGTCAAGAGATAGATTTCAAACTACAATGGAAGATCCTGAATCTAAAATGGTTGGACATGAGTTAGAGTGAAAAGGAACCAAAATATATGTATGATTAATTAATAGGAAAGACAGGTCAGATATATTTTAAAATTTATTTATTTGCAAGCAGAGAGAGAGAGAGAGAGAGAGAGAGAGAGAGATAAAGAGGGAAAGAGAGAGAAGGAGAGAATGAGAATGAATATGGGTGTGTCAGGGCCTCCAGCCACTGCAAAGGACCTCTAGATGCATGTGTCACTGTGTATCTGGCTTTACAATGACACCAGGGAATCGAACCCAGGTCATTATGCTTTACTGGCAAGTGCCTTAACCACTGAGCCATTTCTCCAGTCCCAAGGTCAGCCATTTTTAAGAGGTCACTAACTGCAGTGTTATAACGACTGATACCAGGGAGCTCATTCAATGTTAAAGGGAACAATCAGCTTTGCAGCAGACTTGAACATGCATGCCACTTGTCACTAACCTCTCACCTTTGAACCTGCATCTGGCTCTTTGTACTGTTCTCTTACAAAGCAAAGGGTGCCTACTTGTCAGCCACTTTTCAACATTTCTTTTTAGTTTTTATCATCTCTTGGCCACCTGCGGAGGAGGTGGTCTCCTGCCTGAACCACCACAGTGTGCCTGCCATTCTAGAAGTTTCTGGGAAGTACCGGAACAGAGTCGGCTATGGATGAGCCCACTTTGGCATCTCTAGGGTTAAAGGTCGCCTTGGAACCTATAGGTCCTGGACCAATCATTTTCCACACTCAGTTGCTTAGACCCATTTTATTATTTTTTTTTCCCCCCTAGCAAACAGGAAACAGAGCCCTGAAGGTTTATTTATTTTTTTTCTAAGTTGGAAAGTGCCTGGGGAGGGGCATACTCAGGCTGCCCACAGACAACCCTGAGCCTGACCCAGACTTGGGGGTCTCTCTGTGTGTTTTTTCTTCCCTCTCCCCCCCCCCATTATTTTGGCAGACTTTTTGGAATGTCTGGGAGCTAAGGGCTTTGCTTCATGGACCAGAATTCTGAAGCAAGAAAAAGAGAAAGTTATAGACTAAACCACAGAAATGTAAACACGTCTGCAGCTAAAATAACTCCACTTTCATTGAAAACACTCCTCCCTCACAATCAGACTTCTGTGTGCTACGGTCCATAAAACGGCATGTTAATAGCGACCAATTAATAGATTATGTTGCTCGGCCTTAAAAGTTGAGGGCGTTTTAATTATTATTTTTCAAATTAAAAGAGTGCTTATTCCCTCCCTTCCCTTGGGGTGGGTGGGGAGGGGGGACTTAGCTTTCTTTCTGGCTGTTTGCTGAAATTCTTGGCTGTTAAAGTGTGGCGAGGGAGGGAGATGAGTAGTTTTCACTCCGTAGGAATGGGGAGCGCATGCAGGAGGGCGCTCAGGGATGGGTTCCTAAAGACCGCGCTGGCGCTGTCGTGGTGACGCCCGGGCGGGCTGCACAACCAGGGCGACGAGACGCCTAACCAGGTAAGCGCAATTTTGATGTCAGAATTTACTTCTGAGCCGGACATCTGGAGGGACCTTGCCACTGTGCCCCGAGCCGATAGACGAGCCCCAGCGCTGGGCTGCACCCGGGCAGAGCAGGCAGCTCAGGCAGCGGATGGATGCTCAGTCCCTCACCAGGGCTGCTGTCAGCCAGGGCGTCCCGCGGGCCGGTCCCTTCGGGCATCCTCCCAAGGCACCGATCCCCAGGCGCAGGTCGGTCTCGTCTTCTTAAAGTCGATCACTCAGCACCCGCGGCTCTTCCTTCCTGGGAGAGGTCGTCCTCGGTTCTGGCTCTGGCTAGCATCCCAGGCCCACCGGGTCATTTAAAAAACTCCTGCAAGCAGTTCGACTTTTAACTAGGACGTTTGATACCGTAACTGGGGAATATAGGACTTCTCCCTAAAAGGGATCGGGGACTTCCGAGGAACCGGCACTTCCTCGGCGACACCTCCCAGCCCTGTCCTGTCCCGCCCCGTTCCTCCCCTCCTCCGTTTGCTCCTCTGGGCTCCCAGAATTGCGCCCCGGGTTCTTCTGGGGCTGGGCTCGGTCGGCTCGTGGTCCCGTGCCTGTTCCTCCTCCGCCACTGCCTTCTTTTCCTCCTCCTTCCCCTCCTCCTCCCGGGAGCTGTCTGCCCCGCCGCCGGCAGACCCCGGGAGGGGCTCGTCCGGCAAAGCTGCCCGAGCCCCAAGGCCCGCGGGAGCGCGCACGGACACTGGAACAAACCAGACGCGCGCGCACACACAACCCCACGAGCCCAGGACCTGCACGCACAAGCAGATCCACGAACGCCTCGGCTTCGCGCTCTCGCGCCTTCCCGCATCCACGGGCACCTGGATCCGCGCGTGCATTTCCCCCCCGCGCGCACCTGGGTCCGCGCGTGCATCCCTCCCGCGTGTAGCTGGATCCGCGCGTGCATCTCTTCCGCATGCACCTGGAGCCACGCGTGTGTCCCTCCCGGGCGCACCTGGAGCAGGGCGTGCATCCGTCCCGCTGGTAGCAGGAGCCGCGGGTGCATCTCCCCCGCGTGCACCTGGGCCCGCGCGAACATCTCGCGGCGCCCGCCCGCCCCGCCCCCCGCGCCCTCCCGGCTGGGCTCCCAAGTGGCGAGGTTGGCTATTGGCGGGATCCGGAGCCTCCCCGAGCCCGAGCCCAGCGCCCACACCATGGGCTGAGCCGGGTCCGTCGGCGGTGCCCACAGTCAGCGCGGCCCTACACGCTCGCGGCGGGCACACGCGGGCGCTGACACTCGCGGGCACCCACGTGCGGGACACGCCTTCTCCCGACAGCTGCGGTTGCAGTGCTGGCCTCTCGGTAAGTCCCGCGCCGCGCGCCTCGCCGGGTTCCCGCGCGGGTGGCTCGATGGATGGCGCGTTCCAATCTGCCTGGCTCTTTCGAAGGCGCGGAGGGTGGTGGTGGGGGAGGGGGGCGAAAGGGATGCGCGAGGCTGGAGGAACAGGGGGCGACACCCCGACTTTGAGGAGGACCAGGCACAAACCGAGAGGTTCATCCCTGGTGCTGCGCGCGCGCACGCTGGAAGCCTTAGGTCCTTCTTTGGAGTGGAAATAAGGGTAGAAAGAAAGCCCACGCGTGACAAAATGTAGAGTGCAGGTGTGGGGACTTGGCTCTCTCTGTGGGTGGGTGGTGGGCGCGTGGAGCCGTCCCTCCAGGGTGACTTCAGTGACCAGAAAACCCCCTCAGGTCTTGCTCCCTCCACTTCACCACTGTAACTGGAAAGTTTGTTGGGTTTAAAAAACTAGACTTAAAAAAAAAAAAGCTGGACTTGCTGGTTTCTCTCTGAAACATCCCCATTGCCTTTCTATATTGTAGAGATGTTTTCTGAAAGGCACTACACGCAGGCATTCTTTTTAAGACGTTCGTGCTAGCAGCAGTAGCAGACGATTCTGTCCAATGGACGCACATTCTTGATGCAGGCGTGGACAGCACGTAATAGATTATGTGAAAACACATAATATTATGTGTTATGATCTAAAGATAATTTCGTTTACTCTCTCCTCAAGACTAGATCCACATACACCAAAGATTTCACACTGCACGTGTCTTCACCTTCCGTGCCTCAGAAAACTTTCACTGAGAGTGAAAATGGCATGTGTGCTTCCTGTGTGACATAGTAGGGCGCAGAGAATAGGGCCACTGGGACTGTTGTATCTGTCTGAGTTGTCTCCGAGCCCCCAATGGAGAGCTGTCACATTCCTAGGGTTAACCCTTCCTCTTCTGGCTTCTGAGGCTCTGGGGCCAGGCCAGAACTCGGCATTAGAGACTCAACCAGATAGATTAATTAACTGCAATTAATAAATTTATTATTGAGCAATTCACAGCCAAATGACAGTTCTCTGGAATCTGGTGAGCTGTGTACATTTGTGGTTAATTTGTAAAGTTTAAAAATTCCCAAGAAAGACTATGAGTCGCAAAAACATTACACCATTGCAGTTAGGCAATTCTGGCTTTGATCTGGGCTGTTGACTTCTGAAAATGACACCGAACTCGAAACTGGGAATTGTATCTTTGGAGGTATTTGATGATGAATATAAGAATTCCAGTAGCATTCGCAATGTCAGTTTTGTAACACATTATAATTCAGTCATTCTGTTTTTAAAATTCTGGATAGAATTGTGATACACTAAGATTTTGCTCACTGCGTGTTTTTGGTGATTTGGTCTGATGAGTTTAGTTCTTGAAAATCGGGATTTGTCATTGAACCCATGGGGTAACAGGCAGCGTGCTCACCTATATGCAAATGTTTTCCCTCCACATTCTGTGCTTCATGCTGGCATCAAACAAAACCTTTGTGGAACATTTTATTTTACAAAAGTCACATATTTTATTTGTAGTAAGGACCCCAAAGGATGCCAGATTTCTAAGTAACACATTTCTGGACAATATAAAAAAATGACTTTTAACTTCCTATGATTCAAAAGTCTTACCTAGGGTTGTTTACTGCGTGGATTGCATGAGTGGGTGAGAGAAAAACCTCCAACACACCCTTTTCCTCAAAGTAATCATAGCTCTGACTTTTCTTGTTTTCTATCTTGACCCCCAAATCAAAGGGGACGTTTATTTCTCCATGAGGTGTAGGTTCCAGTATTTCAAAACCCTTTTCCTGTTTCCCCACTGACAGACATTAGCAGGTTCACACCAACCACCTGAACTGGAGCTTGGGGAGATTTTGTCACATTGAATCAATGTCACTGCTGCCTCTCCTTCACAGGTGTTGACAGAGGGATACCTACCTCTTGATTCTAGTGAGGCTTGCTGGGGCTGGGATGTGTGACTGGGCTGAGGAACCTTAAGTCAGAACTAAGCTACCAGTAGAATCCTGGCTGTGAGAGGCCCTGAGTCAGCCAGGGTTAGGTGGGCAGCTGGTTGCTGGAAGTGCAGATGTTTTGTTGCTGGCTGTTTGCAGGGTGGGAGGCTGGGTTTCCCGGCGTGAGGAGGCCTCTCGATTCTTGATTTTTTTCCCCCCTGGTGTGTGTGGACCACCTGAGCTTTCCCCAGCACCGAAGCTCCTCAAGTCTCAGCCTTCCCTTATAACTTCGACCTTGAATTTGAAGTGATTCAAAACTTACAAGCAACATCTGTAAGAAAACTGAGCCGGCATGACTGAGGCGTTGGAACAGTTGGGCACAATTTCAGGTAATTGCTGTCTTCGGAGGCATCGGGATGAGTTTGGGTGACTTTGAAAGTCACTCGCTGCAGGAATGGGTGACACACAGTCTACCAGCTGCTCCTCAGCCTTGTGAGGGTCCTGGTGAGGCATTCTCCTCGGTGTTCCTGGCACCCGTGGTTCTCACTGTGGGCATTTCACGCTAACTGCAACACACTCTGTCTTTAGCCTGTCAGTGAACCAGGAGTGTCCCGCTGACTTGGTATCATCTGAACCAGTTTTTCAAAATGTATTGTTGTGGGGGTGGGCGGCCGGGGATGGCTCCCCCTTTTCACTTCATCTTTTATTTTAGACATTTTAGTATTGTGAAGATTCAGTGCTTTGTGTTCGTGACATTGTGGATCTAGTGACGAAAGCAAAGGCGGGAAGGAGAGCTAAAATTACTTTCCTAAATTTAAGTGGAAGTAAAATGTAGACACCACCAAGAAATTAAAGGGTGTGTCTAAAAATGGAGCTGTGGGTCTAAGTTTTAGATTTAAACTTACTTTCAAGTTCTCCTATTTTTATAGTGGCTGGTCATAATCAGGAAGGCCCTTGATTTCATATGGGAAACAGCAATTTAGCGGCAACAGGTCAGGCCCCCTTACCTCCGCTCTGGAAGTTTAGTTCTGCGACTTTGTCCTGTTCAAAAGGGCCCTGAGTGTGAAGCAGGCCGAGTGGATGAGGCAACCATTTTTAAATTATGACCCTGGAGAGACTGATCCCAGATGGGACCTGGAGTAAGAGTTAGCTTGTCTACAGGATTTTAAAACTTAGATCTGTAGCCTCCTCCTTGAACATGTAACATTTCATTTTGGACTGGTTTACTGGAAGTGAGATTCCCTTCCATGTTCTTGTCTCAAGTAAGATTCCTTAGGAACAATATTTTTCTAATAATTATTCTTGCAAAACACACTCCAGTGGCTGGGGAGATGGCTCAATGGGTAAGATGCGTGCTGTGCAAGAATGAAGACTCAAGTTCGATATCAGCAGCAACGTAAAAAGCTGCCCGCGAATGTGAATATAACCTCAGTGCTGGGGTGGGGAGGGTGGGCAGAGACAGGAGAATCACTGGGACCCTCTGATTAGCCATTCTGACTGAGAAATAGCCATGCCAGGTTCAGTAAGAAACCTTGTTTCAAGGAAATAAGGCAGAGGATTGATTGTGGAGGACCCTCCACATTCTCCTCTGGCTTCTACAGGCTTGTGAAGGGCTATGAGCATCTGTAAGTAAGTAACACACACACACACACACACACACACACACACACACACACACACACACACACATCCACAGTGAAAAGGCACCCTTCCCATCAATAGGAAGCAAACAGACAGATCTGGGGTGACTTTTTCAAAAGAAAGATGCCCTCATTTTCACTTAGTTGTTCAGCAAAGAGCCCCAAGTTTTCACAGAAGTGGGAGCAGACACATTTCCTCCCGTGAAGTTTTGAGTACCACCAGCAAAGCAGCGAAGCTTATTCAGCGATATGTCCTCAGCGTCCTGTTTTGAGCCTGTGATTCTTGCCTCTTAGAGGTAAGATTCATTTTTCTCTGCCACTGAGTGGAGATGCCAGGCTGTAGATTTCAGGGGCTCACGGACATCTAACTGCAGTTGCAAAGTGAAAGGAAGGTCACATTACAGCGTACCTGTGCCTGCTTTTTGGGAAGGTTGGTGTGGCCACCCTGAGGAAGTGTTCCCTCCTGTGTGGTTACAGCTGCATGGAGGGTGGGAACTGGCTGGGACTGCGCATCTTCCCAGGTAACTGAAGATGGACCTTGTGCTCTGAGCTCTTCTGGAGAGAGATCCAAGAACGTAGTAAGTCTGGTACCTCTCTGTTCCTTAATATTAAATCTAACTGGTATTAGCAATGGGCAAGTGTTCTTCTGTATGGGCTCTGAAATCCAGGTAACCCAAATTGCACCCGAGAGCCCTGCTGTGTCCCTCCTAGGTTCACTACTCCAGCTTTCTAACTACAGGGCTGTCACCAGCTTCTGCCCCTGAGGCAGTAGCTCATCTGTGCTGGCCTTCTGGCTGGAAGAAGAAAGAGTGGGTGAAAGACCCTGTCTCTCTTTTCCCCATTGCTGGGTCTTCTGCCAGGCAGTGGGTGTTCATGGGTGTGGCAGGTATGGAGCCAGGGCCCAGAGCAGGGGAGGGAGAGAGTCCCGGTCCCCTGGTGTCTTGGGGCCTGAAGACTGAATTGAATGGAAACTCCAAGGCAAGCAGGTTCTGTGGTAGTACCCATCAGAAAACTGCACTCCTTTAAATTTTTTTAAATTTTATATATTTATTTACTTGGAGAGAGAGAGAGAGGAGAGAGGGAGAGAGAGGGAATGAGAATGAATTTGTGCCTGCCAGGGCCTCCAGCCCCTACCAAGGAATTCTAGATACATGAGCCACTTTGAGCATCTGGCTCTATGTAGGTACTGGGAAATCGAACCTGGGTCCTTAGGCTTTGTAGGCAAATGACTTAACAGCTCAGCCATCTCTCCAGCCCCAGAAAACTGCAGTCTTGACATGATGAGCACTTAGTTGCC
The DNA here is from genome assembly GCA_036365145.1 of Orientallactaga sibirica. NCBI lineage: Eukaryota > Metazoa > Chordata > Mammalia > Rodentia > Dipodidae > Orientallactaga > Orientallactaga sibirica. The sequence continues at coordinate 2,461,767 of JAEOAD010000052.1, read as the reverse complement.
TTATCATTAAGGTGACAAGGCTGTGGACCTTAAGAAGACAAAAGAACCTAGTGGAATTAATTTAGCCCGATGAAACGGATTTCTTAGTTGCACAGAGACTTATGTGGTAAATTGCACACAGTGAATTTTCACAGAGCAACATGTGTCGGCAACACCTTGCTATAGAGCTGGGAGGATGGGGCAGTGAATTCTATTGCCATCAGGCTGATGATAACTTTATGACGGATGGGGAAAAGGCTGCAAGCTGGCACCGTGCTGCTGTCTTGAGCTGAGCGGGTGGAGGAAGTGGAAGGTTTATGTGCCTGTGAAGCAGGAATTCAGACCTACCTGTGTGTGCCGCTGATGCTTGGAATTCTGTTGGAAGCTATAATGAATGAGATCAGTGGTTTAGAGAAGGCACTGGAAGACACTGTAATGGGATCCGGGAGGGTGAGGATGGTGATGGTTATGGCACAACCTGGGGAAGGAACTGAACATGGTGCATTTCAGGATATCTGCACATGACATACATAGATGTAAGCTGAGTATCAGTAATAAACAAAGCACATGCTAGTAACTGTGAAATTACCGTGAAATGCGTTCAGACACAGCCCTCACACCTTCTCAATAAAGAACTTTTGATTATGTGTATCAGAACATTGAGATTTCTTTTATTAAGGAATTAGGTAAAAAAACCTTTGGGAAAGAAACCAACTGCCTGTTAAAGAATATTCTGAGATCTTCTACTTTGAATGGGGATGCTCGTTAGAGTTATCCCGAGCTTATGTGAACTTCACCACCTGATTTATGAGTCTGGGTCTGTAACTGCATGCGGCTTCGACCTGTCTGGTGCAAGGCTGGCTCTTTGGCAGAGGAGATGCAGCAGCCAGATGACACAGTAAGCAAGAGTGGAGGACAAACTGGCTCTTTCAGTATTGTAAAGTGCTTTCTCATCCATGTGATCGTGGCAATAACATTTCCTTCACAACAGAGTTTTTAAGTAGAAAGAATGACAATTAAGCTCAAACCTAAGAAGCGCAGCTGGCTTTCTGGAGGAGGTCACCCTAAGTCACAATCTCTGAAGCCCTGCCCAGATCCCCTGGCCAGCAACACAGAGGGATTTGTTGATTGCCATTCGAGTATCAATGTCAAAAACATTTTGCAGTTTGAAATAGTAACAGTTCTGAGGTTACAATACCTCATGATGAGATTGAGTTTATTTTTGCAGTTTTCTTAGACTTATAAATATAGGTGATTAAGCAGAATATCCCACACAGAGCAATTTATTCTCCAGTACTTTGCAACCAAATTTCAAGTCCAAAAGTAACTCAATCAAACCATTCTGCAAGTCTACAGAGCCAGGCAGGGGCTCTCTTTCTGCTCACACTAGGAGTGCATTTGGAACATGCATTTAACCTCACTGTGCACTTTTATTCTTTGTCAAAATTAGGCATTAAATCAGGTTAAATGTTCTTTATTAATTTGAAGTGACTTGGAATTATATTTTAAGCGCATTGATCTAATAAATGTGAGCACTGTTCTAAAACTCAGATGGGGGCTGGAGAGATGGCGCTTACCTAAAACTCAGATGGGAACATGAATCATGCTAGGATTTAGGACACTGGACGTATTTAGAGATTTGACAGGCAAGTGAAATTTATTGGGAAATGCTCATACATTCTCGCATGTAGCCCTTCTGTCCACCTGTCTTGTCTCCCTCCAGAAAATCAGTGGCATGCTTGAATTTGGCTCTTTGCAACTAATTATGTGGACAACATGTAGCCAAAACTCTAACTTATTTTGCTTTTCTGAGGCGACTCCACCCATGCCAGGGCAATGTGAATGCAGGGCCCTTGGGACAATCCCTTCCAGGTGGCAGTTAATGCAGGGCAAGCCATGTGCCCGGGAATTCGGGGAATGTTGGAGTAGGCTGAGTGGAGTTGGGACTGTTTGGGGCTCTAGCTGCACAGGGATGCTATGGGCCCCAGCAAAGGCAAGCCCCGAAAAGACAGATAGAAGGCACAGACCCTATTAGGGAAGGCCAACCTGCCTGTTCAGTCTCCACGGTGGTTTTGTGTTCTGTTGACGATGCCACGCAGACAAAGTGGGGAGACCTTGGGTTACGCCTCCAGGAAGTGAAATCTAGGAAGAAGATGAACATATAGAACAGGGCATGGAGTCTAGAGACAGCAAATGCAGATGTTATAGAATCTAGAAGGGGCTGAGCGCACATGCTGTCATACCTAGAAGGGGACCACGCACCAGACACGAAGTGTACACGATGTGGGAGGACATGATGTGGAGTCTAGAAAGGCATGCATGCATGTGCTGTATGGCAGGGTGACTGTATAACAATGAGTACCACCCTCTGTGGCAGCTCCAGAGGGCTCCTGTAACCTGGGTTCTGGAACATATGACAGAGACAGTACATGCAATGCAATGCAATGGTTGCTTGTGCTGCCAGTGCTGGGCCTGCTTGCGACCTTTGGCTCTTCTTTCTAGTAGATTCATGGGTGAGCTCCATTTTTGGCCCATTTAGGAGTAATTCTTTGAGTATTTGGGTAGCTCTAATTCACTGAGGCTTGTGTACGACCACATTCAGAAAATGTGTAAGACCCCAGTGCTTGCCCTGGGTATGTGTGTGTAGGGTGGTGGGCTGCATTCTTTCTCTTGTTTTTTTCCCCTAGCTTTGGATTATTATTTATTTTGCCTCTGCTGAAATTTTAACAACTTTGATACATTGCATTTGTCCTTGTAGGCCTTTACACAGTTTTGTGGGACAAGATAGGTTCTGAATAAAATAGTCCATCTCATAAGACTCGAGCAGTCTGGACCATGCTTTGGGCAGATGACCAAGTACTCTTTAAAGCTGTTGCTTGAGCAAGACGTGTGTTGGATCTGGGCAGACAGGCTGGTGGACAGTGGCTTTCAGGAGTGCGGGAGAGGCAGCCTTATGGGTGTTGAGAGCTCTGATCACATTTAGTCCCATGATGATGCTGTCAGAGAAGGCCCACCATTGCAAAACCCCTGCTCCAGTGATCAGGTGACAGAACAGGCGGCAAGGTTGTTCCTTATACTAACCCTGACCCTCTAGGCACTGCATAAACTGCTAAGCCCTCCTGGGGCTTGGAGGGATGGATCTAGACACCTATTTCAGTAACTGAAGAGTGGAATTGCAAGGTAGGGAAGAAAGCAATCATGTAGCAGAGAAGAGAGAGGCGGGGCGGGTGTTGTGGAAGAGGGTATGTGACCCTTCACTAGAGTGTACTGCAACAGGGTGTGTGTGGGCACAGGCCATCTTTGCCACGGCTGTGTTGTCCCCATTATTCAGAATAGTCAAGTGAGGCTCCAGAGAGCTTTTAAAGTCACAAGACTATGAGACCCAGGCAGGCGACTCCGGGATTCATTTCTGGTAGTATGCTGCATGACAGAAGGTTCTAGCAATCCTGGGCAGAGGAAACTGAATGCAAGTCTCATGTGTAGTTTAAGATGTTCCAGGAGATATATTCACAAAATGAAATTGATTCTAATAATATCATTCATGTAACTCAAGCCCCAAATGCTATCATTTCCAATGGAATCACTGTGGAGACATTGATGACATATTTTGTCTATAAAACCACAGTGTGGTTCCCATTTACAGCGTAGCTCCACCTGACCAATCCCGTTTCCCGTGCTTAGCAGCCACATGGCAGTGGCTGCCATCTTGAACAGGCTGTGCCTGGAAGGTTCAGCTTAGGGTTCAGGCTTAATGTAATGGGTGACCTTGAAACCTTTTACCTAACCTGATCACTGGAGCAGGGATTGTGCCATTGTATCCACTGGCAGGATTGCCAAAGTACCACCCACATCAGACCTGAGAGCAATGGAAGATTGTATGCTACAGTGACACGTTCCGCATTAAGCCTGCAGATTTCCAATTGGAGGGGAATGTATTTGTAATTTTCTTTTGAGTCACTGCATCCTCTATTATTATTATTATTATTATTATTATTATTATTATTGTTATTATTTTTATCTTCCCCTTTCTCTTTTTCTTTCTTCTATTATTATTATTATGACTTGGTGCTGGGGATTGAACCCAGAACTGCTTATATGCTAAACTCATACTTTCAATGGACCCAAAATGGGCTTGCAAAATCTGACAGTCTGGGTTTGATTCCCCAGTACCCATGTAAAGTCACATGCACAAAGTGGCACATGCATGTAGAATTTGTTTGCAAAAGCAAGAGGCCCTTATGCACCCATACTCATTCTCTCTCTCTGTCAAATAAATATTAAAAAAAGGAACAGACACACACATTCAGATTGAAATTATACATGCTCGGTAACAAATGGTGTTGATTTTTGTGCAAATTCTGCCATGACAGCTTCATGCCTTAAAAATATCATTGGTCAGCTGGGCGTGGTGGCACACACCTTTGATCCTAGCACTTGGGAGGTAGAGGTAGGAGGATCACCATGAGTTCAAGGCCACCCTGAGATTACCAAGTGAATTCCAGGTCTGTCTGAGCTAGTGTGAAACTCTACCTTGAAAAACCAAATACACACACACACACACACACACACACACACACACACACACATATATATATACACATACATACATACATACATATATCACTGGTCATCTTCTATTAAATATGAATTTAGCATGAGGTGTGATTCTTGAAAAAAAATAGCATTCATCATTTTGAAGCTGCTTTCTCAGCTAAAAGGTCTTAGTCTAGAATTCACTTTTAAGAGGATGTGGCCATGCAGTCTGTTAATGACAAATCACAGAGGAAAAATCAAGCCTTTCCCCTTTGACACAAGACTGGAGTCCATTGCAGAATCTCTCCACGTTAGGAAGTTAGTCCATGCAGCTCACCGACTCTGGTTCTGGTCAATGTCCTCTGTGTGATGATTCATGGCACAACTCACCCTTTCCATGATTCCCGTTCCAGAGTTGAGGCTTCATTTAATTTTTATGAAAGGGGAATCTTCACTAGCATATCCTGTTTGCTTCCATACCCCTGAAAAAGAAGTTTGTGTCCACCTGCAATGGCTGGTCAGCAGCAAGCTCGTGCCACATGTTCTGGTATCGTCAGTGCATGGTCCAGGAGCTCATTCTCCTTGTTGTGATTATTGATCTCCCCAGTGGGCAGTGTCTACACATAATAACAACCACAACCACAACATCCTATTAAATAAAATGTGTGTGTGTTGGCTAATCTCTGGTTGGGAACATGATAGGATTTAGAGTTACCATGGAAACAAATCTCTGGTTGTGTCTGTGAGGGATGTTCTGGATTAGATTAGTGGAAGTGGGGAAAGCCACCTTAACTGTGGACGGAGCCACCTTAACTGTGGATTAGATTAGTTGAAGTGGGGAGAGCCACCTTAACTGTGGATGGAACTGTCCCTGGGCTGGGGTCTTGGACCATGAAAAGGAGAGAGCTGGCTGAGCCTTGTGTATTCATCCTTCCTGCTTCCTTTCTGCTGAAGGGATAATGTGCGGCTGGCTTCCTGTTCCTGCCATGCTTTTCCCACCACGATGGGCTCTACCCTCTAGAATTCTTTTTTTAAAAATATTTTTATTTATTTAAATGCAAGGGGAGAAAATGGGGGGGGAGAGAGAACATGGATGAGTATGCCAGGTCATCTAGCTGCTGCAAACGGACTCCAGATGCATGCACCATTTTGTGCATCTGGCTCTACGTGGGTGCTGGGAATTGAACCCAGGTTGTTAAGCATTGCAAGCAAGTGCCTTAACCACTAAGCTGTCTCTCCAGCCCCTGTACCCTCTAGAATTCTAAGCTGAAATAAGCCCTTCCTCCCTTAAACTGATTTATGCTGGATATTTTGTTCCAGCCATGAGAAGTTTACCAACACAGTGGCGTGGCTTCCTTCCACTCTAATGGCCATATCAATTTTTATACCTAATTAAGTGCAGTGACTGGGGGCTAAACATTAATGGAGAAATGCCTTACCTTTTTAAACAAAAGACCCCCCTGCAAAAAACAAAACAAAACAAAACAAAACAAAACAAAAAAACCCCAAACCAGGGAATATTTCTGTATGCCCTAGGTCTACTGTCATAACAGAGCTTTATCACATAGATAGCAGGCTTCTGTGTTTTACAGGCGGCACACAGAATTATATAGCCCAATTCTGCTTCTCTTTCTTTTAGTACTTTTTGAGATAAGTTCTCATGCAGCTCCAGCTTGAACTCACTATGTAACTGGGAATGACCTTGAACTTCTGATCCCCCTGTCTCTACCTCCCAAGGGATGGCTGGGATTACAGACACATGCCACTAAACTTGGTTTATACCGGGCTGGAGGTTGCACCCACGGATTTGTGTATGCTAGACAAACACTCTGCCAACTGAAAGACTTCCTCGCCCGGTCCTAGGTCATCAGCATGTGACAACGGCTACAAGATATGAGCCTTTTTGAGGCGGCTGCCCTTCTGTTCTCAGGCCTGTGTCAGGTGGGCAGATGGTTAGGTGCTTGTACGCAGTGCCCACTCAGCCTGCTTTCCACTGGGAGGGGAGACAAACTGAATTTAAAGTTTCAATTACATTTGAAATTGCTGAAGCACACATGGATGTAAGCCACATGTGCCTCAATCTTTTTTTTTTTTTTTTTTAAAAACTGTCTTATCCAAGCAGCCAGATCCTCACACTGGCCTTGTCCTCATAGGGAGGGGTTCATGTCACTTTGTCTCCGTCCATGGGGGCTGACAGTTTGTCACATCATCAAGGGACTACCCTGAGACACACTGATCCATGTAGGGGGCTCCGTTCCTAGGTGAAGTTCTCAGCTGAGACACAACCAGGGTGACAGAGCTCTCAGAGGCCTGCATGCTCACAGCCCCCGAGATGCCCCATCTCTTCTAGGTTGGCCATTTGTGGAAAGGAAAAGGCCAAAATGTGTTCTTGGAAGCGGTTCTATTTGGTTAAACTTGGAGGAATAACAACAGTGCAGCTGATTTTTTCCCCCTCAGGCTGAGCAACTTTCATATGCTATAGGGACGTGTGGGTGGATTCAGTGACATTACAAGTGACACCCAGCCGAGTCACCTCATAAAGACTTGCTAAGCCTTTCCCACTCCCCACCAGCTCCAAGCACAGATTTCCCTGTCTGTAGCACTACTGGGCCCCTGCTGCACACACTTGCCTCTGCTAGTATTTGGACCCACAGGCTTTGGGGTCAGTGTTCTGGAGTTTCATCTGCAGTCAGAACACAAGGGATTTGGGGGGGGGGTCACAGAAACAAGCCAGCGGGTCTAATGAAACCAGGCCGCAGATCTGCAGTGTTTTTGGACTATCTGGCCCCTGCTCCCTGTTCTATGTCTGGTTCTCATGGAAATTTGTGTCTGGGAATGAGGGGAAGTCGGAGTGGATTTGCGGGAGGCAGGTGCTGCGTTCTTTGGCTCTTGGGGCATCAGGACCAGAGACCCTCTGAGGAGGAGAAGAGGTAGAGGCCTCAGGGGCTGGAGAAGCACCATGTAATCTTTTAAGGTAGCGGAGGTTTTTATGGACTTCGGTTTTTTTTTTTTTTTTGAACATAATTCATCAATCTGGGATTTTCAGGACACAAAACATATTCCACTTACTACCCTTGCTCCAAAAAATGACAGCTTGAGTTTGTTGCAAAGTTATTTCTGTATTTTGTAGTGCTGGTGTCAGCAACCTCTGATCGTGAGCAGAAGGGCTATTCCATTTCTTTCTCAGCTACAGATCCAGCTAGCGTGGGGCAGGACAAAGTGTGGCAGCCACGTTTGGAATACAGACCGCCGCCCTGAGAGGTTAAGACATGGAGATGCAGATCAGAAATAGTTACAGTAACTGGCAAAGGGGCAAGATGAAACACTGCCCTTACTCTTGGTGTCAAACAAGAAAAAAAAAAAACAAGCATTGTGTATCATATGTTTGAGAAAGTTAAATGCATGCTTCCTTTTTGGAAAGAGCAAGTCTGCTTGCTAGAGACTGAAACAAGGCTAAGATTGGCTGCAGTTGGGCATTTAATATAGAATGAAGGAATAGCCTAAGAAGTTTCTGTTCGTGAACATCAAAAACATGTTGCTGGGCTGGAGAGATGGCTCAGCGGTTCAGTGCATTTCCTGCACAAGCATGAAAGCCCCAGAAGGCCTGACCCTGCCTGAGTTCTCATCTCCAGAACCCTTGTAAACAGCTGGTCACGGCCATTGTCCCGTGGAGAGCAGACACCTGAGAATTACGGGGGCTCATGGAGGCCAAACTGTGATTTTTAAGAGGCTCCGTTGTGAGGAACAAACAGGTAGGTGAACGATGGGGTGGGGACATGCTGTTCTCGTGCTGCTTGTAGGTGTGTGCACGGGGCACCACGTCAGAACGTACAAGCACGGGCACACATCACACCACACATCCTGTGCACACACACACACAAAAACACTACGTGCTGTTTCGGAGTGTGTATACTATTGACATATAGTTTGCTAGGGTCAGAGTGGTAGAGCTATAGTTTTTTCTTTACTTTGTTTGTTTGATTGTTTTCTATGCTTGACGCCTTTGGCTTCTCATGCAGGTAGTAACATGTATGTGAGTCGTTAGTTGAAGGGTAGATGAGTGTCGCATATTTTTTTCAGTACCTGTATTTTAGTTATAGTTTTGGCGACATCCTGAATAGATCAGAATAAATTCACATTCTCTGTTTACATCCCACTGCAGGTATTGGTGCTAAAGACATCAAGCTGGCATTTTGTAAATGCAGCTAGCCCACGGACTTAAATTTGTGTTTTCAGTCTTTTTTTTTGTGTAATGCCCCAGTGAGCCTTTTCTTCCATTTGTTTCCTAGTTGTCCCTGTGTATCATATCTGGGTTGGTATTTTACTCTGTACCTGTGTGTGTCTGTCTGCGTTCAGTTGTGTCTCTATTTTACATATTAAAAAAAAAAAAAAACAAACCTTTTTTTCTCATGCACCAGAGCCATTTTTAGCCTTCCTGGGAACGTGTGGCTTCAAAGCCGGTCTTAGCTTAGGAAAAGCTTCTGACTGCTTAGGAGAAAATCTGGCTAGTGTCTGTCTGTGACCTCAGAAAGGACTACAATGGTTGAGTAGACGGAGAGTAGGAAAGATGTCATGTGAGGGAATGCACTTTTGACAGTGGGTGCCTGACGCAACTTGGCTTGAAACTGACAGTCACGGAGGAGTAATGACAGTGGACAATTCCCCTTTGCATTTCCCAAAGGAAGGAGCCATCCAACATGCAAAATCACGGAGCCTACACTTGCATGTACACATTTGTGTGGATGGGAGAGTACATGTGTGTGTGTATATCTGTGGAGGCCAGAGGACGACCTTGGATGTAATCCTCAGAAATGTAATTTGCCTCTTTTTAAATTTTATGTATTTTTTAAAAATTATTTTTAGTTTTGGAGGCAGGGTTGCTAACTGTCCCTGAGCTCACCGATTAGGCTTGACTGGCCTGCCAGCAAGCTCCGAGGAGCAGCCTGTCTCCATGTCCCAGCGCTGAGCTTGCAGGCATATGTCACTATGGCTGGCATGTATGTGGTTGCTGGGGATCCGTTCCAGGTTTTGTGCTTGTGTGTCAAATACTTTACAGACTGAACTATCTCGCCAGCCCTGGCCACACACTTCAGAGTGTGTAAAGGTGACACTGTACTTTTCAGAGTCGTGGGTACAAGATCAGGTGGTCTGTAGAAGCACCCAAGTTGCAGAAAGTAAGCAGCCCAGATTGAGATCCCCAAGGTGCCATAGAAACCAGTGTCAGTGATACAGGATTTGAGGTTGGGGGGGTTACCCAGGCCCATGAACCCCAACTTTTAGGTTCTTATCCATTTTTCCAAGAATTGAGAAACAGACTGAGAAGGGTTAATTATGAATTATGAAGTGTATTTAGGGTGACTTCCTATCCAGGGGAAGGCTAGAAAGAATCAAACTAGAAGGTATTTCCCTCTAGGAGTCTCTGGGGGTAAAATCCTATAGAAAGGGTTCATAAGCACATCAGCAAAGCATGAAAGTGCCGGCTCTTGGCCTTCACAGAGAAGAAAGCTCAGGGCTTAGATGGCAGGGGGGTCAGAGCTAAGAGGAAGATCACACATGTAACAAAGCAAGAAAGTATCTGGAACCAAGACATACAGGAAGCAAGCAGAGAAAAGACCCAGTCAAATATGCTCCCCAACCCTTTCCCAGCCAGGCTGGTGTTCCGGTGAAAAACCATAGGATGGAGCAGGGCAAAATATGAGAGCTCATAGAAATATGACAAGCTGTCCTCTTGAAATATTTTTATTTATTTACGAGAGAGAGAGAGAGAGAGCAAGAGAATGGGTGCACCGAGACCTCTAGCTACTGCATATGAATTCCAGACAGAGGTTCCACTTTGTGAGTCTGGATCTACAGGGGCATTGGGGAGATCAAACCTGGGTCATCAGGCTTTACAAGCAAGTACCTTAAACCACTGAGCCACCCCACCCAAGCTCTTTTATATGGATCAGGCATCTAATTAGGATGAGCCTTGTCACCAGAATCAGGCGTGTGAGGGAGAGACCAGATTGGTTCGTGCATTCATGGTGCTGACCGAGGAGGGGCCAGCCTACCCAGGTGTTGAGAAAGAAGCCAGCAAGGGAGCATGGTTGTTGAGGCATTGCTTATAACCATTTTTTAAAGCTTTTAAAAATATTTTATTTATTTATTTATTTGAGAGAGGGAGGGAGAGAGAAAAAGAGAAAGAGAGAGAGAGAGAGAATGGGCATGCCAGATCCTCCAGCCACTGCAAACGAACTCCAGATGCATGTGCCCCCTTGTGCATCTGGCTTACGTGGGTCCTGGAGAGTCAAACCGGGATCCTTTGGCTTTGCAGGCAAACACCTTAACCACAAAGCCATCTCTCTAGCCCTGCTTATAGTCATTTTGAGGGAGATTGGATTAGACCCGGGCTTCAGTCCTGCCAGGGCAGGCCAGGTGGCATCTCTTTGGGCCTCTGTCCCTGTCTGACTGCTTACAAAAAGCTATGCTGATCCGTTTCTCCTTCATCAACAGCCTAGAGTGAGGTCCCCAAGTTGCCACACAGGTCAGTGCCCACAGCTCTGAGTGAGCTCCTCCGAAGGGCACAGAGATCAGGTCCACTTGCTTGCTAAATCACTGGAGGCGTTGTCTTGGCTTCCTGTCCCGTCAGGAGCCACAGTCTGCAGTGGTCCCCCTTCGCCCTGGACTCCCGGATGCAGGTCGTGTGGTGTGACTGACTGACTGGCTGCAGCTGAGCACGTTGATTGGTATTTCCCCTGCAGCAAAAACAAAACAAAACAAAACAAAACAAAAAAAAACTGGAGTATATTAAAAAAAACAAACAAGTAGGGGGAAAAAAAAGATGTGCCTAGTTTCAACCAAAAATCAATCAGAGGAGAAAAACACTTGGGCCAGTGTCAAGGGAAACAAACCTGCGCCAGCAGAGATTTTTATGAAAATGATCGGCGCATAGTGTTTCCATGAAAAGCCACTGACTCAGAGACGAGGGTGATGCTGTGTGAGGCGGAGTGGAACAACCGCCCACACCCTGGAGCCGACAGGCCTGCTAAGCGCAGTTACTAGAAATGACCCAACGGGACCAAAAATAGGAAAAGTACATGGGGGGGAAAAGCCAAACTCCCATGAAGGGAAAGAGTGTGTCTTGTGAAACCCGAGCAGAGGTGTTCGATCGAAGCTGGCCTCCTGTTGGAGCGTCTCCTCCCCAGTGTGGTGTGGCTGGGCCTGTCACCTTCTAGAAGAGACTGAGCGATGAGGTTACTGCGAATACAGGAGGCATGGACGTTCTTGGTGTTCTGATAGTTCTCTATTGCCCTGGGTGTTATAAGTAAGTGGGACTGTATTTCCTATAAAGTTGGATACCTACAATCTGAAAATCCCTACTCTGAACCACTCCCAAATCCAAAACTTGCCAACACCATGATGTCGCCAGTGGAAAATTCCACACCTGACTTCCCAGGACAGGTCACAGTCAAAACTCAGGTGTGGACTGGGGAGACAGCTCAGTGGGTAAAATGTTTGCTGTGCAGGCAGCAGGATGAGAGTTGGGCTCCCCGGCTCCACATAGCGTGCAGAGGGCTGCGTCTTTACTGCAGTGCTGGGGGAGCCCCGCTGCTCCCTGCCTAGCAGAACTGGTGAGTTCTAGCATCAGTGAGAGACTCTTTCTGAAAGTATATGATGGACAGTAATTAAGGAAGACGCCCCATGTCAACCTCTGGCCTCCATACACTGGTGTTCACATGTGCGTATGCACCTGCACACACGTGTGCCCACACACATAGGCACATGCACACACGCTTACCACACACGTGCAAAATAACGCAAACAAACAAATAACAAAATACACCAAACGTACTGTATACAGTTACTTTCAAGCTGCATAATATAAGGCGTGTATAAAATGTAAATGAATATTTTGTTTAGACTAGGGTCCCTGCTCAAGTTATGTCATTGGGTATAGGCATATGTTCCAATGTATGAAATATTTGACATAGTACTGGTCCCAGAGCATGTCAGATGAGGGCTAACTCGCTTAAAACAAAGAGTCTCCAACGCACTACAGGCATTTGCTTCTCTCTGAGGTGTAAGAAATAAGTGGCCCCTGGCAACAGAGCGCCACAAAGTTTGTTTTGTAGACACAGCCTAGTGGCCCCCATGGCTTTCTGTGGTGGGCATTTGGAACGTGACAGGTAACTACCGTGATTGTTTGGTCAAACAGGGGCTTTAATCCAAGAAAGCAGCTGAGCCATCTCTCCAGGCCTCCACCTGATTTTTTGGAGACTGAGTCTTAGTGAACACAGAGCTTGCGTATTTGGCTAGACTGACTGGCCCAGGGATCCTCCTGTCTCTACCAACCCAGTGGTGGAATTAGCAGGCACATGCCACAGTGCTTAATTTTAAATAGTTTGTTTTTTAAAGAGATTTTTCATATATATATATATATATATATATATATATATATATATATATATAGAGAGAGAGAGAGAGAGAGAGAGAGAGAGAGAGAAAGAGAGAGAATGGGCACTCCAGAAGCCTCTCAGCTGCTGTGAACGAACTCCAGACGCGTGCGCCCCCTTGTGGGCAAGTGTGGCATTGCCCCCTTGCCTCACGTTTTGCTTCTGGCTAAACATGGGACCTGGAGATTGGAACCAGCGTTCTTAGGCTTGGCAGGCAGGTGCCTTAACCTCCAAGCCATCTCTCCAGCCCAAATATTGTTTTTTGAAATGGGTGCTGAGGATCTGAATTCGGGTCCTCGTGCTTGTGCAGTAAGCAGTCCACTCACTGAGCCATCTCCCCAGCTTTGAACTCCATACTGGAACTACAAAACTTCCTGTGACTTTGATGGTTCTAACCAGGCAGTGTCAATCACAGCGTCATGGAGGGTCTCGCTGGCATGGAGGAAAAGTCACTTTTACATACAGGTTCGTCTCCTTGGCCATTTCAGAGTTGTGCCACTCCTTGGCTCAGTTTTATTTAATATGGCTTCTATATGACATTTCTTTTCCCAAATCTTTTAATATATATAATCATGGTGATGGATCTTATCAATATGGTGATAAGCTCATCTCTAGAGCCTAGAATTCAGTGTGAGTTTGCTTGTCTTTGGGACCTCACTCACAGAGAGGCTCAAGAAGGACCCCAATGCACTGCATGTCACCCCACTGCTAGTTCATCAGGTAGAGCGGGAGATAGGTGAATAGATGGGCCTCCATAGAGGGGTTTCCTCAGTGACAGCACCTGCCGACATCATGGGGCCCTTTGGGGAGCTGAGAAGCCATAACCTAAATAGAAACCTCTGTGACAGTGGGACCTAGGAAAAGCTCTTTATCCTCGGACAGGGCAAATCCCCTTGTAGCTTTCACCTTCTCGTGACTGGGACAAAACATCCAAGCAGAATCAGCTTTTGGAAGGAAAGGGCTTATTTCCGGCTTATCGTTTAAAGAGGAAGAAGTTTCACTTACAGCGGGAGCAGACAGCTATGCATCACATCCTTTTTACCAGCAGGGAGGAAGGAGAGAGACTGAGCTCTGAACACCCAGTGGGATTGGAGTGTAAACTCTCAAAGGCCCCGCCTCCAGTGATATACCTGCTTCAAGTCTTCACCAGCTGGGGACTGAGTATGAGGCTTAATTAATCATAAATACATGAGGCTCTGGGGGACATTTTACACTCAAGCCACCACATCCCTTTAAGGAAATATTTCCTTATTTTTTATTTTTCAAGGTAGGGTCTCACTCTAGCTCAGGCTGACGTGGAATTCACTCTGTAGTCTCAGGGTGGCCTTGAACTCAAGGTGATCCTCCTACCTCTGCCTCCCAAGTACTGGGATTAAAGGCGTGTGCCACCACGCCCAGCAGGAAATCTTTTCTTTTAACATATGTGTATTATGTGGTTGCTGTGCATGCACAGTGTATGTATCCGTGTGTGTAGATGTATGCGCCCTGTGTGTACGTGTGCAGAGGCCTTCCCTGCCTCATTTCCCGGAGTTAGGATCTTTCACTGAATCTGGAACTCACTGCTTTTCTTTCTTTCTTTTTTTTTTTAGCCTCCCACGGCACTTGGGTTACAGGTATGTGCAGCCATGCAGGGCTTTTTATGGGGGTGCTGGGAATCGAACTCAAGTCCTCAGGCTGCACAGCAAGTGCTCATACCCAGTGGGCCATCTTCCCAGCCCCATGAAATAGGATTTTATAAAGCAAAGTTTTCTTCCCATCCTGTTGTACATAACAGGCAGTTGCTTCTTTAAGAGGGGTGCTTGGTCTCAATACTGTCATGTTGGTTTGCAGACAGAATGTCACCACCCTGGTAAATTGTGACACGTTTTCCTCCCCCCATCTTGTTTTATTTTCTGTTGCTGTAACAAAATACTTGAGAATTGGTAGGTTAGCAAGAATATAGGTTTATTTAGTTTTCAGTTCTGGAAGCTGGGAAGGCCGAAGGTAGGGTCTGCTTGGCATCTGGAGAGGGCCACATGCTGACACCATAGCACTGCTGGCTCAGGTGTCTCTTCTTCTTCTTAGGACCCACAGTGAGTTAATACTGTCTGAATACCCCACAGTGGAGATCACATTTCAAAGTGAGTTCTTTAAAAATATATATGTATTTTATTTATTTATTTATTTATTTATTTATTTATTTATTTATTTATTTATGTATTTGCCAGCAGAGAGATAGAGAGAGAGACAGAGAGAATGAGCACACCAGGGCCTCCAGCCACTGCAAATGAACTCCAGATGCATGTGCCACTTTGTGCATCTGGCTTTACGTGGGTCCTGGGGAATCAAACCTGGGTCATTAGGCTTTGCAAGCAAGCGCTTTAACCACTGAGCCATCTCTGTGCTCTCAAAGTGAGTGCTCGTGGGACACACACCCCACAGCAAGTCCAAAGCCCAGTCACTGCTGCTGCTCCGCACCTCTGTCTCTTCTGCGGCCTTGTTCTCTACTTGGGCCTGCTTTGCCCATTCCTCTGTGGGTCCAGGTACTAGCTGGAGAGGAGTGGCAAGGGGTGGAGAGGGGAGAGAGTGTGCCCGCCCAGGAAGACCTTCCTGTAGAGACAGTTGACTCCTTTTTTGTTTTATATTATTTTATTTTATTTTTATTTTTTTGGAGAGAGACACAGAGAGAGACAGACAGAGAGAGAGGGAGAGGAAGACAGATAGAGAATGGGTGCGCCAGCAGTCTCTTAGCTGCTGTGAACAAAATCCAGGTGTGTGCGCCCCCTTGTGGGCAAGTGTGGCATTGAGCCCTTGTGTCACTTTACATCTGGCTAAACGTGGGACCTGGAGATTCGAGCCAGCGTTCTTAGGCTTAGCAGGCAGGTGCCTTAACTACTAAGCCATCTCTCCAGCCCTTTTTTTTTGTTTTGTTTTTTCTGAGGTAGGTTCTCACTCTAGCCCAGGCTGACCTGGAATTCACTATGAAGTCTCAGGGTGGCCTCGAACTCATGGCGATCCTCCTACCTCTGCCTCCTGAGTGCTGGGACTAAAGGCATGCACTACCAGGCGACTCCGTTGTTTATTGAGAGGGTGGGTGGAGGGAAGAACTGGCTATCCTTGGGATCCCAGCGTCTTCCTTTGTGTAGTGTGTGGTTTCTCTGTTCGTCCCCTGCAGGCAGTGGAGTGTGTGTGAACTCCTGCCCCACACTGCCAGCCAATGCCCAGCTAGCCTCCTTAAAAAAAAAGAAATTAATTTTTTTAAAGAAGTTAATTTTTTACTAGCATACAAATACTTGTTTCACTATGGTATTTTATTTTTTAAATATTATTTATTTATTTGAGAGAGACAGACAAAGAGAGAAACAGACATAGACAGAGAGAGGGAGAGAGAGAATGGGTGTGCCAGGGCCTCCAGCCACTGCAAATGAACTCCAGATGCATGTGTGACCTTGTGCATATGGCTTTATGTGAGTACTGGGGAATTGAACCTGGGTCCTTAAGCTTTGTAGGCAAGCACCTTAGCCACTGAACCATCTCTCCAGCCCCATCATGGTTTTTTAGACAGATTGTTTTGTTTCCCTTTCTCCCTGTCTTCTCCTGTCGTGGTCCCTCCCCCGACCTTATTCTCCTTTTGGGCCCTTCAACTCCAGTTTCCTTCTGTCCTTTCTCACCTCCTCTTGTCCTTCCCCCTCCTTCCTCCCCAGTGTGGTCTCCCGTACTTGGTCTCACCTCCCTTATTTCATACATACAAGCACTGCAAGCGTGGATTCCCATATGGGAGAGAACATGTGATTTTCATCTTTCTGAGCTTGGACTACCTTACTTGGGTAATTTTTCCCACTTCCATCCATCCATTTTCCTTCAAAGTTCGTGACTTCACTTTTCTCCACAGCTGAGTAAAACCTCATTATAAACATGTAGCACATTGAATTAAGCTTTTTGTTCTTTTATATCCTTACTTAAACCTCTGAACACAGTGGTCTCTGGAAACACACCTGAGTTATTCCTTCACATTCACCACAAGTGGGACTGGGAAACTTCCAGCTGCTTGCCAATAAGGAAAATGGCCACAGACAGGCACAGACTGGTAGATTAATGATTGGTGAATCTTTCTTTGTCTTTTCAGTGATCTTCCTGATTAGGATGTATCAGGAGAGGACTGATCCACTGGGTTCTTTTGTTTCTTTGGGCACCTGAGCCAGTGCCCGTTGTCAAAGGCCTCTTCTACTGTAAGGCACACTCTGTCAAAGGTACAGAGGACAGCATGCTCTGGGCTCGGGAATGTGCCAGGTTCAGAGGGTGGATTTGTCCTCTGTTTCCTGCACACACGCTGCAGGTGAGGTTCACGGGGTGCATGTGGGCTCGCTGGGTTTGTCCAAAAAGATGTTTTTGTTCCCCCTACTTTGGGTTTTAGTCCTGAAAGTAGCAATTAAACCATCCCATAAATCCTCCAGCCTAGGTAGTAAAACCTAATTTTAGATTTCCTGTGTGCCCCAGTGTCCTGTCTGATTGTTACCAGTTGGCGAGAGAGAGAGAGAGAGAGAGAGAGAGAGAGAGAGAGGAGAGAGAGAAAAGGGGGGAGAGGGGCTAGGTTGAGAAGCATACAGTTCACACCACACCATGCGTTAAAGCCCTCTTGCCTGCATGCTGGGGGTTGGCTCTTCATTCCCTGACTGCTTGAACTTTGGCTTTCAAGACTCTTCTGAAAGTCTGCATTTGAAACTCTGCAGTTTACTGGGTTCTTTTTCTGAGGACAGCTTTGACATAAGAATGAGGACAGAGGCACTGGGAAAGGCGTAAACGTGCAAGTGGGTATAAATGAAGCATGTGAGGAATGGTAGCTCAAGGTAAATAAACAAACAGACGGGTTATGAACTGAGGGAAATCCAATACATTGTCATTTGGGAGGGGCTGGGAGCAAGAGAGGCCTGGTCCCTGAGCTCCAAGGACGCTACATGTGGAGACCACGCTTGCCCAGTGGGTGCCTGTGTGCCTTAAAGTTTCACGTTCAGGACTTATTTATGTGCTGTGATGGACTGGATGAGATGGGATTCAGTAACTGTGCCAGTAGCTGTTGAGTCACACACCCTGGTAATGTAAGGAAGCTATGTGCAAAGACCAGGAATGGGGCTGAGGATATGGCTCAGTTGGCATGATGCTCGCCTTGAAAGCATGAGGACCTGATTTCAGTTCCCAGAATGCGTGTGTGATATCCCAGCACTGGGGAGGCGGAGACAGGAGGATTCTGGGAGCTTGATGGCGAGCTAAGCCTGGGAGAGACCCTGTCTTTAACAAAGGTAGATAAGGCTGGAGCGATGACTCAGAGGTTAAATAAAGGTGCTTGTTTGCAAAGCCTGGGTTCAATTCCCCAGTACCCAGATGCGCAAATTGGTACATGCAACTGGAGTTCATTTGCATTGGCAAGAGGCCCTGGTGTGCCAATTGACCTTCTCTCTGCTTGCAAATGATTAAGAAAAACATTTTTAAAAAGTGGGTGGCATTCCTAAGAAAATACTCAGTTGTCTCTGGGCTTCCATATGCATGTTCAAACATATACACACATGCACACACGCAACACATGTACATACATGCATTAAAAATACCAGCAAGGGGCTGGAATGATGGCTTAGCAGTTAAGTGCTTGCCTGTGAAGCCTAAGGACCCTGGTTCAAAGCTCGATTCCCCAGGACCCACGTAAGCCAGATGCACAAGGTGGCATATGCATCTGGAGTTTGTTTGCAGTGGCTGGCGGCCCTGGTGCACCCATTCTCTTTCTCTGCCTCTTTCTCTATCTGTCTGTCTGTCGCTCTCAAATAAATAAATAAAAATAAAATAAACAAAAAAAAATACCAGCAAGGCCAGGAGTGGATGTGACATTGGGAAATATTTATTTTATTTTTGTTCCTATTTCCTGGCATGTCATTCCTAAATTCCTTGACGAGTGCCTAGGGCCCATCAGGAGGATCAAGACAGGGTTAAAGGGTGGGACTTTCATCCTCTCTTCTCCACCAGCCTTCAAGGAGAGAAGAGACCTGGAAGTGCAGGACCAACAGTCAGCGCATCTGTCAGTCTTGCCTGTGTAATGAAGCTTCCAGGGATCCCCCAGCACAGCTCCTTTCCAGAAGCCAAGCACACAGAGGTCCCGGAAGAGTGGCTCAGCTCTTCCCCCCACCTTGCCCAGCTCAGTTCTCCATCTTGCCTTTTACAACACACCAGTACACATAGCGGTGGGTTGAGTGAAGGACAACAGTAGATTCAGGACCATCACCTTCACCTCCCACATGTCCTACTTAGTGATGGTGCCTCACCCCTCCTTTGCTGGAGAGGGACAGGTTTCCAGCAGAAGCCCAAGTATGTGTGGCGAGTCTGTTGGAATCTGTGATTCACACTTCTCCTCTCTTCAGACCCACTTCTTCGTTCAGCGATCTTCCTTGGTTGACCGGGGCTGGAGTTCTGAGGGATTGCAAGACACTGGAGACTGTCATATTTCTTATCACAAACACAGTGACTGAGCTGGGCTTGATGGCTCATTTCTATAATCTCAATTTGGGAGATGGAGACAGGAAGATCTTTGGCTACATATGAAGTTCAAAGCCAGTCTGCTCTATGAGACCTTGTCTTACAAAAACAAATAGACAACCAGACCAACCCAGTGACTAGCTGGTTTTCTGAGTGGTAAAGTGACAGTACCTTTGCCTTCATATGACAGTGGTGAAGGTGCATCTGGAAGGGCAGTATGTGTGACAACATCACAAGGACTCTGACCGCCTTTGTTACCTAAAAAAGGAAGGAGAGACATATAGGAACTTGGGTCTTTGAGTAAGATGAGTAAGATGAGAACCAGAGGAGGGGTGCTTAAAGTTTAAAAGTGGGCTGTACATCTTTGAACTTTAGGAGGTAAGGTCACTAATATTTTCATTTGTTGTGGAAAGAGAGGTTATTCAAGTAAATAAAAATATTAAGTTACACCAGAACACAATGGCTTATGACAAGTAATGCTTTCAATCTTTGAATAGTGGCTACTCACATAAATATCTTTTGTGCCCCAAAGGGAATGTATGTAGTATGTGTGATGCGTGCACATGTATATACAGAGGCATGTCCTTGTGCGCATGCAGAGGCCAGAGGAGAATGTCAGGCGTCCTTCCTCTGTTGCTCATACGTGTATTTCCTTCAGATGGAATCGCTGTCTGAACCAGGCTCTATGGCTTTCTCAAGCCCCAGTGATTCTCCAGTCTCTGTTATCCACAGGACTGGGCTTACAGGCATAAGTGACCACACTCAGCTTTTTACTTGGGTGCTGTGGAATTGAACTCAGGGGTTCTCAGACTCTCTCAGGCTCTTATGCGTGCAGTAAGTGCTCCAACCCCTGAGCTACCTCCCTAGCCCTGAAATTATCCTTTAATGCATTTTTATAAACTATTTTGTCTACTTAATAGCATATTGTAAGTGCCTATGTCATTGAGTATGCTTAATGAAAAATTGTTTAATTAATTAATTTATTAATTTTTTTTTTTGGGTTTTTTTTTTTTTTTTTGAGGTAGGGTCTTGTTCCCAGGCTGACCTGGAATTCACTCTGTAGTCTCAGGGTGGCCTCAAACTCACAGTGATCCTCCTACCTCTTTGTCCAGAGTGCTGGGATTAAAGGCATGCACCACCATGCATAGCTATTTTTTTTTTTTTTTTTTGAGACACAGAGAGAGAATGGCACGCTAGGGCCTCAGCCACTGCAGTTGAACTCCAGATGCTTGCACCGCAGGAGCCTTGTGCTTGCCTCACTTTTGTGCATCTGGTTAACAAAGGATCTGAAGAGTAGAACATGGGTCCTTAGACTTTGAAGGGAAGCACCTTAACTGCTAAGCCATCTCTCCAGCCAGAAAAACTGTTTTGGTTACTTTGAAACTCTAATATCCCATCATACGGCCCTAGCAACATAGATTTATCTATTTAGTTCTCTTTGGTTGGGGTTTTTTAGGCTGTTGATATTGTTTTTGTTGTTGTTACCAATCAGAGTCCTCAATCTTGGGTTCAGAATACAGATGGCCAGGTCCCATCCTAGGCTACTTAAATCAACCTCTTTTGGAGAAGGAAGCCAGATGCTCGTACATGCCCATTGAAGATATGAAAATTGCTGTTAGAGACCTTGATGTGCTTTACCAGACCAGACCTGCTTCTGAAGACGGAATTGTGAGATCACAAGTATCTCAGTTCATTCCATAAAGACTGCAAACTCACATTTAAAAGCTTTGGCTTTAAAAGAAACGAATCCACACTTTAAAGACTCAGGGTTTTAAAAAGTAAAGACAGGGCGGGGGAGATGGCTCTGTGGGTGCAGTTCTTTTCACACAGTGAAAGGACTTAAGTTTAGATCCCCGACACCCATGTAGATGGTGGCTGTGGTGGTGTGTGCCTGTAATCTTGAAGCTCCCTGGGACTTGCCGGCTAGTCATATTGGTGAGCTGTGTTATCTGATGTGTTTCTAAGATGTCACGGGAGAGGGGAGGACTTGGCGCTTCTTTCTCTCCATGGCAGTTTGGCTAAGGTCACCAAAGGTGGCTGTCCTTGAGGACAGGCATCTTAGTCTGAAGTGGCTGTTATATAACAAGGCACAAAAGCTGGGGTGGCTTTGAAATAGCAGGCATTTATTTCTCACCATTCCGAGATTGGCCTGTCTGTTGAGGGCCCCTTTCCTGGCTTCTAGTAGTCACTTTCCTTTGTATAATGGAAATGCAGAGGAAACTCGCTTGATAAAAGCTCTACCCTCGTGACCACATCACCTCCCAAAGGCTGTCCTGAGGTGCCGTCCACGTGCATGCGGACGGTCCTGCAGAGCGGGGCTTTGAGGTGGATCTGTGGAAAACCGTAGCAAATCCTCCCATCAGATCACTTTTCCCTGGGACTGTCCCCTGCAACTCATCAGTTTTCTAAGTAGATCACTGTCTTTCTCATCATAATGCATGTCAAACAGTTTCTGGGCTTACAATGAAACACGGTTCTCTGCCCACTATCTTCCCAGGTTCCCATAGCCCACACGTGACTGTCTTCTGGACTCCTCCCCCTCAGTTTATCTCCACATTCATAAATGACAACTCTTATTGTTTTATGAGCTCTCCTTTGCCTGTGAATTTGCTGGGAATTTAGCTTATCTACTCTCTGCCCATCAGCTCTTCCTCCCTCTTTTCAATGTAGGTAATTTTCTCCATGTTGCTGGGATTAAACACCCAGCCAAAAGCGGCTGATGGCAGGAAAGGTATTTATTTTGGCTTACGGTCTCAAGAGGAAGCTTCATGATGGCAGGGGACAGCATGGCACCAGCAGAGGCTGGACGTCACCTCTGCCACGGCAGGTGGGCAATGGCAGCAGGAGAGTGAGACGCTCTAACATTGGCAAGCTAGGGGCCACTAAACCTCAGGCCTCATCCCGCAAGGCTCCACTTCTCAAATTGCCACCAAGTGGAAACCGAGCATTTAAAGCACACGTGTTTATGGGGGACACCTAATCAAAGCACTGTGGTGAGTGATGATGTTGGGTGAGGTGCCTTGTCGGACTAAGCAACTGTTACTTAGAGCTGATTCCACGTAGTATACTATGAATGCTTCCCCTCCCCCAGGTTAGTAACTTTCCATGATATTCTTGATGAAGGTCCTTGCCAGGATTGGCCTCTCTTTAGGAGGGACTGGATGAATTCAGTCACCACTCAAGGCTTTTTTTCTTTTGGTGGAGCCCTCGAGGATCCCCATGTTCTCAGCTGAACTGGCCTCTTCCAGGCATGGCTGGCCTCTGGGCCACTCGTGTTTTGGGGAGCCTTCCTATTGGCTGTTGGCTTGGACCAGTCTGGTTGTTGGTGGGGCTCCTCCTTCTGCCGACGGTTTGGCCGGGTATGGATCTCGTTAGAAACATTTCCTGCAGCTGCAGAGATGGCTCAGTGAGTTGGAGCGCTTGACGCACAAGCATGAGGTCCTGAGTTCAATTCCCAGCTGTCATGCTGAAAGCCGGGCATGGCTGCCCATGCTTGTAACCTCGGTGCTGATGGGAGGAGACCGGAGGATCATTGAGGTGTATTTGGTCCGCCAGTCAAGCTGAAAGATGGCAGCTCCAGATTCAGGGAGAGACTCTACCATGTCCTCCTCTGGCCTCCACATGTGAGCACATGGGGTGTGTGTATCTGCATAAACTGTGCACACACACACACACATACACACACACACTACATACCATACACCCCACATACTGTACACACCAGAGGGGAAAATACATTTCCCTCACAAGTTTTTTGTAATCTTTTAAAATATTTTTATTTATTTATGAAAGAGGGAGAGAAAGAGAGAAAGAAGAGAGAGAGAGAGAGAACGGGCACACCAACGCCTCCAGCCACTTAGTCAGTGCAGATGAACTCCAGATGCATTCGGCACCTGTGCATCTGGCTTTACATGGGTACTAGGGGATTGAACCTGGGTCCATAGGCTTTTCAGGCAAGTGCTTCAACTGCTGAACCATCTCACCAGCCCTTCCCTCACAGTTTTTATTTTTTTAGTTTTTATTTATTTATTTGATAGAAAGAAGGAGAGAGAGAGGAGAGAGAGGTGCCAGGGCCTCCAGCCACTGCAAACAAACTCCAGATGCATGTGCCACCTTGTGCATCTGGCTAACATGGGTCTTGGGGAATCAAACCTGGGTCCTTTAAGCAAATCCCTTACCTCCCTCAAGCCATCCCTCCAGCCACCCCCGCCCAGTTTTCATAGCTGTTTCATCAACTTCCAGTTCCTGTTGTTGGGAAGCCCGGCAGGCACCATTTCACTCCGGGTTTCCTCTCTGAACATTGCTCTTCAGTTCCTGAAGCTTTGCAGTGCTGTGTGTTGTAAAGTCTTTCTCCCATTGTATTCCATGCTCAATGAGCCTTTCTGTCTGTCCATGCCCTTCAGTTGTGGTGTGGCAAGTTTTTGTGTAGCATGTCTTTGATTATTTTTTTCCCTAGTTTTGACCATTGTCTTTTCTTGGAACAGAATTTAGTATTAGTTAGATTCTGAGCTTCTTTTCTTTTTCTTTCTTCTCCTTTTCTTTTTCCTACCCCAAAACTAAATGGGACCATGAATTGCTTTCATCTTTAGGATCTTTTTCATGTATGGGTGTGTGTGTGCGTGCGCGTGCACACATGTGCATGTTCTCTCTCTCAGTTGCTTTGATCTTCATCTTTAGACAAGGTCTCTCATTGAACCTTGAGCTTAATGATTTGACTTGACCAGACCAGTTAGCCAGCAAGCCTCAGGGATCGCTCTGTGCCATCTCCCTCTTGCTGGGTTTCCAGGTGTGCTCCCCCACACCTGGCTGTTAATTACATGGGTTCTGGGGATCAAACACTAGTCCTACTGCTTCAGTGCACTTAACTCTGAGCCATCTCCCCATCCCCATCTCTAGGGTCTTAGTGATAGTTTGTTTGTTTTTTAAAAAACAAAGCATTTTTCTTTTTCTTTCCTGACTTAATTACCTTTAAAATTCTCAGCTTCTGTTGTTGTTTTATTTTTTTAATTCATTTGAGGGAGGAGAGAGGCATAGGGAATGGGTGCACCAGGGCCTCCTGCCACTGCAAATGAGCTCTAGATGCATGCATCACTTGGTGCGTCTGACTTTAGGGGGTACTGGGGAATCCAATCCAGTTCATCAGGCTTTGCAATCAAGTGCCTTTAACTGCTGAGCCATCTCTCCAGTCCCCATGGTCTCTTATTTTGAAGCTGCTTTCATATCTAGTGCTCCTTAGATATTGTACATAGTAAGAATATGTCTTTATAGTCCGTTGTTTTGTTGCTGTAACAAAATATCTGAGGCTGGATAATTTTAAAGCAAAGTGCTATATTTGGATTTTGCTTCTGGTGACTTTGAGGTCGACACAGCATGGCACTGGTGTCCTGGTGATGCCCCCTCCACCTGCTGCATCAAAGCATGTCAGAAAAATGGAAAGGGAACCCCAAACCTGAGGGGAGGTCTGACTTTGTAATAACCCATTCTCTTAGGAACCAGTTCCGGGGTCAGCATGAATCTCTCAAAGGTGATAGCCTTGATCTAATTATCTGGTATTGGGTCCTACCTACTAAATGTCCCACCCCACAACACCACCCCACTGTGAATCAGGTCTCCAGCACAGGGACCTTCGGGGGATACTCCCAGATCATAGCAAGTGAGCCACTGGAAGCTTGTGCTGCCAGGGCCCAAGGTGGTGGCTGTGCTGCAAGGCGAAAGAAAGCCTGGCTGTGTCACTGGGCCAGCAGGTGGCCCTCTCTTCAGCTGGTTCATGTGTGCTGGTGGGTCGTCAGTGTTTCTAGAGAGGAATCCTGCCTCTGATGTGGTCAGGGTGACTGAGGGAGTCAGGATGTGAGACGAGGCTGCTAACTCTTTGGGGAGAGGTTTCCCTATTCCCCCTTTGCAGGACTTTGTCTCAGCCCTACACCCCCCAAAAAACCTGGACTCCCCACGTTCTCTGGAGAGGAACATCCAGTTATAGGCCAAGGCACAGGATTGACAGCTGGATGCTGGGGTCCGAGGGGACATGGGAGGGCAAGGGACAGCTGAACTGCCCTTCACACCCACTGTATTCATTACTCTGTCATCACTGTGATCAAATTCCTAAGAATACAGTTGAAGGAAGGGTTGATTTCCTGGTTTGCAGGGTTAGGGCCCATTGTGGCAAGGAAGGCAATGGCAGTGGGAGGTTCCACAGTACTGGGAACATGAGGCTGTTTGTTTACATCTTGAATTGGGAAGGAACGAGGTATGAGGAGAGGACGAGAGAGGGAGAAGGGAGACAGAGATAGAGAGAGAGAGAGAGCTGGAGAGATGGCTTAGAAGTTAAGGCACCTGCCTACGAAGCTTAAGAATGCTGTTTGAATCTCCAGGTCTCACATTTAGCCAGATGCAAAAAGTGACACAAGGGTGCAATGCCGCACTTGACCACAAGGGGGCGCATACATCTGGAGGTTTGTTCACAGTGGCCGAGAGGCTGCTGGTGTGCCTGTTCTCTCTCTCTCTCTCTCTCTCTCTCTCTCTGTATTTCTCAAATTAAGAGGAGGGGGGGCTGGGCTCTAGCTCCTCAGACCCATTCCCTGGTGACCTACTCCTCCAGTTAGGCTCTACCTCTTTTTTTTTTTTTTTTACATATACTTTTTATTTATTTTAAGAGTGAGGCAGATAGAATGAATGGACATGCCAGCGCCGTTAGCCACTGCAAACAAATTCCAGATGCATGTGCCACTGGCTCATGTGGATACTAGAGAATCGAACCTGGGTCCTTAGGCTTTACAGGCAAGTGCCTTAACTGCTAAGCCATCTTTCCAGACCCCGGCTCTTACCTCTTAACGGTTTTACAGATTTCCAAAGCAACACCTCCCGCTGGGGACATTTCACACCCAAACTATGCTCTGTTATTTTCAGCACCCTGAGATTCTGAGCCCTCAGAGTCGTAAACCTCATTGAGGTTCTGCGGTTCCATTGGCTGTTCCTCGACTGGCCACCTCTCTGCTGGCACAGCTGCCTCCAGTGTTAGCTACACGATCTGCTTGCTTCCCACCTTCCAAACTCTGTTTCTACCTCCCAGAGGCGGTTTTCCTTTCTACCTTCTCATAGAGTGACTTCTACTTTGTGTGACATTCTAGAGGTGAGCGACGATCCGCCACTGTTTAAGTGGACCTGTTGGGTTTTTAGAGATTGAGTTGAAGTCCTCCGTGAGTGCGGTATTTATCCATAGACTATGCATAGGAGTGGCTCACCTTCATAGAATGCCAAATGGGATGCAGTTCATGTATTAGCTCTTTGGTTGATGTTGGGTGCCTTCCTCGTTAGCTCTCCTCCTTATTTTAATGAGACCGCATCGCTCATTTGAACTTGAGCTTGCCGTCTAGCTGGCCAGCTTGCCTGTGAGGTCCCCTGTTTCCACCTCCCGAGGGCTGGGATTGCAGGAGGGCCGCCGTGCCTGCCTGGTATTTACATGAAGTGCTGGGGATCCGAACTCGAGTCCTCACACTTGCACGGCCAGCACTTTATCTGCGGGATCATCTCCCCAGCCCCAGTATCAAGCTTTCTTTACTGTGTGTGGATAGGTCATTGTCACTGGCGATTTTGAGGGAAAAGGCACAGAGGTGTCCAGGATGACCCCAGCTATGAATGGGTGGACACAGGCAAGCACGCTTTAGGAGCTGGCCAACTCTGGCATGACAGTGACCTTGAGATGTTTCCCGTGACTAGAAAATCAAGAGAGGCCCACTATTGGGTGACATGCCACATCTTTCTCCTCCATGATGGCTCGTTTACTTCTTCATTTAAATTAAGTATATAAACAACCACAATGTTTGCCTCTTTTTCAGTGTCTCATGACCTAATATATACTTCTGAGCAAACATTTGCTGTCTTCTGTGTAGTTTTCCAGAAAGTACCAGGCATTGCAGAGCACAGGGCCCCAGGCATCCAGGCTGACAGGACTCTTTTCCAGTCAGGCTGTGGGCCCCTTGGATGGGAAAGGGACTGTGGGTAATATCCTGCAGAATTGCAGCACAGGCCAAGGTGGGAGCAGGGACTTTGCGTGGATTTTTTAGAAGCCAAAGGGCATTTTTTCCCCCCTCTGATAATCCCCTTAGAAATGAGAAAAGGGCTCCCTGGCACTTGTATTCTCAGCTTCCAACTGCTCCCAGGCTCTTCATTCCTTGGCCTGAGCAAATTCCTTCAGGGAGAGGAACCAGATGGTCACTTTTTATTTTTAAAGCAAAGGAGCTCTTTGTTCAAATAAAATGGTGCATAAAAACCCAAGAAGTTTCCCTCCCTTCCCCAAAGTGGGAGAAGCAGCCACCTCCGCCCCCTTGCCTTTCCCTTCCCATTCCAACCCTGGCCACGCCTGGACCTCCTGCTCTCTTGCCTATTCTGTTCAGTTTTCTGTTGGAGGAAATAGCGAATGTCAGCTGCCCTGCACTGCGGTGCTGTAACCGTAGTCATGCTGGGTCAGCTACACGTGGACGCACAGTGGTCCGAGGGGACAGCTGCCAGCGTGACCCCAGCTGTCATCCACAGGGAATCTTATACTCAGTAGCAGGGCTTGAAACACAGTTGCAATGAACCCTGGGATAACATTTTTCCTCCTCTTTCTCCTTCTTCCTGCTACTACTACTTTCATAAAGGCATCATGTCTATGGACTTTGTTCATATGTTAATTCCTTACTCGTTGCTTATTTTTTCCATATATTGAGCAAATTGGTTTTTAAAATTTTTTTTATTATTTTATTTATTTTTGGAGAGAGACACAGAGAGAGACAGATGGAGAGGGAGAGGGAGACAGAGATGGGCGTGCCAGCAGTCTCTCAGCAGCTGTGAATGAAATCCAGATGTGTGTGCCCCCTTGTGGTCAAGTGTGGCATTGCGCCCTTGCATCACTTTGCATCTGGCTAAACGTGGGACCTGGAGATTGGAACCGGGTTCTTTAGGCTTAGCAGGCAGGCGCCTTAACTGCTAAGCCATCTCTCCAGCCCCAAACTGGTTTTTTGTATCAGTATATTTCAGATCAATATTCTGTTCTTTTGTTCTTGTTTATTAGTGGAGAACAGTAGTTATAATTGATGAGCTGATGGACATTATTATTATTATTATTATTACCGTTATTATGCGTTATAGTTGATGAGCCAATATGCACTATTATTATCATTATTATTTTGGTTTCCTGAGAGTGTCTCATGTAGGTGAGGCTAACCTCAGTCTTCTTCCTTTCTAAGGCTGGATAATGTTCCTTTGTATAGATGCAGTAAACTTTTTATCCATTTGCTTATTGGCGGCCACTTATGTTACCTCTGTTTCTTGTCTATTAGGAATGGTGTTGCTCAGAATAGATAAATGTGTGACTAGTCTCTTCAATTCTTCCAGATAATGTAGATTAAGAAGTAAGGTGTTAACCAGGCGTGGTGGTGTACGCCTTTAATCCCAGCCTTCGGGGAGTCAGAGGTAGGAGGATCACTGTGAGTTTAAGACCACCCTGAGACTACATAGTGAATTCCAGGTCAGCCTGGGCTACAGTGAAACTCTACCTCAAAAAAAAAAAAAAAAGAAAAAAAGAAAAAGAAAAAGAAAAAGAAAAGAAAAGAAAAGAAAAAGAAAAGAAGGTTTCGGCTTGTACAGTGATATTTTATTTTAATTGTCTGAGGAGCCTCCACACTGCATGCCACCACACTTACACCATTGTATAGTCCCTCTGTTTGTACAAGACTCACAAGTTCTCTACATCCCTGTTGGTACTTGTGACATCATGATTCAGAAACACTAGTGTTCACCCTACAAGGATGATTAGCATTTCTAGATGACTAGGGGCCTTGAGCGTCTGTTCTGGCTTTTTCTGGCTGTTTGTATGTTGATGGTCCCCTGTGGACTGGGGTTACATACATGCATGGCCATGACCTGCCTTCTTAGGTGGGGTCTGGGGAGTTGAACTTGGTTGTCAGCCTCCAGCCCAAGGAGGTCCTCCTACTTAGGAGCAAGCACTCTATTTTAAAAATATTTCATTTTAATTTATTTATTTTACAGAGAGAAAGATACAGAAATAGGCAGGTAGAGAGAGAGAATGGGCGCTCCAGGGCCTCCAGCCACTGCAAACAAACTCGAGATGTGTG
The DNA here is from genome assembly GCA_036365145.1 of Orientallactaga sibirica. Classification (NCBI taxonomy): domain Eukaryota; kingdom Metazoa; phylum Chordata; class Mammalia; order Rodentia; family Dipodidae; genus Orientallactaga; species Orientallactaga sibirica. Next base: position 2,432,213 of record JAEOAD010000052.1, on the reverse strand, counting down.
CACCCCCTTGTGCATCTGGCTTAAGTGGGTCCTGGGGAATCCAATGGGGTCCTTTACAGGCAAGTGACTTAACCACTATGCCATCTCTCCAGCCCTATTTATTTATTTGAGAGAGAAAGAAGAAAGAGAGAGAGAGAGAGAAAGAATGAATGCACCAGGGCCTCTAGCCACTGCAAATGAACTCCAGACATGTGCGCCCCCTTGTGCATCTGGCTTATGTGGGTCCTGGGGAGTAGAACCTGGGTTCACTGGCTTTGCAGGCAAATGCCTTAACTGCTAACCCATCTCCCCAGCCCTGAGACTGACTTCTTTACGCTGTGGGTCATGACCATAGTAATTATGGGGGTTGTGATTCTTTTTTTTTTTTTTTTTGCAACTGTAAAAGATTTCTGAATACTCAAGGAGCTAGAGCAAATTTGAAAGCGAACACACAATGAATCTGAGGTGTTCCTGGCTGCCATTCTCCCTGTGTTGCATTGCGTGACCTCCCTAGAGCCGGGTTTAAACCCAGCACGAGCACTTGGCACTGTAGTCACCATGGCCCCGTGCAGTAATGGTGAGTGCTTGCCGGAAGCACCGGTTCAGATCTGAGACCATCCTGTGTTCCGAAGTGCTGTATCCGTACTACAGCACACCAAGTTTTCTGCTCTTGTACTAGTCTAATTACAGAAAAGAGACTTTTCTTGTCATCATTCCTTAACACGTGAGCACACCTTTGCATTGTATTGAGTTAGAATGTTTGATTTTAAAACTTCCTGTTTGAGCAGAACATGGCGGTGTATGCCTTTAATCCCAGCACTCAGGAAGCAGTGGTAAGAGTTTGAGGCCAGCCTGGGTCTACAGAGTGAGTTCCAGGGTCAGCCTGGAATAGAGTGATACCCTATGTTGAAAAATCAAAAACATAATTCTTATTTGAGTTGTTGACATGAGTTCCATAAAAAAAAAAATGGTCAAGTATGTTTTCACTTGGGAATAGGGCAGAATTTTCAACAATTTCTAAACATATGTCTTTACTGCTTTGTACTGTAGACTTACAGGCAGTGTCACTGTCAGCATTGACAAGGATAAAATAAAAGTATTGATCAACTATGGAAGGTATTGAGGACGTTCTGTGTCCTGCAGTATCAAATATTCTTCCAAGATATAATTATTTTAAAATAAACAAGCACATCTATGTCATTAGTATACACATTTGGCTTCATTTTAATAAATGGTAAAGTTATATATATAACAAAGTGATGATTTGGGGGGGGCAGAGTCTCATTATCACCACTACATCCTCAGCCCTTGAAGAATTACTTAAAAGTGAATTTTCTTAAGACTTATTTAAATGTTTGACTTGTATACCTGTTTTAATATATCTATATAATTAAGATTCAGTACAAAGAATATTTTCAAGTGAAAAGGTGTTGCAGGTGAAAAAAGGTGAAGAAGTCCTGGTATAGGATAGGATGAATCCCTGCTGCCTGGGCAGAGACTCCCTTTGAGCAGAGATGTCTGTTCTCCCCACGAGGACTGGGCACATTAGGCTGGGAGTGCTGGCCATGCATATGGTGAATGGTGACTTGCCTCAGTTTCCCTGCTTGGGGACAGAGGACCTGAGGTCGCCTCTCTCACCCATATGTTGTTTAGTAGTCAGTGTCTCCCCCCTGGAGGTTCCCCACAAACAGGCGTGTGTGAATCTTGTTCACCCTCGTGCAGACTCTGCAGGCTGTGCGCCTGGGAGTGTTTACCATGGAATCATAAGGTGACCCGCCGTGAACAGGACAGCACAGCATCTCCTCGCATGGATCCTGGTAGTGACAATGAGGAGCGTAAGACAAGCAAGGAGAACCTCAATGATTCATTTTGAAGAGCTTGGGAGAGGGGTGCCCTGGCCAGCCCCTTTTCATTTAATAAGCAAAGCTGTGACTCAGGGTCCAGCGCTCCTGAGAGCGGGAAGGAACCCAGGTGCAGAGGTCATGAACAGGGTTCTCAGGGAGAAGTTGTGCAGACATGCCTTGCTAGCCGTGGTGACCTTGGAGCCTAGACGGGGTGGGGGTGGATAGTGAGCTGGGGAGGGGAGGGCTGTGTGCTGCCTGGCTCTGCTTCCTGCTCTCTGGATGGCTAGTGGAGCCGCCGGGCTGCAGGTTTCTGTGGCGCTTCACCATTTCTCTGCTTTGGGGTCATTCCAGAGTGAAGTCCTGTCATTGGCCATACTTGTGCCATAGCTATACAGGGATGTATAGGCGACTGCTAGGTGGGAGCACTGTCACACTGAATCCTCCCTAGCCCCGGGACCAGCATGCTTACGCTCGATGCGTTTGCCATTCTGGACAGTACGTGGGGTCCCTTAGTTATCAACCATTCACGAGGTCCCTTAGGTGCGTGAAACGCTTGAGGAGTTCTTAAAAAATGGTTGAACTTGTGTGACTCCGTTACAATTCCGTGGTCAACAGAAGGCAGGGCAGGAAAACATAAATACAGAGAAGCAAAAGGCAGAAACATATTCCTGTCATCTTTCTGTCGAGTTAATTACTGTCACTCGAAGTGGACAGCATCCACAGTGTGTCTCTCCAGACACTATGCTGCACAGTTATATAAAGATGCACACTGAAAGGACACACCTTCCCCTCTTTGCTGGAGTACTGGGATATTTATAGATGCTATCAAATGATAAGGAAGCCTGGCTATGCGAGTCAAATCTTTAAAAGTCGGGGGTTGAGAAGATGGCTCCGGGAGCAAAAGTGCTTGCCACCCCAATGTGAGGACCTGAGTTTTGGACGCCCAACACCCACATAAAATGCAGGGCAACAATGGGCCCATAATCCTAGGGCTGGAGAGGAAGAGACAGGACATATCTGGGTCTCATTGGCTAGTTCATCTTACCAATTCCATGAACCCTAGGTTTGACCGGAGACATTTTTTCTCAAAGCATGAGGTTGAGAGTGATGGAGGAAGACCTCTGACATTGTCTTTGGGTCTCCACATGTGCACACCCACGCATGTGCACCAGCATGTGCCCAAACACATGCATGCATGCGTATACATACATCACACAAACGGAAAAATTGGGAAACGCTAGCGAGTTCATTCTAGATTGCAAAGATTCTTGCTTTCCCCTACAGAAACCATCCTGGCACACCAGCGGTCATTCATGCTCACCTTCCATAGCATCACGCGACAATGGAAGATTGCAAGTGGGGTTAGTTCTCACACACGGTGCCACAAAAAGCTTGAGCGTGTGAAGCTTTTCAAGCTGGAACAACACTGAGTACATGCGGGATCCTCCAGGAGTGCTGACTTTCTTAAGACTCTCCTGCCCTCTGAAGATTGATTCCAGCAATTAGACCATAACCTAGCTGTGTTTCTGCCTCTTTTGTTTGTGTTGGCATTCTCATAATAACTGTGACGAATTATCTCTCAGGATAAAATGAACGGCTCCCGGTGCTGGAAAGCGAGGGAGGGTGATGCTGCTGCTTCAAGCCAGGGTACCATAAATCCACAGAGAAGACAACACCCTGAGGACAACACCCTGAGGTGTGGCAGTAGCTTGACTAGCTAATTGATGAAGCCCTGAAGCGGGTCATAAATCCTGCTCCTATAAATGGTGTCAAGCAAGGTAGATTGAAATATAATAGATTCATGCCTAGTGCATTGCGTAGGGCCTCTTATGCTACCCCCATGAAGTAGGGTCTCAGAAGGGGGGGGCACTGTATGTGCGCCACTGTGTCTCTTTACATTAGTGACTCAGGACCACCTTTCCATTAGCAGCCAGGCCGGGAGGGAAGCAGGCTGGATGGCACTGAGATTAAAGGGGGAGAGTGGCAGGGGAGCTGAAGGGGGCAACCAAGGGGAAGACAGAGGAGGGGAAAGAAGACTTGTCACATCTTGGAGGAGATGTCTGTCAGTGGTGAAAGCTCATCGCTGGCTCTTGCCTGCCAGGTATGTGGGCTACAGTTCCGGCTCCCTGTTGGTTTATAAGGCCGGAGCTCTTGGCGTGTTTTTGTTCAGTGACTGGATACGCTGGGACTCGGAAAAGCATGGTGATGGGTCCAGTGACTGAATTTTCTTTGATTTGAATATTTGACCCATGTGGCTCAGCGTTGTGTGACCTTGTTGAACTGTGTCCACTTAATGTTTTGAGTGTCTCTTTGGACACTGGCATGGGCTTCTGAGGTCCTTGCTGAGTGTTCAGAACTGGGCTCTGCTGTTGAACACGTGACGTCACAGTTATCTCGGTTTAAATTTATTCTCATTTGATAGTTGATGACACCGAGGTACAAAATTGAAACTGCAGCCTTGTCCTACTGTTGGTGAGTGACAGAGGGGACCCAGTATCCACCACATGGTGCTTAACTGCCACATGTCCAAATCCTGGCCCACAAAAGTTGATATTGACTAGTCGCAAATATCCCATGTACAGTGGATAACGATAACACCACTGCTGAAGTTTGATTCAGAGAGGCTCCGTCACTCAAAAGCTGTTACTGCAAGAATCCTCTCTGGAAGGGCCAGTCCGTTTTCTTCACTTCTGGTTTACTGGTTTTTAGGTTTTTTTTTTTTTTGTTGGTTTTATATTAGTTCTTTTTCTGAGCTCATGGACCTGTTCTTGCCCATTTAGGGAACGTAGTTATGGTATATTAAAATGTTAGGGCTGGAGAGATGGCTTAGTGTTTAAGGAGAATGCCTGCAAAGGTTTGATTCTCCAGGTCCCATGTAAGGCAGATGCACATAGTGGTGCATGCATCTGGAGTTCGTTTGCAGTGGCTAGAGGCCCTGGCGCGCCCATTCTCACTCTCCGTCCCTCTCTCTGTCTCTAATATATACATTAAAATAAAATAAAATGTTAGCTAACTAAACCTCTTGCTTTGGGGTCAGATTGAACATGAACTGTGTTTATGACTCTCACAGCTACTTCCCCATCATCTGCCACCATTGTAAGGTGCATCATTGCTCTGATAAATTTTGATCCTAATGGACAAGCTGCACCCAGAGGTGACTTTCTTCCCTGCAAGGCCACAAGGCTGATTGTACAACTCAACACTTCTCGCAGCAAAGGGTCACCTTCCATCTTGGCTTCTGCTATAGTTCATTCTCCCAGGTCCCCACACGTGGCTTCACCTTCTTTCTTGGGTTCTTCTCCTTGCTGATTGGACTGCTCTGATCCCGAAGACACTCCTGCCTGTGACCCCACTGACAAGTAGAATCCTCGTCCGTGGGACCTCCCGGTCACCCGTGTCTCCTCACTCTTTCTTCCGAGCCCTGCTCCTGCCATGGTCAGTGTTGTCCGTGTTGACCTCTCCGTGGAGTGAAGAAGGGTCTTTCACACCTCCCTGTTCTGCGGACAGATCCGTCTTCTATTGCCTCAGCTGTGACTCTGAACAGAATGCACCGTGGCAAATAGCAGTGGGAGGGGAGAACGCACACAGTGTTGGGAGCCACTAATGGCTTCACTGCCTTGGGAAAGGCTTTCAGAGGCTGGAGTCAGTACTCAGAATGGAAATGCGCTCCTGGCTTGAACCATCGTGTTTGCAGCGACTACCCCATTGCAAGGTGAAGAGGTGAGGAAGGAAGGAAGCAACGCGCCCGCTTCGTCTATGCTTTGGACATGAAGACATGGATGTGTTTTCAAGGAAAACTCGAGCTTGATTAAACAAAATGTTCTTCCAAGTGTCGGCCATGGACGTAGCAGGTGGAGGGATTCTAGCACCACTCAGGTCGTTGCCGGCCTCTCCACTGGCTCAGAGAAAGTCTGTTCATGTGGGCTGGTCTTGGGATGCTCCTCAGAGGCTATTCCAGCTGTGCTGTGGTAGGAGGGAGCATTAGGAAGGAAAATGCCCTCCATGCCTGCGATGTGTTTCCCATGAGCAGTTCTTTCCAATTCTCATTACGTCTCTTTAAACCATCTGTACTACCATCCAGTTTTGGAATCGGAAGGGCCTCAGTGTCCTCTCTGCCGACATTCATGAAGGAATAAATGATATTTGTTAAGGGGCTGCTGGGTTACTCTCTGGGTTTAAGTTTGCCCTCAGAGTGCTCAGCACTCCGAGGTCACGCTGAGGTTGGGGTTGTATGAGGTACCCCCTGGGTTTGCTTGGCTAGAAACAAAGGCAAGTCGTTTTAGGAGATGCCCCTCCCCCCCTCCTTCCTTGTATTCCGATGAATGGATGATCCTCAGTGAAAAGGACTCATGTGTACTCTGAGAATCTCCAGGGAGCTTCTTGTCACCATAGAGTGGTGGCATACTGGACTGCTTTAGCTCTAGGAAAATGTCAAAAATCAAACCTGAAAGAGCCAGGTGTGGTGGCGCACGCCTTTAATCCCAGCACTTGGGAGGCAGAAGTAGGTGGATTCCTGTGAGTTCAAGGCTACCTTGAGACTACATAGTGAATTCCAGGTCAGCCTGGGCTAGAACGAGAGCCCTGCTTCGACCCCCCCGCCCCCCCCCAAAAAAAGTCAAACCTGAACCTGCTTAAAGAGCAGCTGTCCACGGAGGGACTTCTTAGATGGTTTCCACCTGGAACTCTCAGGGTATTTCCTCCAGGAAATTCTTATGGTCAAACAAATAAGAGGCTGGGGAGGTAGCTCAGTGGTTATAATCACTTGCTGTGCAAGCCTGACAACTGGAGGTCAGATCACCAGAGCCCACATAAAGCCAGACGCAAGTAATTCATGTGTCAAGGCTAACGTGCCTGTGGCAGTGGGAGGTAGTCAGGAAAATCCTGAAACTCATAGCCCGGCTACTCTGGTGTTTGCAGTGGCGTAACAACAAGGGAGACTGTCTCTAAGGGGACCTCTGTGACGGTGTCTGTCAGCTGTGGGCTCTGGACATTCTGGCTCTTCAGCAGAGAGACCTCTTGCAGGGGTTAAAAACGATCATGCTGTGTCTTCTCTCCACCAACAGATCATCCCGCCTTTCTCCCAAGCATGGGTTTGTCTTGTATAAGGAGAGAGCTGGAGGTGAGGTATTCTGGGTAGATCCAGGACTCAAGGAAGATATTCCAGACCTGGGTCCTGCCTAGCGCCAGCATGTACTGTGGCTCAGGAGCATCCTCTGCAGGTCTTCCGGGTGGCTGCCCTACCTACAGCCTTGCATCCAATGTCAAGAAAGAGGATGGCACAGAGAGGAAGGGCACCAGCTTAGGAGAGGAAAGAGGGAGTATTCTACAAAGGCAGACAGCTGCCTGCTTATGTCTCCTTACCTGACCTCACTCACAGCGCCTTGAGCCTGTGAGCAGGGATCCTGGTAGCATGTGTATTGACTAGAACTCAGTGATCTCTGACATCTGCCCACACTTCCATGGCACAGTCCTTCTCGGGAGCTCTGGAACTGGTAAAAATTCTTTCTCCGACCTGTAAGTAACTGATTCTCATTATGAGAGGGAGAACATGCTGGAAAGACCCAGGGCTTTGGGCTCTAAATCAAAACGCTTCACTTGTAGTTGGTGTTCTTGCATCACTTGAGAATCTTCGGGGGGATGTCCTGTAGGTCTTGGGGAGCTGCACAAGTCGTGAGTCTGTGTTTCGGGGACACCTTAACTGAGCAGGCAGGACACTAGCGGGGAAGCTACTGATGTCCCAACCTGACCTTGTGGCACGATGCTTGGTCAGCAGCATTCCTGCAAGGTCTAGCTTTGGAGGTGACCCCCCCCCACCCATGGTTGAATGGGATGGGTAGACTACTTCTGTGTCCTGGAAGCCAGCTGGACATGGACATGGGAACTCTTCTTCCCCATCCCGATGAGAGTGAATGTAGCAACGTCAGGGCCATCCATCCCTCACTCCATCAGTCACCAGGCCAGCAGTCTGCCCACTACTGGCTGTGTTTATCCCAGTAGAGAGGAGAAGACAAGGAAGCACCAAGTCGGCTTGCCTCCCCATGGAGGGATGCCAGTCTCCAGGTGCGCCCCCTGCTGTTGTTTGCTGGTGTTGACCATAGTGAATGGTGCAGATTAGGGAGGGGCCTGAAGGCTCTTTTTTTTTTTTAAGTTAAAAAAAAATTATTCATTTATTTATTTGCAAGTAGAGAGAGACAGAGATGGAGATATAAAGAGAGAGAGAGTGAAAGAAAGATTGAGAGAGAATGGGCACACCAAGGCCTCCAAGCCAACACCAAATGAACTCCAAATGCATGTGCCACTTTGTGCATCTGGCTTTACATGGGTACTGGGGGGTGGAACCCGGGTCATTAGTCTTTGCAAGCAAGTGCCTTAACTGCTCCAAATGATAAAGCACTGTGCAGAGAGGAGAGGAGAGGAGAAGAACCAGATGCTTTTGCACTGGACTGTCATTTTCACTTCTACCCAGGCGCTTTTGTCTGCTCTGGTGACTAGCTCTGCCTTGATGAATTCAACTGGGGCGCTGGTGAGGTTATCATGCTTCACGTTCTGAGCAGTTCTGAGAAGACGCACGGCCGCTATGGCCTGGAGAGAATCAGCTTGTGAACATGCTTGTGTAGGAAACGACGTCTGACGAGCAGCAGTTAAACCGCCCGATCTCATTTGTAACTTTGCTAAATGGTGTGTGTGTGTGTGTGTGTGTGTGTGTGTGGCTGGGCATGAAACTTGGGGCTTCACACGTGTTAGGCAAGTGCCATAACCCCGAAGTGCATCCTGAGCCCCTAAACAATTCCCATAAGTTTAGCAGTATTACTGGCTTCCCTGGATGGACAGGTTTATTTTGAGTTCCTGCTATAACAATGTAATTATATGCATTTATATGAGCATTTAATTCACACTGGTAAGAGCCAGAGACATACAAAGATGGAGTAGAGCTTCAGTAGGCCTTTCTGTTAGAATTTTACATTTCTAGAAATAGTTACGTTGGTGTAAAATTAACTGCTTAGAAATATCAGAGAAAATAATCATAATACTTCCTACATGCTGTGTGCCATGTCTTCATCTGTTCACTCACGGAGAGCTATAGAATTCTCTAGACTAAGTAGAGGGTGGAGAAAGGCAAGGACCTGGTTTTCAGAGGCACAAAGGACTTACTATATGCAAATGCTCTTGACGCGAAAGAAACCTGCCCATCATACGTGACATTAGGTTTTCACATTGTAATCATGAAACAAAGGAGAAAGTATCAGGATGGAAATGGAGCATATTTTTAAAAAAATATTTTATTTTTATTTATTTATTTGACAGATGGAAAGAGGCAGAGAGAGAGAGAGAGGGAGATTGAAAGAGAGAAGGAGAGAATGGGAACGCCAGGGCTTCCACCCTCTGCAAATGAACTCCAGATGCATGTGCCACTGTATGCATCGGGCTTACATGGGTCCTGGGGAATCGAACCGAGGTCCTTTGGCTTTGCAGGCAAGCGCCTTAACTGCTAAGCCATCTCTGTAGCCATGAAGCATATTTTAAGTTAAATTAAATATCAAAGTTTTATGAATATCCTTTCACCTAAAAGCTCTCCTGAGGGGGCTGAGCAGGTGTCTTATCACACAAGGATGAGGACCTGAATTTGTATCCTCAGCACCCATGTAATAACCAGGTGTGGTGACACCTGCCTGTTATCCCGTCCCCGAGGAGGCAGAGCTCGAGGTTCAATAAGAGCTTCTGTCTCCCCCAAAATGAGAGCAATTCAGGAAGAAACCAGAAATCAACTTTCAGTCTCCACAAACATGGTCACACACGTGCACACATGCCTGCACACCCACATGCACCACACACAGACAGATACAGATGTACACACACCACACAAACATAGGTATGCTCAAAAAGCTGTTCCCATTGTTTGCAAAAGGAGGAACTAAAAGGAAGAACAGAAAGAAAAAAGAGAAAATGAATCCATTAGTGCCACTTTGGGGGTACTTTTTTGTTTGAAAACTTTTCAAGTTCCGTGTATTCGTGTTTTCAATTTTGTAATATGTCATAGTTATGAGTTTGTAAAGCAGACTTCTTCAGGTTAACTTGTTGCTAGAGCCTCTATATTTTGTGTGTTTTCCCTCGGCTGACATCAGTTAGGCTCTTGGAAATGTCACCCACATTCTTCCACTTTGTAAGTCTAGCAGACTTGAGGAAAATGATTGATAACTTTTCCAACTAGATTCGGTTTAGTTTAAGTCTTTTTAATATTTTATTTATTTATTTGCAAGATGATGAATACAGAGAAAGAGAGAAAGAGAGTGTGAGAAAGGGGCATGCCAGGGCCTCCGGCCATCGCAAACGAACTCCAGATGCATGCACCGCTCTGTGCATCTGGCTTATGTGGGTCTTGGGGAATTGAACTCTGGTCGTTATGCTTGGCAGGCAAGCAAAAACTTAACCACTGAGCCTTCTCTCCAGCCCAATTCAGTTAAATCAAGACCATTAGCATGCTGACTCTGGAAAGAAGACTGATAGGAAATACTATATGGGGCCTAGTGTTAAGTTCTAAAACTGGAAAACAACAGTTTGCCATTCTTTCTCCTTCTCTCTTGCATCCTACACTTCCATAATTCAGGTTCCTGGAACTACAGCAGTGAGCAGACCAACCTTGCCTGTGGGTACACTCCTGCTCTCTGGGGAGACAGACCCAACCTGATGTCAGTCGTGGCAGATCCAAGCCAATGGGCATAATCTCTAGGAGGAACAGAGCAGCCAGTGATGTGAGCGTGTTGGGGGTTTGGATTTCACAGAGGGGTCAGTAATGGAAAGAGTGACATGTGAATGAAGGGGGAGCTGAGAGTATGGTGGGGAGGAACATTCCAGGCGGCTGGAACAGCCTGTGCCTTTGGAGCGCCAGGAACAGCAGGGAGGCCCGGGGCAGCTGGGCAGAAGGAGGAGGGATGGAGATGAAGCCAGAGAAACGAGGGGACAGGAGACGATGGCGATGGTGCCACCCGGCCTCTGTGAGGGTCTGGTCCTGGACTGGGCTGTGGACATTGGAGTCACATCATCCGATGGGGGTTTTTAGCAGATCTGTCTGGTTGCTGGGTGGACAGTGCTTTCAAAGCGTCCTGCAGAGAATAGAGGAAGCTGTTGGAATACCCTTGGCAGGGAAGGTAGGGGAGGGGGGAAGGAGATGGGCTGAGCGTATTTCATTCTGGTCAGGCTTTGGAGGAGGGGTGTGGGAGGAAGCATGCGCCAGAGATGCAGACCACTGGAAGGGATTTTTCCCTCTGGGTTCTGCCCCTGCCAATCCTGGTGGTTTGGGGCAGAGGGATTTATTTCTCTCTGGGGTGGTTTTGGTGGGAATAGAGTAGGGAATGATGATAAGGCTCTCACTGGACCATACAGCTTCTTCCCTCTGCCGCGTGAAATCCTTTCTTCTAATTTTCAGTCTCTCCCAGGCCCTTTCTTCGTGTTGTTCTTGGCCAGTGGGGCGAAGCGGTTCCGTGTACCGTGCTTCGAGTTAGTCCTGGACGTCCCTGGGAAGGGTGGTGTGGTCGGGTTGTGTTGGGCTTGAGGCTGCCAACCGCACATTCAGCTGTGTGGTCACAGGAAGGAGGGGGCTATGCCTGGGGTTTCCTTTCTCACACCACAGAGAGCCACGATTACTCAGATCAAAAGTTCATTGTCCTTAAGCCTGGTACAGTTGCAACCCAGTCTCCTCTGCTCTGGTCTGCACGATTTTCATGGGAGCTTCGAGGAATCCAGGCCCTTGTGCTACACACACACACTCTCTCTCTCTCTTTCTCTCTCTCTCTCTGAGACCGGGTCTGCTGATGTCAGGCTTGCAGACAGGCAGACAGAGAAGTGGATGAATGTGGGCTAGGCTGATCTGGGTGGGTTGGGAGATTAAGCCTTCAGCTCCTGCCTTCTTGGTCATACATGTTACCATGTGCACAAGTACATGCATGGCAGTGATAAGGTCTGTCCACTGCTTCTATAATCCCTTGCAGAGACTGATCTTGGGTCTTACTCTTAGGAATCCTGAATTGCTTTAGGAAACATTTCAGGTCAAACTCACTGCTTGGAAAGGCTTGCTTGACTCAAGGGGGAAACATGAGTATTAGCCCTTGTCAGTTGCTTGCTGTTCTTGACTCCTTATGGCTGTCACACGCTGAGTTACAGAACACTTGCTCATTTGTAGGTCCCTCTGTCCCTTCTTGCTGGCCCTCTAGCCTGTCCCTATGCGGACAGCCTCAGCTAGAGCTAGGTCTCCGAGAAGCAGTGCCTTGGAAGCCATTCCATTCTGTTTATTTGAATACACAAAAGCCCAGTCATAATCAAACAAAGCCCCCGACGCACTCACCAAGTGACTTTCACATGTGCTAACACTTAACGATATTTTCTTCTGATCCCTTTGAAGGAAACAACTCACAAGTAGAGTCCGTGTTTCATCTGCATCTCTTCCCTGGCCTTCCTCTTCCTCCCCCTTCAGTTTCCAGAAAGCACTGGGTTCCTTCTGCGCACAGGGCCCTAGCTTCTTTGTACCTGGGTGAGTCCCAAGTTACACACACATATCACTCACACCATTTTCATAGATGCCCTTTCCTTTCCTTTCCTTTCCTTTCCTTTCCTTTCCTTTCCTTTCCTTTCCTTTCCTTTCCTTTCCTTTCCTTTCCTTTCCCTTCCCCCCATTTTTTCCTTTATCTTCCCTTCCCTTCATTCCCTCACCTCCACTCTTTTTTTTTTCTTTTTTTGGTTTTGTGAGGTAGGATCTTACTCTGGTCCAGGCTGACCTGGAATTAACTATGTAGTCTCAGGGTGGCCTCGAACTCACGACGATCCTACCGCCTCTGCCTCCTGAGTGCTGGGATTAAAGGCGTGTGCCACCATGCCCGGCTTCCCTCACCTCCACTCTTCTTCTCCTTCCCCTTCTCCTTTTTCTTCTTCTCTTTTTCCTCTTCTTTCTCCTCCTTCTCTTTCCCTCTCCTTTCCTCTTTTTTCTCTTCTTTTTTAAGATGGTGTGGCTGTGTCTCCTAGGCACACTTCAAACTCATAATCCTCCTGCCTCAGCCTCCTGACTGCTGGGATTGCAAGTGTGCACCACCATGTCTGTATCACCGTATTTTCTTTTCTTTGTGTGTGTGCACATGTGTGCTTGCATAAGGAAGCCGAGGTTGACTGTCTTATTCAGTCATTCTCCATTTTATTTTCTTTTTTCCTGTGTGTAGTGTGTTGTTGTTGTTGTGGTGGTTGTGGTGGTGGTGGTTGTGGTGGTAATGGTGGTGGTGATGGTGATGGTGGTGGTGTTGTGGATGGGGTGTGTGGTGCATGCATGTGGATGTAGGTACATGTGGACATGCTGGCACTTGTGCCTGTATGTGGAGGCCAGAGGCAAACTTCAGGTCCCTCTCTAATGTGCATCTGTGTATTTCCTTGAATGGAGATCCATGGCTTTCATGAGCCCCAGTGATTCTCCAGTCTCTGCTCTGCCGGTTCCTCCAGCAGGTAGGGCTGAAGAAGGAACCGGTCCAGCCAGTCCCTTTTTGGGGCTGAGTGGGATGGTGAATGTCGGCGACCAGAACCCCCTCCTCCAAGGCACCGGAGAGAAAAAAACACACTGGGTCGGGAGTCTTGTCGAAGCAAGAACTCGTTTTATTGTAGTAGGAAGATGTTTATATAGCATTGAGAAAGAGGGTGGGGTCTCAGGATGGGGTGGAGGCAGTTTTGGCTTAGGTCTTGCTGAGTCACTCCTAAGCGGGAGTAATAGTCCAAAGACAGGTCGCCAAACTCTAGCCAGGCTCAGGAAGTTCCATTGGGCCTCACACCCGGGCCTCTTAGGGCCCAACACCGCTCCCCACAGGACTGGGGTTATATATGCGTCTAGCCTCGTCCAGCTATTTATACGGTTCTTGGGAAATCAAACCCAGGTAGGTCCCGAGGACTCCAGCTCAGGTCGTCTCAGATCAGGTCCTCATCTTGCAGAGAGTGCTTTGGCCCACTGAGCCATCTCTCCAGTCCCTCTCCACCTTACTCTTTGAGACAGGCTCTCTCACTGAACCTAGCTAGAGCTCCTCGATTGGGCCAGAAGAGCCAGCCAGCAAGCCTCAGAGATCCTCCTGCCTTTGCCTCTGCTGTACTGCGATTGCAGATGTGTGTGCCTGCACCTGGCTTTCATACACTAAGGTCCTCCTGCGTGGAGGTTATCATCAACTGAGCCATCGCGCCAGCCCCTTATCATGTTTTTAAAAATTTATTTTCAAGCAGAGAGATACAGAGGGAAATAGAAAGATAGAGGGAGAAAGTGAAAGAGAGAGAGAGAGAGAGAGAGAAAATGGGCACACCAAGGCCTCTAGCACTTGGGTTGGGAGATTAAGCCTTCAGCTCCTGCCTTCTTGGTCATACATGTTACCATGTGCACAAGTACATGCATGGCAGTGATAAGGTCTGTCCACTGCTTCTATAATCCCTTGCAGAGACTGATCTTGGGTCTTACTCTTAGGAATCCTGAATTGCTTTAGGAAACATTTCAGGTCGAACTCACTGCTTGGAAAGGCTTGCTTGACTCAAGGGGGAAACATGAGTATTAGCCCTTGTCAGTTGCTTGCTGTTCTTGACTCCTTATGGCTGTCACACGCTGAGTTACAGAACACTTGCTCATTTGTAGGTCCCTCTGTCCCTTCTTGCTGGCCCTCTAGCCTGTCCCTATGCGGACAGCCTCAGCTAGAGCTAGGTCTCCGAGAAGCAGTGCCTTGGAAGCCATTCCATTCTGTTTATTTGAATACACAAAAGCCCAGTCATAATCAAACAAAGCCCCCGACGCACTCACTAAGTGACTTTCACATGTGCTAACACTTAACGATATTTTCTTCTGATCCCTTTGAAGGAAACAACTCACAAGTAGAGTCCGTGTTTCATCTGCATCTCTTCCCTGGCCTTCCTCTTCCTCCCCCTTCAGTTTCCAGAAAGCACTGGGTTCCTTCTGCGCACAGGGCCCTAGCTTCTTTGTACCTGGGTGTGTCCCAAGTTACACACACATATCACTCACACCATTTTCATAGATGCCCTTTCCTTTCCTTTCCTTTCCTTTCCTTTCCTTTCCTTTCCTTTCCTTTCCTTTCCTTTCCTTTCCTTTCCTTTCCTTTCCTTTCCCCCCATTTTTTCCTTTATCTTCCCTTCCCTTCATTCCCTCACCTCCACTCTTTTTTTTTTCTTTTTTTGATTTTGTGAGGTAGGATCTTACTCTGGTCCAGGCTGACCTGGAATTAACTATGTAGTCTCAGGGTGGCCTCGAACTCATGACGATCCTACCACCTCTGCCTCCTGAGTGCTGGGATTAAAGGCGTGTGCCACCATGCCCGGCTTCCCTCACCTCCACTCTTCTTCTCCTTCCCCTTCTCCTTTTTCTTCTTCTCTTTTTCCTCCTCTTTCTCCTCCTTCTCTTTCCCCTCTCCTTTCCTCTTTTTTCTCTTCTTTTTTAAGATGGTGTTGCTGTGTCTCCTAGGCACACTTCAAACTCATAATCCTCCTGCCTCAGCCTCCTGACTGCTGGGATTGCAAGTGTGCACCACCATGTCTGTATCACCGTATTTTCTTTTCTTTGTGTGTGTGTGCACATGTGTGCTTGCATAAGGAAGCCGAGGTTGACTGTCTTATTCAGTCATTCTCCATTTTATTGTGTGTAGTGTGTTGTTGTTGTGGTGGTGGTTGTGGTGGTGGTGGTTGTGGTGGTAATGGTGGTGGTGATGGTGATGCTGGTGGTGGTATGGATGGGGTGTGTGGTACATGCATGTGGATGTAGGTACATGTGGACATACTGGCACTTGTGCGTGTATGTGGAGGCCAGAGGCAAACTTCAGGTCCCTCTCTAATGTGCATCTGTGTATTTCCTTGAATGGAGATCCATGGCTTTCATGAGCCCCAGTGATTCTCCAGTCTCTGCTCTGCCGGTTCCTCCAGCAGGTAGGGCTGAAGAAGGAACCGGTCCAGCCAGTCCCTTTTTGGGGCTGAGTGGGATGGTGAATGTCGGCGACCCAGAACCCCCTCCTCCAAGGCACCGGAGAGAAAAACACACTGGGTCGGGAGTCTTGTCGAAGCAAGAACTCGTTTTATTGTAGTAGGAAGATGTTTATATAGCATTGAGAAAGACGGTGGGGTCTCAGGATGGGGTGGAGGCAGTTTTGGCTTAGGTCTTGCTGAGTCACTCCTAAGCGGGAGTAATAGTCCAAAGACAGGTCGCCAAACTCTAGCCAGGCTCAGGAAGTTCCATTGGGCCTCACACCCGGGCCTCTTAGGGCCCAACACCGCTCCCCACAGGACTGGGGTTATATATGCGTCTAGCCTCGTCCAGCTATTTATACGGTTCTTGGGAAATCAAACCCAGGTAGGTCCCGAGGACTCCAGCTCAGGTAGTCTCAGATCAGGTCCTCATCTTGCAGAGAGTGCTTTGGCCCACTGAGCCAGTCCCTCTCCACCTTACTCTTTGAGACAGGCTCTCTCACTGAACCTAGCTAGAGCTCCTCGATTGGGCCAGAAGAGCCAGCCAGCAAGCCTCAGAGATCCTCCTGCCTTTGCCTCTGCAGTACTGCGATTGCAGATGTGTGTGCCTGCACCTGGCTTTCATACACTAAGGTCCTCCTGCGTGGAGGTTATCATCAACTGAGCCATCGCGCCAGCCCCATATCATGTTTTTAAAAATTTATTTTCAAGCAGAGAGATACAGAGGGAAATAGAAAGATAGAGGGAGAAAGTGAAAGAGAGAGAGAGAGAGAGAGAGAAAATGGGCACACCAAGGCCTCTAGCACTGCAAAGGAACTCCAGATGCATGAGCCACCTTGTGCACATGTGACCTTGTACTTGCTTCATCTTGTGTGTTTGGCTTACCTGGGATTGGGAGAATCCAACATGGGTCCTTAGGCTTCACAGGCAAGTGCCTTAACTTCTAAGCCATTTCTTCAGCCCTGTAATAGTCTTTTAAAATGCAATCCTAGCTCTCCTCATGACAAACTTAAATAAAAGAATCAGGGCTGGGCAGGGGAGAAGGCTCAGTGGTTGAAGGTGCTTGCTTGCAAAGCCTACCACCTGGGTTTGAATCCCAGTACCCACATAAACCTGGATGCTCAAAGTGTGCATGCATCTGGAGTTTATTTGCAGGGATAAGTGACCCTGCACTCTCTCTCTCTCTCTCTCTCTCTGGCTTGCTCTCACTCTCTTGCTCTCTCTCAAATAAATATTTTTTTTTAAAAAAAGAATTAAGCCAGTTCCAATTATAAAACCTTAAGTGTAAGAGAAAACTCAGCCTCTACCATGCACCCAAACCCTGGAAAGAGTTTATATCCAGTTTACACACAGCAGACAGCAAAAGAAAGACAAAAAGTCCCAATGTCCAGAATCAGAGAGAAATCAAAGCAAAGGAGGTATGTGCTGGCTGAACTCCCAGCAAGCCAGGGGGATGTGGGTTACAATGATTGGTCCTAAATGCTGTGAGTAGGGTTTTTGGTTTTTATTTTATTTTATTTTATTTTATTTTATTTTATTTTATTTTTTTGAGAGAGAGACATAGAGAGAGGGAGAGGAAGACAGATAGAGATGGGTGTGCCAGCAGTCTCTCGCTGCTGCGAATGAAATCCAGATGTGTGAGCCCCCTTGTGGTCAAGTGCGGCATTGAGCCCTTGAGTCACTTTGCATCTGGCTAAATGTGGGACCTGGAGATTGGAACCGCTGGAGACTGGAACCAGCGTTCTTAGGTTTAGAAGGCAGGTGCCTTAACCGCTAAGCCATCTCTCCAGCCCGTTTTTAAAAAATCTATTTTATTTATTTATTTGAGAGAGAGAGAGAGAGAGAGAGAGAGCAGAGAGAGAGAGAGAGAGAGAGAGAGAATGGGCATGCCAGGGCCTCCAGCCACTGCAAACAAACTCCAGACATGTGCCTCCTTGTGCATCTGGCTTATGTGGGTCCTGGAGAATTGAACCTGAGTCCTTTGGCTTTGCAGGCAAACACCTTAACCACTAAGCTATCTCTCCAGCCTATGGCTAGGGTTTTAAGGCTTGAGCAGGGACAAAGGACATGATGTATGAACCAAGAGAAGTAGTGCATGTGGAAGTGCAGCCCTCTAAGCAAGAAAACATACTGTGCACCTAAGGCTATGTGCAGTGGGGACAAAGTCACATGGGAGACATCCAAACCATCTTTCCACTGTCTTATGATGAGTACCAGCCCAAGAGGAAGATGGAAATAAACTGAGAGAGATCAGTCCAATAGGGAGGTAGGTAGATAGATGATAGATAGATAGATAGAAGATAGATTGATAAATATAACTGATATAGGTGACAGATGACAGATAGTAGATTAATGAGACAGATCATATGAGATGCATAAACACGGATATAGGTGATAGAGATAGATAATTGATAAAAACACACTGATATATATATAAATATATATATATAAATTAATAGATTATCAGATTCAAGAAGATACTGAAAAATAGACCAGTCCATTAACAACACATGAAATAAATAGAGAGAATTGTCAAATAATTGATTGACAGGTTCTATAGATGACAGATGCCTAGATAGATATAGATAGTGATCCACGGCCATCAAAACCCGCAGGGTTGTGCAGAAGCAAACTGAAAACCTGCTCCTTTGGGCCCATTTTCATACCCTCTAAGATGAGCTCACAATAAATATTACAAAGAGCACAAAGAAAAGCTGAAATGAATGGGTTCTGGAGGAGGCAAAAGGAAGGGGCATTAGCACCCCAAATGTTATAGAAAAACCAATATAAATCTGTCTGTAAAATAAAGTTATAATGACTTAAAAGAAAACATAATGCAATAGTGAAAAGTGGCACAAAATAAACCAAAAAAAAAAAAAAAAAAAAAGAGCTGAGGAAAGGAAGAAAATCTGCAGAAATAAAAAGTTTAATACACAATTTTAAAAATTAGTTATTCAAGAATGATGAGACAAATTGGTGAAGTTAAGGGAGCAGAGAATTCATAGGTGGGCATGAGATGTTCTGTGTTTATCAGGATTTCCTAATGAGTGTACAGTGAAATGGGGGGGGAGTAATAGTCCAAAGGTACACATGGGCAGAAATAATAAACAGATTTGGGGAGGGAGGAGAACGAGTCCTTAGAATTCAAAAGGAGAAAAAGGACCCAAGTAAAATAAATATAATGAAATCCACATCTTGGCATATTATGATAAAACATCAAAGACAAAGAGAAAGTATTAAAGGTGATGGGGAACAGAAAGGAGATTATCTCCAAAGGAAACAATGTGATGGATACAAGATTCGCATCAGCAACAGGAGATGCCAGAAGGCAATAAAATGATGCCTTCAAAGTGCCGAGGGAAAATAACTGGTGACCTAAACATCTATGCTGGCCAGAATTACCACGCAGGAATGGAATAAATTGAAGAAACACTGAACTAAAATCTGAAAGATATGACTACTCGTAGACATTTAATTAAAGGACTACCTGCTTCTATTCAATAAGGAAGAGATTAAACCCAGAAGGGAAACTCACTGAATCCAAGGAACAGAGATCAAACAAACAAAATTAGTAAGCAAGTTGACACATCTACATAAGCACTGACACAATTCAAATATGACAAGGGGGGCTGGAGAGATGGCTCAGCAGTTAAGGCGCTTGCTAGCAAAGCCTAAGGACCTAGGTTTGAGTCCCCAGTACCCATGTAAAGCCAGATACACAGGGTGGCACATGCATCTGGAGTTCCTTTGCAGTGCTAGAGGCCTTGGTGTAACAGTGGCTGGAGGTCCTGGCATGCCAATTCTCTCTCTCTCTTGCTCTTGTTGTCACTCTCTCTCATAAAAAAAAAGGCCATTTTGGGCCGGAGAGATGGCTTAGCAGTTAAGGCATTTGCCTGCAAAGCCAAATGATCCCAGTTCAACTCTCCAGGACCTATGTAAGCCAGATGCAAAAGGGGGTGCACGCATCTGGAGTTCTTTTGCAGTGGCTGGAGGCCCATTCTCTTTCTGTCTCTCTCCCTCTTTCTCTCAAATCAATAAAATATATTAAAAATATTTTTTTTTTAAAAAAGGCCAGTTTGTCGGGCTTGCCTCAAAAAAACAAAACAAACAAACAAACAAAAAGACATCTCAGAACAGACAGAACATTCAATAGAAGTCATTTTCCTAAAACTTCATTGGGTCACAATGAATACCATACCTCTCAAAGATTATTTTCAATTATAGGTGTTGTATCATGTATCATTTTCTATTATAGGTGTTGAAAATGTCACAGCAGCATTATGGATTTTTAATTGACTCTTTAATTGATCAGAGTCTCTCTAAGTAGCCCAGGCTAGCCTCAAACTTTTCATCTTCCTGCCTCAGCCTCCTCAGGGCTGGCATGGTGAATGACTTACCCATTGCCAGTGTGTCCCTGGTAGTTTGAAAAGAAAGACAGAAACTTTTGGGGAGGGAGAAAATGAAGACAATGTCATTCATTTTGTGGAAGAAGCCAACATTTCAGCAAGAAAGGAAGCCTGAAATTACACTAGAGTGAGCATGGAAGGCAGGGCGGAATGGGTCTTGTCTCCTGAGTACCAAACACTGGAGGATCCCCCGGGAATGGCCATGCATGTCTGTGGGGAGCTGAGACTGGAGAATTGCTGGGACTACAGAAAACTCTCTATGAAGGAATCATGCAAATGATCAGAGGAGTGACAGAAGGAAACCCAACCTTCTCTTCTGATCTGCATGTGCCTGCGAGCACACCTGTACATTCATGTGTGTAACACACACACACACACACACACACACACACACACACACACACGCCACATCACACAAAAAGTTAGAATTGCTACAGTTATACCACCTTTATGCAATTTATATGAGATTTGTGTATCTTCATTTCTGGTCGCAGTCATTCTGTACATAATGTTTGGTGTTTTTGCATTGTCTGCTCATTAGTTTATAGTAATTGTTTTCTCATCATAATAATGAACTTGTCCTAATTTTTCTAGATATTCTAGGATGGATACCTTCTGCTATGAAGGCACAATTTTAACAAGATATTTTTTAAATGGCTGCTTGTTAACATTGTATAAAGGGAAAATGCTATTCTTTTAATTTTAGCAAGTATATGACATTAATTTTTTTTTTTTTGATATGGGGTCTTGCTATGCATGTAGCCCAGTTGGAACCTGAGATTCACCTGGCATACCCTGTCAATAGCTGGGATTAGAGGCATGTGCCACCAATGCATATATAAAGAACATTTCAACACAAATTTACATAGACACCAGAGGCAAAGAGAAACCCTCAAGGGACATTATCTCCAAAGAAATTACCTTCACCTTTGTTCACTTAATTCCATGAATACTTTTGTTGTTCTTGTATTTTTTCCCCTTCATTTCTCTGGGGATGAGTGGATAACACATCAGGGGCCTGCTTTAATTCAAGAGGAGCTGGAGGTGACTTGTGGAGTAAAGTGCTCATCTCACAAGCACGAGGACCTGAGTTTGGATCCCTAGAACCCACGTAAAACGCTGGGTATGGTGGCACGTGCCTGTACTTCCAGTGCTGGGAGAGGTGGAGACAGGAGGACTCCTGGGGCTTGCTGGCAGCTAGTGAGTTGTGGATTCAGTGCAAGATGCTGTCTCATAAAAAGGAAAAGAAAAGAAAAGAAACAGTGGAGTGTGACTGAGGACACTGGGTCTCAGCCCCTGGCTTCCACATGCATGCATACACAGATGCATGTAATGTACATCCACAAATACATGTGCCCAGACACATATTACCATGCATATACACAAATAATAGGCAAAGATTCCAGGTTCTGAGTGGTATGTCCATGAAGTCAGAGATCAGAGATGTAGAGTTTGGTTTTACTTGCAAAGTAGTGGATGGATTTATGGCAGTCAGTAAGAGGATTGGTGTGTCTGAACTGATGGCTTCACACGCAGGTGGGGCTCTTCCCTGCACTGTTGGAGCAAGGGTCTCCCAAGTCCAGTCAGATTTTTATCTGTTTTCATAAGACTTTTCCTGAAAGTAGTGAAAAATGTTCCCACAGGGCCCCTTGTTAGAGGCCTTAGAGACTGGGATCATAATTACAAGTTTTACCTGTTTTTTCTTTCAGTGTGTATGTGTGTGAACATGTGTGTACGCATGGGAAAGAGAGGGGGCATGCATGCCATGGCGTACGTGTAGGAAGCCAGAGGATAGCTTCGTGTGTCGATCTTCACTCTCCGCCTTGTATCGGGCAGGATCTCTGTTTCTCACCACTCTGTTCACCATGTGTGCTGGCCTGTGAGCTTCCAGATGATTCTCCTGTCTCCACCAGACTTCTGCTGCAGCGTCCGCCTGGAAGTATATGGGTTCTGCACTCAGATACTTACCCTTGCCTGGAATGAACTTTATCCATCGAGCCACCCTCCCTACCCCTAACCTTTATTTATTTATTTAAGATTTTTATTTTTATTTATTTATTAGAGACATAGAGAAAGCGAGAATGGGCGTGCCAGGGCCTCTGGCCACTGCAAACGAACTCCAGAAGCATGTGCCGCCATGTGTATCTGGCTTATGTGGGACCTGGAGGATCGAACCTGGGTCCTTGGGTTTTGCAGGCAAGCGCCTTAGTGGCTAAGCTCTCTCTCCAACCCCTAACTTTTATTTTTGAATGAGCTGCTGAATTTCACTATTCATGGTTCCTCTGGATGGACAGGAATTTGAAGGTTACCTCGCCCGCTCCTACCTGAAATACGACAGCTCCCTCTGCCTGGCTGGTGAGTGGTGCTTGGCAACTGTTTTGAGTGGAGTCAGAAGTGCTTCATCGTTGTCCTCAAATTTGGCTTGTCCGTTGTATTTTAGGCATTTATTCCAACAGGGATTTTTTTTTTTTTTTTTTGAGGGCTCCTGCGAAATCTTAAAGTTCTAGGAGTGAAAGTCTCATGTGTTTTATCCTGGAAACTTCCAGGCATTTAAAGAGTTTAATGTTAAGCATTTCCTACTCTTTGTTTCAAAGAATTTCTTCAAAAGGCTTTAAGGGAAAAAGACCAAAAAAAAAAAAAAAACCACTGTACCCACAAATTAACATTTTTAGGTATGACTTCCAGAGGGCGGTTGCTCCGTTCTGCTGGTCACACTAGGCAGCAGGAAGTTTATTGATAAGGAGAGATTAAATTGCCCTAAACACCTCAGTTGTCACTTCCTCCATGGTTGTCTTACCATCCCCCAACAATTAAAGTCAACATTTATCACAAATCGCTTGATTTTCTAAAGTCTGATGTTTGTACAGCTGTTCTCATTTCCGCATCCTTTATTATTTTTTTTTAAAGTTCCTCCATTTGTAATGAAAGAATCCAAAGTCAAAATGAAAATCAGTTCAAGAAGTCGGAGTTTCGGCCTCCTGCAAAGGAGAAGGACGAGCGTTTCCACCAGACAATGGTGCAGGGCCACAAATGTTCTCTGTGAGAGGACTTCCTCCTCTAAAAGTCCTCCTTCCACTTTCACTTCACCAACCTTTAGAAGTTTTTCATGTCTGTGCATCTATTTTCCAGTCCTTCTAGAAGATGCTGTTTTATTGTCTCCTCAAGAGGGAGAAAAATCTAGCCGAGGAGTCCCAGGTGGGGTTGGACACAGGAGTAGAGGTTGGAAACTCAGACTGCATCTCACGTTCAGGGAGGTAAATCAGAGTTTGGAAATTCTCTGAAGTCTAGAGTTGACACTCAGTGAGTGACTTATAAATTACAGCCTATGTGGAATTAATTGTTTTCCAAAATAATCAAAACACAAATAAGCAAAACAAACAAAAGACCCCTTGGCATATGCAAGCCAGAAACATGCTTTAAGTGCTTACATCCGGTCATTCTTGGGGGAATGAAATGGATCTCCTTGTCAGTTCACTTGTCTTCACAGAGAGTGGAGCCGTCCCCGTGACCAAGGAGGTCAATGCACAGTTGGTTTCGGGCAGCCTGGCATGTGAGCGGCTATCCCATGGGGTCCCCTGAGTGTCTCCTCTGGGTCCTTCATTGTACTCAGGGCTGTGGGGGAGGTGGGGAGGGACTTCCTCCCGTGGCACAGGCATATGTTTAGGACATTGGAAGGGAAATACTTTAGACTCTGTGCATAACTGGACATTTCTTCTAGCTACGAGTCTATAGGCCACTGCTTCTGGTTCACCATGGCCTGGAGACCCAGCCATCCTCAGCCAGATGTTGTGACCAGTTATCTTTGCCACCCCATGGGAGCCCAGGAGGTGGTGCGGGTAGAAAAGAAGGGTGGGTTTGCAGCTGATCTGGGTCGCTGACCCTCAGCGGATCGTGCTGTCTCTCGTAGGTGTCATGGCCGTGTTCCTGCTCTGGACCCCACTGCTCCTCTTGCTCCCCCACGTCTTGCATAGAGAGAGCAGCTGGGCTGTTACTAACACTTGGCTTTCTCGGTGGTTCTGACTCTGCCCGCCCACTCTCTGGCTTTGTTCCGGTGTTTCTGACTGGGCATCCACCATACAAATGAATGACTGGTGCTCTGTTTCCTGAGGGAGCGGCACTTCAGAGGGCTCAATGCTGGATGGGACTCGCGGCTCAAGTCTAGTCATACTTTTCCATCCCTGCTCTAAGTCTCCTCAGGTGCCAAACTCTCCCCATCACATCCAGACACTAATGAACGTTTGTTTTCAAGCATGGAGAAATTCAGATGAGCCTCATTATTATTATTTATTATTATTTTTAAAAGTGCATTTTCCCATCCTGTCTGAAGGTTTTTTTTTTGTATCTTGAGCCTGACTCTGAATGCAAAATACCCCTGAAGCCTCAGCCAGCTCCTTGTCTTGGCTCCTCGCTCTTCTGCTCTTCTTGTCCACCCACCTTGGCCTCTGGTCCTCCGGCATCCCAGTGGGGCGAGACGCTGGAGGACTGACCAGAGTGTGATTTGTGTCTGCGTGGCCCACGGCAAGGTGAGCTCCACATGTTGGCTGTTTCGTGTCGTGCACTGGAGTCTGGCTGAAGCATGGCCTCGGGTGTCACCGGGTGTGTCTGCTTCTGCTGCCCTGCCTCTGGCTTCTGCTACACCTACAGCCTCGGCTTCTTCTCTCTGTGTGGAATCCTCCATTAAGCCCCCTTCCCTTCATGTGCCTTGTGGTAAAAGGAGACCCTCGGGCCATCCCCTTCTGTCACTGATGAAGGCCCAGCATCAGAGCTCTTTCCTCTCACCTGTTCTCAGGTGCCTCCCCTGTGAGAACCAATCCTGGGACCTATGACCTAACCTCTGGCAGCCCAAGACCTAGGCAACCCTGGGAGTCATCTCAAGAGATCCCACGGGGGCCTCCTTTATTTGTGCTGAGCTTGCTGTGGGCATATACATAGGTGTGAAGTGGTTATGACCCATTCCTTTATGATTCTGGAGCAGAGGGTGGCCCTGAACAACCTTCTAAAAACTCTAAAAAACATGGCAGGTGGCAGTGTTTATTGATTAGGTAAATCGATTATAGATAGATAATAGATAGACAAGAGATTTACCTTCATCTATTATATAGTACAATAATCTTAATCTAGTTTATATCTATCATCTATTTATATTACTTCTCTCCTCCCTTCCTTTCTTTCCTCCTTTTCTTTTTCTTTCTTTCTTTCAATCCAAATTGAGCATGCTTTATCTCCATAGGACACACCCCTAGTGACTTACTTCAACCAGGGCTCCACCTCCTGCCCTTCACTAACTCCTGATATTGCCATCATGTCATGAATCCATCAAGGATTAAGCTATTGATTAGGGAAGAGCCCACAGGATCTATTTTCCTCTAGAAACAGCAGCACAGAAATGCTTTGAGGTTTGTTTTACTAACCCACCAGGCACGCCTTCATCCAGCCAAGGTGACAACTCACAAGGCACGCCTTCATCCAGCCAAGGTGACAATTCACGAGGCACGCCTTCATCCAGTCAAGGTGACAATCCATGAGGCATGCCTTCATCCAGTCAAGGTGACAATTCACGAGGCACGCCTTCATCCAGTCAAAGTGACAACTCACAAGGCACGCCTTCATCCAGTCAAGGTGACAATTCACGAGGCACGCCTTCATCCAGTCAAGGTGACAATTCACGAGGCACGCCTTCATCCAGTCAAGGTGACAATTCACGAGGCATGCCTTCATCCAGTCAAGGTGACAATTCACGAGGTACACCTTCATCCAGTCAAGGTGACAGTTCACGAGGCACGCCTTCATCCAGTCAAGATGACAATTCACGAGGCACACCTTCATCCAGCCAAGGTGACAACTCACAAGGCACGCCTTCATCCAGTCAAGGTGACAATCCACGAGGCATGCCTTCATCCAGTCAGGGTGACAATTCATGAGGCACGCCTTCATCCAGTCAAGGTGACAGTTCACGAGGCACGCCTTCATCCAGTCAAGGTGACAATTCACGAGGCATGCCTTCATCCAGTCAAGGTGACAATTGAGGCACGCCTTCATCCAGTCAAGGTGACAATTTACCAGGCACGCCTTCATCCAGTCAAGGTGACAATTCACGAGGCACGCCTTCATCCAGTCAAGGTGACAATCCACGAGGCACACCTTCATCCAGTCAAGGTGACAATTCACGAGGCACGCCTTCATCCAGTCAAGGTGACAATTCACGAGGCACGCCTTCATCCAGTCAAGATGACAATTGAGGCACGCCTTCATCCAGTCAAGATGACAATCCACGAGGCACGCCTTCATCCAGTCAAGGTGACAGTTCACGAGGCACGCCTTCATCCAGTCAAGGTGACAATTTACCAGGCACGCCTTCATCCAGTCAAGGTGACAATTCACGAGGCACGCCTTCATCCAGTCAAGGTGACAATTCACGAGGCACGCCTTCATCCAGCCAAGATGACAATTCACGAGGCACGCCTTCATCCAGTCAAGATGACAATCCACGAGGCACGCCTTCATCCAGTCAAGGTGACAATCCACGAGGCACGCCTTCATCCAGTCAAGATGACAATTCACGAGGCACGCCTTCATCCAGTCAAGATGACAATCCACGAGGCACGCCTTCATCCAGTCAAGGTGACAATTTACCAGGCACGCCTTCATCCAGTCAAGGTGACAATCCACGAGGCACGCCTTCATCCAGTCAAGGTGACAATTTACCAGGCACGCCTTCATCCAGTCAAGGTGACAATTCACGAGGCACGCCTTCATCCAGTCAAGGTGACAATCATCCAGTCAAGATGACAATTCACAAGGCACGCCTTCATCCAGTCAAGATGACAATTTACCAGGCACGCCTTCATCCAGTCAAGGTGACAATTCACGAGGCACACCTTCATCCAGTCAAGATGACAATTCACCAGGCACACCTTCATCCAGTCAAGATGACAATTCACGAGGCACGCCTTCATCCAGTCAGGGTGACAATTCACCAGGCACGCCTTCATCCAGTCAAGATGGCAGTCAGGATTAACCATCCTATTGCTCTGCCTTCTAGGCCTTCTTATACGTGTGCCTCATGAGTGCTGCAACCGGAAACCCAAGGCAACTTGAAGCAAGAAAAGATTGTCTTGGCAGTGTGTTGGTTCCACAGGCTGTTTGTGGAGGGCCAGGGGTGGCTGTTGAGGATCCCATCTCCAGAAAGGGCCTTCTGGGCTGCTCCTGTCCCCACCACATGGGATGCTCCTGTCCCCACCACATCGGACGCTCCTGTCCCCACCACATGGGATGCTCCTGTCCCTACCACATTGGACGCTCCTGTCCCCACCACAGCAATTATTTCTCACCATTAACCAGGACCATCTTACCCCTGCTAACCTCCCATTGCCCATATACATGCACAAAAAAACCATGCACACACACACAGAGCTTCTGGAAACCATTCCGTTTCTTGAGCACAGACAACCCGGAGACTGTTATCTGCAGATGGCTCTGAGAAGCTGCACTTCACAGAGAGGAGATGGCAGGTGGGGGGCTGGCTTGGAGGGCACCCACACAATCTCGTGTCTTAGACACCACGTAGATACAGCTCTCAAACTGCTCTTCATCTTAAGGCTCAGAGGCTGAAGGAGGTAGATTGCTTGGGTTCCAGTTGCCTCCCTGCCTCCACTCCTCCCGTCACGCCTACCAACTTCTGACTGTTCTTTTGGCCAGCTGCATTGCAAAGCTGGCCCTTCTGACCTTGGGCTGGACCACAGTGGCTGCGTGGTTGTCCCTCCTACCCTTGGCCTCCCTTTTACAGTCTGAGGGAGGCTTGCTTCAAAGGTGCTCAGAAAACTTCAACCACAGCATCTAGAACAAGTTCACACCCATGACTAGGTGGTCTCCCCAGTCTTAGTTTGCTCTTGCAATCCACACCAGCCTTCATGATATTCATATTCTCTCTCTCTCCCTCCCTCTCCCTCTCTCTCTCTCTTTCTCTCTCCATCTCTCTCTCTTGCTCTCGTCTCTCCCACCTCTCATCTTTTCTGGCACTTCTGCCCAAAATGTGTCCAGTTTTTCTCCACACCTTCAGTTACTGACCAATGTCCAATACCCTCGGCTTTCCTGCCTGTCTCTCCCACCTCAAGCCAGGATGAGGAATGCATGTCTATGGTCAGGACATATCCAACTACTGTCCTATTCCGCCCAGGAAGAAGTAGCTG
The DNA here is from genome assembly GCA_036365145.1 of Orientallactaga sibirica. Classification (NCBI taxonomy): domain Eukaryota; kingdom Metazoa; phylum Chordata; class Mammalia; order Rodentia; family Dipodidae; genus Orientallactaga; species Orientallactaga sibirica. Next base: position 2,403,824 of record JAEOAD010000052.1, on the reverse strand, counting down.
CACCTGCCCTGCCCCTACCCTATCTGTAGCTACATTGCACTCGATGGCCTGCCCGGCCTATGTTGTCCTTCCTGTCTGGGTTTCCCTTCTCCTTGCTGTCTACATGGATTCTCTCTGTGTTCTCAATTGTTTCTGTCCTACCATTCAAGGTTGACGCTGTCTTTCTGTCCCTCCCTTAAACAATTGCATTGCTTCTACTGGGAGCAGCTATGCTGCACCTTGTTCTACACCATGATATCTTGGCCCACAGATCAACTCTCCTGCAAGCAGCATTGCTTAAGAACCTGCACTTGTGTGAGAACGAATGCTTGTCAAATGACCCATGGGAGTCATGCATGGAACATTTCTGTATGGTCCTGATGCATACCTGCAAGACCGGAGGTGTGTTATAAACCTCACATCAACTTCTGCATTGCTTTGGCCACAACATTTGACATACCACTTAAGGGAAGGACTTTTCACTTTGATTCACCACGTCAGAGGATTTCAGGCCATCGTGGTAGACACGGCATGACAGGGATCATGGCACTGGGGGGATGTGGCACACCTCACAATGCAGCAGACCAGCAAGCCGAGCACTGTGAAACCAGGGGCTGAGCTCTAACCTTGAAAGACTTGCCTTGAATGGCCTACTTCTGCCAGTTAGATGTCACAGTCTACTAAAACAGCTCCCGTGGTAAGCTGCCTCAAAGCAGCTAGCCATAACCATGCTGGCGCCTGAATGCTGTGGGGTCTTGAAACCCTGGAAATAAGTATTCAAAGCATTCTGTCTCTGACTCCCGGAGGCTCATACCCACCTCAATGCAAAATGCATTTACGGAGACATCAACGGTCCTCAAAATCTTCACAGTTCCAACATTATTCAAAAGCCCAGAGTCTCTTCTGAAGGCTCTAAGCAAGCTTCTAACTGTGAGCCGCTGAAAATGTAAAGAAAGTTGTATGCTTTTAATATATGACAGCACCAAATGACCTTTTCCCTACCAAAAGGGAGAAATAGGAGGCTAGCGAAGGAAAGATGAGGCTGAAGCAAGACTGAAACCCATCAAGGCAAGCATTACATCCTGCAGCTCCATGTCTAGCATCTGGGACAAGTGGCACCTGGATGCCTATGTGCGTGGGTAGTCTTGTCCCCACGGCCTTGCTATTTGCAATGCACATGGTCTTTCTCTTGGGCTGGCTTGACTCAGCTTCCCCTAGTTGTCCTTTAGTTCCTATAATCCCCAGCACCCTGAGGTCTCCATTGCAATTTAGGATTTACTGTTGCATGCCGTGCATGAACCTTTCAGAGGCTTCCTTAGGGAAGAGAGCCCTTTTCTACACATTGTCTAACCTCATAGGCCTTCCAGAAAAATCGTTTGTGGAAGCCCCCATGACTCTGTAATTCTTGCTATCTGCATGCTTGCCAGACCAGTGTCAAGTATATGATGTTAAGTTCTGCAGCTGGCCCAAGAAGTAGCTAGGCCTTCTCACACACAGCTTTGGTGGCCAGTGGCTTGTGCCTGGGCAGCTGAACCTGCTTTGTAAATATGTTTCTAGGTGGACCTTTACTGACAGGGTCCCCAGGAACTTCTCTTTTTACAGGTACTCTCTTCTCAAAGAAAAGTTTTTTTTTTTAAAAAAATTGCATTTTTACACTCCGGAACCTTCCATGGGTAGAATCTCGCTCTCAAAGTATCTTTCTTACCATTTCAGTGTGAAGTGCCTGGCTTCTTTTTCACATCATCAATCTCTCTGAAAACTCCAGCCATTGGTTCATGCTTGTTTCGTCTGCAGCTTTAAAAATGGCTCAGTCTCCTTTCCTGGTTAAATTGTACATTTTTCAAATCTTATCCTGCTTTTGCTGCCTGTGATTGCTGTAAACAGGCGCAAAGCAGCTGGCAGTGAGCATGCTGTAGTGTGAAGGCTATGCTGCCTCGAAATTTCCTCCACCAAATTATTAGTCCATTACTTCAGAATTCAGCCTCTCTCACGATTTCAGGATATAGATAAAATGAAGACGGATTCTTTGCCAGGAATCCATGAATGGCCTCTGGTGTAATTCCCAAGAGCCCTTCCTCCCCTGGGACACCTCGTGAGCGCAGTCTTTACCATCCACATTCCTTTTGTCAGTTCTGGTCTTTTCAAACACTCGCCACAATCTTCCATTTGGCTCTGCTTAGAGCATCCCAGGTTGCTTTTCCAGTTGTCTCCAAATCCCTCCCTCCAACTAGTTCCAAAGACCTTCCCAGGGACAGGGTTGGTCCAAGCACCCACTACTGTGGGACAAACGTCCGATGTTAGTTGTGCTTCCTTCACTCTGGGTACGGTCCCTGAGGGAAACAAGTCTGTCGTTGTGAGCACAGTCCCCGGGGGAAACCAGGGAGGGACGATTTATTTTGGCTCATGGTTTTCATGGTTCCAGTCCATCATGTCAGGAAGGAGGGGTAGAGTTCATGGCTGCAGACTGATCAGAGTGGCAAAACCTCTTTACATCATGACAGGTGAGGAAGCAGAGAGGGGCCAGGAATAACTAGGGCCTGCCTGAAGTGACTAACTTCTTCCAGCTCGGCCCCACCTTCCAAAGGCTCCATAGTCTCCTCTCATAGCAGCAATATCTGGGGAACTAGCACTTGAAACAAGAGCTTCTGGGGGACATTCCATATTCAGGCCATAACTGCCCTATCCACTTTTTTTTTTGTATAAGGTGATCACTTAGTTTGTGTTTGTGAAATGATTTATAGATTTGGTCAAGTTTTTGAAAATTCTGTTTAGAGCTAATGCATTCCTACAAACCCAGAGAAGAGGCACACTGTAAACCTCACATCCTGAGCACCAGTGGCTCATGATTCTCATTTTATTTTATTTTATTTTATTTTATTTTATTTTATTTTATTTTATTTTATTTTATTTTATTTTATTTTTTTTTGAGGTAGGGTCTCACTCTAGTCCAGGCTGACCTGGAATTCACTATGTAGTCTCAGGGTGACCTCGAACTCATGGTAGTCCTCCTACCTCTGCCTCCCGAGTGCTGGGATTAAAGGCGTGTGCCACCACACCCACCCATGATTCTTATTTTAAATATGTTTAATTTTTATTTATTTATTTTAGAGAGAAAGAGGGAAATAGATAAAGAGAGATAGAGATAGAGATAGATAGATAGATAGATAGATAGATAGATAGATAGAGAGAATGGGCACACCAGGGCCTCTAGCTGCTGCAAATGAACTCTAGACACCTTATGCATCTGGCTTACATGGGTCCTGGGGAATTGAGCCTGGGTCTTTTGTCTGTGTAGGCAGGCATATTAACCACTTAGCCTGAGAGGGATTCTTAATTTTTTTTTTTTATTTCCAAATGTTGTTGAGGTTTGAGACCATCTCTATGTATCTTCTTAAGCCAAAGAAAATACCAAAGAAATGGAAAAGCCAGTCTCATTGCCCTGGTGAGCACCTGTTCACCATTTTGACCACCAACATGTTTAAGCAAAACCCTTGAGCAATTCTGATGGATTTGGGCTTCTCAGAAACTCTCCACCCTGAAAGACCATGAGAAAAGTCTCCCCTTGGGTCCTGTATTTTTTAGAATCTCTTTTTAAACTTGTTCTTCAGCAGCAGTGAACTGACAGATAGTGTAGAGGAGAATTGCAGATATCTTTTTCTTATTTATTTGTGTATTCATGTATTCAGGTGTATGGGTAAGTGTGTGTGTGTGTGTGTGTGTGTGCATATGGGTGCATATGGGTGTTGTTCCTCAGGTGCTATGGTAGCTTGAAAATATATGGCTCCATAAACTCAGGTGTTTTATTAAAATTAGACTTGTAACTTGGATCTCTAGCCATCTGGCTACAGGAGGTGTTACTGGAGGCAGATTCTTGAGTCCAGCCCTAAGGTGTCACTGGGGTAGGATCTAAATTTCAGCCAAAAGGTGTAGGGAGAAAAGTCTGAGCTCCAGGAGGTTTGTGTGTTTGCCCATGGTGCTGGCTGATGGTTTTTCCTCTGCCTGATCCGTAAAAGCAAGCCAGCCTCTTCTGCCATTGGTAGAACTTTCCCTGGATCTGCAAGCTTAAAATAAATCCCTTCCCACCATAAACTGTGTCTGGTTCGATGCTCATCCCAGCCTCGTGGAACTGTCTACAGCAGTTGCTGTTCCCTTTTACTTGAGACAGGATCTTTCATTGGTCTTGATCTCACCTAATTATTCTAGATTCACCCAGCCATGAGCCCCAGGGAGCCTCCTGCCTGCAACTCCCTGGTGCTGGGATTACAGCTTCACGCCGACATGCCTAGCTTGTCCTAGTGGGTTATGGGGTTGAACTCAGAGTCTCATGATTGCGGGGCAAGCCCTTTACCAACTGCCCTATCTCCACGCCTTTCTTATTTTCCTACACTTAATGCCAACTTATTCTTTCTAGGAAAATTTTCTAACCTCCATCTGCCCCTCTATAGTGTTCCGTATAAACACAGCTGATGCCGTGAGCATCAAATAATGCTGGAGGAAGGTATCTCGTGCAAACAATGGTGACCCGTAATTCGATCCCAGCCATGTTTGTTCTATTACGTACAGATTTTCTTGCACTCAGGAATTGCATCTCTCTTATCTGTAACATCAGGCTGTTAATATAATATCGATGACATAGCCATTAATTATTTCATATGCAACTTTAATGCAATCAAGTATTATGAATAAGTACTTTCACTGTTTTTTGTTTTTTTTTTTCCTCCACGCAGTATCATTAACTGGAAAATAAGAAACAGATTCCATCGCAAAGATGGAAACAGACGCGTTTGGTCCCTGTACCAGTTGACCTTGCAATTACATCAGAACCAAATTGATTGTGAAGGCCACATTGGCTTCCAAAACAGCATCCAGGATCCTGTTTTCAAAGACAGGCTTTGTTTGGCCAACTTTCTTAGAAATACATAATGTTCCTTTAATCTGTGGCTGGCTTCTCAGTTGTCTGCTGTTATGAAATGACTAACTGTTTGTTTTTCCAGTGAAACCGAGGGGGGAAAAAACTCCCTGGTAAATATGTTTTCTTGCACAGAAGGCTCAGTGTGAGGTGGGAGGGAAGTCCTATTTATAGCTGCTTTTCCTTTCTTGATGTCACCTGCTGTTTAAATGCAGCCTATTTTTCTTCAAAAGTCTCATTTGTACAGAGGGCCCGGGAGCAGATTATTGTCCCCAAATGGAGGCTCATGGCTCCAGTAGAAGCTGGCTGCCACCCACTTTGACTTCGAGATCAGCTTGATGCCTTCACTTATGGAACGAAAGGGCTGGATAGGTGGGAAAGAGCCCAAACCCTCATGTAGGCCCCTATGTGCCCAGATCTATCAAATGTAGGCAGAGGCTGTTGCAAGTTCTGTTCTTTTTGCTCTCTTGGTAAAAATAGACCAGGAAGACACATGATGGGTGTGGTTAAGATAATGTTATGAGTGGTGCTAAGGCCGACCTTGGACGTGAAATATAATAAAACCAAAGTGTCACCGCAACAAAGGAAAGCAAAGCGCAGAGCCAGGAGTGAACAACCCAAGCTCTGGTGTGATTTACCATGATGGGCCCCTTGCCATTTCGCTCCCAGCAAAACGGCTCCTGTTTCTTTGTATGGTAGTCCTCTGGGACTTAGAGTGAGAGAAAACCCTCTGAGAATTCAGGCAGACACGGAGCATTGTTTCCCCACGTGCTGAGACATGTATAGCCCAGCCAGTGGCTAGTGCTTCACGAATATTCTCTCCCCAGCCATATCAGAAGCCTGCGGAGCACAGTAGGTGCCAGGAAGCCACACTGCCGACTGGGGTCCAAAATCCTCCCACAGGAGTGACAGAGGAGCCCTAGCCTGCCTCCCTTCCACAAGCAGATGTCCCTAACCCCCGCTTCACGCTCACTGCAGATGACTCTCGCAGAGCACGGGAGCAGCTGGCTCTGCAGCTTCCCACAGCTGTCCTTGAGGTGCCCTCCTCTTAGCAAGGCATCCGGGACCCTTTGGTTCCTTTTGGCTTCTGGAGCTCAAGGACGGGAGAGTCAGCTCCTGTGTGTGTCCTGGAGGCCAGCTGTGCATAGCCGCATGCAAGGACTCCATGGCCAATTGCCTTAAAAGTGGCCATGTTGGGGCTGGAGAGATGGCTCTGTGGTTAAAGGCACTTGATTCCAAACCTTGATGGCCCAGGTGCGATTCCCTGGGACCCACGTAAAGGCAGATGCATGAAGCAGCGCATGTGTCTGGAGTTCGCTTGCAGCGTCAGGAGACCCTGGCACATCCATTCTGTGTGTGTGTGTGTGTGTGTGTGTGTGTGTGTGTGTCTTTCTCTCTGTCTGTCTCTGTCTAAGTAAGTCAATAAATATTTTTTTAAATGGCCACAGAAATCATTAGGAGTCTTACATCCCTGGGAGAGCTGATTGTTCAATGTCTACAGAACCCCAACTCTGTGGAAGCCCTTCTCTTGCTTAAGTTAACCCCCACCTTTGCACAGTTATGTCTTGGACTTTCTTCTGCCTGTTTTAAGAGTAGCCCGTCCCTCACCGCCTCTAGAATCTCTGTCCCCAACCTATCACTGGCTCCCTTCCTGCCTGTGAACACGCAGTAACCCCTTATCTGTTGTCCCCTTTCCTGTCCAAAAGTATTAGTATTTTTGAGAGAGAATCCATACTCTTAGAACTTTTATTTGCAGCGTATTGTCACAACTAATTTATCCTATCATCAATTTTACTGTTTATTTTTAGTGTGCCCGATTTATAAATCAAGTTTCATTCTAGTTGAATATTTATCTGTTTATATACAGATACAGGGTTCAGTACTAACTGAGGCTTCTGGCTTATGCTCTGTCTGCTTTTCTTATCTTTAACACACCGAGGGTTTTGACACACGATAGCTTCGTGGGCAAAGTGTTACCAAGGTAACATCAAGTCAGGAGCTTGAATCCCAGAACCCATATGAAATGTCTGGTGTGGGGCTGAAGGGATGGCTTAGCCATTAAGACAGTTGCCTGCGAAGCCAAAGGACCCAGGTTCGATTCCCCAGGACCCACATTAGCCAGATGCACAAGGTGGCGCAAGCGTCTGGAGTTCGTTTGCAGTGGCTGGAGGCCCTGGCGCAACCATTATCTCTCTCTCTCTCCCTTCCTTCTGGTATGGTGCTAGTGCCTGTAATCCCCAGTCCTTGGAAGGCAAAGACAGGGCATCCCTGGCTGGCTAGTACAACAGAACCGGTGATTTCTAGGTTCAGTGAGAGGCCCTGTCCCAAAGGCTAACATGGAAAGTAACTGAGGAAGACCACTAATGTTGACCTCTGACGTCCACACACTTACTAACATGTACAGGAGAAAAAATCTACACAAGCATACATAAAAAATAAAACAAAAGGCTGGAGAGATGGCTTAGCGGTTAAAGCGCCTGCCTGCTAAGCCTAAGAACGCCGGTTCCAATCTCCAGGTCCCACGTTTAGCCAGATGCAGTGACCCAAGGGCGCAATGCTACACTTGCCCACAAGGGGCGCACACGCATCTGAATTTTGTTCACAGAAGCTGAGAGACTGCTGGCGCGCCCATCTGTCTGTCTCCCTCTCCCTCTCTCTCTCTGTCTCTGTCTGTGTCTCTCTCCAAAAAAAAATAAAATAAAAAATAAAAATAAATAAAAAATTAAAATAAAACAAAGCAAAAATAAAACAAACAAACAAAAAAAGCAAAACAGGGCTGGGGAGCTGTGTCAGGGATTAAGACACTAGCTTGCAAAACCTGCAGGCCCATGTCCAGTTCCCCAGTACCCACATACATCCAGATACACAAAGTGGTACATGCATCTGGAATTTGGTTGCCATGGCCAGTGGCCCTGGTGTGCCCAAACTCACTCACTCTCCTCTTTCTTTCTGCTCACAAATAAATAAAAATAATACTTTTTTTGGTGTGTGTATGGGGGTAGCGTTTCTGAGGTAGGGTTACACTTTAGCCCAAGCTGCCCTGGAACTCTCTGTGTAGTCCAAGACTGGCCTTGAACTCACAGTGATCCTCCTAACCTCTGCCTCCTGAGTGCTGGGATTAAAGGCATGCACCAACACATCCAGTAAAATTAATACTTAAAAATTTTTAAAAAATTTATTTGTTTGAGAGCAACAGACAGACACAGAGAGAAAGAGGCAGAGAGAGAGAGAGAGAATTGGCACATGGGCACACCAGGGCTTCCAGCCACTGCAAATGAACTCCAGATGTGTGTGCCACCTTGTTTATCTGGCTTACGTGGGCCCTGGGGAATGGAGCTTCGAACCGGGGTCCTTAGACTTCACAGACAAGTGTCTAACTGCTAAGCCATTTCTCTAGCCCCATACTTTTTTTTTTTTTTTTTAAAGCAAAACAAACCAGGGAAATAAGGCAAACCTAGTTCGATTCTAACCTTCCTGAGGGCGGGACTGAGTCTTGAGCACTGCTGGAGATTTCTGGAACTCTAGTACATTAAGTTCAAGTTGAGTAAAGGCGGCCTTATGGTTTGGATAGGGATATGAAATGTTCCCCAAGCCTCATGTGCTGGGGACTTAGGGTGAACTGATGGGCTTTTGGGAAGTTATTGCATCCTGAGGGCACTGAGCTAATGAATGGATTAATCTTCTCATGGATTTCTGATAGCGTGACATGGCTGGGAGGTGGTGGGAGGTAGGAAGGTGGGGCCTGGCTGGAGGAAGTCAGCCTCCAAGTGGAACAGCTCAGCTTCTCATAGCTCAGTTCTCATGGCCTCCATGTCATGATGGTTTCTGAAACCATGAACCAAGGAAAGACTCTAAGATGTCTCCTCGGGTATTTTGGTCACAGCTACACAAAGTCTCTAGTGCAGGGGTCCTCCATGGTCCCCTTGAACTGCTGCTCTGTCCTCCTGTCTGTCTTAGCTCCTCACCTCCTTCCTGAGTGGCCGTAGTGCCATTTGCTTTCGGAACCATTTGGAAGCTGTGTGACCTTGTCATGTACGTACAATGATTTTAGGTGACACCAAGAGCTTATATTCAGTTTCATATCACTGTCATCAAATATGGACAGAAACAGCTGGGCTTGGTGGTGCACACCTTTAATCCCAGCACTTAGGAGGCAGAGGTAGAAGGATCGCCGAGAGTTCAAGGCCACTCTGAGACTACATCGTGAATTCCAGATCAGCCTGAGCTAGAGTGAGCCCCTACCTCAAAAAAAAAAAAAAACCCAATAAATAAATAAACAAATTAAATTAAAAAATATGGACAGAAACAACTTATGGAAGGAAGTACTTTTCTGGCTCATGGTTTCAGAGGTTCAGTCCATAGCCCTGGGCTCTCCTGATTATGAACCCCTGGTGAAAGAAAACATCATAGTGGCAGGAAGGGTCTTTATTCCTTCATGGTGGACATGAAGCAGAGAGTGAGAAAGACAGACAGAGAGAAAGAGAGAGATAAGGACCAGGTATAGTCTCTCAGGACATGTCTTTGTGACCCATTCCTCTAGCCCCACAAGCTGGGGACCAAGCCTTCAATATGTGAGCCTGTGGGGACATTTCATATTCAAACAACAAGGTTTTGGGCTTGCCAAGTCCGGTTCCTGCCTAGTTTCCATATACATGGTCGCCGAAAGTCCTTCGGCTGTTCAGGGATCTGTGCGGATGGGACGCTAGCTCTGCTTCCATCTTTCTGAGCAGGACTTAGATTTTCCTGAGCCGTCTCCTTCTTGGACTGTTTCTCCTTGTCTCGTGCCTGTCTTCTTTTTTCCTTCCGTCTGTCAGATGTTTCAGACGCTTGCCCCTTTCACCTGTGAAATTCCCACATAGAATCTTTGGGGTGCCTCACCCCAAGCTCCTAATTAAGGAAGAAGAGGCGAGGATGTGGGATTTGTGTTTATAAAACTCTGCTGCCCTCTCTGGTATTCACCTGACCCACACTGGCACAGGGGCCAGGCGGGGCACTGGGGGACCTGACATCTGCGATCGCGTTTTTACGACTCTGCCTCTCCCACTTGAGCATGTGAACAAAGCCTGTCTGCAGTTGGTGCCGAGAGCTTAGTGACTGGCACGTGGAGGGTCTTTAGTTGGTGTGTGGCATGGACGAGTGGATGAATGAATGGACAGTAGAATGGATGGCATTTTTTGTTTGTTTGTTTTGTTTTTCTGAGGTAGGGTCTCACTGTAGGCCAGTGGAACTCTCTCTGTATTCCTGGGCTGGACTCCAACTCACAGCAGTCCTCCTAACCTCTGCCTCCCAAGTGCTGGGGTTAAAGGTGTGTGCCACCACGCCCGTGCTTGGATGGAGGTTTTGAAGGGCACCAGGAGTTTACATCATGGAAGTTCTCCTTAATTCTAGAGACCAATCCTTCAACATTTCTGAGCTCATTCTCTGCCTGTGTGGATGTAAAGAGTAGAGACCCCCTCTATCCTGAGTGCCTTGTGTGGCTGTAAGGATTAGAGGCACCCCTCTATAGCATGTCCTGTGTGGATGTAAGGAGGGACTACCGCCTTACACCGTTCTCTTCTGAGAACTGTCTTTCCCTATCATCTCTTTCATATCTTGCTCCCTGTCCCCACGTTTAATACCAAGGACTGGTCCCATCACTGCACTGTGGAGGTCCTGCTGTCCCCAAGGACACATGGGATTGCTGTTCATGTCCTTTCTTAGGGTCCACACCACATTCTACCTCAATCAGTTGTTCAACTAAAACAATAACTCCGCCTGTGCTTTTGGTTAATCGAGGGTATGTCCCATGTCACTCAGGATGGGGCTAGATTGAAGTAGGCCACATCTTGATTTTTTTTTTAATTTTAAAAAAATTTGTTTATTGATTTATTTGAGGGAAAGAGACAGATGGAGAGAGAGTGAATGGGCACACCAGGGCCTCTAGCCACTGAATGAAAATGCATTCCAGACAAATGCGCCACCTTGTGCATTTGGCTTTATGTGGCTGCTGGGGAATTGAACCTGGGTCCTTTGGCTTTAAAGGCAAGTGCCTTAGCTGGTGTTGCAGACAGCTTTAGGTTCGCTGAGATGAACTTCCAGACCAGGCACAGTTATGGAGGAAGGGATATTATTTATTGAAGCTTACAGATCCAGGGGAAGTTCCATAATGGCAAGAGAAGTGGCCTGCTCTCCACAGGGCCAAGCAGAGAGAGAGAGAAAGCCAACCAGCCACCACAGCACACAGAGCAAAAACTACAGCCAAAAGGTCACACAGCACACTTCAGGAACTCCTGCTAGGCACATTTGCATATCTTTACAATGGAATCTCAAACCATCATCACACCTTAAGACCGGCCCCCAGTGACCTTGCCTCTAGCAAGGTGATTGCAGATGCAAACTATAACTAATAAAATGTTGAATATATTGGGGGACATATATTCAAACTACCACAGCTGGTAAGCCATCTCTCCAGCCCCACCTGTTGTGTGTGTCTGTTTTTTCTTTTTTTTTTTTTAAAGTTTTTTTTTTTTAATTATTTTATTTATTTTTTGGAGAGAGACACAGAGAGAGACAGACAGAGAGGGAGAGGGAGACAGATATAGATGGGCGCCAGCAGTCTCTCAGCTGCTGTGAACGAAATCCAGATGTGTGCGCCCTTGTGGCTGGGTGCGGCATTGCGCCCTTGTGTCACTGCATCTGGCTAAACGTGGGTCCTGGAGATTGGAACCGAGTTCTTAGGCTTAGGAGGCAGGCACCTTAACCGCTAAGCCATCTCTCCAGCCCCACCTGTTGTGTGTGTCTGTTTTTTCTTTTTTAATGGTATTGGAGATTGAGCCCAGGGCCTCGTGCAAGGTAGCAGTCACTTACCCTCTGAGCTACTGCCCTGCCCACCTACTTTGGTAATAGTTATCTGTTTCCCAAATCATAGACACAGTGTTGCCAGTAGGGAGGCTGTTGGTGGCCGTAATTCCAGCAGGACAGTCTAGTATAGGTTAGAACTGAGGAGCATACACAGTCTGTCTTTCATAGATACAGATGATGAGAGAGCTGAAGTTTAGTCATTTGTTCTTTGACAATTTCATCCATGTATATGTGGTATTGTGAGATCCTGTACACTCACCGTTACCTTCTCTCTCCCCTTCCCACTCCTGTCTAACACTTGCTTCTTTTCAAGTAGTCTCTCTCTTACTTCATGTCTTTTGTTTATTTTTGGGCCCCACTGAGTTAAATTAGGGTTGCTTCTATATGAGGATGGTGGGTTATTTACTGGAGCATGGGTAATTTACCAGTGGCTACGTCACTGAAGAGCATGACTCCTCGACCTGCGGCAGCCACTGAGTACCAATGGTTTCATCAGGAGGGGGTGGGATCTGCCAAACTTCCTATCTGTACCCGGATGTTGAAGGACCCAATCGTGTGCAGGAAATAATAGCTATTGTGCTTTCATGAGTGCAATTGAAACAGGGTGCAGTGGGTTCAGGACAGTCCTTGAACCCCACACCCTGGGTTCACGTTTGCATTTAGCCAAAGAATTGGGCAAACCGAACGGAGATGGGTCGTTATTAAATTATTACGTTTATTTAGGGAAATATAGAACCAAGGGAAGGAAGGCTCAAGCGAGCCTCGAGAGCCCATGTGGTGGGCCTGGAAGAACCGTGGAGAGGACAGATAGAGAGCAGGATTAGGGATCTAGCTCAGTTATTAAAGTGCTTGCTCTGTGTGCACAAAGTCCTGGGTTAGGTTACCAGTGCAATCTCAGCTACATAGTGCTGTTGAAGCCAATCTGGGATGCAAGGCTCAAAAGATAAAACCAAAATAAATAAATAAAAGAGAACAACAGCAAAAAAAAAAAAAGTAAATTCAAAGAGCTCCCGCCATATGGAGAAGAGGGGGTAAGGAGCTCATGTGGAATTAAGGGCTGGGGGCTTCTCCCCTCTCCTTGACCCCGGCTGGGTAGAGACGAGGAGAAACTCACCAGAGCTGCAGGGTCAGGAGAGGTCAGGCAGCCTAGAGACCTGGCCCTCCTCTCGCAAGTGTGTTCACAGCCTTATGGTGGTGGGCCCCAGCTTCCGGCTCAGGGGATCCCGAGGGCCATTGATTGGTCTGGGCTAGGGGCTGTCTCAGGAAGAGGCTAGCCATGATGCCAAGTTCTGGGGACCAAACTTGACCAACCACAATGTCGGGATTCTAGAAGAAGACCTGCCTGCCAGGGAAGGGCTCAGGTATGGAAAACCCAGGTCTAGGGAACTAGGTAAGAGATAAGAAGTCAAATCATTCTTGGATCTCTAGCAAGTGCAGAGCTTCGTGCCCTTTTTACTTGCCAAGGGCCACCCGAAGAACCTAACAAAGCTGCCTGACGCCCTCTCGCAATGACCATGCCCTGTCCAGTAGCCGACATGACGTTACATGGCATATCTCCTTATCTCTCTGCTCCCTGTTCTGCAGCGTTTACTGAGCCTTGGAGGATAAGGTATAGACGTCTCATTCAGGGCTGAGCATTCGCCCGTCCCTTCCTCTAAGCCCTTCGACCAACTCTAGCCACTGCAAGAGAGAAAAAAAGCCCTTTTCTGCTCCAGGCTAAGAGCAGCACTGTCCGTGGGTGCAACCACAGATTTTTTTTTTTAAATCTTTTTTATATTTTATTTATTTATTTGAGAGAGAGAGAGAGAGAGAGAGAGAGAGGCCTCTGCAAATGAACTCCAGACTCATGTTCCCCCTTGTGCATCTGGCTTATGTGGGTCCTGGGGAATTAAACCAGGGTCCATACGCTTCACAGGCAAACGCCTTAACCACTAAACCATTTCCCTAGCCCGCAACCACAGATTTTTTAGAAGGCAGTGTGACGTCACATTTGCTTCGCTTAGCAAAACATCAGCAGTGGGTTCTCCACTAGGGCCTGTGACCTCCCAAACCACGGGCTTTTGACCCTGGAAAGTGACTCTTGAGCTTGGATACCATGACGCTGCCCGTCATGACCACCCCATGGATGAGTGTGATGTGACACTGAGTGTGATGTGACAGGTCCGGAGGTGAGGCCCAGCTACACACTTGCCCCTCATCAGTGGAAAACCAATCCTCCAGACACCCAGGGCATTTTGGCTTTGTCCTCAGCCTGCCTTCTGTGCCAGTCCCGAGACGGCTGTCACAGCCTCACCTGTCTCACAGGTAGGATGACACCAGATGACCTTTCTCCATCAGCCTTACTTGTCCCAGAAGTCCTCTCGCTCACTCTCCATTGTAGGAACACACCACCAGGCCTTTCCTCAGCCAATCAGTGGCCACTGGAAGGTTGCCCAGTTGATGGGATCTACCTTGGAGTGGGTCAGGGTCACCTTCCCTGTGTCATGTGGGGTGGACAACAAAATTGGAGTTCCTTCTATAAGGGAGATGGAGTCAGCTGCCCACGCCACCTGTGGGAGGGGCCGTAAATATACCACTGGCTTTTCCCTGTGAGCGCCATGGTCTTGGGGGTGGTCATGGCATTTCGGGTGGGAGTGGAGCTTTGCTGCCAGTGTTAGTTCCCCAAGGACCAGGGCACATCCCTGCTTGGAGAACCTTTCTATCTCATGGGTTCTTACTTCTCTTTCTTACCAGTAGCTGGTTGCCACTGCTGAAATGTTCGCTGTTGCAGACACACAAATTGGGCGGGAACATCCACCTAAATAACGGCTATTTGGGACTGGGGTGATGGCTCAGTGGGTAAAGGGCTTGCTGTATAGTTGTGAGGGTTCCTGTTCAGATCCCCAGCACCCACATACATTCCAGGAGTGGTGGTACATGACTATAATCCCAGACTCAGGAGGCAGAGGCAGATTCCTGAGCAAAATGGCTAGTTAGACTACCTTAGTCAGTGAGCTCTGAGACCTGTTTGCACACTCACACACACACACATACACACACACTCATACCATATAGAGACACTTATATGCATCCAAACGTGCATGTACACATTCACATACATGCACGCACACATGCACATGCAAAAATAGTAAAAAAAAAAAAAAAAAAGGATGACTCTTTTGTCCAGAACTTTTGGGAAATGAGGTCACCCATTCTTGAATTTAGCAATGCAGTATCATAGGCTTGTGCCCTCCCTGATCCAGGTCATGTTTTCTCTAGTCTTCCTATGAACACATGCAGGCCAAGCAGGGGGCTGTGGTGAGTCAGAACACCTCTGGGGGCCCCACGCTCCCAGGTCTTTCTAACCCTACCCCAGCTCCTCTGGCAAATGAGGCTCCCCACAATCAGCCCTGTCTGTCTGCCTTTGACCATTGCCAGTGGGCATTTTCTGACGACCCACGTCCATTCTCCCAGCACAGAACATGGAGCGAAGTGAGCTCCAGGCCTCTTCTGCCAGTGTCAGGGCTGAGGGAGCCTCCTGCGACCTGACCAGGCTTGGCTCAGTTGAGCAGAGCAGAGCAGAGCAGAGCAGAGCAGAGCAGAGCAGAGCAGAGCAGAGCAGAACAGCTTCATCCCTGGTTCACCAAATGCTGTATTCTTTCCTTTCCTTTCTTTTCTTTCTTTTCATTTCTTTTCTTTTCTTTTCTTTTCTTTTCTTTTCTTTTCTTTTCTTTTCTTTTCTTCTTTCTTTCTTTCTTTCTTTCTTTCTTTTTTCTTTCTTTCTTTCTTTCTTTTTTTCTGAGTTCTCGAGTCTGCCTTGCACAACTCTGTGACTCTTTTGCTCTGACTCTGCTGGCTGTGACCTCACGCGGCTGGTAGCGTGCCTTTCTCTGGCAAAGCTCCTTTCCCCAGATTTCCTGACATCTTCTTGGATCCCGTGTGGCTCCTCAGCTGTGCTATGGATAATTTACCTTGTCAGATAAATGCCCTTAGGATAAATGAAATATTAATAATGCTATAATGCTAATTTGAAAATACCCAAAATATTTAATAGAATCCTCTCTGGGTTTTACTCTGGTCTTAAAATCAGGTCCAACATTGTCTAAGCCATAAATCAAGTCATTCTATCAGCCCAGTCGAGGTTTTGGCAGGAAAACGTGCCACAGGATAGCGTAGGATAAGAAACTTTAGCCCCTGCTTTCAAAGTTCTTATTCCCTCTGCAACAATTGGAAACCAAATACTATTTTAACCACTTGTCCATGGAAAATAGTTAAGCAGGCGTAATGAGCCCTGGCTTTTGGGCTTGGAGGAGAAGAGATTTGGAGCACTGTTATGACGGAAGGGTTTTCAGCCTTAGGAAGCACGATCCGATTCCCCCTCATCCTCGTGCCTGCAGGACCAGGACACCGAGTAAGATGGGCCAACACTGCTGTGTAGCTGATGTTAACACTAATGTGTGACTGTGAAGGGATACCCTTAAAAATGTTCAGGATCAGGCTGGAGAGATGGCTTGGGGTTAAGGCGCCTGCCTCCTAAGCCTAAGAACGCTGGTTCCAATCTCCAGTGGTTCCAATCTCCAGGTCCCACGTTTAGCCAGATGCAAAAGTGACGCAAGGATGCAATGCCACACTTGGCCACAAGGGGGCGCACACATCTGGATTTCGTTCTCAGCAGCTGAGACACTGCTGGCGCACCCATCTCTGTCTTCCTCTCCCGCTCTCTGTCTCTCTCTGTCTCTCTCTGTGTCTCTTTCCAAAAAAATTACATAAAATAATATTTAAAAATATTCAGGATCATAATATACTTATTCTTTAGTTTTTTCCTTCTGATAATAAAAGTGAATATAAGTGAATCTTGGTTTCAAAAATTTGGAAAATATACAAAATGTTAAACAAGAAAATCAGAGCTAAGTTTCTTTTAGATGCCCCACATAAGGATAGCATGTGGATCTGTCTTCCTGTGCCTGGCCAGTTCCCTCATCATGATTTCCTCCAGCTCATCCATGGAGCTGCCAACATAACCACCTTCTTTTTTAAATATTTATTTATTTATTTATTTATTTATTTTGGTTTTTTGAAGAAGGGCCTCACTCTAGCCCAGGCTGACCTAGAATTCATTCTGTATTCTCAGGGTTGCCTTGAACTCCCAACAATCCTCCTACCTCTGCTTCCCAAGTGCTGGGATTAGAGGCGTGTGCCACCATGCCCAGCTTAAAATATATTAAAAAAATATATATATTACTTGTGAGCAGGGAGAGAGAGAGAGAGAGAGGAGAGATAGACCGACAGACAGAATGGGTACGTCAGGCCCTCCAGCAGCTACAAAAGAACTCCAGATGCGTGTGCCACTTTGTGCATCTGGCTTTACATGGGTTCTGGGGAACTGAACCCAGGTCATTAGGCTTTGTAGGTAAGCACTTAACCACTCAGCCATCTCTCCAGCTTCCTCACCACCAGGTTGTTTCCATTTCTCGTCTCTTGTGATGCTGTAACGAATATGGGCGGGGGGACATATGTTGCTCCAACACACTGATTTTTGCTGGGCCATGTAATAGCTCCATTTTTAAGGTTTATTTATTTACTTACTTACACATGGGGCGGCAGATTGACTATTGTCTTCAATGTGCTGCATGAGCGTTCTACCACTTAGATACATCCCAGTTATCTACTGATTTATCACATGCACATGTGTATGTGATGTATGTCTGGCGTATCTCTAAGGTAGTGACAAGAGTCCTTCGGATATATGCCTAGGAGTACTATATCTAGATCATATGGTAAATCTATTTTTAGCTGTCTCAAGAACCTCCACACTGATTTCTACAGTGGACCAGATTACATTCCTACCAATAGTGTAGAAGTGTTCCTCTTTTTCAGCATCCTCACCAACACTTAGTGCTGAAGGAGAATGGGGGGAGGAGAGGGGAGGGAATATCATGGTTTATTGTCTGTAAGTACAGAAGTTGTCAATAAAACAAATTAAAAAAATAAATATATAAATTTTAAAACACCTTTAAAGAATCTATTTTACTGTTTTTGTGTCTCTCTTTCTTTCTTCTTTCTTTCTTTCTTTCTTTCTTTCTTTCTTTCTTTCTTTCTTTCTCTCTTCCTCTCTCTCTTTCTTTCCCTCCCTCCCTCCCTCCCTCTTTCTTTCTTCCTTCCTTCCTTCCTTCCTTCCTTCCTTCCTTCCTTCCTCCCTCCCCCTCTCCCTTTCTTTCTTTCTTTCTTTCTTTCTTTCTTTCTTTCTTTCTTTCTTTCTTTCTTTCTTTCTTTCTTTCTTTCTTTCTTTCTTTCTTTCTTGAGGTAGAGTCTCCCTTGAGCCCAGGCTGACCTGGAACTCACTTTGTAGCTCTAAGCTGGCCTCAAACTCACAGAGATCCTCCTACCTCTGTCTCCAAAGTGCTAGGATTAGAAATGTGCATCTCCACACTCGGCTTTAAAACACCTTTAAAAAGGAGGCAAGAAGATGGGCTGGAAAGATGGCTTAGTGGTTAAGGTGCTTGTCTGCAAAGCCAAGAATCCATGTTTGATTCTCTAGGTCCCATGTAAGCCAGACACATAATGTGATGCAAGAGTGTAAGGTACAAGGTTATACATGCACACACAGTGGCAAAAGTGTTTGGAGTTCAATTACAGTGGATGGAGGCCCTGGTGTGCAAATTCTCTCTCTGTGTGTGTCTCTATCTCTTGCTCTAGCTCTCTCTTGCATAAAAAAAAAGGCCAGTCTGTTGGGCTTACCTCAAAAACAAAAAAAAAAAAAAGTGGCAAGAACCTTTTCTAATTGGCTTTGGGATCCCTAGGAAGGGTCTGTTATCTTTTGATTTATTTCCTTTGAGCAATACTGCCTCCTTTCCCTTCCATCTTTCTTTTTTTTAAAAACTCTTTAAAAATTAGGAGAGAAAGAGAGAGAGAGAGAGACAGAATGAGAATGGGCATGCCAGGACTTCCAGCTGCTGCAAACGAACTCCAGACACAGGCATCACCTTGTGTATCTGGCTTACATGGACTTACGTGGGTCCTGGAGAATCGAACCAGGATCCTTTGGCTTTGCAAGCAAGCACCTTAACTGCTAAGCCATCTCTCCAGCCCCTCCATCTTTCTCTTCTTCCAGCTCCCTTTTCCTTTTTTGCAAGACTGGGACCACATTTGTGTCCGGATCTCTTTCCTCCAAATGTGTCCCATGCTGTATTCTCTGTGTCACCATGGTGCATGGCTGTGACCTTTTGGCAATTTGAAGTAAATGTGGCTGTGCACACGCAGGGCGGGACAGCATCAGGTCGAGTTGGCAGTGGCCTCCTAAGGAGGGTGGGAGGAAACATTTATAAATAATTTTGTCCATTACAAATATTGACTTTGATGCAATACCTGAGCCTTTTTCTAATTTGAAAATACTTTCAAAAGAGACAGGTGCCATTTGCAATTTTCCATGTTTGTTGTGATGATTTTACTAAAAATAATATCCGGGAACTGGAGATTTTACTTGGAAAGTTGCTGAAGTACAGATGTTCCCGTATCTCCAAAAAAAGAAAGGAAGAAGTTGGATTTTAGATTTGTGCCATCATATTCTAAGGACAATTCGTGTCTTTCTTTATAGCTTGGAAATGTTCTAATGTTTTTTAAAAAAAGCTTCACAGTATTTACAGATTTAAAAGTTACTTCTTTTCTGGGGCTGAAACAGCTTTTTGGCATGTGGATGTGTGTGTGATATTCATGCATGTATCATATGCATGTTCATATGTGTAGGCGCATGTATGTGCAGGTGTTGGTGCATGTGTGTGCACGCTACACACACAGTCATACACGTGCATGTGGATACAGAGATTGACATGGAGCATCTTTATCAGTTACCTTCCATCTTGTTTTGACACCAAGCCTCTTATTGGCTTATAGCTCACTGGTTAGGCTAGACCGGGTACTCAGTAAGCTACAGGGATCTTTAATGGGGAGCTGGGAGTTCAGGAATAGTTCTTGAACTCCAAACCCCACGTTTGTGTCTGCTTTTTTAAATTATTATTATTTTATTTATTTTTGGAGAGAGACACAGAGAGAGAGAAAGACAGACAGACAGAGAGGGAGAGGGAGACAGATAGAGATGGGCGCACCAGCAGTCTCTCAGCTGCTGTGAATTTTATTCAAGTTCGGCATTGTGCCCTTGCCTCACTGCATCTGGCTAAATGTAGGACCTGGAGATTGGAACCAGCGTTCTTAGGCTTAGCAGGCAGGCGCCTTAACCGCTAAGCCATCTCTCCAGCCCTGTGTCTGCTTTTAACCAAAGAATTGGGTAAAACAAGACCAAGAAGGATAATTCATGAAACACCACAATTTTAGTCAAGAATATACAAGGGAGCTGGGTGTGGTGCAGAGGTAGGAGGATAGCTGTGAGTTCGAGGCCACCCTGAGACTATGTAGTGAATTCCAAGTCAGCCTGAGCTAGAGTGAGACCCTACCTCAAAAAACAAAACAAACAGAAGAAGGAAAATGTGTATACCACATGGTCTGTGAGCCCATGTGGAAGAACAAAAATGAGCCTTGGAACATGAAAAGGGATTTAGAGAGAAAAGAGAAGAAAATGTAAGAGCTCCTGCCATGTGGGAGGCAAGAGGGGCCAGAGAGCCCATGGGAGAGTAGAAGAGACTTACCTGAATAAGAACCTGGAAAGTCAGGAGAGATGAACAGCCAGCAAAAAAGACATCTGCCCACCTGGTAAGTAGCTACTTACTGCGTTATTATGGTGGGCCTTACCTTTAGGCTCAGGTGAGCCAAAGTGAGTGCTGATTGGTTTTGGCTAGGTGCTGGCTCACAAAGAGGCCAGCCATGATACCAAGTTTTTGGGGCTGGGCTTAACCAACCACAATGCCAAGATCAGATTTAAATTCTAGGAAGGGGACCTCCTTCCCAGGAGGGGCTCAGGTTGTTTATGGCAAAACAGAGCTAGGGAACTCCTTTAGTGAGAGACAAGGAGAGAAGAGATCTTTCTCTGACCTCTAGTGAAGCAAGGGCAGACTTAAGGACATTTCTGCTTTTGACTTTTGGGGCCCAGTCATCTAAATACCTCACAAAGGTACCTGACTCGCTCTCAGATCTGCCTGTCACTGCCTCCCCAGTGTTGGGATTACAAGGCGCACACCACCGTGCAGCATTTGATGTGGGTGTTGGGGATCTGAACTCAGGTCCTCATGCTTGTGTGGCAAACACTTCACCCACTGAGCCATCTCCCCAGCCCCAGATCGTTTGTTTTAAATTTTATTTATTTATAAGTCAATAAATAAGATCATGGTTATGCAGATAAGTAATGTACCTTAAACACTTCTCACCAGAACACTTTTGAATGAGAGACCACAGGAGGTTTTCTAAATCCCACTTCTATGTTTTGAACAGAAGGTGTGTGGGAAGAATGATCTGGGGAAGCCATTATTATGAGCGCTGGGGACTGTGAGAATGGAATGTTCTCCACGTATCTCTTCTGCAAGAGCATGTGTTCTTTGGCCCCAGCTCACCCTGGACTTCTGTTTAATTCCCAAATCTTGCTTTTTAAAAAAAATTTTTTTTATTATTTTTTATTTATTTTTGGAGAGAGACCAGAGATGGGCGCGCCAGCAGTGTCTCAGCTGCTGTGACAGGTGCAGCATTGCGCCCTTGCGACTTTGCATCTGGCTCCTGGAGATTGGAACTCTTGGAACCAGTGTTCTTAGGCTTAGGAGGCAGGCGCCTTAGCCGCTAAGCCATCTCTCCAGCCCCCAAATCTTGCTTTTTAACACCACATTTCCAGCACAGGTGTGACATGTCCTCTCTCTCTTTTTGTAATAGGGATCTCATGTATTTTAGCCTTTTAGGATATTTTTGTTTGTTTGTTTGTTTTTTTGAGGTAAGGTCTCCCTCTAGCCCAGGCTGACCTGGAATTCACTATGTGGTCTCAGGTTGGCCTCATACTCACGGCGATCCTCCTACCTCTGCCTCCTGAGTGCTGGGAAAAAGGCGTGAGCCACCGCACCTGGACTTTTAGGATATTTTTAAGTAATGTCTTAAGAAATAGATTTTTGTCACTAAATATACACTTAATATACATTATTCATATTTGGGCAAAATAACAGTTAATATACTAAAATTACTTCCCAGGTAATTCCAAGATTGTCAGTGACTCAGAAAAGCTGTGCTGATCAGAAGCAAGACAGATGACTCACAGAGAAACAAGATGGCCAGACAAAGGACAACTAAAGGTAAGCACTGAAAACAATGGCACAAATAAGCTTATCCTTCTGTCAAGGAGTGACTATGGCGCATGGCTTTGGCTTCAGTTCGAGCCCCGAGGTGTTTTGTTAATGGCATTGAGGGAATAGAAACATTTGAGTGTGGGGCCTCTGAGAAGTGAGAGATTCAGTTGGGACATTACGGTGGAGCTCCTTGAATGGATCCTGGCGGCTTCATAAGGATGGGGAAGGAGATCACACTAGGATACAAACGTGCTCCTACCATGAGGTGAAGTACCTCAGGGGGCACTTCTTTTTAGGGCTCTACCATGGTGTTTGGATTTCCACTCTTCCAAACTGTGATCCAGAATAGACCTCGTTGCTTTTTCTTTTTTTTTTTTTTTTTTTGGAGAGAGACAGAGACGGGGAAGACAGATAGAGATGGGTGTGCCAGCAGCCTCTTAGCCGCTGTGAACGAAATCCAGATGCGTGCGTGCCCTTGTGTCACTTTGCATCTGGCTAAACGTGGGACCTGGAGATTGGAACCGCTGGAGATTGGAACCAGCATTCTTAGGCTTAGGAGGCAGGTGCCTTAACCACTAAGCCATCTCTCCAGCCCGACCTTGTTGCTTTTTAAAGTAGACTGCATTGGGCATTTCTCTATAGCACTTAAAAGCTAAGTTAAGATTTGTTTTTGGAAACAAGATCTTATGGAGCGCAGGCTGGCCTTGAACTTGCTATTGTAGTTGAAGATAACCTTGGACTTCAGATCTTCCTGTCTCCACCTCCGGAGTGGTGGGATTACATGAGTATGCTACCAGACTAGGTTTATGAAGTGCTAGAGGTTGAACCTAGGGCTTTGTGTATGCTAGGCAAGCACACTACTACTGAGCTTACAGACCTAGCCATTCCTAGTTAAGATTTTTTGAAGAAAGAATGCATGCATATGTAGATATTTGGTATCTTTAATATTTGGTATTTGTGGACTCAACCCCCTGGAGACATTCTCTAGGGTCCTTTGGTACACTTTGAAGAGTGATGTGACTTCCATGTGACCTCCTTCACTGCTTCTCTCAAATCCCATCCCATCCTCTTGTCTCCAGGATGGTTCCTGCTACCCACACTGGAGACTGCAACAATGTTGCAATATGTCCCATAGCCACACATGTTTTCCTTTGTCCACAGCCTCCTCCTCTCTCTGCCCATTCCAGAAGCTGAGGCCAAGGGCAGAGTCCATAGACTTGCACTTTTTTTTTGAGAGAGAGAGGGAGAGGAAAACAGATAGAGAATGGGTGCCTCAGCAGCCTCTCAGCCACTGTGAATGAATTCCAGATGCATGCACCCCCTTCTGGGCAAATGCAGCATTGCACCCTTGCGTCACTTTGTATCTGGCTAAACATGGGACCTGGAGATTAGAACTGGCGTTCTTAGGCTTAGCAGGCAGGCGCCTTAACCACTAAGCCATCTCTCCAGCCCAGACTTGCACTTTTTTATGAAAGCTCCGTGTCACTAGTAAATTTGGCTGACAAACATTTCAAAGTTATTTTATATTTTACAAGATGCATTTGAAGTGTCATTTCTTGAAGTCACACAGGGAATGAGTCTCTGTGTTCAGTGATCATACCCTCAACAACGAACAAACCAGAAACGAACATGTGGACAACGTCAGCATCTTATCTGCGAGCGTGCCCCTGTGCTCCTTGGACTGTGGAGCTCCTTCAGAAAAGCACTGTCACCGTGGGGCCCACAGAACCTTCTTGAACATTCTAGAGGGCTATAGATTTTGAGAGTTTTGGCCAAAGTTAAACCAGGAATGATCAGCAGATAGGATGATAGCACATGACACCTGGGGCATGTCCTGAACAGGGTGGGTGTCCAGGAAGAAATAGTGCAATGGAAGGGGTTGTGGGACATGTAGTCCTGTCCCCATCAGAGGCCTCCGTGGCATGTGCCCTTGGGGACAGTCAAGAGGCAAACTGCAGCCCCTACTTTCTGATGGAGTGCAGGTGCAACCTAGAACTAGAGCAGACAGGTGAGACAGATTTAAGGTGGCTCTCATTTACAGCGGCTAGTTCTACACAGGCACAAGCCTGAGAGGGAGTGCTTCCTTAACTGTGAGTCCCTGGTAGCTCCTAGCTTTCTGCCTCACTTGGGAGGTTCAGGCCCATGTGGGTCCCATGGTGGGGATTTACTGGTTGGCCACTGTCCCAGCCTGCTGCTCACTCACCCAGAACCACCACGGCACCCAAGGGCCGGCTTGGCCAGTGAATGACTTCCTTGTGTTCCATTTGCAGAACCCCATTTTGCCTAAACTGTTTCCTCTAATGACTCGTTAGCTCAAAATGAGCAATTTAGCTTCTACATTCAGGAGGTTCTTTCGTCCATTGGCCGAGGGCCCTTAGTATAATTAGAGTTTATTCATTGGGAATTATTCTTCCCCAAGTTGCTACATTATATACACTATCAAAATCATCCCCGTGCAGGCTGGAGAGATGGCTTAGCAGTTAAAGTGTTTGCCTGAGAAGCCTAAGGACCCAAGTTCAATTCCCTGGTGTCCATGTAAGCCAGATGCACAAGGTGGCACATGCATCTTGAAGTTTGTTTGCAGTGGCAGGAGGCCCTGACATGCCCATTTTCTCTCTCTCTTTCTACCTGCCCCTCTCTTTCTCAGATAAATAAAATATTTTTAAAAAATCATCCACATGGGATACTTCCTTTCCTTATGTTTTTTGCATGTGGTGGTGTGTTTGATTACATGTACATGTGTGCACATGCATATGTACATGTGTGTGCATGGATGTAGAGGGCAGAGGTCAATGTCAGGTGTCTCCCTCAGTTGCTCTGCACCTTATTTTTGAGACAGGGTCTCTGGCTGAGCCCGGCACTCACTGATTTGACTAGCTAGCCAGCAAGTACCTGGGATCCTCCTGTCTCCACCTCCCCAGCTCTGGGACCACAGGGACGCACTGCCATGCTTGGGTTTTACATGGAGGCTTTTACACGGGGATTTGAACTCGGGTCTTAATGCTGGTGTGGCAAGCACTTTACCCACCGAGCCATCTACCCAGTCCCCCTTTGTTGGGGTATGTGTGTGTTATGATGTATGTGTGTTCGTGTGTGTTAGTGTGGGCGCGCACATTCTGTGGCATGTGTGTGGAAATCAGAGTTCCGTGCTGGTTTTCACCTTTGTTTTGAGGCAGGGGCCTCTCCTTGTTCTCTGTACTTGCCAGGCTGTCTGGCCTATGAGCTCCAGAGAAATTACCCCATCTCCCCCTCCCTTCTCTGCACAAATACACTAGCATTACAGACACATGTGCTGTAGCATCTGGCTTCAGTGAACATGTACTCAGGTATTCATGTTTGCATGGCAAATGCTTTATCCCCTGAGCCATCTTCCCCAGCCCCTATTTTGGCTTTCTTTCTTATTTTTTTCTTTTACTGATTAATTTTTTTTATTAGTTATGCACATAATGCAAATACATTCATGTTGGTGCCATCAATAGCCTCCTCCCACTCCTCCTCCCTCCGAAGGCCCCTCCTCCTTGGGGAATGTGGGTCCTGCATTGTGGGGGTAGCCATCATTTACGTGGAAGAGGCAATGTCTCTGTGCGTAATGACCCAACTTGTGGTTCTAACAATCTTTCTGCCCCCTCGCACTACTGGTTACCTCTCAGTAAGTGCCGTGCGCCTAACATCGTGAGGCGATCTGGAGGCATGTGTCATCTCTCCCCTCCCAAGAAACTGTAACTGAGAGAGAAGGTCATCAAATAGTGGCTCAATTTGATGCCAGCCAGTTAGAAGAGATGCCAGCCATGTGTCTGCACTCCCCTCTTCCTCTTTGCTTGAGAAATGGTCTTCCTTGTCTTGTTTGTTTTTTTAATTGCTTCATATGTGGCTATCTAGCTGGCCCAAGAGCTTTTTTTTCAATTTTCCTGTCTCTACCTCTCTTCGGCCGTAGACACACTGGGATTACAAACCCATGCACCACTTTGTGTCCAGCTTACATGGGTGCTAGGGAATTAAACTCAGGCACTCATGCATACAAGTGTGTGCCTTTGACCACTGAGCCCTCTCCCCAGCTCCTAAAAGTGTAATTACTTGAATGACATTATTGTGTACAGTTACGGGGTATGTGGTGTCAGTGCAGCCCACGTGTGGAAGTGTCATGAGCAGATCAGGCTGCTGGCACATACTTGTCACCTCCAAAGTATAAACCCTCTGCATTGGGAACATTCAAAATTCTCTCTTCTAGTTATTCTGAAATGTCCAACTAATGTGTGCTGATCATACACATTTGAATGGAATGTTAACAGAGGTTTTTATTGTGGTTTTTGTTTTCCGGTTTTTCGCTCTAGTCCAGGCTGACCTGGAATTCACTATGTCATCTCAGGATGGCCTCAAACTCATGGCGATATTCCTACCTCTGCCTCCCGAATGCTGGGATTAAAGGTGTGCGCCACCATGCCCGGCTGTTTTTTTCTTCCCAAAATAAATTCCATGTGGATTGCTTCTGTGTGATGGAGAGGCGTATCGGTGATATAGCTCAGTCTCTCACAGTGGATGTGGGCTAGGAGGTAGAATTATGCAAAAGACCTTGGTTTTCTTTCTGAACCTGCCCACGTCCCTCTTGTTGAACTTCAAATCATTGTTCCTGGACTTGTGATGTGGGTATACGAAGCCGGCGCTCTTTTGCGTAGGTGCATATCCATACTTGGGCTGCAGGAAATCAGGAGTTACTGCTCTTGTCCAGGTATGTGAGTCCTCTCGGGACACTCTCTGGACTTGTCAGACTGGGCTGTATTGGGACTGTATTGGGCTGTATTTTCTCCAGGGACGTTCCCAGGCAGACATGCTGAATGCAGAGCTGTGGATCTGTAACCATCTCAATCCCATTCAGGCCTATTGGGGTGCAAAGCCCAGAAACCCAGTTGCTGACTCTCCCATTCACTTTCTATCTTTTAGCCGCCCCAGGCTCTGCACAGCTGGTGACTGAGCTGGCCTGCTGAAGGACATGATCCAGACTGTCCCGGACCCAGCAGCTCATATCCAGGTAAGCTCCATAGTGGCCACATCTTCCTGGATGTCCACCTTCACAGCAGCTATCTGGGAGACAGGCCGCTGTCCTAGGGCCACCGCTAGCCCACCTCTGGCTTTTATGTCGCCTGGGAGGTAAGAATATGACTTTTGCAGTTTGAAATGCTTCAAAAAAAGTCAAAGGAAGGATATTTTGTTTTTAACCCTCTGTGAGGTCGTAAGGGCAGGTGTTTAGCTCTCCATGTTCAAACCTTACCATCTGGCACCCTGAACCTGTAGAAGCTCGTCACTGCACATGTGCCAATCTGCGCTCCCTGTGACTCTGGAGGGGGAAGGAGCAAGATTGGGAACTGGACCCTTTCCTTTCATCACACCTTCATTCCAGCTATAGCTGAAAGGTAGACATAAAGCAATGGTTTAAACATATTTCACACAAAAAAGGCTATAGAAAAAAAAAATGGTGGCTTGAGCTACAGCGTCCCCACTCAGCCATCCTCTCCTGTACTAGCTGCATGCTAAGCGTGCTTTCTACCCTTGGTCTTCCACGGTACTGTGTGTCACGTACCCATATGGAAATGACGTGCCACATGGCTGGGTCCTCATGTTCCCCATCTAGATTCCCTTTTATCAAGGGGCCTTTATATAGCCTTGTCTAGCTTATCATTGAGAGGAAAGCTTCTCATCTTGAAAAATCTACCTTTTGGGGCTGGAGCAATGGCTTAACGGTTAAAGCAATTGCCTGCGAAGCCTAAGGACCCAGGTTCAATTCCCCAGGACCCCCATAAGCCAATGCACAAGGGGGCACATGTCTGGAGTTTGTTTGCAGTGGCTGGAGGCCCTGGCATGCTCATTCTCTCTCTCTCTCTCTCTGCCTCTCTCTCTCTTTCTCTCAAATAAATAAATAAAATATATATTTTTTAAATCTACCTTTTGGCTAAAATCTAAAATGCTTTCTAAGGTTTCACATATACAGTGTCAGACCCATATGCACAATGCTCACATACACATTTGAATGGAATGTTAACAGAGTTTTTTTGTTTGTTTTGGTTTTTGTTTTTCGAGGTAGGGTTTTGCTCTAGCTCAGGCTGACCTGGAATTCACTGTCGTCTCAGGATGGCCTCAGACTCACAGCGATCCTCCTACCTCTGCCTCCAGAGTGCTGGGATTCAAGGAGTGGGCCACCACACCCAGCTTTTTTTTTTTTTCTCCCAAAATAAATTCCATGTGGATTGCTTCTGTGTGATGGAGAGGCATGTCAGTGATATAGCGCAGTCTCTCACAGTGGATGCAGGCTAGGAGGTAGAATTATGCAAAAGACCTTGGTTTTCTTTCTGAACCTGCCCACGTCCCTCTTGTTGAAATTCGAATCATTGTTCCTGGACCTGTGATCTGGGTATACGAAGCCGGTGTTCTTTTGCGTAGGTTCATATCCATAGTATGGTTCCTGTACGGAGGCCATAAAACACCTTTAGGTGTTGATCCTCCCCTTTCATCCTATTGAAGGCAGGGACTCTTGTTCCCCACTATCTTGTCTACATCAGAAGGCATGCCAGCCTCTAGTGCATTCTCCAGTCTCCACCTCCATTCCTGGCATAGGTTTGCTGGGATTTCAGATGCATCCAGCTTTCCGTGGGTCATGAGGTCCATACTCAGGTCCTCAAGCTTAAGTGGATGGATGCACTTCATCCTGGGCCATCCCCCTAGCTTGCAACTGATTGTTCTATTGGGAAGAGAAGTTATCTTCCAGAGTTTCCGTCAAACACCCGAGTTTGGGTTTTATTCACTTATGTACCACAGGGCTTCTGGTTTGGGCTGAGATGCACGTGTCCATGCCTGGGAGAGTTCATAGAAAGTAATCACATGGGGCTCTGGCCACACGCTGGTGCAAATGGTGGAGGATTTTGTCTGCTAGTTGCTACTCAGATGTTTCTGTTACCTGTGAAGGATGTGAGCTCACTACAGAAGTGGCCTACCACGGTGGACGGAGTCTAGCAGTGCCTGGGGCCTTGTGTCCTCGTGGTTTGTGGTCACAGCCATCTCTGGAGGGGATGCCACTCACCTTGCATGTACTCTGCTTAACTTACCACAGTGCTTTTGTGTCAGGACGAATGACTGGTGCCCTATGCGTGGGCCACCAGCCACTTCTACCTAAAGCGAGTCCACCTGCCTGGACGGTGTGAGTCTTGCTCCACGCACATGCTCATTTGTGATGAGGGATGATTTGGAGTCTGCTTCCACCTCTAGCCCATTTATTCACCAAACACTATCAAATGTACACATGGTTTGCACTACGTGGGTACACTTCATCAGCGTTTCTGATTCTTTGAGTTTTTTATTTTAATTTTTTTTTTTTTTTTTTTTTTTTTTTTGGTGTTTCGAGGTAGGGTCTCACTCTAGCTCAGTCTGACCTGGAATTCACTATGTAGTCTCAGGGTGGCCTCAAACTCACAGTGATCCTCCTACCTCTGCCTCCTGAGTGCTGGGATTAAAGGCGTGGGCCACCATGCCTGGCTTTTTTACATTTTAATATTTGTATTTATGAGGGAAAGAAGTGGGAGAAAAGAGCCCAAAAGGATGTGTCGCTGGTCTTGCAGGGCACGGAGCTCCTGTTCTTAAATGCCCAGGACACAGCAAGGGCTGCTGGGGAGATTTTATGGGCACAGCTTCTGGGGCCTGGGCAGGGTCTCCTTGAGTCAATAGCACTGCCCTTCTCCTTGGTCTCAGAGCACTGTCCAGCTGATGTCACCTGTGATCAGCTGAAGGTACCCCGCAGGGTCCTCCTGGGGTCATGCCTTGCGGCTGATCTCAGGGGAGACATGCCAGTGATGTGGAGATACTATGTGAGGGGGCTCACAGATCTACTGGGACTGCGGGGACTGCCCGGAGACTCTGCATCAACTCCCTCGGCCCTCGCCCGCAAGGGGCGTCCAGGCTCTGTTCTGTGGCCTGCTCAGAGCTCATCACCAACCCCTGCTCCCCGGGTCTGATGTAAGCCCTGGACCCCAGGACAAGGAGAGTCTCACCCAGGTTTCTAGCTGCCTTCACAGATGGAGGGGGAGTAAGACTGACACTCGGGATTTCTTCCCCGATTGTTTTCACCCTTTGATTCTTCTCCTGTTTAGCGTTGTGATTTTTTTTTTTTTTTGCTAATTTTCATAAGCGTTTTGAGAACACAGGCTTTGAAAACTTGGATCTACCTTTTATCAGCCGGTCATTTTCCCTGCTGGTTAAAAGGGGATGGGAGAGTGACTGTACTGTAGTAGAATCAAGAGGACTGAATTAGCAAATGCATTCATGGCCTTTGGGGGAATAGCTGGGGCACAATAGGTACATATATATTGGTGTGTGGGAATGTGCATATGGGGTATGTATGTGTGTGTGCAAACATGTGTGCACCCCATGCACATGCATGCAGAGGCTAGAGGTGGATGTTGGGTGCCCTCTGTCACTCTTCTGCCCAACTTCCTTGAGACAGAAGCTCTCAGTGAACCTGGAGCCAGCGATCCTCCTGTCTCTTCCCCTCTCAGAGCTGGAGTTAGAGATGTGGGTGGCCAAGCCCAGCTTTTTAAAAATTTTTATGTGGGTGCTGGGGACTGAACTCAGGTTCTCACGCCTGCACAGTAAGCACTCTCGCCCACTGTGCCATCTCTCTAGCCCACCATAGGCAGTCCTTATAATCACATGCCATTGTCTTCAGTATATCATCACCACATTGCATGTGATATAACCAATCTGTAATTAATGTAATACTAATGAGACAAAATGATGTTATAGGTTGGCATACTCTTACATTAGAGCTGGAGTGAGAACCTACCTCGAAAAACCAAAATATTAAAAACAAAAAAAAAAAAAACAAAAAAAAAAGGTAAGGAAAAACATTTGAACCAAATGCAGGGCCAGTACTTCTTGAGAAGTAGAGGAGAAACTGTCCCCTTCCCTCTGGTTCTGTGGCTGCTGCTCAGAACATAACACTGGCTTGTAAAAGAAGCTAAACCCAGGCCCTGTGTGGTTTCATGGAAGAAAGACTCTAAAGCAGTTTTAGTAGCAGCGGCAGCATGTGTGTGTCAGTCACCAAGAAGCCTGGGAGCCGCGCAGATGAGTAGGACCCTTCTGGGTAATGTAATGCAAAGCAGATGCAGGAGGGAGGGTGGGTGTCACTCACAAGGAAGGGATTAGGCAAGGTCACAGGGCTGGTCATGATTTATGTCCAGACCATTGGGAAGGTCAGAGATCATGAGCTCCTGCCCACCTGGCTGGTAAAGTATGCAGTGAGCTGTAAGCACTTTGCACACTTGCAAACCTTGTCGGCAGGAGCTTTGCTCCCCAGGAAGGTGGGAAGGGTATCCTTCAGAGAATATATTTGAGAGAGATGGGGCTTTCCCCCAAAGTCAAATACTAGGACGACGTTGCAAGCCTTTGACACACCACTGCTGTTTCTCAGGAGGTCAGCTCTGGGCAGTCTCCAGCTGGGTTTGCACCCTGACCCTCCCAGCCTGGTGATGGCTTCTTTGCTGCCCCTGTCTGTCTCTGAGTCATTCGGGAAGAATGGGATTTATCATATGAAGACCATCCATGTTCCTAGACTAGCCACTTGCTGGATTATACATCGTATAGTCTTTGTTAAAAATCTTGAACTGTGCTTCCGTGTGTGTGTGTGTGTGTGTGTGTGTGTGTGTGTGTGTATTAAGTGTTTGGTGGTTATAACACGGAAGCAGTAGCACGGGGACTTTGTTGTATGTGAAGCAGAATTCAGTCTTTCACTCTTCAGCTATGTTTTCTCTCTTTTCTGTTGTCTTTTCCTTCTCCTCTTTTTTCTCCTCCTTCCTTTTCCTTTTTTTTTTTTTTTGGCAGTCTCTGTATCCCAGGTTGGCCTCAAACTTGCTACGTAGCCAGCTTCGTAGAAGCTTGAACTTCTCATCTTCCTGCCTTCACCTCCTGAGTGCGAGGAGTAGAGGCATGTATGATCATATCTGGTTTTATGTGGTGCTGGGGGTTGAGCCCAGAGCCTCATCCATGCTAGGCAAGTACTGTGTAAACTGAGCTATACAACCCTCTCTCCTCCTTTCTAGGTATGATTTAACCACACAGCCAATGTATAGCAGACAGAACATGATCTCATGGGTAATACGTCTTAATTTATTGTGCCTATGTACATATATTATGTATATGTACATATAAATATGCCTTTTTTTTTGAGTTAGGGTCTCGTCGTAGCCCGTGCTGACCTGAAATTCACTACGTAGTCTCAGGGTAGCCTTGAACTCCCCGTGAGCCTCCTACCTCTGCCTCCCAACTGCTGGTGTGCCACCACACCTGGCTTGCTTTATTTTTAAAAAACTGGCTTTAGCCATTCTATGCAGTTGAGCAGAAAGTTCAGTGTCCCTCATCGCCACACGTACTCAGCCTCCCTCACTGTCAACATTCTGCACCAAGTCCAGTTGTCAGGACTTGGAACCCCCATTTGCATGAAGTTATCTTTGGAAGTCCCTCGTTTTACATTGCATTCTGTGGGTGTGGACAAATGTGTACGGACATGCACCCGCTATTCTGGAACTATCCAGAGTGCTTTCACTCTTGTGAAATCCCCACGTGTTCTGCATCTTCACCTAGCCCTCCCTCCTCACCCCTGACAACCAGTGACCATTTCCCCATCCCCATAGTTTTGCCTATTCCAGATTGCCACGAACAGCTCTGCACTATCTGAGTGGTGACGGGATATACTGCGAGAAGTCCTGGGTGATTTCATTATTACATGACGTCACACAGCATGTTTATGCTGGATGGTTAGTCCTTTGATATGGTCTTTTTATGAAATCTGAAGATACAGTAAACTCAAGAATCTCTTTAAAAATATTTCTTCCAGGGCTGGACAGATGGCTTAGCAGTTAAGGCACTTGCCTGCAAAGCCAAAGTTCCTATGTTTGATTCCCCAGGACCCACATAAGCCAGATGCACAAGGGGGTGCATGCATCTAGGCTTCATTTGCAGTAGCTAGAGGTCCTGGCGTGCCTATTCTATCTCTCTTTCTCCCCCTGCCTCATTCTGTATCTCTTTCTCAAATAAATAAATCAAATAATTTTTTAAAAAAATTTCTTCCCAGAAAGCACACAGCATACAAGCTTTTGTGCACTCCCAGCCTTATGCAGCTGGCTTGGCTCCTTCCCATTCCCCATGCCCAGCACTCTCTGGAAAACCCAGCAGACAAGCCAGTGAAGCTAAAGTGAATTTCATTTGCACTGACTGTCTTACCAGGAAACAGGCTCTTGACCTCGGTAGAATGACAGCACTTCTCCGGTGGGTCAGAGGCTACATAGAGGCACAATCTCAATTTAATTCAGCTCAGGTGACAGGTATCCATTCTGTTGTTTATTCTTCTGGAGCAAGCTTCTCAGTGGGGACCTTGCTCAAATGTATGTCCCCGTTCAGTAGGTCTAGCGACAGCATCCGTGCTGCTGGGCTGCACGTGTTTATATGGGGACACTGACCCCAGTATGCATTGTTTTGTACTCTGGATACGTGCAGAAGGCTTTCTTTGAAAATGCTGCAGAGCAAGAAGCACCCCAGTGCTCCCCTCTCCAACACTGTGGATTTACAAGCATAAAATCGCACATGTGTCTCTGCGGAGTTCGTGGCTATGATTCTGGTATCCAGATGTAGAGATTTGTCCCCAGGCAGGAATTGCAAATAGCAGAGAAAGTTTCTTTCTTTCTTTCTTTCTTTCTTTCTTTCTTTTTTCTTTCTTTCCTTCTTTCTTTCTTTCTTCTTTCTTCTTTTTTTAAAGACCAAACTCCAGGGCTGAATGAACATCCTCCCTGTGTTTTGCTTAATTGAGAATACATGCTATTTCTGAGGCTGCGCTTTACTAAGTAAATAGATTGAAGAAGAATTTAGTGATTCTTTGTGGATTTTCTGCAAAGTACTGCTTGTTTGTATTAAACATGAAATCACAGCCAGTACACTGCTGTTAACAGTGTCCAAAAATAATAACACCAATTGATATAAACCTTCCGATTAATCCCATAAAATCTTACAGTGATGGTGTTGCTGACCTGAGTTTGAGACGAGAAAACATGCAACTTTAACCATTGGATTCTTTCATTTTTTCCCCAAATCAAAGATTAAAATGTGTTTATATTTTGTCACTTGTCAAAATAATGCATTGAAAAGAACAGTGAAACACAATTCAAAAATTTTCATGGCTTGTGTAGTGTGAAAAGTTCAGAATTCAAATACGAACTTTCCATCACTGTGCGTGGGAAGAGGGTGATAGACTGCCTGTATCAGTGCCCATCAAAACACTTGCTTTGGGCTGGAGAGATGTCTTGGTGTTTAAGGCACTTGCCGTTGAAGCCTAAGGATCCATGTTTGACTACCCGGATCCCCACAAGCCAGATGCATGAGGTGATGCATGAGCAAGGTCGCACATGGCCACTAGGTGGTGTCACATGCACCTGGAGTTCGATTACAGTGGCTGGAGGCCCTGGTGTACCAATTCTCTCCCTCCCCTTCTCTCTCTTTCTCATTCTTGCTCTCACTCTCTCTCATAAAAGGGGCCAGTCTGTTGTGCTTGCCTCAAACGCGCGCGTGCGTGCACGCGCGCACACACACACACACACCACTGTTTTGAAGCCTGTTTTTGGAAGCCAAGGAGTGGTGGTGGGTTTGCTTCTCCCTGGTCCTATTTGACCAGCATGGAGGTTGTTCCAGGTAGCTTATGTAAAAAGTAGACACTTCAGGTAGAATATCCTCTATCCAAGATGCTTGGTGTCAGAAGTATTTTAGAGTTCAGATTATCCTTTGGGTTTGGAATATTTGCATATGCAAATTGAGCTCTCTTGGTGATGGGACCCAAATGTATAGACACAAAGTTCATTTTTATTTCCTAGGCCACTGCACACGTAGCACGAAGGGAGCGGTATGCAGCACAGTCAGGGCACTGGAGGCTTCACTGTGTGCTGAGAGAGGGCATGTGAGGAGTCAGTGCTGTGGAACAATGTCCAAACTCTGCATCTCCCTGATTTTGAAGCACTGTTGATTTCAGATGTTTGGATTCGGGACCTCTTAACCTATCCATTTGTAGAAGATTAAAATCTGAGATGCTCGAGAAATGACCAGGTAGCCTCATGGGGAATTAGAATGATGTAAAAATTTATTTTCTAGAAATTGGACATTAATATAGGGGTTTGGAAAGCCACTTTTCACTGATGTAAAATGATGTAACACTTTGTGCACAAGATGTTGAGATGGAATTAGGAATGCCAGCGTTTTATTGGAGGGGAAATGTTATTACTTTCTTATTTCTGTTACAAAATACTCAAGAAAAGCCACCGAAGAGAGAAGGGTTTATTTTGCCTTGTGGTTCGAGGGGATATAGTCCATCATGAGGGGACAGGCGTGGTGGCAGGAGCGTGAGGGGGTGGCTGGTCACATTGTGTCTGCAGTCAGGAAGCAGAGAGATGAACACTGGAGCTTGGCTCACTTTCTCATTTTCTCCTTTATTTTTTTTTAAAATTTTTATTTTTTTAGAGAGTCAGAGACAGAGACAGAGACAGAGAGAGAGGGAGAGGAGGACAGATATAGATGGGCGCACCAGCAGTGTCTCAGCTGCTGTGAATGAAATCCAGATGTGTGCGCCCCCTTGTGGGCAAGTGCGGCATTGCGCCCTTGCGTCACTTTGCATCTGGCTAAACGTGGGACCTGGAGATTGGAACCGCTGGAGATTGGAACCAGCGTTCTTAGGCTTAGGAGGCAGGTGCCTTTAACCGCTAAGCCATCTCTCCAGCCCTCCTTTATTTTTTTAAAAACAGTTCCACATAACAGAACTCATGGGCTTCTTTTTTTAATTTTTAATTTTTATTTATTTATTTATTAGAGACAGACAGAGAGAGAGAGAAAGAGAGAGAGAATGGGTGCGTCAGGGCCTCCAGCCACTGCAAACGAACTCCAGACGCATGTGCCACCATGTGCATCTGGCTTATGTGGGACCTGGAAAATCGAACCTGGGCCCTTAGGCTTCACAGGCATGCACTTTAACTGCTCCAGTCTCCAGCCCTCACTTTCTCCTTTTCATTCAGACTGGGATCCCAGCCCTTTGGATGGTTTTGCCCACAGTCAGGGCTGATGTTCCATCCTTAGCTAAACCTTTCTGGACATACCATCATAGACACTCAGAGGTATGTTTCCACTGCCATTTCTAAATCCAGATTAACCATCAGAGAAAGGGAAAAAGAAAGAGATGGGGGCATGGGGACGATGCAAGAATGTGTGGGGAGACCTCAGGGACAGCATCTCTGTCTGTCTGTCTGTCTGTCTGGGAGCTAAGGATAAAGCATACCTGTGAAAGGCTCAGGGCTGGGCAGAGAGTGCCAGGCTTGGAATGTCTGGAGTGAGCCAGGGCCTGACTAAGGAAGAGCTGGAGGGTCAGATCTTGGAACCATTCTGGATTCTGTCTTGGAGGCAGGTTGGAGTCTTCTGGCATTTGCTTGACATGTAACTCCCCCCTCCCCCCGCCCACAAGTTTATATGTTTCTTTTTCAGGATTACCTGCTGCTCACAGGTAATTGCCCTTTGGTCACAAAAGTCTGTGTGGTTTTTCACCTGAGCTAGCTGCTGTCTTCAGAGCTTTGATTATCACTGGCATCCAGATAATCAGCCATCACTTAGGGCCACCACAATTGAAAATTGGGATGTTTAATGCAATAGGTGATGACTTAAAAATTTAAATAGATTTATCTGTTTATCTGTGTGCGTATGTGTGTGTGCATGCACACATGCACCAGTGCCTCTTGCTGCTCCAAAAGAATGCAAGATGCTAGCGCCACTGTGTTTTTTGCATCTGTTTTACTTGTAGCAAGCAAGAGGAGGTTTATAAAGCCACAGAGGGCATTGCATGGGTACTCATTTGGAGATGAACCAGAAGGCAGTTAAGGAGGCTGGGAAGACAGCTTAGTTGGAAAAGCGCCTGCCTTCATAAGCATTAGGACCTGAGTTTAATCCTGAGTCAGAATGCTGGGAATGGTGGCACATGCTTGTGATCCAAAGCTGGGGAGGCCAAGGCAGGGAGATCTTTGGAGCTTGCTTGCTTGCAAGTGTCACCTAATTGGCGAGCTCCAGGATCAAGGAGAGACCCTGTCTCATGAACGGTGGATGGCATTCCTGAGAACTGACAGTCAGGGCTGTCCTCTGCCTTTCACATACCCATCGTGCACACACACACACACACACACACACACAGAGAGAGAGAGAGAGCAGCTGAGTAGAAGTAAACTTCCGGTGAGCTAAGAGAGAAGATTCTAGACTCTACCTGAGGAGCTTCTCCTCCCTCTCTGGTAGTGATAGAAGATATTTTAGGTTCTGCTAGGAGCACATCGGTGGGGAAGGCAGAAGGAGTCTGCAGGGGTACAGTCTGGCTTCAGACAGGGAGAGAGGAGGGAATGCGAGAAGGAGAGAAAGGGGAAGGCTGTGGTTCGTGGGAAAGGTTTCAGCTGGAGAGTGTAGCCCGCCCGGGTTGCACATCTTGCTTAATCATTTTCATCACGTTGGCTGGCTGGCTTTTGGGTTTTTTCTGTGTTTGTTAGAATAAGATACCCTGGGAAAGGAAGTGTAAAATCATGTCTCCCGTCTGCCATAGGAGGATCACTGTAGGCGGGTTGAGTTCAGTCCCAGACGTTTCTTTTAACTCTGTTAGCTCTGTATTCTCCACACATCCCATTGGCGCAGGTGGAAGTCCAGCCCATGACCAATTCTTGCCAGTGTTGTTCTGGTCCTGTCATGTGGATCATGGCTTTACTTTTCTATCCAGGCCCTCTTCCTGTTCTAGCATTGGGTGAGTCTGTTCTCCACAGGCTTCCCGAATGACCCATCGCAACAGACTCAGTCCAGGTCGTTATTGCTGAAACCCTTCCATCATGGCTCAGCTCCCCACAGAGGCCCTACCCTCATCTGACCCCAGTGACTTTCTTTTTATAAATTAAAAAATATATTTATTTCATGTATTTATTTGACAGAGAGAGAAAGAAAGAGAGAGGCGGGGCGGGGGGGGGGAATGAATGCACCAGGCCTCTAGCCATTACAAACAAACTCCAGGCACATGCGCCACCTGGTGCATCTGAATTATGTGGATACTGGAGTGCCTTACCTGGGTCCTTAGGCTTCGTAGACAAGTGCCTTAACCACTAAGCAACCTCTCCAGCACCCTGGTGACTTTTGATGTCTTAAGGTGGCACTCCTTGGCATGCAATGTTCTACCCAGAATTTACATGGCTTGTTCACTCACTTTATATTTTCCTCTGCATGAAGACCTGCTCTGACCATTCTACTTACTATTGCTGCTCTTGCCTCACTCTGAGTTTTTACATCCCTTGTCGCATGCTGTTCATTTCACTCACTTTCTTATTACACCTTCAATACACATCTCCTCCAATGGCAAGGTTAAGTCTAGGAGGGGAGAGGCGACTTGCTTCTGTGTGGCTCCATCCTTCACCCTGTATGTAGTGGGGACTCTGAACTGTTTACTGAAGGAATGAGTATCAAAATTGCAGGCTACAGAGTCATATATGCCCATGGTATAACATTGGGAAAGCATAGAACAGTTTTCAGAAGGAAACAACAAAAAAAAGTACAATTTTATATAGAAATGACCTCCACTAATATTTCAGCATATTCTCTTTTTTTTGAGAGTGAGAGACAGAGAGATAGAGAGAAAGAGAGAGGAAGAGGCAGAGAATGGGCACGCCAGCAACCTCTCAGCCACTGTGAATGAATTCCAGATACGTGCGCCCCCTTGTGGGTAAACATGCACTTTATATTTTCCTCTGCATGAAGACCTGCTCTGACCATTCTACTTACTATTGCTGCTCTTTCCTCACTCTGAGTTTTTACATCCCTTGTCGCATGCTGTTCATTTCACTCACTTTCTTATTACACCTTCAATACACATCTCCTCCAATGGCAAGGTTAAGTCTAGGAGGGGAGAGGCGACTTGCTTCTGTGTGACTCCATCCTTCACCCTGTATGTAGTGGGGCATCTGAACTATTTACTGAAGGAATGAGTACCAAAATTGCTGGCTACAGAGTCATATATGCCCATGGTATAACATTGGGAAAGCATAGAACAGTTTTCAGAAGGAAGCAAAAAAAAAAAAAAAGTATAATTTTATATAGAAATGACCTCCACTAATATTTCAGCATATTCTCTTTTTTTTTTTTTGAGAGTGAGAGACAGAGAGATAGAGAGAAAGAGAAAGAGAGAGGAAGAGGCAGAGAATGGGCACGCCAGCAACCTCTCAGCCACTGTGAATGAATTCCAGATACGTGCGCCCCCTTGTGGGTAAACATGGCATTGCACCCTTGCATGGGACCTGGAGGTTTGAAAGGGCAATCTTAGGTTTGGCAGGCAGGCGCCTTAACCACTAAGCCATCTCTCCAGCCCCATATTCTCTTTTTAACACACACACATATAGTTGATGCATCCTCAGTGATACCGGTAAACAGATTGCAACCATGGGAACATGTCCACAAAGAGGGACCTAAAATCATATCTCATGGGCTACTGCGGGGCTCAGTGGTACAGCACTTGCATAGTCTGCATTAAGTGTTGGGTTCAACCCCTGCACTAAAATGAAATGGAACAACAGAACTAAATCACTGCAGGGGGTTTGAGGAGCATGTGGCATAGAGGGAGATGAGGAAGCTTTGAGGACTGTGGTGTTTTAGGTTCATGGTTAGAAAGACACATCAAGCCTCTTTTGCATGAACCTATGCATGTGCATGAGTAGAGAAAGGTGTGGAAAGGATGATTCCAGCCCCAGGAAAGATCATTTCAGGAAAGATGGCTTAGCTGTTAAGGCGCCTATTTGCAAAGCCAAAGGACCCAGGTTCGACTCCCCAGGACCCATGTAAGCCAGATGCACAAGGGGGTGCATGCATCTGGACTTCGTTTGCAGTGGCCCATTCTCTCTTTCTACCTGTCTAGTTCTGTATCTCTCTCTCTCTTAAATAAATAAATAAATAAATAAATAAATAAATAAATAAATAAATAAAAATAATTTAAAAAAATCATTTCTCTTCATTTGGCCTCCATCGACTGGACTGCCTTCTGGGAACAGGGTTTGGTATCCTAAAAGTTCAAATGGAAAGTCTATGACCATATGTTCAGGACCCTCTGCAGAATCAAAAGTAGAAAAGACACATTTCCAAGCTCTTTTTCGAGGGCTGGGGAGAAGGCTCAGTGGCTAAAGCACTTGCTGTGCAAGTGTGAGGACTGGGATTCAGGTGCCCACTCGCATAAATGCTGGGCACACAGACCTGGTAGCCTGCCCCTAATCCCATGCTTAGGGGATCAAAATGGGAAGCCTGGGGCAAGCTGGGAACTAGACGAGCCAAACTGGCGAGTTCTGGACTCAAGGGAGAGGCCCTCCTCAGTAAGTAAAGTGGAGAGCAATTGAAAAAGACACCTGACATCAGCCTCTGGCCTCCACACGCATGCACACACACATTCATCATGTATACACACGCGTTCGTGCATATAGACAAGCAGAAAAGACACAGTGAAAGTTCTGGACAGTTTAAGCAGGTAACTAAATTTTCTAATGGTCATAGGTGGATGTTCCTTGTATGCCTTTGCGTATCTTTTCTTTTCTATAACTGTCCATTACATTTCTTACTGTGCGATGCCTTGCTTATTATTCATTTTCTCTTTTGTCACTCCATTGGTGTCCATCACTTATTAGAGGAGTGTGAAAATACATTTATGTATGCATGCCTAAGATAGATCAAATCGTTCACTTTCTTTTGACAAGTCCCTTTCTCTATTTTTAGACATATGTCACTCCAGAAACATCAGGAACCTATTAGGCTCCATAATAACTGAGATTTCGAACCATGTCTTGAAGCCTCTGTAAACCCCATCGATGTAAACACAGTTAAGCTTGCTGTGGCCATGATGTCATCTGTCCTGTAAACATCGTGGAGTCTCTGGAGGAATCGCAGCAGACGTAGCAGCAGAATTCATAAACAAGCCGGTGGAAAATACACTCAAAGAAAAGCCTGTAATTTGAGTAATTTATGTTGAAAAATCCCAGGGCATCTTGATGGCTTTATAGATGGAGTGATAGAGTTAACAGTGTGGAGTGTTTACACTGTGAAGCCATTGATATTTTCAGAGTATCTGTGTTTTTGCATGTGTGTAGTATGCGTGTGTGTGTGTGTGTGTGATGTGTGGTATATGCACATGTATGTGATGATGTGGGGACCTGAGGAGACCATCAAGTGTCCCTCTCCATCACCCATCACTCACTTGTCTGTCTTTGTGTGTGTGTGTGTGTGTGTGTGTGTGTGTGTGTGTGATAGTTTTTTATTGATTCCAGAGCGGGTTCCAGCGATTCTCCGGTTTCTGCTCCCGCAGGACTGAGGTTACTGGTGTGTGGTTGTACCCAGCTGTTTACATGAGTCTGATCCATTCAGACTTCGGTGGTCTGAGGCCCTCTCGGGCCCTCCTGCTTGTGCAGGAAGCTCACTTAAGCACTGCACCTTCTTTCTGGCCTGAGTAACTACTTTTCAGAGTCACAGGAATTCATTTGAATTGCAGAAGTTCTTAAAAATGCTACAAATTATTTAATTTATTCTCTACATATTTAAAATTGGTTTAAAATAAAACTGTAGAACACATCTGATTTTGACTTCAATTATTCATAAGTAAATTTTAAATTAAGATTCTAGTTAAGCCTGACGCATTGCCTAAAAAACTCAGATTCTGGTTGCTTTTTTCAGATAAATGTAATGAAGGGTCCATCATGGAAGACTCATTTTTTTTTTTTTAATTCCAGGAAGTAACAATAAATTGTGTAACATAAGCCTGCTCTTCCTATCATTATGGATGAAGTGTGATCATTTCATAGTGACATGAGTTGAGACAGGGAGATATCTAGGCAGTCCACCTTCGAGTTCCAGTTTATTTGTGTTATCGAGGGACTCAAGAGGATTTTTACCATGGTCACTTTGACTGGATAATCTAGACTTTCCTTCAAATTCAATTTAAATAAGGCTTCTTAAACAGAAGCACATGAGCATGGGGGAGTGAATGTCAGAACCCCCCAATGTCAGAACCTGATACGAGACATGAGCAGGTCTACTTTGCTAACACTTTCCATCCAGATATATGTTCTGTAAAGAAAGACAGAGCTGGGCCTGGCGGTAAAGATTATCATCCCAGCACCCAAGAGACTGAGGCAAGAAGATGGAAAGTTCAAGGCCAGCCTAGGCTACGGAGTAAAATCAAAGACAGCCTGGGCAACTTAGTTACATAGGATTTAAAAAAAAAAAGCAACACGGGCTGGGGGT
Organism: Orientallactaga sibirica; assembly: GCA_036365145.1. Classification (NCBI taxonomy): domain Eukaryota; kingdom Metazoa; phylum Chordata; class Mammalia; order Rodentia; family Dipodidae; genus Orientallactaga; species Orientallactaga sibirica. Next base: position 2,361,557 of record JAEOAD010000052.1, on the reverse strand, counting down.
GTAGCTTAGTAATAAAGGACTTGCTTAGCATGGGGGAAGATCTGGGTTCAATCCTCAAAACCATGTGTACTCATTTAGAAGAAAGAAAGAAAGAGGGAGAGAAGAGAGAGAGAGAGAGAGAGAGAGGGAAGAAAAGAGAAGAGAAGAAAGGAAGAGAGAAAGGAAGAGAGAGGGACATGAACACAGCAGAGGTACTCTTTATGTTCACAGTTATGGTCAACTTCAGTGGAATTTGCCGGTTTATGCACACCACTTCACTTTCTGTGTCCTTCGTCCACAGCCACCAATGTGAGCCTAAATGTGAAGCGAGAGAAGGGACCTCCCTCCACAGAGCCAGGACCCCAGATGCCATCTTGAGCGGCCCAGCCGTGTTGCTGAGGAAACCCGCCACGTGGCCCCTTCTTGACGCTCTTTCAGCACCTTCTTAATCCTCATGGGTGCAGATGCCATTGTCACCGCCCACAATCCTCTCCACAGAGCTGCTGAGTCAGCTAACATGGCAAAACACTTCCTGAGACAGGCTGAGAAGGTTTATAATCAGAAACAGAGCCTGATTCCTCCTAGGAAGGATTAGCTGGAAATGACAGGGGATGGGAGAAGGTTCTGAAGGCTGGGTCACTGGAAACAGGCTCTGGTGGCTGTCAGTGACAGACGGTGTGATTACGAGGCACCTGCAGTTCCACTGGTGAGCAGAGACAGATGCAGATGTTTCTGCCTTCTCTCATTGCTTCCTGCATGGACCACTCAGGGCAGGACTTTGAGAGCCATTAGATGCTTTCCTTACCAGGGGATTGTGGGGTTTTTAATAGTCTTATTTAAACTTTAGCATGGAGCTATTAGGTTGAGTCAACTGTGTAAATGCATAGGACTGGAAAGAGGGAGGATTGAGCTGTGTGCTCATGGGTACTGGTTTTCTTTTGGGGTGACAGAAATGTCAGAACTTGGGCTGGACAGATGGCTTAGTGGTTAAGGCGCTTGCCTGCGAAGCCTAAGGGTCCATGTTCAAGTCTCCAGATCCCACGTAAGCCAGATATGCAAATATGAGGCAAGCGCAAGGTCACACATGCCCACTAGGTGGCGCAAGCATCTGGAGTTCAATTGCAGCGGTTGAGGCCCTGGCAAGCCCATTCTCTCTCTTTCTCACTGTCTCTTTATCTCTCTCTTGCTTGCTTTCTCTAAAATAAAAGAGAAATTAAAAAAAAAAAAAGAAATGTCAGAACTAGACAGAGTGGTGGCTAAACCACAATATGAATGAACAAAGCTGTTCACTCTAAAACATTAGATTTATTTTTTTATATTTATTAGAGACACAGAGAGAGGTAGAGGGAGAGAGAAAAGAGAGGGAGAGAGAGTGAGAGAGAATGGGTAAACCAGGGCTTCCTGCCACTGCAAATGAACTCCAGATGCATGTGCCCCCTTGTGCATCTGGCTTATGTGGGTCCTGGAGAGTCGAACCAGAATCCTCTGGCTTTGAAGGCAAATGCCTTAACTGCTAAGCCATCTCCCCAGCCCAACAAAATATTTTGAAATGACATTTATGCATGAACACCATGTAGCTGAGATGTGTTGTGTGTCTCAGGTGTGAGTCAAGGACTGGGGTCACATCTCACTGTAGAATCCACCTGCGTAATTGGGTATGAACAGACACATGGTTAGGAATATGACATCAGTGGTCCTAATCAAAAATTTGAAATAACTCCTAAATAACTTTTTCATTTTCTACACTTGGGCTCTGTGGTAGTTTGAATAGATGGCCCCCAATACATCCAGTATTTTATTAGTTTATAGTTTGCATCTGCATCCATCAGGCTGGAGGCAGTGTCACTAGGCGGATCTTAAGGTGTGGTGGTGGGTTTGAGATTTCAATCTAAAGATATGCAAAGTGTGCCTAGCTGGAGTTCCTGAGGTGTGCTGTGCTGTGTGGCTTTTGGCAGGTGGCTTTGCTCTGTGTTTGGTCCTGTAAGAGCAGGCCAGCTTCTTCTGCCATTATGGAACTTCCCCTGGATCTGTAAGCTTCAATATATCCCTTCCTCCATAACTGTGCCTGGTCTGGAAGCTCATCTCAGCGAACCTGAAACTGTCTGCTACAGGCTCCATTTACCAATTTCTTTCAGTCTTCTCATGCTTAATATACCCCAAAGTTCTATTCACCATCTAGAACAATGCTGTCCAGTCGAGAGGATGTGAGTTAACATTTTCTAAGTCACATGTAAACAGTGAAAGGGAACTCAGGAGAAATTAATCTTACCCATCTTAATGTGTTTTCTTATTAATAAGACATCTTACTATGTGCGACTTGGAACTGGAGAGACATGACCAAACATCAGGCAGGACTCTGACTGACCAAAGAATGAGAGAAACGATTCCACCCAAGTCTAGCTTGACAAACCAGTGTATTTGTTGGGGTTATTTACAGAAACATGGGTGAGTGTTTTCTCACAGGAGCATGAATAAATTATAAGGCAGCGGTGTTACTGAAAAGCCCATCCCAGTATGGCTGAAAACTCAGAAAAGCTACATTTCTTGGAGCACCCTATACAACTTGCAGGCAGCTTACCTGGTGGATATAGTCTCCCCTTCTCGGGAGTTGCTGCTTATCCAGCCCTGGCGGGGGTGGGGAGGGAGAAGCCTTGTGAATCTTCTAAGTGTCAGGAGTATGGATGGAGCTGGTGACTCATAGCCTATTGAAATATTTATTCCGAGATGCAAATATTGAACTTAGAGCTGGATCCAAAGATAGCTTTCTTAGGCAGGGCTGAGGAATAGAGAGATTAAGATATGGAAAAGCACCAAGAACATTGTGTTGATAAAAAGTAGCAGTTTTGGAACTGTAGAGGTAGCTCAGCAGTTAAGGTGCTGGCCTGCAAAGTCGAATAACACGGGTTCGATCCCCCAGGACCCACGTAAAGCCAGATGCACAAAGTGGAGCATGCATCTGGGGTTTGTTTGCAGTGGCTGGAGACCCTGGCATGCCCATTCTCTCCCTCAGACTCTCTCTTTGAAAATAACTAAAGATACACCCTTTTTTTTTAAGTGTCATTTTCTTTTTGGTTGGAAATACAAATTTAACAAGAAGTTCCTTTTACTGATTCAATTTTATAGCATTTCATCTGTATTCCTCCAGGGAAAAGAGTAGCTATATCTAATCAGGTGTATGGACGAGTAAACTCAAGTGGAATTTTTGGACCAATATGGCAGAATATTTGAAACTGTAATGAACTGAAAAAGTCAAATTTTTTGACAGTGAACGCATTCTACTTCCTTAATGCTGGTAACTATGTCCCTCTACAATCTTGAGATGTAGGGTTTGCCTCTGACCCATCTTTGAGCACGTAGCCTGAGGCGTGGACTATAAACAGCTATATAAAAGACTGAGCAGATAAGGGCACGAGTAAAGATACTTTGAAAACCAAGATTACTCAATAGTAAGATCTCAAACAACTTTTGGATCTGATAGTACTACAGTCTCTTATTTTTAATATGGTGAAATATGTGTGTGTGTGTGTGTGTGTGTGTGTGTGTGTGTGTGTGTAGTCACCATAAGCTATTGTGTAGCCATTGTGCATTTCAGGAAGGTTAAGGATATTGACATTTTGGTGGAACCTATCTCCAAAAGTTTTTTTTAATCTCGAAACACTACAGCCACATCCATTAAAACTACCACCTAGTTCCCCTGCTCCTCACTCTCCCACTCTCTCCCTATGGCCTAGACTGCTCCAGGCACCACGTGTGAGTGAGATCCTCCATTGCTCATCTTGCCGTGGCTACTTATCTCGCTTGACGTGATGATCTCGGGATCCGTCCATACCAGAAGTTTCTTCCTTTAAAGGTGGAGTGAGTGTGTTGTGTCTCACGTCGCTTACTCGTTTATGTACTGATGGACTCTTTCTTTTTTGTTTGTTTTGTTTTTGCCTTTTGGTTATTAGGAATCACGCTACTCTGAACTATCTGTGAGGGTTATTTGAATGTCTGTAGACACTGAAGTATAATTGCTGATTCACATGACAGTTCTGTTTTTCATTTTTCGGAGGCCCTGCCATATTCTTATGGAGGCTGCCCCAGCAACGACATACATGTAGTCCAGTTTCTTCACATCTTCATCGGCATCATTCATTTCTGACTTTTTAAAAATCGCATCCATCCTCATGGATGTAAGACGACCAATGGAAGCTACTGGATGCCACTTGGCGGATCTTCAGTCCTTCAGTGCCATAGAAGAAACATCCCTTCAAAGCAGAGTCCGTTTTCAAGTCGTTGGCTTCCTCTGCATGGCTTTCCAGAACCCTTTGAATCGGGTGCTTTGTTGGCAGTAGAGCATACAAAATACCTTAAAAGAAATCTTGAAAGCCGGGAAGAAAAACTGTGGCCTTAAAAAGAAGTCACAATCTGTTCTTCTATGGACAAAGACGTACTGTCTCATGGAGAGGCCGGTATGATTCGTAAGTCAGCAGTCCCAGGGCTGGTTGTGGATTGTCAAGGTCAGGACAGGTCTGTCATAGAAAATGTTTGCAGAAAGGAGCTGTCCAGCAGAACAGGAGGTTATAGGCTGTTATTTGCATGCTGCGCACTGTGACTTAGTGCAGATACTTCTCTCTCTCTCTCTCTCTCTCTCTCTCTCTCTCTGTGTTGGGGTGAGGAGTATTTATTGTGTAGGAAAAAATGGCTCCACTTACACTGTAACCAGTTTATTGCATGAGAACACATACACTTTCCGAAGGCGGGCAGTTTTAAGAGCATGGATACTGTGACATCACCCGGCCGAATTAAATATCAGTTGAGCAGCTGGTGGCAGAATGCTTTGCAATGAGTTATGAGGCTCTGAAGCTTTCTAAGTTCGTTTACGCCCTTTGTGGCACGATGGGAAGACTTTCGTTTAGGCCGAGCGTTGGTTTTAATGAGGTATTGCCGTTAGCCCACTCAAATGAAAAACACATGATGTCCCCCAGGCGAGAGAGAAGCAATAACTGTACAGATTTTTGAAGAAGACTACTCATACCACAGGCTACCATTAGAAGAGAAAAAATAACAAGAATTTTAATACAGTTGTCTGGCCAAATATATTAATTTAAAGTGAATGCCTTTTTTTTTTTAAGAAAAAAAAAAACACATTATAGCTGTGAGGCATAGCATTCCGCTGGCACGCATCTTCAAAACTCATTTTTAGAGGATTCACAGAAAAGTATTGAAGTGATGTTGCTGGGATATAGGTTTGCAAGCGCCATGAAAACATCTTTGATCATTTTATGTGAGGGTTCTTTAAGTTGGACATAAAGAAGCTGAAATAAAAAGAGATGTGTTCCGAAGGGAGCTGGCATCTTTGTGTTCACATGTATGGGAGCAAGGTGTGTTTCAGGATTTGCTGGTGAGAGGGAGGGCCGGCTTGTGCATCCTAGGTGGACTGGTCCTTTGGTCTGGCTAGCTTCTCACTAGAGTGTCCCTTACTAAGACAGATTTCTGTATATGTTGTTTGGAAGTGCTTTTAGAAATAGGGGGTCTGAAATTTTGCTCAGGAGATAGCCATGAATTCTAACATGGCTTTTCTGAATTAAGTGTTTTGTTTATTCTTTAATGTAGAAATCTGAAATCTTGGCATGGCACATTTATTTTAATGCACCAAGAACTTTACTGGTGGGCCTGGAGAGATGGCTTAGCAGTTAAGTGCTTGCCTGTGAAGCCTAAGGACCCTGGTTCGAGGCTCGATTCCCCAGGACCCATGTAAGCCACATGCACGAGGTGGCACATGCATCTGGAGTTGGTTTGCAGTGGCTGCAAGCCCTGGCGCACCATTCTGTCTCTATCTATCTGCCTCTTTCTCTCAGTGTCTGTCTGCTGCTCTCAATTAAATACAAAATAAACAACAACAACAACAAAAGAACTTTGCTGGTTTTCAGGCTTGGAGAACACAGAGGAAAAAGGACCACTCACTACTTTAGTGGCTTGCAAGTAATTTTTTTTTTTTTTTTTTTAGTTTACTGTGTTCATGTGGAAGTCAAGAGGACGGCCGTGGAGGTCGGTCCTTGCCTTCCACTTTGTCTGAGGCAGAGTCTCTTCGGGTCTCTGAGTACGCCAGGCTGGCTGGCTTCAAGCTTTAGGGATGCTCCTGTCTCTGCCTCCCATCTTGCTGTATGCCTGCCAGTATAATGATGTACCCTGTAGTGTGGCGCTTTCTGTGGCTTCTGGGGATCTGAACTCTTGTATCGTGGGCGCTTTACCCATTGATCATCTCCCCAGTTCTAGTTCACCCTTCTGACTCAGTATCTCTAAGTCCTCCAGACATCTGTGGAGCCCTGGAGGCTTGTCGGGCTGATGGTCATAGTCTTATGATTTCTTTATGTTTCTTATAAGTGTATCCATATGTGACACACTGTGAGAACACCAGGCTGGTAGTTCCAGATCCTCCTGTGGAGATCCCTGAGTTTCAGGCATGTGAAGTTGAAGTTCAAGGTCGCAGAGCCTCATTCTCTTCAGAAGACCTGTCCTCACCCTGAGCATGTCCAGGCATGAGATTGAAGTTGGAACCTTTGTTTGCTTGTTTTTTTCTTCCTCTGGTTCCCCAAAGCTCCTCTGTAACCTCAAGCTGAGCTGGTCACACGTGGCTCCTCTTGTAGGGTCCCCCATCAAGAATCTCCCACTTCTAAACCAAGACCGTTCCGTTTTGGTTTTATGAAATCACTTTGAATCGCAATTTCAGACGTTATTTTCCCAGTTGGAAATGGATGCCCACAAACACTTTCCCCCTACACTCTCCGCCTCCATCTCATTTGTCTATTATTATTACATGGGTGGGAGAGGATTGGTGTATGTTTTTCTTGAGCTCACATGAAACCTTGATCAGCACTCTTGACTCATAACCACCTATCTTGTTAAAAATCTCTCTGTGTCCAGTTATCACTGGTTGTCTGTCCATCTGCCCCTGTGAATGATGGGAAACTGACAAGTGGACCTCCCACCCTTGGTTATCTCATAGCATTTGGTCAACACCTGAGATCTTGTTCTGGGATTCTCATGTCCAACAAGACAATTTAAACATGAACTCTTGCATCAGTGCAGCTTCACCATTCATAAAGGGGTGAGAGAGAAATCATATAATAATAATAATAATAATAATAATTCATCTTCCTTACATGAAATGGACTGAATCCTGCAGACAGCTGTTTCAATGGGAAGAAGGGTGCGCAGTTTACTCTGGGCAGGCCCTGCTTAGCTCACTGTGGTTTCCATCCGAGTGTGTCCCTCGGAGCTCATACAGCCATGCTCTGTAATTGGAAGCACACATTTTCACGCCATCGCCCAGCTGCAGAGGGGCATGGCAACTTTCCCATCTTTGTTCCTTCTTGCTTCATCCCTGTGCCATGATCATAAAAATTCAATTCAAATTTGCAGCCTTTCAAAGAAAACCACAGGACACAATTTTTAATCTCTGGAGATTTGTTTGCCTCTGTCCTATGTAAAAAACGGCCATTTCCTCAGTTGATCCGAGCCAGACTTATTATGAAGCAGTTATAAACATTGCACCTCCAAAGTTAGCTTGCTAGTTTTTATTTGTATCTCACATCTTTCTCCAGCTGAGGAGGAGGGTGTTTTTTCCCCCAAAGTGGAGCAGACATTAATTAGGGAAAATCTGGAAGGTGGGGGTCTCTGTTTCCACAGACCCTTCTTCTAAGAGTCAAGGAATGGGCCAAGCTTTAGGTGGAAATGTTAACTTTCCTGTAAATTCCTATCATCGGAGGGGAATGTTCTAGAAAGATGCATATGACCACATGTAAGCTGATATCATCAGGCCAGCGCTTACCTCGGGAAGACACGGGATCTTATGGCTCCTTTTATCTGTGGACTGTTTCTGGTTCTCCTCACCGAGGAAAGGTCTCTGTGAATGATGACGCCCTGACAGCCCTTTGGTGGGTAAGCTGTGCCACTGGTCACCAGATGTGCAAGGGCAGGCACTTTGAGCTTCCTGACACTTGGGGCTTGGGAACTGCACATGTTTTTGGAGGTTGAGCTTTATGATGAGAGGCCAAACCTGAGCCCATGTTTCTGTGTCCACACCCACTGAAGAAAGTTCTGGCCAGGCCTGCAATCCCAGCATTAGGAAGGCTGAGGCAGGAGGACCACAAGTTTAAGGGACAGCCGAGGCTATATACTAAGCCCCTTTGTGGAAAATAACAGTGTGTGCTGGGTTAGCATGCATGCTATTCATATGGTCATCACGGAGCACACTGTCTCTGTCCTGTGCAGGATGGAGGATAGGTAAGGGTTGGCATGACTACAGCATAGCTGCTCCCCACATAGATCTCCATGGGTCCTTTCAGCTAAATGATAAATACCATGAGCGTCTTCTGACATGGAGAGTCTCATGTTTAGTCAGTCATATAACCATGGAATCTTTTTTTTTTTTTTTTTTTTAATTTGAGAGAGATATAGAGAGAAAGAGCTAAAGAGATAGAGAGAATGGGCACACCAGTGGCTTCTCAGCCACTGTGAATGAACTCCAGACACGTGCGCCCCCTTGAGGGCAAATGCGGCATTGTGCCCTTGCGTCACTTTTTGTGTCTGGCTAAACATGGGACCGGGAGATTGGAACTTGCATTCTTAGGCTTGGGAGGCAGGTGACTTAACTGCTAAGCCATCTCTCCAGCCCTGGAATCTTTTTAAAAATTTTTATTTATTGATTGATTGGAGAGAGAGAGAGAGAGAGAGAGAGAGAGAGAGACTGTGGGCGCACCAGGGCTTCTAGCCACTGCAAATGAACTCCAGATGCATGCACCACCTTGTGCATCTGGCGTGGGACCTGGAGAATGGAACCGGGATCCTTAGGCTTCACAGGCCAGTGCCTTAACTGCTAAGCCATCTCTCCAGCCCCATAACTATGGAATCTTATAAGCCCACATGAGACTGTGGAGAACATATGCTACTGTGAATCTCTGTATTTTCCATTTTCCTTTTGGACTCCTGACCATTATAAAATGAGCCTCACTAAAGCCAGGTTCACTAGAGGAAGCTTGCCCCTCCAGTATCCTGCCCATTGACCCAGGAACCAGCAGGCATGTGTTGGGATGCAACTGTCCAGGGTGGGAGGGGCTGCCGCCTCTTCAGAACACCTGGTCACACACAGATCGGAAGCAGAGAGCAATTTAGCATCACGCACGCCAATTCTGCACCCAACTGCTGTCTCCCCACCAACATGATGGGTGGCCTTGAGACTTCCACTTGCCTCTTCCTTCCCCACACAAAGAAAGAAGCCTTCCTGGGAAGCACACCCAGTGTTCTTAGATTGAGCAGCTCGGCCTCCTGGAACCCCGGGAGGAGCAGATGGAATCTCGCCTCCCCTTGAAGTCAACACGCTCGTGCCTCCCTTCAGCACTTGTTTCTTTTTATTCCCTGTGGTCCTCGTTACTTCTCCATGGCTTTTGCTTTCTCTACCATCCTGGCTATTCTCCCATGGACACACTCTCAAGGCCAGTATCTTTTTTTATTTTTCCCCCTAACATTCTTTTTTTTATATTTTTACTTACTTGAGAAACAGAGAGGGAGGGAGGGAGAAAACATAGGTGCACCCGGGCCTCTTGCCTGCTGTAGACAAACTCTAGATGCATGTACCACATCTGGCCTTACGTGGGCACTGGGGAATCCAACCTGGATCATCAAGCTTTACACATGCATGCCTTTAACCACTGAGACATCTCTCCAGCCCATCAGACCTTCTTTTTTTTTTTTTTTTTTTTTTTTTTTTTTTACATATATTTATTTATTTTACTTGAGAGAAAGAAGCAGAGAGAAAGAGAGAATGTGCGTGCCAGGGCCTCCAGCCACTGCAAATGAACTCCAGATGCATGTGCCCCCTTGTGCACCACCTGGCTAATGTGGGGCCTGGAGAGTCGAACTGGGATCCTGTGGCTTTGCAGGCAAATGCCTAATAAAATGATGTCTTTTCCTTCTGTGCGGATGAAACCACCCCTGAGAATAATCACAGTATATTGTATGGAAAGCGGTGCGTACAGGAGCTCCCTCCAAATCACCTCCACGGGGCTCAAGCCCACTGCTTCCTGTTCGGGTTTATTTTATTTTTTTCCCATGTGAGCAGGGTTGAGTATGAGGCTTCACCACGAACACGTGAGGATGAGGGGAACATTTTACATTCAAACCACTACAGTGACCATTTTGCAGGATACCTGGAGTATCCGAGACACCCTGTGCTTTTCTTCCCAGGATAGGGGCAGCACATTCTCATGATTGCCCCCATGCACCTACAAGGTGTGGGAGCTCATTCAGCACCTAAGGAAATGGTTAAGAAAAGCATTAAGCTTGACTGTTATTCCATTCACATGTGTACATACATATGAACAAATAGTAACATAAGGTTAATAAGACATTCACAAAGATTTTCTTAAGCATAATGACTTTCTTAGTAATTTCCCACAAGCAGTTTTTCTCCTAAACATAAGAAAGATAAGCACGGGGACATCTGAAGGCTTTAGTACTTACCCTGAGCCCAGATCTGCTGGCCACCCACAGATACTGGCTTTGGTTAGGATATGCAAGTGTCCTGCTGACCACAGGCGCCCAATATTGACTCGGTCATGCTGACTACGTGGCCTGGGAGTCATGACTTTAACTGAAGAAAGATTTGAAAGAGTTTCTTTTTCCTCCTTCTCCTTCTTTTCCTCCTCCTCCTCCTCCTCCTCCTTCTTCTTCTTCTTTTTTGTGATGTTGCTGCTTTTTGGAATTGAGATTGAGACAAGGAGCAGGGCTGGTCCCCTCAGAGATGCAGGACACACCCATGGGATTCAGACAATCCTCATTCCTCAGGTGATCATAATATCCTAGTGGTTCCTGCTCCTTGCAAGGTCTCTATGGCCATTTGACCCTGTATTGAGCAGTTCTGCATGGCATCTCGTGAGGGTGTGGCAGGGGACAGTTGGAAGTTCTCACCGGACATCATCACTGTCAAAGAGATCTTCAAAATCACGAACAATGCCTGCACGAACTGCCTCTTCACTGTATGCCCAATCCATCAGAAGCCTGGTGCTGCCTCCAGCCTCATTCAGGACCATGTAGGCTCTGGAACCTTCCAGGAGCAACTTGTCAACAACTGGCTTCATCTTGAGCCCACAATGTTGTGGAAAGATTTTTATTTTCAACTTAGAATTTAAATTTTCATTATGTAATTGAAAAATCACTAAATCTTTTAAAAAATGACTTTTAGCTCCTTGGAAATAATCCCCAGAGGATGACTTGAGGACATGCTGTGGAATAAACCTTAATTTTCAAGAAACAAAGAAAAAAAATGGGACGGGGTAGTGAATCAGTGGGTAAAAGTGATTACTGTGCAAGCAGGAACATGAGTTTGGCTTCTGGAACCTACATAAAGCAAAATGCAGTAGCAGGAGTCTGTAATCCAGTGTGAAGTGCAGATCTGACCACCTAATGAAGAACTTTACAAACAACTTAAAATGACCGCAGTTATCCAGTGTGAAGTGCAGAGTTGATCACCTAATCAGGAACTTTGCAAACACCTGTGTCTTTTGACTTGATTCTATAGCTAAGTTTTTTTCCCTAAGTAATTAGGGCCTTTATTAAAAAAGGGCTAGAGAGATGGCTTAGCAGTTAAGGCACCTGCCTTCCAAGCCTAAGAATGTCCGTTCGATTCTCCAGGTCCCACATTTAGCCAGATGCAAGGATGCAATGCCGCACTTGTCCACAAGGGGGCGCACACATCTGGAGTTTGTTCACAGCAGCTGAGAGGCCACTGGCGTGTCCATTCTCTCTCTCTCTCAAAAAAAAAAAAAAACCTTTGCTTTGGATATTGGAATATTGGAGGCAGCTTAACTTTCTATTTAAAAAAGAAGGGAGTAAGGAGAACTAGGCGCAGCCCTCAGGAAAGCGCATGTTAGGGTGCCCCCCCCAAACTATGCCCAAACCAGATGCACTTATAAGCCATCTAGAGAAAGGAATATCAGGCCACTGGGCACAGGTCCCTGGGGAGCATGTGATCCTCAGTTCTCGCCGCTACACCTGCCCACTTCAGACTGGCCTCCTGCCTAGAGCAAGGAAGACCAGGCAGCTAGGCTCCTGCCCTGACTCAAGGCGACCCCAGGCCCATTGAGTTTGTGATCGAGATGTGTGTGTGTGTGTGTGTGTGTGTGTGTGTGTGTTACTAGAGAAATCCAGGCCCCAGCCCACTCTGTGTCTCCCAGTGGAGCTGCTGTTGCTGCATGCTTGGAAAGGCAAAGGGATTATCCCCAGATGGGCAAAACTCAATGCAAAACAAGTAACACAAGAAACCAAGACAAGATATCCCCAAGAATGTTGAGCCCCATAGCCGAAGCCTCCAGTGAGAGCTACTTAAGAGGAAACTCCAAACAAAGAATTCCAAAGCACAATCATGATAAATGTTAGCAACACTCTTAAGGAGAACGTGAACAAATGTTGGAATGCAATCAAGAGAATCAACAGAAAGAACTCAGCAGACAAATAAACCAACTCAAAGAGGACACGAGCAAAGGCTTGAATGCGTTCCCACAGAACAGACAACCAGCTAAATGCAATGAGAAAATCATCAGGAAATGAAAGTGGACATCAATAAACAGACACATTGAAGAAACACAAAATGGAAATAAAAAAATGAAATAACTCAATTAAAAATTTCCAGGGGGCTGGGACTGGAGACATGGCTTAGCGGTTAAGGCGCCTGCCTGCTAAGCCTAAGAATGCCCGTTCGATTCTCCAGGTCCCACGTTTAGCCAGACACAAAGTGACACAAGGGTGCGATGCCACACTTGCCCACAAGGGGGTGCATGTGTCTGGAGTTCATTCACAGTGGCTGAGAGGCCATTGGCATGCCCATTCTCTCTCTCTCTCTCTGACTCTTTCCAAAAACAAAAAAAAATTCTGGGGGCTGGAGAGATGGCTCAGTGGTTAAAGGTGTTTGCTTGCAAATGTTTGATTTCCCAATACCCACACAAAAGTAGATGCACAAAGTTGCATGTGCAGCTGGAGATTGTCTGCTGTGTCAGGAAGCCATGGTGTGCCCATTCTCCCTCAAATAAATAAATATTAAAATAAAAATAGCTCCTAGGAAAGCCATACCAATAGAATGGATCATGTATCAGGACTTGAGGACAAGGCCAAGGAAATAGAGCAGAAGGCCAAAATAATTGACAAGTTAAAAAAAAATTATGTGTAGAACATGATAGAAATGTGAGATATCTTAAAAAAGATAAAACATTTGAATCATGGTCATACAAAACGGGAAGAACTTCAGGTCAAAGGCATAGAAAATTTCTTCAATAAAATTACAGAAGAAAAATTTCCAAACCTTTTGAAAGAGAGGCCCATCCAGATACAAGAGGCATATAGCATGTCAAATAGACAGGACCAAAAAAGAAATTGCCCACATCATATTATAACTAAAACACCAAATACACACACACAAAACAAAGAATTCTAAAAGCAGAAAGAAAGAAACATTGTCACTTACAGAGGTAGTCCTATCAAAATGACATTCCAAACAGAAGTGCTTGAATAGAGTCTTCCAATATTGAAAGACGATAGCTTACAACCAAGCTACTATACCCAACCAAAATAACCTTCATAATAGAAGGTGAAAGAAAATTTTTCTGAGATAAAAAGACAGCTGTATAATTATATGCGCACTAAGTCAGCCCTACAGAGAACACTGGATGGAATGCTTCACACTACAGAGAAGAATAAACATACTCAAAATGCTATAGGAGGGAAAACACAGATCCTGTCCACATCAAAGGTTCTGGTTCCAGGCTAGGGCAGGACCAAGAGACTGCATTTCATATCCAACAAGCCCCCAGAGCTGCTGCTACTGGTCTGAGGACACACTTGGGACATCACTGGTTCCTAAGACTATACCGTATTCTTGTCTCTACTCCCTTCTGGAATGTTCTTCCCATCAGGTTTGTTTAATATTCTTCCCTTGAATTTTGTCAATGTCAGGGGTCAGGCGGACCATGTTTGTGGTTCCCGAGGCCATTACATGGCAGACCCCTCAGAGAACATCCCTCACCGAGGTGTGAGGTGTCCCTTATGGGCAGTCAGTTTCAGATCTGAGAATGAGGGTAAACTTAGCCTTTTCTTACAAAGTGGTGGCCTTCCTAATAGGTGGTGGCAGCTAGATCACTGTCTCTTCCACCTTCCTTTCCAGAGCTAGGATTTTCTTAACAGCTGTAGCTTTCCTCAAAATTCCTTTAAAAATTCATTGATTATTTTGAGAGAGAGAGAGAATGGGCATGTCAGGGTCTTCAGTCACTGCGAAGGAACTTCAGACACGTACTCCCCTTGTGGTGCACGTGTGACATTGAGCACTTGGATCACTGAACGTCTCTGCCTACCTGGGACCTGGAGATTTGAATGTAAGTTCTTAGGCTTTGCTGGTAAGTGCCTTAAGCACTAAGCCTTCTCGCCAGCCTCCTCAAAATTCTTAATGTACTTTTTAATTCTTCCATTCTTTTCCACATTCAAAGCTTGATTTTAAGCTTTCACATGTTAGAAACGTTTGTTTTTCAGTATTGAGGGTATAGCTCAGGGCCTTGCATAGGTTAAGCAGGGTAACTGAAGCAGACATTCCTCTGTGATGTGCGGAGAACAGCATACATGTCCTGGTCACTGTGGCTCTGAGGAGTTCCAGTTTCCAAGGAGGTCCATCCATGGTTGATTTGCTCCTTGACATTCAAGCCCTGCCTTCCAGCTGCACCCAGAAGACGAAAACAGCTTCTTTCTGTGAACTCTACCACTCAGCTATACCCCGCCCTTAATAATATTTTCATACCTGTGTTTTTCACCCATCTTAATTTAAAAGCTAATATTTTTATAACAAAATGAGCATATAGTTTGACATTTTGGTAAACATTTTCATCAAATTATGCGTAGTCATCCATAAATAAATAAAATGACTTGACAGATTAAAATAGTTTTACTTGTAGTCGTATTCATCAAGCATATCTTTTCCATCATGGCATAGTCTCTGTGATTTGGTATGTCACAGATGGGCCGACTGATTTACTTGGGTCATTTATACATACTCCTAATTTATTTAGATCAAATTCTAGGGATAGATTTTTGTGGGGGTTAGTGAAAGGAAGGAGGGGGAGAGAGAGAGAGATTGAAAGATTTACATTTTTCTTCGTCACTGTGGCCCTTATTCCTGTTTGCAAGGGATTTTGGTCCATCTGAGGGTTCTTGTTCCTTGGTATTCACACTCTTCCTCCAGCTGTACCTCAGGAGGGGAGGAGGGCTCCTTTTTTGTGAGGACCCCTCACACAGCACCTGTCTGTAGCAGACCCCATGGGAACCCTCTCGCCTCCTTCTATTCTTCAAGAGTCTCTTTACAGCCCTGTATATTTGAATTCATTCCCCACCGTACAGCTCCTAGTCAAAAAAATGGTGTGAATTTTATTTCCCGATCAAGGACTCTTTGTGTATCGCAGCTCATCTCATTGCTTGAAAGATAAACGGACTGGAGGCTTTGACTGGATTTCCTGCAGGTTCATTTACCTCTCAGCCTACTCCAGCATTTCCACCGACCTGTATGCCTAGCAACGGTGGGATCAGCAGAGGGGCAAAGGCTTTGGAGTCTCAGCTTGATGTTTTTTCTCTCTTCTACCAATTGCAGCGGGTTGATGGGGCATGTCTAGAAGTGAACTTTCCTACCTTTATGGTCTTTTCCTTTCTCCCCTGGGAGAAGCCAGTGTGGCTGAGACCCAGGGATGACATTTAGGAGGTAAGGTCGGCAGGATCTTGGAGGTGAGGATAGGAGGAGCGAGCGATGGGTGAATCTGTGACATGGCTCTGCTGACCGAGAAGGAGGAAGGAACGTCAGAGAGAAAGGCTTGAGGCAGAGGGGGACTTCCCTGGGGACTCTGCTCGTGCTGGGTTGGGACTCAGTGGACATCAGGAGAGAGGTCTCCGAGGGTTACTAGACTAGAGCTAAGGAGGCTGCAGAGGCAGGGAAAACCACAGGTTTGAACTTCACCTTGCACGGAACTCGTGGGCAGGGATGGGGTGCCTAAGAGAGAATCAATGCTAGGGAGGTGGTGGATGGTTCCAGAAGGACAAATGTGATGGGATATTGAGGAAAGAGCCACTTTCTTGGGCTCTCTGGCATGAATTTCCCTTTAGTTTCCAAAATCAGTGCCCTGATCCCCTTCTGTGGTCGAGTGTTACTCAATGTGCATCAAGCTCCACTCCTTCCAAGAGCTCCTCAGGGTGGAAAGCGGCATTGCTACTTTTTATTCTTTTTAAGCATATATGAATTTTATTAAACAACGGGCTTCATTTGGACATTGCCATACATGTGCCCAAGAGACAATGCATTCTTCGTTTGCTACTACTGGCCTCAGTGAAATTGACACAGTGCTGCTGTTGACTTTTGTATTTTTAAATTTTATTTTATTTCATTATTTTTGCATATGTATATGGGTATGGTGTATGTTAAAGTGTATATGTATGTTCCTCAGTGTGTAGCCACACATGTTTGCATGTGTGTGCGCACATGGAGGTCAGAGGTTGATGTCAGGTGCCTTCCTTGATGAGTCTCCACCTTACTTTGTGTGTGTGAGTGTGTTTGTATAGACTATGTGTGCTGTGGTGTGTTATTGTGTGGTGTATGCCTATGCTCCACCGTACTTTTGTTTGTTTGTTTGTTTTTCGAGGTAGGGTCTCACTTTAGCACAGGCTGACCTGGAAGTCACTATGTAGTCTCAGGGTGGCCTTGAACTCACAGCGATCCTCCTACCTCTGCCTCCCAAGTGCTGGGATTAAAGGCGTGTGCCACCACGCCCAGCCAGGCGTTTCTCACTGAATCCATAGCTCTCTGATCAAGCTGACTTGCTAGCCAGCAAAACACAGGGACGCTCCTGTCTCTGCCTCCCCAGCACTGGGATCACAGCTACACACTGCTCCACTTGGCGTCTTTATGGGGAGCTGGGGACCCAAACTCAGGTCGTCATGCTTTCCTTGCAAGCATTTCACCCACTAAGCCGTCTCCCCGGCCCCTGGTTCTGTGTTTTCTTTAGGAAGCAGCGTGAACAGGAAGCTGGGGGTTCTCAGGCTACACGTGTCAGAGGTCATTTATTTATTGGTGCTCATGTGTCCATGAAAGGCCTCTCTTTACAGACTTTTAAACATTACCAAAGTTAAAAGGCACTGTTTTTGCCCCTGTAAATCCTTCATTTGTTTCAAAAGTCAACTTATTCCAGTCTTTTCTCCCTCAGTAGAGAAAACTCAACATTGGGCTGGAGAGATGGCTTAGCGGTTAAGGCACTGGCCTGCAAAGCCTAGGGACTCATGTTTGAATCTCCAGGTCCCGTGTCAGCCAGACACACAATGATGCAAGCGCACAATGTCGCACATACGCACAAGGTGATGCACGTGTCTGGAGTCTGTCTGCAGCCGCTGAAGGCCCCGGTGCACCCATTCTCTCTCTTTCTCTGCCCTTTTCTCTCTCACTCTATCTCAAATAAATAAAGAAGAAAAATATAATTATAAAAAAGAAAACCCACCTTCTCTTTACCTTTCCTGCCTGTTGGTTTTCAATTCATTGTAAACTGTCTTCGTTATCGAGGGTCCTTCTGCTCATCCCATTCAACTCTTCTTTGTTTTAGCAACATATGTACTGTGCGTGTTCATGCATGTATGTGTGCTTGTGTGTGTGGAAGCCAGAGGACAACCTGGGTATCATTCTGCAGGAACACCATCACTTTGTTCGGTTGGAGGCAGAGTCTCTCATAGACCTAGAACTCACCAGTGAGGCTGGACTCTGTGACCAAGAAGCCCCAGGGATCCACCCGTCTCCGCTGCCTTGGCACTGAGATTCCGAACGCATCCATCACACTCAGCATGGAGATGGAACTCAGGTCCTCATGCTTGGGAGGCAAGCACTTCACTAAACCATCTCCCCAGCCCACTTATCCTGTCTTCAGCCCCAAGTGATGTGGCTTGAACAGCTCCATGCTGGGGCAGGAAAAGTCAGTGGCAGCCATACGCGGCTTTGTTGAGGAACCAGTGCTGGGAGGTCTGGGGCTGAGGAAGTTTAGAGCCGAGCTTACACTTGTCTTTGCAGTGGTTCTAGGAACTCACCGTTTGGAAGGATCAGTAGAGACACATACATGAAAATGCTGATTTCTTTCTTTTTTTTTTTTTTTTTCCCAGCGAGCAGTGGTAACTACTCTTAGCCTAGTGGTCTGCCACTTGGTGTCATATTTGAATTTATTCTCTGTTTATAGAAAGCCAAGCCAGGAGGACGGGTGGTGTTGGCAGGCGATGAAAGCAAGTTAAACCCCATTTTTTTTTTTGACACTGGGATTCAATGTGAGCTCAAGTCAAACATTCCATCTTCCTTCCAGGTGGGCAGGGCTGTGGGACTGGCCAAGTCACTGTCCAACTCTGGTCAGGTCTCAGATATTCCAAAGAGTGCTTTGACTGGGGAATGATGGGGTTGCACAGTGCCTTCTAAAACACATCTTTTAGAGGTATGAACTAACAAAATAAATGAAAGAAAATTGGATTAATTTTATAATTCTCCCACTTTGATTCCAGTTTTGGAACACCTATGAAAACAAAATGTCCCTTAAAGAAAGCTCCGAATTGACTTTGGACATGTGAACTATGTGTCGGCTAAAGAGCAGGGACTGTCAGGCATATATTTTGAGATGTGTGTGTGTGGTTGTGGGGGGTGGTGAGAGGAGAGTCGGGGTACGTGAGAGGCCCCTTTGGGCACTGAAGATGATCTGTGGAGCTTTCCCAACAAATTCCTTTGAAATTATGTTTTTGAAACCAGACCCAGGTCCCTTCTGCTACTGACTGCTTTTCTGTGAAATAGTATGGAAAACGTTGTGCTGGATCTCCATGTGTCTTCCACATGGATGACTGGAGTTGGGCTGGAAAATCACAGTGGGTGATTAAATGGGGTGAATATCAGATGGGCAATGCTGCTTTGTGGGTAACAGCTTAGAGACATAGTTCAAGTTCACCACCAGCTTCCTGGTTGGAGGCTTCTTGGTTCCCTCTCTGGGTCCATTTTTCTCTTGGGCTTCAAATCAGGGCTGGGCCAGTGTAAGCTTCCGTTTCCTCCTCTATGGAGTGGGAAGGAGGGCACCTCCCGCAGGACCGCTGCAATGAGAAGTAGCTGAGGTGATTCACGGACGCAAAGCCTGTGTTGAGAGTTCTGGTCTGTGATGTACTGGACCAGTGTGTATCGTTATTAGCTTACCTTGTCACATGAAATAGAAGAAAGGTTTCACCTAGATACTTTTGCTGAACATTTTTGGGGAGATGTCAGTGACGTTTATTATAAAAATGAATGGAGGGCTGGGGAGAGATGGCTTAGTGGTTAAGGCCTGTGAAGCCTAAGGACCCATGTTCGACTCTCCAGGTCCCACATAAGCCAGATGCACAAAGGTGAGGCAAGCTCAGGGTTGCACATGCCCATTAGGTGGCTCAAGTGTCTGGAGTTCGATTTCAGTGGCTGAGGTCCTGGTGTGCCAAATCTCTCTCTTTCTCGCTTGCGCTCTCTAAAAATAAAATAAATAAACAAATAAGGATATGGCACTATACAAGACGTCTCTGCAGCAGTGCTGTTTTCTGGAGGCCAGGGATGGCTTCGAAGTGACTCAATAGGTTGTTTATTTGCCATAGAAAATGCACTGTGTGATAGCTGATTAAACAAATCTGATGACCAGACAGGAGTTACCTGGAAAACAACACAGTATACAGAGGTGAACTGACGTTGTCTTTTGGCTTTGTTTCCCTGCCATGACATCTGTCTCCTCTCTGTGGGTTTGTGTGTAGAAGTTAGAAGCTGTAGGACTGTAGGGCACTCCTCAGGGAGGGAACCTGGTGTGTGATCCAATGGCATTTAATAAAATGATTTTGAATGGAAAACTGGCCTCACCTAGACACAAAGCTTCCTTTTATAAGCCAGTTCTTCAGAGCCAGGGTTGTTCCCACATGGGCAGTAACTCCCCCGGCCCACACAGAACAGCAATTTCCATCGTCCAGCAGAAATCTTTTGCTCAAGCCTGTCCTTTCTTTTGTTGTGGCATCTCTACCGTGTACTATCTGAATCGATGGGCCCAGCAGGACAGCTCAAGTGTCAACTGAAAACTCACATGAAAGCAACAACTTGGGCTTTGAAATGGGCTTGAAAAATACTGAATTAGACAAGAATGTGCTGTTTTGGGGGTCTAGTCTGAAAGTGATGTATGAGACAGAATCTGTATTGAGCTTTGATAAAT
Source organism: Orientallactaga sibirica (assembly GCA_036365145.1). NCBI lineage: Eukaryota > Metazoa > Chordata > Mammalia > Rodentia > Dipodidae > Orientallactaga > Orientallactaga sibirica. Next base: position 2,341,296 of record JAEOAD010000052.1, on the reverse strand, counting down.
AACTAGAGATCATTTTGAATCCGACTTTCATATTGAGACACGAAGCTCCACGTAGATAATGACTGGATTGAAGTGAAATGTTTCCACATGGCTGAGCTATACTGTCGACTGTTAATTAAAAATAGTTGGAGTGGTTTCAGTTTGTCCAGAGACCAGTGATGGCAGAATTGATTTTATAACTTTCAGATAGCTTTAATTCCACAATCATTTGTCACATTGAAAAGAAGGGAGCACAATATGTGTATGGGTTTAAATTTATGGCATCCTCTTCTTGAAACACCAAAATAATACATCTTTTCAAGTGTTAGTAAATCAAGACAAAATCATTTTATTAATAAATCTATAGATTCAATAAGATAAAGGAACCAAAACTATATTTTTTTGTAAAGAGCATTACTCCAGAAATAAATCTTTCCTTGCATTTGAGAAAAAGTACACATTTTATTTCATATATTTTAATTTAATTAATGACATTTTACCAAAACTTATGCATGAAGCAGTTCATGGTTACAATGCTTGTAAAAGCATTTTTTCCCGGCAGTGTATGTGATCTAACTTATGATTGTGATCGCCAAGCGCAGGACCTTCCTTGGAGCTCAGGTGGTGTTGTCTCTGTGGACTCACGTGGGCTTTGTCACCATTGTGCCTCAGCTGGAGCACCAATTCCTCAAACATTTCTTATTGCTTTATATTTTACCTTAGTTTCTAAAATTCAAACCCTGAGTGGTGTGCTTCTGCAAACAACTTCAGTGATCTCATTTGCACCACACTCCTGCCTTGTTTTTTCACACTCTGATACATCCTGCACATATGCAGAAGGTGATTTACCCAGCACAGGATCCTCTTTTCTTTTTAATGTCTTGGATTTCATTTTGAAGCACAGACATCATTAAATATTTATTTATTTGCTTATTCATTTATTTGATAGATAAAGGAACACATACATACACACACACACACACACAAAGAGAGAGAGAGAGAGAGGAAGAGAATGGGCATACCAGGGCCTCTAGCCATTGCAAATGAACTCCAGATACCAGTGCCACCTTGTGCATCTGGCTTACGTGGGCCCTGGGGAATTGAACCATGGTCCTTTAGCTTTGCAGGCAAGTGCCTTACCCACTAAGCCATTTCTCTAGCCCTGCTCATCTCTTAAGTTCAATGCTTTATCTCTTCATATGTTTCCATTCTTTGAGTAGTCTTTGTCCCAAAGATTTATTTACCTTTTGGAAATGACATAACTTTTAAAATGGGAAAGAAAGGGCTGGAGAGATGGCTTAGCAGTTAAGGCGTTTGTCCACGACCCTTTCCTCAAAGACTATTCCTTGGATTATCAAGCTGCTTGTAAATGGAAGAACATAGAAGAGAGTTCAGCCCATAGTCTAAAAACCACAGTGATGGGGCTGGAGGGATGGCTTAGCGGCTGAGGCGCTTGCCTGCAAAGCCAAAGGACCCAGGTTTGATTCTCTAGTACCCACGTAAGCTAGATGCACAAGAGGGTGCATGCGTCTAGAGTTCATTTGCAGTGGCTAGAGGCTCTGGTGTGCCCATTCTCTTTCTCTCTCTCTCTACCTCTTTCTCTCTCTCAAATAAATAAATAAATGAAATATATTAAAATGGGAAAGAAGGAGTTTAAAGACCTTAGAGTCTTTCTGCTTAGTTGCTGTGGGTGGTGAGCAAGATACTTAACTCCCCCATGTCCACACCTTGAACCATAAAACTGGTCATAGCATTCACCTAGTAAGTGGAAGGGCTAGGCTCCCTCCCTAGCACCTGTGCCTTCTGACTTTTGCTAGAGAAAACATGTAGCACTTTGGCTGGCCTCCCTTTCAGATCGTGACACACATCCCTGATGGGCACTCAACGATGGCCAGAAACCCTTTTGCTAGTCTCTCGTTCTCTGCTGGGATTCTGCAAGAGAGTCTCAAGGGTCGACTTCAGTTCACTCTCCTGAGGTCACTGCCCTCACTTCTGCTGAAAAATGAGGTCTGAGTTTGATCTTCCAAACTGTCCATCTGTTCACTTATAACCTTGAATCCCCATTGGCCGCTGGGTCCTTTTGGATATCACAGTGGGCATATCCATGGGAACCTTGGACTTAACATTCATGCGCTGATCTCTCTCCCCCAGCTCTCCATGGCAGAAATACTGTCTTCCCGGTTGCTAAGGCCGCAAACGTAAACACAGTAAACACAAATGCAGACCTTCTCAGGTCCTCCTTTCCCTTACTCTGACCCCAGTCTGTTACCAGCCCTGTGAACTCATCCTCTCACTCACAGTCCCTCATCCCTCTTGTGGATGGATACAACAGCATCTTATGAGGGCCTGTGCTAACACTGGTAAACCTTTCTTCTCAAAAACATTTTTTTAAAAAAATTCTAATATATTTATTTGCAAGCAGAGAAAGAGAGAGAGATACAGAGAAGAAAGATAGAGAGAATGGGCACTCCAGGGCCTCTAGTCCCAGCAAATGAATTCCAGAAGCATGTGCCACTTTGTGCATCTGGTTTACGTGGGTACTGGGGAATTGAACCTGAGTCCTTAGGCTTTATAGGTAAGCTTCTTAACTGCTAAGCCATCTTTTCAGCTCTTGAAAACCTTTTACTTTTTGTTACCCTTTTTATTATTGGAAGGGGAAAGAAAGAGAGGCAAGAGAGAGAGAGAGAGAGAGAGAGAGAGAGATGCCAGACCCTTTTGCCACTGCCAACAAACGTCTGAAACATGCACCACTTTGTATATCTGGCTTTATGTGGGTACTGGGGAATTGAACCTGAGCCAGCAAGCTTTACAAACAAGCACGTTTAACCATCTCCTCAGCTCTCGAAAGGCTTTTGTAGAAAACTTTTGTGGCTGTCACTCACATCAGACAATTCCAACTTTTATTTCTTGTGCTGGTGGCTTCCACCCACCTGGAGACAAATTGCAGGTCACCAGCAAAATCCACCTTTTGTTCTCCATGCAGATACCAGTGTCTGCTAATAGCACTTAGGCATCCTGCCTTCCCTTTGATGGTGCCAGCACGTGAGTGCCTTAGGAGTAGGTACCTGACTGGCTGTCTGGCATAAAGGGCTGTTTCTCCAGATTTCGTTGTGGCTAACTCCCATTTATCATACACTGTTAGCTTAAGGCAACGTCCCTGGGAAAGTGGCCTGTCAGCAAGGGCCACCTCCTCCATCCCAGGCTCTCCCCTGGGAGTGACCAGAGCCATAAGAGGACCCCCGTGACCCCGCCTCACCCAGAGCTGTTTTTACTATACAGCAAAGCTGTCATTTCTCCACAGCCAAATCACTTGTGTTCTTGGGCTGCCTGTGGGCAAAGCTTTGACCTGCTGATACAGCGCTGAAGTAGCCCTGGAGGGTTTGGTTTGATGTAAAGGAGGTACATGGAATAAAGGGCGTTTTATACAAGGAGCTTTACACAAACGCCAGTGTTTCCTTCATTTAGAAACTTACCAGGTAGTAAAGCACTTCTCAATTGTGCCTTTAGCCCGTTTCTGTATGCTTGGCCAGAGGCTCAGCCCTAAATGATTCCTGTAGTTAGTTAAATACACGGTGTAGAATGAGGGACTGAGAGAGTGCGTTCCTGACATATTCTGTCTTTAGAAGATGTTTACAAGATGGAATGGATAGGCTGCGTAATGATGGCAGGGGCTGGAGAGATGGTTCTGTAGTTAAGGCGGTTGCCTGCAAAGCCTAATGACCTGGCTTCAATTCCCCAGTACCCACATAAAGCCAGAAGAACAGTGGAATATGAATCTGGAGTTTGTTTGCAGAGTCTGGAGACCCTGGCACACTGATATTCCCCCCCCTCGATATATGTATGTCTGATATATAAATATATATGTGATATATATGTATATCTGTCTCTCTAATTCTCTCTGCTTACAAATAAATTAATAACAATATCATATATATTATATATAACATATTGTTTTCTTTTTCTTTTTGTTGTTTTTTTGAGGTAGGGTCTCGCTCTAGCCCAGGCTGACCTGGAATTCACTCTATCATCTCAGGGTGGCCTTGAACTCATGGCGATTCTCCTACCTCTGCCTCCTGAGTGCTGGGATTAAAGGTTTAAAGGTTTGCACCACCACGCCCTGGACTACCTGGCCCATATCATGTAAGCCAATCAAATAAAACCATTTTATAATATATATATATATTCAAAACAATATATTGAGCCAGGCTTAATGGCTGTCTGCAGGCTTTGACATAGAGAGTTGAACCTGGTAGAACCTGGTAGCTGCTCAGACCTCAAGGCTGGATGTCTCTGCAGTCTCAATCTAGTACTGAAGTCCTGGAGGATTCCTGGAGAGCCGCTGGTCTTCAGCCCATATTGGGAGGCAATGCAGCTGGGTTCTGATACCCGCTAAGGCTGGCAGCAACAGGGTGGATCCACTTGCCAGTGAGTGGCAAAGGCCCTGCTTTCTCCTCGGACCTCGTTATAAGGGCTGCCCATTCTGGGGAAGAGCCTCTTACTGTATTTCTGATCTAACCCAGTGGATCATTGAGATGAACCATCATAGTTGCAAATATATTTTTTCCTTAATTTTTTTTTGTTTGTTGATTTTTTAAATAAAAAGTTTGCACACATAGACCCTCCTCTCCCCCATCCCAGTTCTATGTTTACAAACCCTTTATTTCCCCATTCCTTCACATCTCATTTTAATTTTATCACCTTAAGCACGGATGAGAACTCGTGACTCGTGGCAGAACTCGTGACTTCTGCAGTGATCAGTGAGCCTTCCTTGTCTTTTCTTCTAACCTCAAAGGGTTCCACTTTAGCGCTTTACCGTGAAAGCGTGCGGTTCACCGTGGGTTTCCCAAGATGCCCTGTTTCATTCTGAAGGGCAAATAAAGCTCCCTTTATTTCTAATTGACAAAGACTTTTTATCACACTTATTGGATTCCATTAAATATACCTCTTGTTTAAAATATATGCATTTTCTTTCTCTCCCTCTGTCAAACAAATGAATAAATAAATAAAAATTATATATATATATATATATTTAAAAGGGCTGGAGGAATGACTTGGTGGTTAGGGCATTTGCCTTCAAAGCCAAAGGACCCAGGTTTGAATACCCAGGACCCACGTAAGCCATATGCACAAGGGGGCACACGCACCTGGAGTTTGTTTGCAGTGGCTGGAGGCCCTGACACACCCACTCTCTCTATCTCTCTCTCTCTGTCACATAAATAAATAAACAAATATAAAATTTAAAAAAATAAAATGTATGGATTTTCTTTACAGTACGGATTTGCTAATTCATATTGATACAAACAACTTTTTAGTCTTGGGATAAACTGAACTGGGTCACAGTATATATATTATTGTTCATTTCAGAGAGAGAGACTGAGAGAGAGAGAGGGACACCTGGGCCTCTAGCCACTGCAAACAAACTGCAGACGCATGCATCACCTTGTGCATCTGGCTCACATGGGTACTGTGGAATCAGACCTGGGTCCTTACACTTCACAGGCAAGCGCCTTAACCACTCAAAGCCATCTCTCCAGCCCAATTATTTTACTTCATATAGTGTTGGGTTTGATTTTTCTATGACTTTGTTTTAGTCTTTTGTGCCTGCATTTATTGATGAGTTTGGCCTATGATTTCCTTTTTTTATGAAACAGTATGCAAGTGCATAGTATGTTGTGTGTGTTTGTGTACAGATGTGTGCACTCAAGGTCCCCATGTGCAGAAGCCAGAGGAGATTGTCAGGTGTACTCCTCCTCCTCTGTGAGGTCTCTACTTTATTTTCCTGAGAAAATATGGGGGAAAAATGGAGCTTCTCACTGACTTGGAGCTCATTGTTTCCTGGCTAGAGTGGCTGACCAGTGAGCACCAGTGACCCTCATGTGTCCACTCCCTCACTGGGGTTGTGGGTACGCATGGCCATGCTGCCTGTATTTTGGTGTTGTTTGTTTGTTTGTTTAACATGGGTGCTGGGGGACGGGACTCCGGTCCTCATGTTTGCACTGTTATCCACAGAGCTGTCTCCCTAACCTCTCAGTTACATGTCGGTATCACACTTATTCCCTTTTCCATTATTTGGGAAAGTTTGTCTAATTTTTCAAACGTATTTTAGAATTCGCTGATAAATGAGGCTGGGCCTAGAACCTCCCCCTGCTTTCCTGCCCCACCCCTCCTGCCCCCTTGGAGTTTTCCTCTAAGAAGTTTTGAGGTCATCCAGTGTCTGTAACAGTGACAAGTGTTCAGATTTTATGTTTTTCCTTTGAACATTTCAGCGTGTCTTATTTTCCAAGAAATTTAAGCTGGGTATGGTGTCACCCACCCCTAACCCTGCCATTCAGGAGGTGGAAGCAGGAGTATTGAGTGCAAGGCTAGCCTGGGCTATGTAGTGAGACCCTGTCTTTAAAAATGTTTATTTAGAGCTGGAGGGATGGCTTAGCAGTTAAAGCATTTGTCTGCAAAGCCAAAGGACCCAGGTTTGATTCCCCAGGACCCATGTTAGCTAGATGCACAAGGGGGTGCATGCATCTGGAGTTCATTTGCAGTAGCTAGAGGCCGTGGTAAACCCATTCTCTCTCTCCCTCTTTCTTTATCAAATTAAAAAAAAAATAGAAAAAATGTTTATCCAGTTTTTCTTCATTTATTGATAGAAGAAAGTTGATTGAAATGTGCTATTATTCTTCTAATATTTATGGGACTTGTAGTAATGCGCCCCCTTTAGTTCTTCACTTTGGTTATTTTAATCTGTTTTTTCCTTTTTGAATTTTATTTTATTTTTGATGATTTCATACACGTATTGAATGTGTATTCCCCAGTGATCAACAAATATGCACTCTTCTCAATGATTCACAGCGTGTCCTCAGGGAACACACCTGCTCCTTTACTCTTCTTTTGTATTTTGTATTTTCAGAAATAAGCCAAGTTCAAGTTAAAATTAAAAATTAAAAAAAAAAGTTTAAAAAGTTAAAATTAAAATATGCTGTGCAGTAATATATTCTTCAAGCAGAAACATGCTATGTCTTTCCTTCAATTAGTCTCGTGAATTCATATTGCTCAAATGACCTGACAGTAACCGTCTTTTAGTAGCTGTCCTCATCTTAATGTATTTTCTGGAAACCTTACCTTCAATTTCCTTGTTCCTTTCATGTTGAGCCAAATCCTTTCCCTTAGCTTGCCTGCTTGCTTGCTTGCTTCCTTCCTTTCTTTCTTTCTTTCTTTCTTTCTTTCTTTCTTTCTTTCTTTCTTTCTTCCTTTTTTTTTTGAGGCAAGCCCAAAAGACTGCCTTTTTTTTTTCTTCTATGCAAAAGTGAGAGAATGAGAGTGAATGAGAGAGAAAGAGAGAATTGGCATGCTAGGGCCTCCAGCTACTGCAGTCGAACTCCAGGCACATGTGCCTCCTTGTGTACATGTGCAACTTTGCATGCTTGCGTCTGGCTTATGTGGGACCTGGAGAGTTGAACACGAATCCTCAGGCTTCACAGGCAAGCGCCTGAACTGCTAAGCTATCTCTCCAGGCCCCCTGAGATTTCTTATTACTGACTGATTTTTCCACTTTCCCCACAATCTGAATTTGCTCCATTTCTGGGGGCTCAGCTCAAGTTTCATTTTCCTTAGGAATCTTATCAACAACTCCCATTCATTATTTTATCATAATATATTTAATAAAGTAGGTACTCAGCACATTTCTTGGATAAGTAAAACAACTTTAATCTCTTTCTACCTCTGTTAATACATATTTAGGATCCTGTGAATTCTAATCCATAGATGATTATATTTTTTCAAGAATATGCTTACATTTCCTTGACATTTTAATATTTTCTGCCTTAAATGCCAGTTATTTATTTTTTTCAATAATAGTCACATATACTTGCTAATTTCTCCAAAATGTCTGACTTAAAAGGGACAGTAATCCCCTGGTCCCAGCCTCCTAAGTATGTGCTGATATTCACATAAAATCATTTATTGGAGCTGGGGGTGGTGGCACACGCCTTTAATCCCAGCACTTGGGAAGCAGAGGTAGGAGGGTCTCCATGAGTTCAAGGCCAGCCTGAGACTACATAGTGAATTCCAGGTCAGCCTGAGCTAGAGTGGGACCCTACCTTGAAAAAACAACAACAACAACAAAAACAATCTTAAACTAATTATAGTTTGAAATTTTAAAATATTTTAAAAATATTTTATTATTTATTTATTTATTTGAGAGAGAGAGAGATACAGAAATAGGCAGGTAGAGAGAGAGAGAGAGAGAGAATGGGTGCGCCAGGGCCTCCAGCCACTGCAAACGAACTCCAGATGCATTCACCCCCTTATGCATCTGGCTTACGTGGGTCCAGGAGAATCGAGCTTCGAACCAGGGTCCTTAGGCTTCATAGGCAAGCATTTAACCGCTTAGCCATCTCTCCAGCCCCTTAAAATATTTTTATTTATTGATTTATTTGACTGAGGAAGAGGGAGACAGAGAGAAGGAGACAGAGAGAGAGAGGGAGAGAATGGGCATGCCAGGACCTCTAGCCACTGCAAATGAATTCCAGGTGCATGCACCTCCTTGTGCATCTGGCTTACGTGGGTCCTGGGGAAATTGAACCAAGGTCCTTTGGTTTTGCAGGCAAACGTCTTAACCACTAAGCCATCTCTCCAGCCCATTCTTTATGCTTTTTAATTTGAGACAGTAACAATCTATGGCTTTTGAGTGTTCCATTGTCCAGAAAGTAGGTTTCCATATGACTTTTTTTATATCCTCTTAGATTTTGATTAGCCCTCCCTCCACCGTTCCTTTACTTAATCTCTTCCCCTGACCTCACTTAGGCCTTTTCACCCTCATTAATCTGTTCTTCTACTTACTTATATACAGTGTGCTCCTCCAGACACAAAATGGCCTGGATATCCATGACCTCACAGTGCCTGACACTACCTATATAAGACCATCATAATAGGAGGAAAAGATGATGACATCTAACTGCAAAGAGAGACTGATTAAGAGGGGGAGGGGAAGGGCTGGAGAGATGGCTTAGTGGTTAAGGCTCCTGCCTGCTAAGCGTAAGAACCCAGTTCCAATCTCCAGGTCCCACGTTTAGCCAGATGCAAAGTGATGCAAGTGCGCAATGCCGCACTTGACCAAAAGGGGGCACTCGCATCTGGATTTCATTCACAGCAGCTGAGAGACTGCTGGCGTGCCCATTCTCTATCTGTCTCCCTATCCCTCTCTGTCTGTCTCTGTCTGTCTCTCTCTTAAAAATAAAAAATTAAAAAAACATTTTTTAAAGAGGGGGAGGGGATAGGATGGAGAGTGAAGTTTCAAAGGGGAAAGTGGGGGAAAGTGGAGGAAAGTACCATGGGATATTGTCTACAATTAAAGAAGTTGTCAATTAAAAAAAAAATAAAAAAATAAATAAATAAATAATTTGAGACAGGCACACTAAGTTGCCAAGTCTGTCCTTGAACTTGTGATCCTCCTGCCTGAGCTCCCTGAGTAGGTGGGCTCACATGTCTGTGCCTCCAGGCCCTGTTCTCAGTCACTCTCACACTATGCTCTCTGGATAGTGGGTTGGAATCTGGACTTGGTAGACATGCAGCTCATTTCTATGTTAACTATGGTAACTAGCATGATGTTCCTCTACCTTCATGGTTTTCATCTGTGAATATTTTTTTCTTTTTTTATAGTTTTGTTTTTTTTTTTTTTTCTTTTATTATTATTATTTATTTATATTTATTTATTTGAGAGAAGGAAAGAGGAAGAGAGAGAGAAAGAGAGAGCATGGGTGCACCAGGGTGTCCAACCACTGCAAATGAACTCCAGATGCATGTACTACCTTTCACATTTGGCTTACATGGGTCCTGGGGAATCAAACCGAGGTCTTTTGGCTTTGCAGGCAAGTGCCTTAACTGCTAAGCCATCTCTCCAGCCTTACTGTGAATATTTCTGAAAGATGAATTTCCTGGGATAGAAAATTGTTTCAAGGATACGTTGCTGTCATCCCTATCACATGGCAGAGTGTGCCATATCCTTTCCTCTGTATTCTTACCAATGCCACAACCTATTGAAGCGGGCCCAGCTTATCATGTGATGGACTCCTTGCTCTGATTTTCTTCAATCTAGTTTTGCTTTTTTTTTTTTGGGGATAGTTTGCTAGTTGTGAGCTCCCATGCTGATGACATATGCTCATCCAAGTTCTTTTTCAAGACTTTATTTATTGAAGAGAGAGATAGAAAGAGGGGAGAGAGAGAGAGAGAGAGAGAGAGATAATAGGCATGCCTGGGCCTTCAGCCATTATAAACAAACTCCAGATGCATGTACCACCTTGTGCATCTGGCTTACGTGGGTCCTGGGGAACTGAACCTGGGTCCTTTGGCTTCACAGGCAAATGCCATAACTGCTAAGTCATCTCTCCAGCCCTCATCCAAATGCTTTTCTGTCCTGTAGGTGAGGATAGGTGAATGGCCAGCATGTGTGCCTGTTCTGTCTGCGGAGACAGAGTTAGCAGTGGGTCTTTCCAGCAATATACCTTAGATTGTCTGGCAATAGTGTGTGTGTGTGTGTGTGTGTGTGTGTGTGTGTGTGTGTGTGTGTGTGTGTAAAGACTATGTGTATATATAGAGAATTACACACACATGTATGTATATATACATGTTTAGAGAGAGTAAATTCTATAGTGAGAATGATAAATAAAGCTGTTTTATTCCAGTAGGTCTTTCATATTTTTAAAATATAGTTAACTTTTTCTAAACATTTGAGTGTTCTGTATGTATGTATGTATTCATGTTCATGTGTGTATGAGTGCACATATATGTGTGTGTGTGTGTGTGTAGATCTGAGGTCAGTGCTGATGTCTTCCTCAGCCACTGACTACCTTAGGTTGTTTTTGTGTTGGCATCAACACAGTGCATATGTACAATGCGCTCTGATCATCATCCTCTCACACCACCCTCCTTTGTTCTTGAGCTCCACCCGCCTTTGCTTAACCTTTTTTTTCTTTCCAACTAGTCGCTTTTCTACTTCGATGTCATTTTTCTTTTTCCCTCTTCTAACATCCAATGCAACATGTTGATGGCCTCAGTGCTCTGCAGGTACAATACCCTTATGCAGGTAATTTTGTTTTGTTTTGTTTTATTTTGTTTTTGAGGTAGGGTCTCACTGTAGCCCAGGCTGACCTGGAATTCACTCTGTAGTCTCAGGGTGGCCTTGAACTCACGGTGATCCTCCTACCTCTGCCTCCCGAGTGCTGGGATTAAAGGTGTGTGCCACCACACCTGGCTCTTATGCAGGTAATGACAGCCACTGTGCAGTCATGAACTGACCTGCCACTATGCGTCTGGAATAGCATTCCAAAGCGCTCCTCCACATTCTTTGGCTCTTACATTTTTTTCCCTCTACCCTCTTTCACAATGGTCCCTAAGACGTGGAGGGTGTGATAGAGATGTCTTATTTAGTGCTAAACACACCATTATCACTTCTTCTTAGCCTTTTGATCAGTTTTGAGTCTCCTCAGTCATCACTGCCTTCTGAAAAGAAAAGCTTCTCTGGCTGGAGAGATGGCTTAGTGGTTAAGGTGCTTGCCTGCAAAGCCAAAGGACCCACGTTCAATTCCCCAATACCCGCATAAAGCCAGATGCATGGAGTGGTGCATACGTATGGAGTGCATATGCAGTGGCTGGAGGCCTTGGCGTGCCCATCCTCATTCTTTTTTTTTTTTTTCTCTCTCTTCAAAATAAAAAATTAAATTAAAAAGAAAATTTCATGAACCGAGAGTCAGAGCAGCACTGATCTATGGCACAAACGTAAAGATTTAGAGGGTGGCTTGGTGGGCACAACATATCCGTTTAGTCAGAGAGCAGTACTCAGTTTTCCTTAGGGCCTGTGGTCTTTGCAGTCATAGGCTTTTCACTAGGATTTAAGTATCAGGCATGCATTTCCTCTTGCGGAGTGAACCTCAAATCAGTCATGCCACTGTTGTACCACTAGGTAGACCTGGCCTGGCTGGCCAGTTGTGTCTTTCATAGGGTCCACTGCTGGCACTGCGGGTTCGACTGTTGGTGACTTTTCTCCCCCAGCAAGCTGCATCCCATTTCCCAGAACTTTTAACAGCTGGTCAGTTTCAGTTTTTCAGTTTGGTTTCCCAGAGTCTTGCAGCCAAAGCATGTGGTGTCTTCAGCAATCGGGTCTTTCCATCTAGTTTTGTCAACCTTAGTGTTTTGTTTTTATTTTTATTTTTTTTGAAAGGCTGTCCAGCAAGCCCCAGGGATTCTCCTATCCCCTCCTCACCAGCACTGGGATTACAAGTGCATATTGCCATGCTTGGCTTGTATGTGGGTTCTGAGAATCCAAGCTCAGGTCATCGTGCTTGTGTGCCAAGCGCTTAGCCCAGGAGCCATGTCCCCAGGTCCCTGTCACAGTAGTTCTTAATTGGAGCCATTTTGCCTTAACATTCCGAGGCATTTGGCAGTGTCTGAAAGTAGTTTTAGCTGTTGTCCCTGTCGCCCAGGGGGTGCTACTGGTGTCTTTCTAGCACAGGCTGAGAATGTAGCACCTGACACGACAACAGAAGTCCCACGAAGAGTGATCCCAGCTGGAAGTGCTGAGGGCGTGAGGCAGAGGAACACTGCGTGTGCCCCAGTGTGACGTTAGCGTGTCTGTGGCTCATTTGTTCATAGTTTTGCCTCATTACATCGACTCCAGAGCAAGTCATTTTCTCAAAACTGTGTGGCCAGGAGCCAGGGAGATGGCTCAGCAGATGAAGAATACTTACTATGCAGCTGTGAGTTCAATTCCCAGCACCCATGTAATACGCCGGGTGTCGTCATGAGGGCCTGTCACCCCAGCCACAGACAGGAAGATTATTAGGGCTCTCTGGTCAACCAGGCTAGCTGGAAAACAGGATGCTGCTCTACCTTCAGTGAGAGACTCTGTCTGGGGAAAATGCAGTGGAGATGACACCTGACCTCCTCCTCTGGCCTCTGCATACACATGCTTGGGGCGTGCACATCCTCACCCACATGTGCATAAGCCATATGCACATAGACATCGCACATACTACACACACACATGCGCGCGTGCGCGCACACACACACACACACACACACACACACACATTGTGGTATCACTCCCAATTGACCCAAAAGTATTATGGCTAATTTTGACTGGCAGAATTACTTGTTCTAGAAGATATATGAAACCATGGCATGCTATACATCTCACCACCCACAATCACGGAGTTGATGAAGAATACAAGCATGGGCTTGGAGAGATGGCTTAGGGGTTAAGGCACCTGCCTCCTAAGCCTAAGAACGCCGTTCGATTCTCCAGGTCCCACGTTTAGCCAGACTCAAATTGATGCAAGGGCACAATGCCACACTTGCCTACAAGGGGGTGTATGTGTCTGGAGTTCGTTCATAGCAGCTGAGAGGCTGCTGGCATGCCAATTCCCTATCTGTTTCTCTCTCTGACTCTCTCCAACAACAACAAAAAAAAAGCATATAAACATGGCTGGTCTTACCTGTTACAACAACATACACATATACATACATACATACATACCAACAAACATACAAGCATAGATACACATATATGTACATGCATATGTACATTCATACACACAAATAATTTCAGCATAGGAACAGGCAGTCCCATGTGTACTATGAGTGTGTCATTGCCATATTTGTGGGCATTGTAAACCAGTCAGACCCATGCCCAGCTGTGCTCCTGTGGGTATTCCACTTTGTGTCTACTCTAAAGTAACAGACAGTGTCACCATCTGAGGAGGTCTGACATTTGATTCTGGGGTAGTAAACAGGCATTGATGGAGTGGTCAAAATTAGTACAGAACGGATTGATCTCTTCCCTTGGGAAGAGATCATGCCTGTATCTTCTGAATTTTCTTTTTCATATTACTTATTGCTTTTTTAAATAAAATGGTAATATTCACAGACACCCCCTTCCTTGCCCCAATTCTGCTGGGGGCTCGTCTTTGGTGGGGTTCACTTGCACTTACTTTTATTCCATTCAAATTCAGAGAAATGAAAATTAAATTGGTTTCATTGCTAGGGAAACATTACTGTGGTTTTTAAAAAATATTTTATATTTATGTATTATGTATGTATGTATGTATGTATGTATGTATGTATGTATGTGACAGAGAAAGAGAGAGAGAGAGAATGGGTGTGCCAAGGCCTCTAGCCACTGCAAATGAACTCCAGATGCATGTACCCCCTTGTGCATCTGGCTAATGTGTGTCCTGGGGAATCAAACCTGGGTCCTTTGGCTTTGCAGGCAAGTGCCTCAGCCGCTAAGCCATCCCTCTAGCCCCATTACTGTGGTTTTTAGATTACAGGCTGAAATCTCTTCTATGTTCTTCCATTTACAAGCAGCTTGATAATCCAAGGAATAGTCTTTGGGAAAGGGTCGTTGTCAGAGCATCTAATATTCAGTACAACCTCTGTCAAATTGTGATTGGTTAAAGGTGACGATTGTGTCAACCAAAGCACACTGCGGTGGGGGGAGCGGCAGTGCCACTTTGGAGAGCTTTCGTTTTGCTGGCTCTCTTCAGAGGGAAATCTCCATGTGGTCAGGGACATGGGCTTCAATATGGACTGTCAGTTCTTTGCATTTATAAGTGAGGAAGAAAACGAGATGGTTAAAAGGCAACACTTTGGAGTTATTAAGAAGGACTTGGATTAGCTTCAACTTCCCTGGGTCACTCCAAGGCAGCGGCTGGTCCGTCACATCTGGTTTTGGTTTGCAGTCTCTGATAAAGGTGCAGGATGTGTGTGTCCCCATTGTTAGCGCGCTCCCTGCTCCACGGAGGACAAAGAGCTCCCCACTCCAAAAGCACAGGAGAACTTCTGTACTCTCCTTTATGGATTAGGCAAAACCGCTTAGGTTCAGGGTCACTGAAGGCAGTTGAAAAATTTCTTTGTGAACTTCCCAGTTTGCTGGCTATGAAAGAAAACAATAAAAATAAAAAGAGCAAAGAGCTCCCCAGTGCAGGAATTCTATAAAGGAGAGCCGTGTGTGAGACACATTAATACTTTCCATTCCTGTCGAGAAGCTCAGAGCAGCTTTAAGTCAGATGGAATCGAATAAATATATCAAGTCTTGGCTCAGTCTGGAGGTGAGAGCTGGGAGCACCAGTTCTCTGGAATCAGAGTGACCAGTGCCTCTTCTACAAAGACTGAGTTTGAAGTTAAGGTGGGGCCTGGGAGTGGTAGGCACTTGTAGTCACAGCTACGAAGGGGCTGAAGCAGGAGGAACACTGAAGTCGAGGAGTTACAGGCCAGCTGGGCAAACTTGATCATGAAAAATACCCCAGTAACAATCATAAAAGCATAACTTGGGCCGGAGAGATGGCTCAGTGGTTGGGGGTGCTTGTTTGCAGGGGCTGCCAGCCTGGGTTCATTTCCCCAGGACCCATGTAAAGCCAGATGCATAAGGTGGTGCATGCATCTGGAGTTCGTCTGCAGTGGCAGGAGGCTCTGGTGCACCCATATTATCTCTCCTTCTGTTTACCTCTCTCTCTCACACCACACACACACAAATAAAACATAAATAAATATTTTAAAAGCCTAACTTATTATCTTTCCTGAAGGTTCCTGATTGGGGAGAATCTCACTCAGGGCTGCTGTGCCTCCTGCTGTTCTTAAGGGGAAGCGACCCTCAAGACTGAGGTGTGATGCGTTTGGGACCCACTGTGTGTTCCTGCCTATGTTCTCTTAGCCCACAATGAAGTGCTCAACTGTGGCTAGCCAGACCCAGCACTGAAATCTTCCAGATGCCTCTCATTACAGCCCAGCTTGACCTGTGGCGTCTCCATGGCAGCCTAGAAGCCTTAGAGGCCTGGTAAGGGACAGAGCCCTTGATGTCTAGGGACCAGTGTTTCAGATTGTGGAAGACCATTCTTCTCCAGGATGGGCTTTTTCATTTTAGCAACACGAAGACGTAGTTGTTCCCTTACTCACTCGTTCATTCTGTCAGCGTTTACTGGCTTATCGACTATCCACTCGCTGCTGGATGTGGTCAGACTTGGACGAAGAAGGGAATTCCCATGTTAGAGAGGCAGAAGTCCTCCTACAGCCCATCTGAACTTCCCATTTCTAAATGCCTTCACTGTGGGGATGGGGTGGGAACTTGCTCAAAAAGAAGGCCTGTAGTTGAACACTTGGGATGAGAAATTGACAGGCTTTCATGAGAAGGGGGACAGTGGCAGGGTTGTGGCCTCTCTCTGTATCTCACTCTTTTTATCATCTAGCGTGTGTGTGAGAGGCAGTTGGCATGAGCCGGGCGGGGGGGGGGCAGGGTGACGGATTGGTGGCCTCTCTCTGCATCTCTGCCGCCTCATCACCTACTGTTTGTTTGTTTGTGATGTGGAGGCATGAGTGATGCACAACTTAATTCCAGCTATCATATCTAACATGTATTTTCCTTCGAAGACCTTGGGGTTCCCTCAGAAGGTGGATGGAAGTCAGGACAGTGGTGAGAGCACTGGGCCTGCTCCATCCAGAGTCGAGAGAGGGAGGGTGGTGGCACCCTAAGCCGGCCATGGTCACCCCCTCAGGTATCTCAGTGTGGACACATTCAAATCAAACTCTGAACCATTGAGTGACTCGTCCTGACTCGCCACTGCCAGGGCTATATTGTCCTTTCCTGGCCTGCCTGGGTCCTGTGAACATCCTCCTCTCCCCTCTCCCTCTCTCTCTCCCTCCCTTCCCACATCTGTTCTTCTGTTCATCTGTGCATACAGCTTGTGCTGGTTGAGGGCCACCATGGGGATGATGGACGAGATCTGGGGGCTTTGCTGCTCTTTGGGGAGAGTGGCATGGTGGCCCCGAGGCTGCTCAGCATGTGCCGAGGCCTCCTTTGAACACACCTGCATTGGTTTGTGGTGGGAAATGGGCACGGGTGAATTTGTGACTGCTTGGAATCACTGATTGGGTGGGGCTGGGCCCTGGTCTCTGAGCCCCTGGCTTCCATGGACTGTCTGACGTGAAGGCTCCCTTCCTCTGACAGGTTTGTGCACACCTCATGTCCTGAAGTGGCAGGAGACAATCTGCTCCTTTTCCTTAGCCTCTGTCTGCCAATGTAGGACCATCCATAGGATCACATAAGGTGATGCTGGGAGCCTGCTACTGCTGTTCCCTGTGCCCGGGTCTCACCGCCCCCACCCCAGTTTCTCACAGTGAGGCTGGCCAGGCATCCTATTGCAGTTACCTTTAATTGCTGGCACAAAGCACTTGACCAAAAGAAGCTCATGGAAAGAAAATTATTGCCTTCAAACTCGAGGGGAAGTGTCACAATAGCAGGGGAAAGATGGTAGAGCAGAGGGTGGGCATCACCTTCTTGCCTCCTCAGGTGGCAAACAGCAGCAGGAGAGTGGAGCCAAGTTCTGGCAAGGGGGAGCTGGCTGTAACACCCCTAAGCCTGCCCTGAACTACACACCTCCTCCAGCAAGGCTCCACCTCCCAAACAGCCATCACCTGGGGACCAAGGATTCAAAACACATGAGTTTATGGGGGACACTTAATTCAAAGCCCCACACTTCTGCTGCTGTGCCCCTGCACTGCCTCCTGTCTACTGCGTCCATCTTGTGTCACGCACGAGCTGAGTGTGTTTCCCGTTCACAAGAGCAGACTGGAGGGTGAAACGCTGCTTGGTGATCCTCCTGTGTGCAGTGAAGGCAGACCTCAGCTCTGCTGTCAGAAAATACATGGGGACCCCAACCCCTGTCTTCTGAGGTGGGGGTCAGACCCTGTCCACACACTCCATCCACAGCTCAGACCCAAACCGACAGCCCTCACCCACTAACCTGCCAGGCCCCGTGTAGAAAGCAGAGAAGGGCAGAGGACACACAGCAGGTCTTTTCAGCACCACTGCGACAGAAGGAGCAAGGCTGCAGAGCGGCTGCATTTTTGGCAACTGTGCCAAGGCCAAGCTTGCATCCTGCTTACACTTTAGTAGCCCGAAGGTCTGAAAGTCAGAGGAGTTGCATAACAGGATCAATAGGATCTTATTCAGGAAAACCACCACATTTAGTTGATTTTTGATTTTTCATTATTTTTTTTTCAAACAGGGTCTCATGTAACCCAGATTGGTCTTGAAGTCACTAGTTAGCTGAGCTGACCTTGAACTCCTGATTATAGGCGTGTATCACCACATCTAGCTGTTATACATGACACCATTTTTATTTTATTTATTTATTTATTATTTATTTGACAAAGAGAGCGAGAGAGGAAAGAGAATGGGTGTGCCAGGGCCTCCAACCACTGCAAACAAACTCCAGATGCATACCCTCCCCGCCTTGTGCATCTGACTAACATGGGTCCTGGGGAATTGAACCTAGGTCCTTTCGCTTTGCAGGCGAACGCCTTAACCACTAAGCCATCCCTCCAGCCCTGTAACACCATTTTATAATTGATAGGTAGGTCTGGGGAGATGACTGAGGGAAAGCACTGGCTACACAAGATTGGCCACCTGTGTTTGGATCTCGGGAACCCACGAGAAGCCAGATGCAGTGGTGAGAGAGATGGGAGACAGAGACAGAGACAGCAGAATCCCCAGAAGCTCATGTCATGGACCATCCTGCCTGACATATGCAATGGAGAGCAGAAGTTTGTCCTCTGTCCACCACGCCAGGGCAACACACACACACACACACACACACACACACACACACACCATATACATACATGCATCACACACACATGCCTCACACACACACATGCACATACACACACACACACCATCTACATACATGCATCACACACACATGCATCACACACATGCACATACACATACACACACACACATACAATAAGTGATATATTCTACTCATTACCCAAAGTACCTTGAGAGATGCCACACGGAATCTACTTTTCACACTAACGTGTGACAGTATAACCCGCGTTCCTCCCACGTCATTCGACTGTGGAAAGAACTTGCTAGGGTCTAAGTTGAGGTGAGTTTTGATTCCAGAAGCAGCGTTGTGTACTCCGAGTGCTCCTGTTAACTTGTCACAGCTTGTCCCGGCATATGCAGCCCAGCTCGAGCACTGCGAGATGACTAGATGTGGGGCTCAAAGCTCCAGGGTGGAACAGATCAGTCGTGCATTGCCCGGGGCTCCACCTCTCGTGGACATACCCATGAGTATAATTGATCTTTACTTCTCAGATGCACACATAACCGATTGTTTTGTAACAATGGACAATCCAGAGTTTTCAAATTTTCAGCATTATGGTCATTGTGTCCTAAGGTTAGTAGACTGAAAACTCAGCACCTTTGCAGGATAATAACAGCAATTCCAGGAACTGAAATCAAGTGGTTTTTTCTCTCCGTGTGGCTTTTAGAGGGGCATGTAGCGCCCTCTAGTGTCAAAGATTCAAGCAGTTCCAAGGGAAGTCCGCAAGGTCACCTCTGGACTCTGCCTTGCAGATAGAGCAGCTCCTTGGGCAGTAGGGGGTTACTTCCTGAAACTCTTAAGGCAGGCGGGTTTCTGTAACTGTCAATAAAGGACAGGACAGTATTCACTGGGCGAGTACAATGGGAAAGGCATGGTTTTCTCTAACATTCTCGTTGTCAGTACACTCAGCAAGAATATTTCAGGTGAACCTGAACTCTGCACCTTTCTTAAAACTTGTATGTTGGGCTGGAGAGATGGCTCAGTGGTTAAAGGCACTTGTTTGAGAAGCTGTCCAGTGACAAGAGTTCTATCCTAAGTGCCCATGCAAAACTGGACACAAAGAGGTACACGTGGGGCTGGAGAAATGGCTTAGTGGTTAAGGTGCATGCCTGTGAAGCCTAAGGACCGAGGTTCGATTCTCCAGGTCCAACGTAAGCCAGAGGCACATGGTGGCACATGTGTCTGGAGTTTATTTGCAGTGGCTGGCAGCCCTGATGTGCCCATTCTCTCTCTCTCTCTGACTGTAATAAATAAATAACAATTAAAATTAAAAAAGAGGCACATGTGTCTGTAAGCCCTACACGCCTACAGCAATGAGAGGCAGAGTCACCAAGAGACTGTCTAAAGAAAGTGGAGGGAGAGGAGAGAAACGCCCTTGGGTGTCCTCAGACCTCTACACACATGCTGTGGAATGCGTACCTTCCCCATACACACATACGTATGCAAATAAATACTAAAATAGAATGTCATCCTGAGACAGGGCTGGAGAGATGGCTTAGTGGGTAAAGTGCTTGCCTCACAAGCATGAAGAGTTCAATCCCGGGGCTGGAGAAATGGCTTAGTGGTTAACGCGTTTGCCTGTGAGTGAAAGGATCCCGGTTTGATTCTCCAGGACCCACGTAAGCCAGATGCACAAGGGATACATGCATCTGGAGTTTGTTTACAGTGGCTAGAGGCCCTGGCGTGCCCATTCTCTCTCTCTCTGTCTGCCTCTCTTCTATCTCTCTCTCTGTGCTTGCATATAAATAAGTTAATTAATTTTAAAAAAAGGGTTCAGTCCTCAGAACCCACATGACAATTCTTGGTGTGGTGGTGCATGCCTGTAACCCTTATGCCTGAGAGGTAGAGACAGGGACAGGCTGGGGGCTTCCGGCCAGCCAGTCTAGCCTAACTGGCAAGCTCCAGCCCAGTGAGAGTTCCCAACTCAAAAAGAGCTGGACAGCCTTCCTAAGGGTGGCACCCGTGGTTGTCCTCTGGCCTCTACATGATGTGTACACATGTGTTTGTGCAACCCCCACACATGTTTCCTCTCTCTCTCTGTCTCTCTCTCTCTCTCTCTCTCGCACACACACATACTCAATTACAAAAACAAAGAAGCGCTGAGATCTGATCTGTTTGGGGTTCAAATGGCAACAGGTTACTTCAGTCCAGTTCAGTCATTGACTTAAGTGGGGTTAAATAAAACTTCATGAGGGCTGGAGAAATGGCTTATCAGTTAAAGTATTTGCTTGTGAAGCCTAAGGACCCAGGTTCAATTCCCCAGGACCCACGAAACCAGATGCACAAAGTGGTGCATACACATGGAGTTCATTTGCAGTGGCTGGAGGCTCTGGAGTGCCCGTTCTCTCTCTCTCTCTCTCTCTCTCTCTCTCTCTCCCTCTGTCAAATAAATAGATAAATAAATAGATAAATAAATAAATAAATAAATAAATAAATAAATAAATAAATAAATAGATAGATAAATAAATAAAAACTTCATGAGGGTAACCTGGAAGAGAATTGGCCCACCTGCATTCCGGCTGCACCCTGCTGCACCCTGGGACTCTCCATGACTTGGAGTGGCAGATGATACAACACAGACAGGTAGAATGCAGAGAGCTGGACAGTGTGGTGTCTTCAGGGGACAATAGCAGCTTGCACAGGGTGACCCGCTCAGTATTTCCTGAAGTCCATGGGTAGCTTATTGACATTTGAGAAAATGTAAATGAATTTGTGACAAATAATTTTTTCTGCCTTGACTTCATTTCTAATTCCAGTTGTAATATAAATATACTAGTACATGACTGAACAAACCAAATGATATCAAAGTAAATAAAGTCCATCACAACTTAAGGCAGAGCAATGTTTAAAAGGCAGGAGGTGCAATTGTATGCAGATACCTCTGTAGTTTTCATCAGTTTTGGGTCATTATAGTGCCATTTTGGGTCATTATTGTGCCATTTGTTGCCATTATTTAAGATACCATCCATATTTTCTTTCAAAACAAAATTTACAAAACAATTTCAGATCAATAAGTGGTGATGTCCAGTATCTGATAGGGGAAATAATTTTTTTATAAAAAAATCATTTAAAATTGTGATAGATGATGAAGTCCAAGTTAATTTTAACCACATAACTTCTCGGGATGGCAAAGGACATGAGAGGGACAGTGCACGTGAAGGAATTCTGGCATTCTGACAAGGGCAGAGCCAGGTCACAATCCCCAGGCAGGGTGGACAGATGCCTTTGCATGCCCTCAAATTATATGTCCTTTGGACAGACCAAGCCTCAAAGTGACCAGCAGCAAAATAATATCTATACATAATATATATTCATGCTCACATAGACAGCTTCATGGAAAACAGTCCTTGACATGCATTTTGTTGTTCACACATTGTATGTAGAAGTTCCTTTAAGTTAAACTACTGTGTCAAAACAATTACCTTCCCCCTCCCTTTTTTTTTTTTTTTTTTTTTTTTTTTTAAAGGAAAGGCCTCACTCTAGCCCAGGCTGACCTGGAATTCACTCTGTAGTCTCAGGGTGGCCTCAAACTCACAGCGATCCTCCTACCTCAGCTTTCTGAGTGCTGGCATTAAAGGCGTGTGCCACCATGGCGGGCAGCCTTTTCGTTTTTAGTTTTTTTTTTTTTAATCAAGAGTGATGCATTGATAACAGTTTTAACTTTCCAGCATCTCACAGGCATGTGTCAATGAGGAGATGAGGAAGAACAAAGCTGGCATAAAACCTACGAATGGCTGCATACTTATGAAATCGTATTTATGGAAATTGTTGCTTCACTTGTGCCCGTAGACCTGAACTGATGGGGGGAGGGGGGGCGCTCAGAATGAAGGAAGTTGCGACGGCGTGTTGAGAAGTTGAGGATTTAGTATGTGACAACAATTTCCTCAGTTTAGATGAGTTTAAATCAACCAAGAGGCTGAAGGAGCATATTAAACATGTAGAGAAAGTGTTGAAGCCAGTCATTTTTAAGATTGCAGTTGGACTATTCCTTAAGGAGTTCTTACTGGAGGATATGACACACGCATCCACGCACAGACGCGTGAAGCCTTACCTAAGCACAGTACACCGTGTGTACAAGAGGCGTATTTACCCAATGTGGAGTGGGAGACCTTGAGGCTGAGAGCGCCTTCCACTGCCTGTGTTCTCAGGCAAGTCCTCCGATTGACACAGACGGAAAAAGTTCCACTGTGTGATGGAGTTTTCCATTGTGGGGCAGCTCCAGTTGCCTGATTCTTATCTACCATCTCAGGCACGTCCCTGGCAGCAGTCCTTGGGACATCTTGTGGGGCTCTCATGAATAATCCAAACAGTATGCACTTTAAGATTCATGTGTCATCTTAGGGACAATGTACAGCGTTTTTTTTTTTTTTTTTTCCCCATTGTTTTGCCCTTAAAAAAATCCTCTGCTTCTTTCATGGGTGGGCTCCAGCCTCTGCAGTTTTGCGTGGGTGGAATTTGGCTGTGCTGACAAAGGCTTCCTGAGTGTGAAGACACCAGTGAGGAGCAGAGAGCTGTCACCCTGGCTTCCTCGGTGCCCACCAGAGCCCTCAGTATGGGAAAGACATGTCATCAGTGCTGGTGGGGGACAGATTTATGTTGGACAGGTGACTACCACAAAGTAGGGCAGTGTCTTCTGGACCTTCCTAATAATATTAATCAAAGACAGTGATTCTGTTTTGGCCGCAGGCACTTAGAAGGGAAGAAGTATTTTCATATACACTCATGAAAGGGTCCGACAACCGTCACCTGTTCTGAGGAACATGCCTGCATTCTGCAGGCACTTGCAAAGATGGAATCTTGAAAAAATATATATATATGTGTGTGTATTATATGTATATAGATATGTTTATTACATGTGCCTTGAAAAAATACAATAGGGGCTGTACAGATGGTGGTTCAGTGCTTGCCTGTGAAGCCTAAGGACCAGGGTTCAATTCCCCAATGCTCACGTAAGCCAGGTGCACAAGGTGGCACATGTGTCTGGAGTTCATTTGCAATGACTGGAGGTCCTGGCACACCCGTTCTCTCTCTCTTTCTGTATCTGTTTATGTTTCTCTCTCAAATAAATACATGAATAATTTAAAACATAATAAAATGGGCTAGAGAGATTGCTTAGTGGTTAAGGAACTTGACTGCAAAGCCAAAGGAGCCAGGTCCTATTCCCCAGGACCCACATAAGCCAGATGAAGGTGGTACATGTATGTGGAGTTCACTCTCTCTACCTCTTTCTCTCTCTCAAATAAATACATTTTTTTAAGTACAATAAAACAAAGGAGAAGGTGAGAAGGAGAAAAGACAAGAAAAGATCCTCGAGTGGCAGTGTAGGTATACTTAGCTGCTATTTCTGTTTCTGCCTTTCCCTTTTTGGCAAAATGTCTGTGAAAATTCTTCCACGTTCACTGATACATCCCTCCCTGCACTGTTTGCAGGTGCTGAGCACTCTGCTGTGTGGGGATAACACGGGATCATAGAGAACTGGGTCATGGTTCCATTAGTCTTATGCTGCAGTCATGTATCATTTCGAGAAACATGCCGATTTCCTGCACTATTGCATAGAGAGAGGTTCAGAGAGAACAAGGGCGAGACCATCAGAACATAGGAAACTGGGGTAGCAGGGCAAAGTGCTCCTTTTGTTATTCCTGTATATTTATATGGTTTTACATTTCACATTATTTTCGTTTTAGAGTGTTAGCGTGTATGTGTTTGGATGGAGATGTGTGTGTGTATGGGCCTGGATGCCGTGGTGCAGAGGTGGAGCTCAGAGGGCAGCCTCAGGGTATTTGTCCTCTCCTTCCGCCTTGCTTGCTTGAGGCTGGGTCTCTCTTGTTTCTGCAGCTCCGTGTGCACCAGTCTGGTTGGCCTTTGAGATCCCATTCTCCTGGAGCAACCTTCAATTGCTGTATTCATATTGCCACTTTGTATCCAGCTTTTCGTGGGTGCTGTGGAATCAAAACTGGGCAGGCAGGCTTGCAAGCAACTGCATTTAACTACTGAGGGAGAGAGAGAGAATGAGAATGAATGGGCTCACCAGAGCCTCCTGCCACTGCAAAAGAAATCCCAACACACGCACCGCCTTGTGCATCTGGCTTTGAGTGGTGGGGAATAGAACTTAGCTCCTTAGGCTTTGCAAGCAAGCGCCTGAACCGCCGAGCCATCTCTCCAGCGGTGTTACTGTACACAGACACTGGAGGCGGGGAGCGCATCGTAAAGAGGGTACCTGTCCTGCCAGGCTCATGGAGAGATCATTCCTGGCAACTGTGAGATTGCCCTATGTAGATCTGCCTGGTGAACTACGGTGGGTAGCTCCCTGCAGACAGCATCAAGGTGGAAAGGCAGCCTGTCCCTTAGACTGCTGGGTAGCTAGGACCCTCTATTTACGAGCACAGATTGACGGGGCTGGGAGGTATGCAAGGATGAAGTGAGATCCCCATCCTCAGATAACTGCCCTCTGGAATGAAGTTTGGGAGGTGACACTATGATATTCTAATTAATAGGTGTGCCTCATGCTATCAATAACCAATCAGAGTTTAGGGGAAAATACCACAAATATTTGCCTTCAATCTTTTGAGGCGGCTCAGCACAGATGATATTATGTTTGATGTTAGGAATTCATTTCTTACAAGATCCGAATGAGGAAGATTTTCCTTTTTCAAACTTTGTAATAGGATTTATAAGTCATGGTGCCCAGGTTAACCTTTTATTCAATGCCTTTTCAATACTTTTGTGTACTTTTGAGATTGGGTGCTTTGAGAGGTATGGGTAGACTCTTCTGGAAACAGACCAAACAAAGGCATCTGGTTTCTTTTGGTAAGTATCCAAAAGGAGCAGTTCGTTTCTAATAAAGCAATAGTTTATTAAAGAACAAAGGATGTATATGTTGCCCATAAATATTGGGGATGGAGGGAGAGAAGGAAGGAGAGAGAGAGAAAAGTAAATGATGGGATTTACCAATAGTTGGAGAAAATGGGTAAAGGATGTGAGGAGTCTTTTTGTAACTTTCCTGTAAGTTTGGAATTATAGTTTCTCTATGGGCACTGATTGGATTAGGTAAGAATTATGGAGTTATGTCTCTCTAAGGAGGTTGGCTTCTCTGCTGCACAGGATGAGGGAGGCAGTGACAGAGACCAGGATGGGTTGGGGAGGCAGGACCACATCCTAGTTTCTTCCCAAACTTCAGGAATCTCTGTGGAGCTAGAGGTGGTGTGTGTGTGTGTGTGTGTGTGTGTGTGTGTGTGTGTGTGTGATGTTTCTTTTTCTCACCACTTTTGAATTCTAGTGGAAGCTGCCCAGATAAAACAACTTGGGACTTTGAAAATTTTAGGGGAAACACAGTTTTAATCAGCCTACCATCTTATTCATTGTTCAGAGATGAAAAGAGACGGAAATTAACATCCCCTCAAAATCTAGGTGCTGGGAATCCATCAGGTTCCAGCTTCTCTGCAGAAGAGAGTTGTTACAGCGTAGTTTCGAAACTTACTTGACTTTTTACTTTCTTCCTCCTGCAATTCTAGGGTTTGAGCCCACAGCCTTGCTGAAGCTGGGCGAGTGCTCTGACACTGAGCTACATATCCAGCCTCTTCCTTCTCCTTCTCCTTGACTCTTCCTCCTCTTCCCCACTCTCTCCTTCCTCCTTATCTTTCCCTTTTTCTTTCTTCTTATAAGGCATTGGAGGTAGATTGGGGCTGGGGGTGATAAGAGGCAGAGAAGGGCTGGTGTGTGGAACCCTGACGTAGCTGATCTGAAACCTGAATGAACTCAATTAGCTTTAGGGTCACTCCTGCAGCCACAGATTGCCTGTGCCTCAGGTTCTGGTCTATTGTGTCCCCAGGTCCCTTTGGGACCTCACCTCTTTACTGGTCCAACTTAGTGTAGTTAGATTCAAAGCAAAATGTTGTTTCTTCCAGAGAACAAGTAATTTCCTGAAAATGAGTAATTAAGGGACTGCAATCCTCTAAGGAATGTTCAGGCCTATGTTAGCTGCACTTCCTTTGAGAGGAAAACAGACGTGTGGCCCTGAACTTGACTCTGATTTTGTGCACTGGGGAGTTCTGTCAGGATCGGTGGTTTGAGGCAGTGCTGTTCATCAGAGTAGGGCCTGCCTGGTGTCATTCTAAAATGTTTGTACACATTTTAAGGGTTAGGTTTTTTTTTTTTTTTAAGATTTATTTTTTTAAATTTATTTATTAGAGACAGAGGGGGAGAGAGAGACACACACAGAGAGAATGGGTGCACCAGGGCCTTGAGCCACTGCAAACAAACTCCAGACGCATGTGTCATCTTGTGCATCTGGCTAACGTGGGACCTAGAGAATCAAACCTGGGTCCTTAGGCTTCGCAGGCATACGCCTTCACCGCTAAGCCATCTCTCCAGCCCAGGTGTTAGGTTTTCAAATAAATCTTTGAAAACAACCCCTTCCACAGGTTTGTGCCTTTTAAAAATTTTTTCTTGATCCCTTTGATTCTGACGTTGGCATTTCTAACTCTTTTCTTGGGGAGCAAATGTGGACTGCTAGAGTTTGGAAGGAGACGCAACGCCATCTAGGAACACTGGATTGGACCAGGAAACAGACTCACCCTGGTGAAAACCAGCCAGTGAATGGCTGTTACTAAGCAGGACTGTGGAGTTACATGACATGAGTCCCCTTCAGGGGACTAGCACTCCTATCCTTTGTCCTGGCTGGGTGGCACTTCTGGGGAGGTGTGAGTTTTTGGCACCCGAGCTGTAGGTGCCCTCAGCACCTCCCATGTGGGGTCCGCCACATCTGTATCCTGCCACCGTCTGGTGCAGCCTGTCACCCAGAACCACACGGGTCACACCTGCTGTGACAGACCCAGTCCAAGCAATTGATGCTTTTTTTTTTTTAAATAAAAAAAAAATCTCCTGGCTGCATATCATGAAGCAAAACAACATTGTTTTCAGGGTCTCTTATCTCTCCACTCCCAAATATCCTGTTTCTTTGGGCTGGGCAGCCAGGACCAATAGAAACCTCTTCCTGCCATTGGCTGACTTCATTTCCCAGTCTTAGCACAATCTCATCCGCTCTAAACAACCTCATCAAAACTACTTTCTGGTCAGAGAGAAGCAATAATTATTATTAACATTTAATAACGATCAATAAACTTGATTGCAATATGGCCAGCACTATTAAGGTAAGGAGAGGGTTCCTCTACATTTGACAGAATCTTGTGCTTGTTCTGGCTTCCTTTATCAAGGCAGATAAGTTAGGGTTGGGCAACACCCCCCTACCACAATAGAGGACAACAAGATTTCCTTTGCGCTGCCTAGTAAATTTCCTTTTTCCTACTCCAACCATCCGCAAGGCTTAAAAACTTCAAACTCAGAAAAAAAAAATTGGGGTTTTTAAATTCACTGTTGAGGGCCGTGGATTACCTTTAAGGCAAAGGCTGTTTTTGGCGCGCTTCTGAATTTTCTGGTTCTTTACCTATCCTTCACGGTGCCTGGACGTGGGTGTGATACAGAGCAGCAGAACACAGAGATTGGAGGGCAGGGTCCAAGACAAAGATGTGCTTGTCAGTGTTGAACGTTTGGATGTCTTCGGGGATTCCTTGGGCCTGCCAGCCAGTGCCTATGGAACTGAAGAGAGCGAGTTGCTGTTGGTAAAAGGATGTGCAAATGCTGGCTTGCTTTGTGGGACTTCCATGCTGGAAACTGAGCGGTCTCATACCTCAGATGGTGGTCATCAGGCCCTTTGCTGTGTGTTTGTCGCTAATAAAATACCTATTCCTCTGTGCAATGTAAGATCTCTTCCTTGTCATGTTGGTGGGTCTGTGGGATTTGGAAAGCGGTGGCTTGTTTGTTGTAAGGTTCTGGGGTTATAGGTCTGCCGGTATTTTCTTGCAAATGTGTTTAGTCCTGGCATGTAGAGATTAGCATGGACATAAATCTGCATAGACAGAAAATTAAATGTGGGCTCATTGCTGAGAAGGAAACCACTGTGGAAGTAGAAGCAGCCAGTGGCACAGTCACGGCCTATGAGGTGGTGTGTCGGTTAAAATACATGCCAGGCCACCGACCCTTGGTGGCGTGTGTGGGAATGAGAAAAATCAGCAGCCCCCGAAAGCTCATGAAAGGAAGCAAAAGAGCGTGCTATTTGTTGTGCGTCTGTAGTTTTGCTGCCTAAAAGAAGTAAGGGGGTAATCGCTTGTGCCCCTTAAGAGTTCTGGTTAGCTCGAAAACTTCTGGAAGTGTCCAGAATTGGGTCAAAGCATTTAAAGGCAAATATTGCTTGGTTTAGGCTTCTTATTATTTGAAATGCTGTTGGTCTCCTCATCCTGACTCAGGGGCTGTGGAAAGCGCTTTAGAGAGAGGCTCCATTTGGTTTGCGGTTCTCAAGGTGTGCTCAGGGATGTGGTGAGGACTTGTGTGCCAAAGACCTTCCCTCTGTGGAGGGCTCATTGCCATCAAGGATTGGGGTCAGCTGAAATTTTAAAATTGGAGGTCTGCTGTTCTCTTTCTTCACCTAAATGAGCTTAAGTTCCTTGGTGTTATAACTCAAACCGCTACCCTTCGTGTTGTGACCTTGACTCTGAAATCTACCCATATTTTATAAGTAGTCCAAACGTTCTTTGTAAATCCTGAGCGGCAGTCTGGGTGGACTTCTTCCCTCCCCAGGCCAATGTGTTCAAGACCATGAGAGGAACCGACTGCCCTGTACAATGTGGGGTACGTGTTACAGAACACAAAAAAATGTGTTATACCACTTAGTTTGAGATACGCACTTATGAACATAGGAGGTTGTTTTTTAAAAGTTTAAATGTAATGTTATTCTCTGAATACATTTTTTGGGAAAATGTTTGCTCTCATATTGGATGCTATTACATGTATACTGTATGCCTACCCAAGAGCTTACATTTTGAAAAAAACAATTTAAAAATTTTTTTTGGTGATGGTGGTACTGGATTTTGAACTCAGGACCTTGAGCATGCTAGGAAAGACTTTTCCCTTTGAGCCATGCCCCAACCTTTTGAGTGAATTCTTTAAAGCCTCCTGCTAAACAGCCCCTTCTTCATAAGTGAAGACCTGCTTCCTGGGCAAAATAATGAGATAATTGTACAGCCTTGTTTATACAGTGGCAACAGGAGGCCTTGTATCTGTTGACTACTGTGTTATGTTCATGCAGCACTCAAGAGAGCCCAGGGAAAATGATGGTCATCCACTGAAATTAGGAAGCTGTCTCCACACGGGCAGTTTGCAGCCTCCAACGTATTCAGTGTCTCCTTGCTCTGGTAAATAAGTCAACAAGTCCTTTAATTCTCAGAGGCTCCAAATTCATTAAATGGCCATTCCATGCCAGCATGGGACTCTTTTCCCTCCATGAATATTTTCAAATCCCTATGATGCACATTGCAAGGCTAAATATTCTTTTTTTTTTTTTTTTTTTGGTTTTGCGAGGTAGGGTCTCACTCTGGTCCAGGCTGACCTGGAATTAACTAGGTAGTCTCAGGGTGGCTTGAACTCTTGGCGATCCTCCTACCTCTGCCTCCCGAGTGCTGGGATTAAAGGCATGCACCACCACGCCCGGCTGCAAGGCTAAATATTCTTATTCCAACTTTGTGAGGCTCTCCATCACCTCTCTTGGTAATTTGAAGTTGAGAACTATGATCTTTCAGGGGGAAGTCAGGGCATTTTGGGGCTTAGTTTGATCTATAAGTGTTCCTGGGCTGTAGGCTCTAGTAAAAACACGCCAGGGATCAGGCTGATGCCCCTGTGTGCAGGCTGTTCACGGATGGGCTCGGGAGTTCGCCTGACATCTTTGCTGATGGCAACACTGAGAAACTTGACCTTCGCCCCAGAGCAGCATAGCTTTCGTGTGAGAGTCCAGCAAGCCTGCTGCTTTCTGGGCAACGCTGTGAGCTTCAGTTAGAAGTTTTAATTCTGTTCTGATCTTACAATGCCATTCACCCCCTGGGAGGTCTGATAAAGTCTAGATGCTTTTTGCAGCATCCTGCTTTTAAATGCATCCAAAGAAATACATAGAATTAGGATGGAATTATGTAGTTCTGGGCTTGGACTGTCAAGAGAAACCATGAATCCAGGTTGCAAAGCCCTGATCCTAGAGTAGAATCTTTCAAATGTGTGTGGGAGGGTGGTGCCCTCGTCACAGAGACCATGACAGGACATGGAGGGGGACAAATACAAACAGCAGTGTCAGTGGAGGGGCCTGAAAACTCAGACCGGATATGGAAAGTTCCTCAGGCTCACAGCAGGCGCTCTGGGGACCCTTGCCACCACAGGTGAAGGAAATGCTTTAAGACTCCGGATAATGGGAGGAAAGTTCATCTCCACAGAGCATTTTTGATGGCTGTGATTAATGAGTATAATAGCTACAAACACGTTCCTCATCCAGCCACCGGCTTAGGGGAATAAGTATGTTTTCCTTCTTGTTGCTTTGCGGGAGAGAGAGGATTCTCTGACAGTGTAAGAAATATCAGGTGGAAAATGCTACTGTCCTGCTAACTGTCCACATCCTAGAGCAGATCCCCCCTCCCCAGCTTCTGCCCTGGCCTACGTGCTAAGGGTATTGTCTCTAGATGACTCAGTGCCTGCGCTCCACACCTGTTCTCGGACCCTGGCTTCTTCTACAGATGCAGGACACTTCTGCCTTGCTCCCTCCCTCCCTCTCTCCTCTTGTGTGTGTATGTATGCACACATGCGTGCACGTGTGCTTGTGTGCGTGCCCACTAACACTATGCCTTATGACCTAGGCGTGAATCTGTGAGCCCTTTTGCTCATTTAATGAACTGTGGGGCTACCATGCTCTGAGAATGTTCCAGAAACAGAACCTTATCTTCATTATCTATATCGTCTTTAAAGTGATTATCTTATTACATTTTTGTTATGAAAATCAGATATTTTAAAAAGCAACCATTCCTGACGTCCAGGAAGATATGACTTCTGCATTCAGGACTTTGGAGTAAGTTTCCCTCTGTGGGGCTGGTACCAGCATCTCGGTAACTTGGCAGAGATCTTGATTTTGCAGCTATGCCTGTGGGAATCACTGCACAGGCGGTCCTAGAGTCTCATGAGAATTTCTGAAACATAAAATCTCAGGAAGGGGCTGGAGAGATGGCTTAGTAGTTAAACGCTTGCCTGCGAAGCACAAGGACCCCAGTTTGAGACTTGATTCCCCAGTACCCACGTAAGCCAGATGCACAAGGTAGCACATGCATTTGGAGTTTGTTTGCAGTGGCTAGAGGCCCTGGTGCACCCATTCTCTCTCTCTCTCTCTCTCTCTTTGTGTGTGTATATATATATATATATATATATATATATATATATATATATATATATATATATAGTATATATCTGCCTCTATCTCTCTCAAATAAAAAATAAAAATACTTTTTAAATCTCAGAAAGGGAATTTATGGAGATAACTTCAGCGGGGTGGCACTGTGCTGTGGCAGGACCTTGTCCTTAGAACTAGGGAACAGCTCAATATGCCTCTGTCTAGTGCTTAGTAAGTGGCACATGACCTCAGGACACCCAGGCTGCCATCCCCTTTCCTAACGCCCTGCCGCGCTTTCTGGCCCTGCCATTTGCCCCGTGTACTCGCCCATCGCCCTGCTTCGGAAGTGAGGCCTACAGCCTCCGACTCTGCCTGGATGTTTTCATAGACAGTGAGTGGCTGCCTGCGTAGGTTGGCCTTTCACACCGGAGTAAGGTGGGAGGTTGAGAGCTGGCCGGGTGCTGGTAGAGAGGGGCTAAACCAGCGGGCAGCTGTAGCACGGGCGGCTCACTCTGCCCGTGGTACACAGGTTGTTGGCTTCATCGGATTGGAGGCTGAAGCCCAGGCTGTTGGTCGGTGGCAGTAGGAGGCTCGCTAATGTGTCTTGTACCTGGTTAGTTAAGTGAGAGGAATTCAGGAATTCTTCACTTTGGGGTTTTCACAAATTTTGGCACACGGGGGTGGGGGATGGGGGGGACTGCCCATCTTTTTGTCTTGTGAAATTTACAAACAGAAAACATTTTCTTTAAAAAAAATTTTATTGACAACTTCTATACTTACAGACAATAAACCATGATATTTCCCTCCCCTTCCCCCATTCCCCTTCAGGACTCCACTCTCCATCATATCCCCTTGCCCTCTCCATTAGTCTTTTAACTTGATGTCATCATCTTTTCCCCTTATTATGAGGGTCTTGTGAAGGTATTGCTAGGCACTGCATGATCATGGATATCGAGGCCAGTTTCTGTCTGGGCAGTTGCATTGTAAGCAATCCCACCATTCCTTTGGCTCTTGCATTCTTTCTGCCACCTCTTCCACAATGGACCCTGAGCCTTGGAGGGTATGATAGAGATGTTTCAGTGCTGGACACTCCTCCATCCCTTCTTCTCAGCACTATGGTGCCTTTTGGGTCATTCCAGTGGGTCATCTCCATCTGAAAAGAGAAGCTTCTCTAATCAGAAGTGACAGTAGCATTCATATGTGAATATGAATATTAAGTGTAGTGCTTTCAGGGCAGTTTGGGGGGAATAATATATACATTTATCCAGACAAGAGTAGGCTTTATACACCTAAGCCTCATGACCTCCCCTGCCATAGACTTTTGATTAGTTTTTTTTCAGTCCCAGGCATGTATTCCCTCCCATAGAGAGTGCCTTCAGTCCAGTTAGGGAGCAGTTGGTTTTCCCAAAAGCAGACGTGCCACTATTGCACCTGTTTGGTCATTGGGCCTGTCTGGCCAAACATGAGTTTTCCAGTGTCCACTGTTTTCACCACTGATGACTTCTGTCTCCCATACGGCTGCATGCAGTGTGGCTTTTTCCTGCTTTCAGTTAGGTGATCTACAGGGAGAAGGTTTTTGCTCAGCGCCAGCTTGATTTCTCAGTGACCTTGTGGCTCAGGCAAGTGCACTCTTCAGCAATAGGGTCTTACCATCTTTTCTCAAGGGGAACCAAGGGCCTTGGCAATAGTCTTTAATGCTTTGGGGGCTACAGGGACCTCCCTGGCCAACAACTCACTGGAAGGTATCCCAACCCAGGCACTGAAATTTTTCTAGTAACAATCTATAACTTCTGGATGTGCCAGTATTTTAAAAAGTAGGTTTACATACGTCTTATTCAGAATATCTTGAATTTGATTGACCCTCCCCCTGCCCTTCTTTTACACATTCTCTTCCCCTGGCCTTGATTAGGCCTTTCCCCTTCCTGTAATCTGTTCTTCTACTTACATATATACAATTCCATTGCTTTAAGTCCTTCTCTCTGCAAAGGGTTATACTAAGTGAGATAACTCAGACCCAGAAAGGCAAACGTCGTATGTTCTCCCTCATATGTGGATCCTAGCTACTAATGTGTAGACTTGTGTATCAGCTGGAACCAAAAATCGGTAGCAGAGGCCAGTAAGCTGGAAATAGGCTATAAGGTAGGGAGGAGAAAACGTTTTCATTATGGGGAAAATGAAACCCTATCAAAAAGTCAATACAGATTGTCTTAAATCCCAGGGAACCACAGACTACGACTATTAATATTTGGAGTGGGTTTTCCTGTTTGTACACACCTGTTTGTTTGTCCACAGAGCTGATGACTCATTTTCCGGTTAACCTAAATTTTCACACATTTCTCTCCACACTACTTGTTTTCCCTCAGCAGAATTCCACGATTCCTTGTATCCCGTCTAAAGAGCCTTAATCGTTCTTGCAAACCACATCCTGTCATAGGAAATAGCCCTGCTGTCCACTTGTGTCCTCTCTCTGATTTTATTTTAAAAATACTGTGTTAGTATTGATGGTCAGATATCACTGGGCCAACAAATATCCATGTTTTTAAGATATTTGACAAGCTGAAATATTTGCCAGTTTAAAAAAAAAAAAAGGCCAGAGTGTGCTCTAACTGTCCCACATGTGACCAGGTTGTGCTCTGATTGTCCCATGTATAACAACTCTAGAGTCACCACTCTCGGTTTAAAGGACTAATTTCCTTAGCTAGTTTTTTTTTTTTTTTTTTTTTTTTTTTTTTTTTTTGAGGTATAGGGTTTTGAACTCAGGGCCTCGGACATGTTAGGGAAGGGCTTCAACACTGAGCTATGTTCCTAAGACGTCCTCCCATACTTGGTAATACCATTCTGATAGTAACAGTGGACACTCATTGTGATTTGTATTTGCATTAACTTTAGCATTTCGCTTCCTCTTGCCCCCTATGAACCTGTCTCAGCTATCCACTGTGACCTCAACTTTTTTTTTAATTAAAAAAATTTTTTTTATTTTATTTATTTTTGGAGAGAGACACAGAGAGAGACAGACAGAGAGAGAGGGAGACAGATAGAGAATGGGCACGCCAGCAGTCTCTCAGCTGCTGTGAACGAAATCCAGATGTGTGCGCCCCCTTGTGGGCAAGTGTGGCATTGCGCCCTTGCGTCACTTTGCATCTGGCTAAACGTGGGACCTGGAGATTGGAACCGGGTTCTTAGGCTTAGCAGGCAGGCGCCTTAACTGCTAAGCCATCTCTCCAGCCCGTGTGACCTCAACTTTTTATCTTATGCATATTTCATTCCCTGTTGGATCTAACTTGTTTCCCATGTACGCCCCTCTCTGACCTTGGCTGAAAACCGAGCTGTGTTTCCTAATCCAGTCTGTTCGCTCCTCACTCTTCACTTGCTTTCCTGCCCTGATACCTCCCCTGCTGTGTTATGTAGGGTTTATATCCTTGGTATATTCATGGCACCATACAACTTGCTGTTAGTCATTCCCTATCCACTTCTGTGTACTTAATAGTGACTGGGAAACTGCAGGTCTTCAGAATTATTTTAAAAAATACAAAGAATTATAATTAAAATTCTTTGAAATCATAAAGAGAAAGCTGACAGATCAGAACAATATAATCATTGTAAATTCCAAATGAAAGACTTAGTTCTTAAATTAGATGGACTTCAATAAGTTTAAAAAAGATAAAATGCCATATGTGTAGCATTTTGCATTCATAATCCAGATTAACGTTATTCCAAGAGCTGCACATCAGGTCTTATGCTAAACCATCCTGGGAATGCCCTGAGCACTTCTTGCTCACAGATAAGGACAGAGGACTAAGAGGCCGTGAACGGGTCAAGGCATTAATCTCTCGCCCCTCTCTTTATCATCAGTGATCTCTCTATTCGAGCTGTTTTCCCACACCCCAAAATTAAATCCCTCTTCAGAGAAAAAAACATGCCTTATTAAACAACAGGGCAACATATGTCATACAATTGATGGTGAAAAATTTTAGAACTGGCTATTTTATGTTACTATTCTTATATGAAATAAAGAAATCCCATGAGCAGTAATCACTCAATGCTAGTTCGTTAATCAAAATAAAGCGCTGGAAAATTCAAGAATGGAATGAAAAGCTCCCAAACTTGCAAGAATTTTTTTCTTTTTTGTTTTCTTTCTTCTTCTTCTTCCTCCTCCTCCTCCTCTTCTTCTTCTTCTTCTTCTTTTTTTTTTTTTTTTGAGAATCTGAAGACCAGACTGACCTAGAACTCATGGCAAACCTCCAGCCTCAGAATTCAGGCATGAACCACCTGGCTTAAAGGGATATATTTCTGAGCCACTGCTTTTAGGTACAGGGCATTTAACCCAGGCCCTTGTGCATGCTAAGAAAGCACTTCATGGCTGAGCTCCATTCCCAGCCCCAAGAATTCTTTCCATATTTGGTGGCATCCAGAGTCCAGAGGCTCCGATCCTAGATGTGCTGCCGACTCACATGTCCTCAGCCCCAAGCGTCAACTTCCTCCTTCTGCTGTGGGCGTCAGTAAGGAAAAGCGTGGGTCAGAATTTTCCGCAAGGCCCCAACGCGTCTTTCAGCAAGGTGTTCGTGGAGCATGGCCCAGCCCGTGGTCCGGAGGAACGGGATACTGTGCTGTCCTGCACAGATAAAGTGCTCAGGCTTTTAGAAAAGAAAAGCTAAAGCCAAGGGAGGTTACTTGTTTTAAAGGGCCACATCAGAATCCAACTATAACATCAACACCCGGGCTGTTACTTCAAACACTTGTTTAAAACAAATGCATGCCAGGCTGGGCAGATGACTCAGAGGTTAAAGGCACTTGCTTGCAAAGCCAGACAGCCTGGGGTTGATTCTCCAGGACCCACATAAAGCCAGATGCATAAAGGGGTGCATGCATTTGGAGTTCATTTGCAGTGGGAAGTGGCCCTCATGCTCCCGTATCTTTCTCTCTCTGTAGCTCTCAAATCATAAATAAATAAACAAATAAATGCCAGGTTTGGGAAAAGATGACCGTGAACGTCATGCTGAGGTCCTACAATCATGAATCAAACAGATTCGCTCTGGAAGCATCCCACCTGCGTGATTCAGCCTCTCTCTCTTTTGCTCTCATGAAATTACAGTGTAGCAAATAATGCGGGGCGTCAACGTTCTTTGGCTTTCTGCATCTCACATGAATCCTTCAAGATCATAAAACAAATCACTCAACAGCCAGATGATCATTTCCATCCCCTTTCGGCCCCAGGGACCCTTATGTTTTTAATTGACATGCGCACGTGAGGCTCACCTTTAGAGAGGAAGAGGCTGAGGAAAGAGTGTGGCATTAGTCAACACAATGAGTTCGTGTCTCAATTTGAGGTAGATTTCTCAAGACATTGCTCCAAGGCTATGCGGTTTTACATTGAATGGCCCTCCCAGGAGATCGCACATGCTTGGCAGTGGCCGTCAGTAACATGGAGGTCGCCTAGCAGAACACAGCCCACGTTTATCTGTGCCTGGAGAGGCACTGATATTCACAATTTTTCTTAAAATAGCCTCTGTGGGAAAGGATTGGGCTTATCGGCCCTACAAGGGAGGGAGGTGCAACAGCAGCTGGTGAGGGCCAGGGGACTGCCTGGGAGGTGGTGGCTGGACTTCAGTCTAGTGCAGTGGGACCTTGGCAGGAACTTGGCCTCCACTGGTCCTCCATTCTTTGTGGGCTGTGCAGCTGCACCTCTCTGGGTGTTTATGGCTCTGCTATCTTTTGGAACACGGGGTGGTTTCTAGCAGTGTCCCATGGGACCTCAACAGTGGGGACAAGTATGTGTCAGACCTGGGTGGGATTGTCTTAGCAACCTTCTAGAGTTTAGATACTGGCTCTTCTACTCCCTGAACTATTAACTATGAAAAACGTCACAGCTTCATGACATCTAGATTTTTCCACAGTGACATGGACCAGGTGCAGGGAGCTCAGAGCTATGCTGAGTTCATAGGGGTTCCTTAATAAACAAACATTACTTTACTGTCCATTCGGGCTGGTTTCTCCTCTAAGATGAAGGGGCCTGCGTGTAGAAGACAGAGGTTGACATAGGGTGCCATCTTTCAGTGTTCTCCAAGTTATTTACTGAGACAAGGCCTCTCACTTTAAAGTCAGGCTTCACTGATTCAGCTAGCCTAGCTGGCCAGCTTGCCTCTGGCATCTCCCTACCTCTGTCTCCTGAGCTCCGGGATTGCAGGCTAGCCTCCATGCCCGCCTGGCACTTATGCTGGAGGTCTGAACTCTGGTCCTCACACTTGTGTGACAAATGCTTTATTAACTGAGCCATATCCCCAGCCTTCTTGGCTATTTTTTTTTTTTCCAATTTCTACAATGGTTAGCAAGTTCAAGTTTTTTTCAAGTCCATTTTGCGCTAAAGACGTCCTTTTTGTGTTATGAAATAAAAGCTCAGACAGAAACAGCGAGTTCCCAGTGGTTCAGAGCACTGTGTATTCACAGTGCTGGGAAGTGCCAGGGGTTGAACTTCATTGACCCTCTATAAGCCCCTGACAAGCCCCTGCCACCCCCTCTCTCTTTTCACTTCTTGCATGTCTCTCCTTTTCTCTTTGCAACCATGGAGAGCCCTCTGGGAGATCGGGAGAACATCAAACTCTGAAATAGTGCAGAAGAGACCCTTCCTGAGCCTCTCTTGATGGAGGGCCCTTTCTGGCTCTGGTTTTGCTCATTCATGAGCCCCCCTCTCTCTCTCACTTCTCTCGTCCTGGGAACCCAGGACAGTGCAGGTTTGCAAGTGTTCAATGTAGAATAAAGAAGTAAAGAGAAGACTGGCCAGGAGGTATTCTCTTGAGCCAGAGAAAAGTCACCAACATGCCCATCTGTGAGTTTTATCTTTTCTCTTCATCTCGTGCGAATGCCGGGAACTCCAAGCATATATTCCTATAAAACTAAAGGCATTGCCAAGGTCAAATAGCAGTGACGGTTTGAGTTTCTGACTATCTGAACTGTTCATTCCACCAGATTAGCATGGATGGACTGTGAGCTCAGTCAACCCTGTGTTAACCTTCAAAGAACACAAAAGGAGTAAGATCTGCTGTTCTGGTGCCACATTCCAGTGAAGACTACCCCCACCTTGTTTTTTGTACAACCTCAATAGGAATTTGCCCGTGGTAACGAAAACCTGCTCCCATTGGCTCCCTCACTATTGGAAGCGCAAACCAATGGGAGCCAGTTTTTATAGAAGCTGGTTATGGAAAAAGCGTGCGCACACACACACACACACACACACACACACACACACATATTTTTAAGTCCCGGTCTCCAATGATGGAAAACATCTTTTTTTAGATCACATGTTTACTGCCTTGGTAAACAGTGAAATGCTGCAACAGCAATTACCTTGAGGATAAAGGGTTTGTAGACAGATACTTCCTGCACTCACTTCCTGCCCTGATAGGCAGCCCTTCTGGAAGCTCAGCAACGCAGGAAGGGCTCCATGTGAAGACTTCCGCCCTGTTCATGCCTGGGTGCAGATTTTCTAGGGAGAACGCTCCGACCTGTGACAGGTGAAGAAGAGATGTTTCAGTGTAATTAGTCCCTGCTTCTCCCCCTTGGTGTTGTCTCTGGGACACACAGGACTAGACTATGAGATATCCTATGTTCTGAGGTTGGACCTCAGGCCTTTGAGAACTGTGGAAAGCGATTCATGGTCCCACTAAAGTCTCCCTTTGAAGTTTAGTTAAAGACCTCTTCTATGGTTGCCTGGTTTGAAGTCACCAGAGACTTTGTTGTCTTGAGCGAAGCCGAGCTTACCAGATTCGAGTCCAAAAATTTCAGCTCCGTTTGGTCTCTGTTCTGAGTTTACACCAGTTATTACATCCCAAGGAATGCATTGTTTAGGTCCTTTGAAGCAGAGCAAATAAAACCACGAGGCACAAACACGGAACAATAGAGAATCATCCATTACCCATCTACAGGATATGTCTTTAGCGACCTGTCCCTTTGTAGGGGGGGAAATATATCAAGTCAACAAACAATAACAGTGAACAATAAACTGAACAAAATAAATAGCACCTGAGGCCCCTCTGCACCCACCCTGGCACAGCGCCAGAGAATGGTGTTGACAGGCTCTGAACATGGGAACTGCAGGTCCACCCAGGCTCAGGCCTCCTGCAACGAAGGTCAGACATAACCACAGTCCCAGCAGATCTTCAAGGGCAAGCATCTCTTCTGAAGATCAGAAACGCCTGTGATAGCCGGGTACGATGGTGCACGCACGTAATCCCAGCACTTGGGAGGCAGAGGTAGGAGGATCGCTGTGAGTTCGAGGCCACCCTGAGACTACATAGTGAATTCCAGGTCAGCCTGGGCCAGAGCAAGACCCTCCCCTCCAAAAAAAAAAACCAACAACAACAAAACACTTGTGAGGTTTGCATAGCTATGGAGTGGAGGTCAGTGTATATAGGAGCCATAACCAAGGTCCCACATAAGGGATGGTGACTGTCATGTAGAAGCAAAGACTAGAGTTGACCCGGCAGCTGTCGGATGAGGGTAGATGGCCTCATGTCTCAGAGGAGTGCTGACATATGAATATTCGCTGACGATTTTTATCGACCCGGCCATTCAATACACATATCTTGTGTTCACAATGAAATAGAGTTGAAATGAGATTTTGTCTGGAGCAATTTCCCTGTGGGGATGTTTTTGTTTATCTACGAGTGCTTTTATCTTGGGGGAGGGCTTGCTGTTGAAAATCTCAGCATCCTGCTTGAATGAAGCGAGCCATCTTCCTCTGTGTGTGCCCCTCCATGGTCTCCCTGCAGCCTTGTTACCTGACAGCTACGTCCCACCACGAGTTCTGCTCCCACTACTTCTATAGCTTTGCGGGGTCACTACCCCGATCCCCTGAGTCTGCTTGGGTTCCCATGCACCCTGAGTCATGGCTCTATGATGCAGACAGGTGCTTCTCTGATACTGATGATGTGATCCTCCTGTTTGTGTCCTCTCTGAAGACTGTCCTGGTCACCTGGGGATTTTGTTTTGTTTTGTTTTGTTTTTCCGAGGTAGGGTCTCACTCTAGCCCAGGCTGACCTGGAATTCACTCTGTAGTCTCAGGGTGGCCTCAAACTCATGGCGATCCTCCTACCTCTGCCTTCTGAGTGCTGGATTAAAGGCATGCACCACCAGGCCCGGCTTGTTTGGGTTTATTTTTTCTTCTTCTTCTTCTTCTCCTTCTCCTTCTCCTTCTCCTTCTTCTTCTTATATTTTTTTTTTTGCCTGGAGTGAATACAGGCTCAAAAGATTCATGAAATGATATGTTGTTGAAAAAGCAACAATAAAACACTTTCCTTCTGTCCTCATTTCAAAATCATTAGCATAGGGAGTTAGAAAATGGAAATTTAGAAAAGGATTTTAAAATATGACCTTGGCTCTTTGGGTGTTTCAGGTTTGTTTGTTTTTCTTTTCCTACATGCACACAGGTATAATCTTTAAAAAGAAGAATACAATTTGGGGAAATGAAACTCATTTTTAATAGTGACTTCCTGCTAACTTCCTTTTTTCCTAGATAGTGAAAAAAAAAAAAAAGAACTGTATTTTACATGAGTTCCTTTAGAAATTAAGGGCCCATGTTTCTTTTCGCCCCCCCCACCGCCCTTCCAGGACTAAGGATAGAACCAAGTGCGTTGTTCACAATAGACAAGTATTCAGCCAACCAGGCCACACCCTCAGGCCCTTCGAAACAACCCACTTTCTCAGCTTAGAGCAGGTCTGGTGGCACAACCAGGGGGTGAGGCTATGGAGACATTGGCAGACAGCTGGGCAGGTCCTGTCTTGCCTGGCCCCTACGAGGTACCTTCGCTCTCTGAAGCTTAATTTCCTCATCTGAAGAACAGGTTCAAGGACAGTGATACTCGCTTTGCAGGAATGTGCCAATGATTGAATAGTGGGCACTCGGGACAGCAGGGTGATTCTGATGGGCCTTGTTAGATGAGCTCTCTACTGGTTTTGAGGCAGAGTCACACTATGTAGCACAGGTGGGCCCAGCACTTGTGATCCTCTTGCCTCACCTCCAGGGTGCTGAATTGGCAGACATGCCCCACCACACCTAGCCTTGCTATTAATTTATTATTATTACTTATTTTTTAATTGAGAATTTTAATATATGTACATATTGTAAATTGGTCATATCAGGTTATTATACTCTTATATGTCCCCTTTCCTGTTTTTTAAGAGGTAGGGTCTCACTCTAGTTCAGGCTGACCTGGAGTTCACTCTGTAGTCTCAGGATGGCCTCGAACTCACAACGATCCTCCTACCTCTGCCTTCGGAGTGCTAGGATTAAAGGCATGTGCCATCACGCCTGGCGTGCATCTTATAATTTTTTAAAGGTATGTTTTTTTAAAAAATATTTTATTTATTTATTTGAGAGAGAGAAAAGAGGCAGAGAGACAGACAGAGAGATATAGGGAGAGAGAATGGGCACGCCAGGGCCTCCAGCCACTGCAAAGAACTCCAGAAGCATGCACCCCCCCTTGTGCATCTGGCTTACATGAGTACTGGAGAGTCGAACTGGGGTCCTTTGGCTTCGCAAGCAAGCGCCTTAACCGCTAAGCCATCTCTCCAGCCCCAACTTTTTAACTCACACCTCATTTGTCACGAATTACCTTTGCTGACTGTGACCGTCTCTCATGTTTGTCTTTGGAAAGGAATTTCCAAGACGCTCTTGGCACTTGGGATTTTGTGTAAAGGGCGGAAATGTAACATCATAGGAGACAGACACAGCTGTGACACTACCCGGTTGGCTCCAGCAGTATGTTAACCAAACCTGAGCTCAGCTCCATTTTCATGAGTTTAGGAAACCAGTATTTTGATCATTCAAAGAAAAAGTCAAGGTGGGAGAGTGAAAGGCATCCTCTGTTCCTTCCATTCTTATCCCCTGGGTACGCTGTTTGTGGGGGAAGACGACTGTGCCCAAGCAAGTGAACTCACCCACTGTCTCCCATAGTTACCCATTATCTGTGTCGGGGTGGGGGAGGAGAAAGTATGTTAAATCTATTTTCTGATAAAAATTCTCATACACAGTACAATACTAGTAAATATAGCCCTAGATAGCATACTAGACCTTGAACTTATTCATCCTGCATCCTGATACAAAGGGTAGACTCTGACCTACATCGTAACCATTTCCTCCCCAACTTTTACTGTATTCTATTATCTATTTCTATGTATTCAGAATCTTTAGTTTCCACCTATAAGAGAGGTCATGCAGAACTCTCCTTCAGTAATGAGCCCATTTTACTTAGCACGCCCTCAAGACGTAACCACATTTGGCAAATGAGAGAATCTCCTTTTGTAAAGGCAGATAATGTTCAACACAGGGAAGTGCCTTTGGTGTTTTTCCATGTGTCTATGCATGTTTGTATGTGTGCAGGCACATGTATGTGGAGGCCAGAGGACAACCTCAAGTGTTATCCTCAGAAATGCCCTCTGCCTCTTTTTAAAATTTTTTAAAAAATTTTTTTTTGTTTTGTTTATTTATTTATTAGAGACCAACAAGTAGGCAGAGAAAGAAAGAGACAGAAAGAGAGAGAGAGAGAGAATGGGCGCACCAGGGCCTCTACCTACTGCAAACGAACTCCAGATGTATGTGCCACCGTGTGCATCTGGCTTACGTGGGTACTGGGGAATCAAGCCTTGAACTGGGGTCCTTAGGCTCCACAGGCAAGCGCTTAACCGCTAAGCCATCTCTCCAGCCCTCTGCCTCTTTTTGACATGGGGTCTCTCATTGGCCTGGAGCTCTCCATGTAGGTGCACAAGTAGCCAGTGAGCTCCAGATAGCCTCCCATCCCGCCTCCCTGGGGCTCTGGGGTTACAGACCCACCTCCATGTTCAGCACTTTTACATGGATGCTAGAGTTTGAACTCTGATCCGCATGCTTGATAGTCAAGCACTTTATCCACTGAGCTATCTCCCCAGCCCCTGGCACAGTAAATGAATTTTCACTTGTCTGTCGAGGTTCTTTCCATAGCTTGGCTAAAGCGCACAGTGCTGCATGAACAGAGGAATGGAAGTGTCTTTGTCAGGTATATGAACAGGGATTGTTGGGTCATATGGTACTTATATCTTAATATCCTTAGGGACCCCCACAATGTCTATACCATTCTGCTTTCTCACCAGCAGTAAAAATGGATTCCCTTTTCTTTTCTTTTTATATTTATTTCATTTCTTTATTTGAGAGAGAGCATGTGAGAGAGGAAGAGGCAGATAGAGTGAAAACGACAATGGGCCTGCCAGAGCCTCCAGCCACTGCAAACTGACTCCAGATGCATGCGCCCCCCCCCTTGTGCGTCTGGCTTACGTGGGTCCTGGGGACTTGAACCAGGGTCCTTAGGCTTCCTAGGCAAACGCCTTAACTGCTAAGCCATTTCCCCAGTGCCCTGGATTCCCTTTTCTCCTCATTCCCCTGCACCCAGGACTCTTAGCTCTTTGCTGCTAAGCATGAAAACAGGTATGGAATGTTTTCTTCATGGTGTGATTTGCAGTTCCCCGATCATTCTTGATACTGAACCCCTCCTCATATGCCCGTTCACCGTCTTT
The DNA here is from genome assembly GCA_036365145.1 of Orientallactaga sibirica. NCBI lineage: Eukaryota > Metazoa > Chordata > Mammalia > Rodentia > Dipodidae > Orientallactaga > Orientallactaga sibirica. The sequence continues at coordinate 2,296,875 of JAEOAD010000052.1, read as the reverse complement.
ATGTGTGCTTTGGAGGAAAAAAATAACCCTTTAGGCTCTTGTGCGCATGCTTGGGAAGGTGGCTTGATCACAGGGCTACCCAGGACCTTGTTGGGTTTTGAACATTTGTGGACACTCTCCTCATGAATTCGAGCTGTCTCTTCCTCAGTATGAATGGAAATGTTCCCACTGTAGAATCAGAAGCAACAGCCCAGGCAGGTCGTGGCCTGCAACTCCTTCCATGACACTTGTCTTCAAGCGACTTTCACTTTCATTAAGTGGCCACACCCATCCGTGTTTATCCAGAATATACAGTGGGTGGTTTTAAATGTTCAGCTGTTACAATCCACTAATGAAGTCTTTCTGGACATGAATTAATGAAAGTTTTACTTAATGGGCTATGCTGGAGACCATTCATTTTTCTTCTTTTAAAAAATGTATTTATTTGAATGTGTGTGTATTGGCCATGGTGTACACACACCTGGTGTACAACTGGTTTTACATGGGTTCTGGGAATCGAACCCTGGGACAGCAGACTTTGCAAACAAGTGCCCCAACCACTGAGCCAATATTTTTCTGCTTTTGTTACTATAGTCATTCCTTTAAGATTACAATGAATGAAACTGGTTTACTCTCTTAATCACATACACTGGTCTCCATGTACTGGTTCCCTCCAAAGGTTTCCTGAAGATTATAGCCCTTACTTTTCAAGTAAATTGTATCTACAATAGATGTGACATTACACAAGGTCTTCATTAGAAAGTGATTTTTATGTTCCACTGAAAAAGAATGTGCTTTATGATAAAAATTAATTTCAAGCAAGTGCCTTTAATCAGTGAGCTATGTCCAGCCTGATAAAGATTGATTTTTTTTTTTTTTTTTTTGGTTTTGCGAGGTAGGGTCTCACTCTGGTCCAGGCTGACCTGGAATTAACTATATAGTCTCAGGGTGGCCTCGAACTCTCGGCAATCCTCCTACCTCTGCCTCCCGAGTGCTGGGATTAAAGGCGTGCGCCACCACGCCCAGCTAAAGATTGATTTTAATAGCTGCTAATAGCCAGATTATCAAAGGTAGGGAGTAAAACTAAATCACTTACTGAAATTTCAAAATTTGCAACCATTTAATTTGGTGAGCCTTATGGGTTAAAAAAAGTCATATAAAAATAATGAAAGTATGAACTTTCATAAAACAATGTATTCAGTTCTTTTGGTTAACTTTAAAAAATATTTATTTATTTATTTATTTATTTATTTGAGAGAGAGAAAGAGAATGGGTGCACCAGGGCCTCCAGCCACTGCAAACAAACTCCAGACCCATGTGCCCCCTTGTGCATCTGGCTTATGTGGTTCCTAGGGAATTGAACCCTAATCCTTTGACTTTACAGGCAAACGCCTTAACCGCTAAACCATTTCCCCAGCCCTAACTTTTTTTTTTTTTTTGAGTCAAGGTTTCACTCTAGCCCAGGCTGACCCAGAGTTGGTTAACGTTTTTGAGGTAGGGTCTCCCTCTAGCCCAGGGTAACCTGAAATTCACTCTGTAGTGTCAGCGATCCTCCCAAGTGCTGGGATTAAAGGCGTGCGCCACCACGCCCGGCTTGGAATTGGTTAACTTTTAATGAACTTTTGTCAGCGTGATCACTTAAGAAGTCATCTCTTCACTGTCTCCCTTCACAGTCCCTCTCCTGGCTAAAAGAAGTCTAGTCATTAAGGAGTCAAAGAGAAGGAAATGGCTTTTATTGGAAAGTCAAAATGTCGGTACAATTTGATGGGTCCCTCAGAGTCCATTGTGTCTCCAGCTAATTACAGTTTGGATCAGTGCACGCTTAATTGTTCTAGGACAATTAAAAGAGAATGAAGATTTTATTGATGACAAGTATGTATGAAGCAATCAGAATTGACTAATTTGCCTACAATTGTTGATTAAAAGACATACTGAGGAAATTAGATTCAAACTTCCTTTCATTGTTTCTTTTTAACTTCTAACATGATTTCCAAGCAACTAATACTCTGAGAACTAAAGAATCTTGGGCTGGAGAGATGGCTTAGTGGTTAAGGTTCCTGCCTGCTAAGCCTAAGAATGCTGGTTTAAATCTCCAGTAGTTCCAATCTCCAGGTCCCATGTTAGCCAGATGCAAAGTGATGCAAGGGCGCAATGCCGCACTTGACCACAAGGGGGCGCACATATCTGGATTTCATTCACAGCAGCTGAGAGGCTGCTGGCGCGCCCGTTCTCTATCCGTCTCCCTCTCCCTCTCTCTCTGTCTCTCTCTGTCTCTATAAAAAAAAAAGAATCTCGTCCAATCACCTCCGTACAGAGTTGTGATGTCTGGTAGAATATGAAGACGCCACTTCCCCACCGCTTACGGGGCCTTATCTCTCAGCCAGAGAATCCAGAGCATGGTCAGCATAAAAGATGACATGACATGAAAAATTTTGCAGCAATGGGTGTGCATTTGGAAAATTTAGCACTACGAGGTTGTTGTGGCCAGGGAGGAAGTTCATTCTCGACATTAACCTTGGTGCTTTTGGGAGTTGTTCTAAGTGTATAGTGCAAACATTGGCCCTTGTAATGCCCTGAAATGGAAAGGTGTTCTGAAATTGCTTGGTTTGGGTTTGTTTATTCTGTTGCAAACAGCGTATAGAGGTAGCATGCTAGTTTTCCAGGGGATCTGTAGCAAATGGCACCGTCGTTCCAGGCGGTGCACATTCACTCTCTCATAGTGAAGGAGGACAGAAGACCAAAGCTGACGTGATGCTAAGGAGCACTGGGACCACACAGTGCATCTGCGGGCAAAGCCGTACCATCCCCTCCCCTGGCCTCTTCCTGTTACCCACAGTGCTCGTGAGCCTCTGTCCGTATTGCCTTCTCTGCGTGGAGTGTCCTGCCTCTTGTGCTCTCACTGAACACAAGACCCATTTTAATCGAGTGTGATCTCATTGTAGGCATGAATTCTATCGGCAAAGACCCAACCTCTACCTAAGGCTGTACCCTGAGGTCCCAGGTGGACATGAATGTGGGGTGGCACTATTCAACTACCACAGGTGGACAGGAGGCCAAGAAGGTCCCCAGGGTCCAGCTTTTCCCCTGCAGTTTACCAGTTGGAAGAGCCAGACTCCATCAGTTCATTAATTGTCCCTAGGAGGCAATGCTCTGAATCCAGGGTCTTACTTTCTGCCTCTCGTGAAGACAGCATCCTGGAAGATGTGACCGCAATTCATTTTACTGAAAAAGAAAACACTGACTCTCTGGCATGCCTGCCATCCACTGCAGAGGTATAAGCCCGTGAGATAAGCAAAACGAAATCACTGTGGGGTAGAGTGTTCACTCTGCAATGCTTCACTTTCACAAGATACTCCGTGTGATGTTGTGGTTTCTTTTATCTCATCACTTGACTTAGGAGATGTGAAGCATGCGAAGCGCAGGCCAGCCACACCAGTTCCTTGGAAGCACAGCACGTGGGGCTCTGCTTCTCAGGCAGCCAATCGCCCTCTGTCTTTTTGCCCCACCTACACGAGTGAGTGAACTTGCTGTTTAACTCTTGTCAAGACATGGGTCATGTGTGGCTTTATTCAAGAAAGTCTTTGAAAGACTGTACCCATGAAGTGGCACCATATACTCCTATTATCAGGCATGAGTCCCCCAGTTTTGACTCCCTCTGTCTTTGATATCTGCTGAGGTTATTCACATGAGGGAGTTGGGTCCAGAAACATGAACGGGTGTTACATCTTGCAAAATGACTCAAATTCCAAGTGAAATATTGACCTTCATCTTGTCCTAACAACACGGACCCTGCAAGATTATCTTGGGAAAGAAATACAATTTTAGTTTAAGGAACAGGTCAGGGACTCAGATCCTGTGGCTGGGCCCATCTGGGGCCAAGTATAGGCGAGTAACCATGGAAACACATCTGGTTGGGTACAAACAGGTCCATGCCCTTGCGTGCCATGGCTAACCCACTGGCTTTGAGGCAGAGCTAAGAGCTGTTGCGTAGGCAATCTCTTTGGAGAGCTGCCTTAAGCCATTGGGATGGATGGCTTGGAGCTTTGAGAGAGAGCAATCGACTCAGGGCGTGCTGAATAAATTCTTTCATTTTTCTTTTCTTTTATTTGAAAGAGAGTCACAGTCACACTCGCAGACGTGTCCACTCCGTAGATCATTTCTCCTCCAAGTGGTTTGTATTCATGCTTCAGTATCTTCTATCGCCTAATTGCTAGGTATAGTAAGCTCCCTACATTGCTTTGTAGCCTCCGATAGGTCATAAGCACTATGTCATTTACCTGTTTACTGTCCTGTGTACATGGACATAAGCCAGTGGCACTATATTAACTAGCGCTGGCCCAGTGATAGTGACTTCACACTGCACTCTTTGGGGTTGGAAAGATTATTTTTAACTGCAAGCTTCCCTGGCACACTCTCTAACCTTTGTAGCATTTCGCAGGGGCCCCTTTGGTTAGCTCCGTCCTTACAGCGTGAGCTGATAAGGAATGAGCAGAGGTTTGCTCTTTGCGTAGCCCATAACTTCTCAGAGATAAAAACCCGTCTGTACCGTGACCACATGCTCCACATACTGCATTGCTCACGCAGATGCTTACACGGTGAGTGGACAAGGATTGCAGGGTGAGCCTGCTATAAGTATTTCCGTTGATGGAAAAAGAGTAAATCTCAAATTGCCTTCTGACAGTAGACCCGGGGACCTGCATGACAACAGCTCTGGCCAGCTCCCCTAAGGAGGCTGGTGATTAGAAACACCTCAGGAGGCATTTGAATCTGATGATCCCAGTTTACTTAAACCAAGGCTAGAAGCCACTCCAGTGGCCCACAAAACCCTTGCTCATTTTCCCCCTGCACTTGGTCGTTGTGCACATCTGCAAAGGGGCCGTTGACGTGGGATTCAAATCTGGTTGTTTAGTCTATACGGCGAGGGGGTGGGCTCTGTCTCTTGAATGTTTATAACGGTTGGACAGAGCTTGTCGGGTGAAGGTTAATTACTCTCCAGTTTGAGCAGTTCTGTGCCCAGATGGGTTATCAGGGCTGAACACTCGTTACAAGATTAATCTCGTTTCCGACAAGACTTCCCTTTCCTCCAACTGATTTCTGCACAGCCATTGGAGCTGTCATCAGCCAGCCGTTAAAAGGAGGGCGGATCACTCTGGGACAGGAGCACTGGCATGCAGGGAAACAATGTAGAATGATGTCCTATCTCAGGGAACATCTTTAAGAGAACATATGAAGGCCAGGCTCATAAACAGAGAGGAATCAGTGTGCTCGGTGACTCCGAGGCTCCCGGGGCATGACAGCCTGCCTGCCTCCCTCCCTCCCTGGAGGGCTCTGCCCTGCCATAGGAAACCACGTTTTGGGTCTTGTTGGTTTGAAGGTTTTGAAAAACTTGCTGTGATCAGTTACATTCCCGAGGATCGAACGTAGGCAGGCAGGAGCACATTCACAGGAGTCTGGGAGACATGACCCAGAGGAAGCACCTTTTGGGGATCCTAGCTGATGGTTCCAAGCAGTGAGGCATTCTGGGTACTGCACCCCCTCCCTCCCCCCACTCCCGCACTACTCATACCCACCTGTGCATCTGCTGGGTGGCTCCTTCAGTGAGTTCCTGTGAACACTTCAGGCTTCTCTCTAATCTCAGTGACTGTGGACACAGCATTATGACATATTTTACCTAAAAATAGCAGTCTGAGTTCCATTTCTTTTTGACTCGAGATCTTCCAAGAACGTGACGAAAGAAAAGTCATCCAGTCCTTCTGGGACTCCGTGTGTTATCCACTTGCACATTCGTTCATTCATTCATCCATTCATTCATTCACCAGTGATGTATACTCTCCCTTCCCCAGCCAGGCCAGGGCCCCCACAGGGGGTCAGCCAGCATTACTTGGCGCTCTCAGTCCCCTGGGGAGTGTGTCCAGATTGCTATATCAGGAGGCCAGCGGTTTTGGCGTGAGCGCTCCTGGGCTCTCACGCAGGAAGCAGTGAAGACAGACTGAAAGACACAAGGGACAGGTGAGAGCAAGGTATGCCAACAGAGCAGCAAGTGCCAAGGCCCTGGGGCAGGGACAGCCTCGGGTGTCTGAAAACTTCGTCTTCTTGTCATTTCACTCCTAGAGGCAACAGAGAAGCCGAGCACCCGGAGGAAGGGGTCCTTCTTCTCCGGTGGTGGTAAGGTTTGATCTTAGACAAAAGGTCCCCCTCTCCATTCAATGTGAAAAAAAATGATGAAACACACTCAGCAGAATGGGGGTGCTCTTGGCAGGTGACCAGAGTTAAATAGAGAAGATTTAAATATCTCTGGTCACCTTTTTGTGCCTTTTCATCCTTGCTCCTACACCTCACCACCTCAGTACATGCTCTGGGCTTGATTTCTAGATCACTGGGTTTCCTATACTGTGATGTGGTTTGGAATCATGGGGCTTTTGGTGTCCCTTCTTCAATGGTTCCGTGCATACACTTTGGAACAGGGCAGCTGGCACACAATGCTGGTCTTGCTGGCAATAAGCTCCGAGAACTTACCTCGGTCTTTTCCTCTTGAAAATAGGTGCTGTGGTACTGTCTTACTTTCGAAAAGTGGTGTGCAAGTGTGCCTTCATGCATGCAGGCACTTCGCGTGGAGCCTGGTGCCCGTGCGTGTAGGTGCACTATCATTAGCATGAAGCTTCTGCGTGGTCTGTAGAATGTTTCTTATACTTAGATCCCTCTATTACTCCGAGCAAAGTGAGATGAACCCCCCCATTAAGCCAAGAACCACTTTTGCAGGCTATAAGTCTCCTTAGCATGTCTTTTTGTTTCCTTCATCCAATCAAACTGAGTCTATCATTTCTTTATTCTAAAAACGAAGGATTCCACAGCCTTCTGGACTGCCAGGAATCTTCTTTTCCAATCACATTGTCAGGAAAGGGTTTTGTGTGTCCTAGGTATTATCATGTTCTTGGAGATTTTTTAAAAATAATATTTTATTTTTATTTATTTAAGAGAGAAAGAGGCAGCTGACAGAAAGAGAGAGAGAAAGAGAGAGAGAGAGAACAAGCCCCAGACATAGACATCATCTTGTATATCTGGCTTACATGGGTCCTTGGTAGTAGAACCTGGGTCCTTTGGCTTTGCAGGCAGATGTCTTAACCACTAAGCCATCTCTTCATCCCCCATCTTGGAGATTTTTTTTTTTTTTTTTTTTGCAAGGTAGGGTCTCACTCTGGTCCAGGCTGACCTGGAATTAACTATGTAGTCTCAGGGTAGCCTCGAACTCTCGGCAATCCTCCTACCTCTGCCACCCAGGTGCTGGGATTAAAGGCGTGCGCCACCATGCCTGGCTGCCATCTTGGAGATTTTTAAAAAATTATTTATTTAATTATTTGAGAGCGAGTGAAAGGGAGATGGAGAGTACGGGTGCACCAGGGTCTCCTGCCAGTGTGAAAGAATTCCAGAAGCATGTGCTACTCTGTGCATCTGGCTTTACAGCTCTGGGGAAATCTAACCTGAACCTGGGCTGTCAGGATTCACGAGTGATTGCCCTTAACTGCTGAACCATCTCTTAACCCCCTACCCTCCCCGACCCCGCCAGGAGATTGTTAAGCCCAGCAGAAGCACTTGCCATCAGGGCAGGAGTCCAGGAAGAGCAAAGAGGGAGGCTTCAGGGCTGAGGCTTTGATGTGTGGAGTCTCTTGCCCCTGTAGGGACCCTCTGAGGCTCTCCGCAAACCATCTTGGTCCTGCGGCTGTGTGACCTCCAGTCACCAGGGAGGGAGGTGCGGAGGCTCTGTTCTCCACACCGTCTCTTCTTCATTTCTCCGTCAAGAGATACACCATTTCCCCTAGGGAATGCACAGGCCAGAAGTGCTTTAAAGGGGGGGGGGACTGCCAGGAAGTCCTCATTTGTGACCATTTTTGTTGGTGGAATAGAACACCCAGAATGTGACTCCATGGATGACTCATAATATAGCAAGAACTGCCCTTCCCAGATTTCATGACTGCTTCTGGGAAGTCAAGATAGATTTATCTGTGAGTAATCTTGTGGGTTTGTATGCGCGTGTGCGTGTGTGTGTGTGTGTGTGTGTGTGTGTGCCTATGTGTGGTATGTGTGCTTATGTTTTGTATAGATGTGGGCATATATATGTGTGCAAATAGGTATACACATTAAGGCCAGAGATTGAGGTTAATTGCCCACCCCCATTGCTTCCCACCTTATTATTATTATTTTTTTGAGAGAGAGACAGAGAGAGAGAGAGAGAGGGAAAGGAAGACAGATAGAGATGGGCGTGTCAGCAGCCTCTCAGCTGCTGCGCACGAAATCCAGATGCGTGCGCCCCCTTGTGGTCAAGTGCGGCATTGCTCCCTTTGCATCTGGCTAAACGTGGGACCTGGAGATTGGAACCTGCGTTCTTAGGCTTAGGAGGCAGGCGCCTTAACCACTAAGCCATCTCTCCAGCCCCCCACCTTATTTTTTGAGACGGAGTCTCTCCCTGAACCTTGAGCTCACCAATTCAGCTAGACAAGTTTGGTAGCCAGCAACCCCCGGGAGCTTCCTCTTCTTGTTTCTCCCACATTAGGGTTAGAGCATGCGCCACCACACCTGGCTTTTACGTGATGAAATCTGAACTCAGGTCCTCATGGTTGAGTGGCAAGCACTTTATCCACTGAGCCCACTTGTGAGTAAAAGTGGTTTTTTTTTTTTTTTTTTTTTTTTTTTTTTGAGGTAGGGTTTTCATTGTAGCCTGGGCTGTCCTGGAACTAACTATGTAGTCTCAGGCTGGCCTCAAACTCACAGCAATACTCCTACCTCTGCCTCCCAAGTGCTGGGACTAAAGGTGTGTACCACCACACCCAGTATAAATAAACGTTTTTTTCTTAATATTATTTATTTATTTGAGAGAGAAACATACATAGAGAAAGAGAGAGAGAGAGAGAGAAGGAGAGAATGGGCATGCCAGGGCCTCCATCCACTGCAAACGAACTCCAGACACATGCACCACCTTGTGCATCTGGCTTACATGGCTCCTGGGGAAATCAAACCTGGGTCCCATGGCTTTGTGGGCAAGCGCCTTAACTTCTAAGCCATCTCTCCACCCCTGAATAAACTATTTTTTCTTTCTTTTTTTCTGAATAAACTTTTAACTAGTCTCCTTATCCCTACTCATACTCATGTTGTCTCAGGAAAAAAGTCAGTTGTCCAAAGCATTTCACTTCTTGTTTTGATTTCATATATAGATTGCAGATTTATAAATACATCTGTTATATAAACAATGTACAGATGTGTATAATATATACCATTTTAGTCCCAAACCCACCTATTTGAAATAGGTAGAACTTAAGTAACTTGTGTTTGTTTTTCGAGGTAGGGTTTCACTCTAGCCCAGGCTGACCCAGAATTCACTCTGTAGTCTCAGGGTGGCCTCAAAATCATGGTGATCCTCCTACCTCTGCCTCCAGAGTGCTGGGCTTAAAGGCATATGTCACCGCACCTGGCTTTAAGTGAATTTTAAAATGATAGCTAAACCATACATTTACACATAATTTTACAAAATCGTAGTATCCCTAAGCCAAGAGTTTGGAAAACATCTTCTTTCTCTTGATTATTTTCTGTGGCCACAGAGGTTCCTCTGTGCATGTGTAATGGTCCCAGGCTTGCCTCAGTTTCCCACACGTCCAGGTAGGATTAGGATTGAATCATCCAACCTTATGTCTGTTTGGTATCTAAAGAGTGACAGCCTCCTCAAAATGAGAACAGCTGTCTAGGATCTCACGGTGGGAAGGGATGGAGAAAGGGAACAAGCAGAAGGTGATAAAAGGATGCCAGCTAAAGCCACTCCAGGTCCCCCAGAGGGGACTCGTAGTGCTGGTCAGCCCTGCTCTGACCACTTGAGAAACCTGAGTGGTAAATGTCCACCTCTCACTCGACTGAGGAGGCTGAGGCACCTCTGGTGAGAAGCTGCAGCTTGCTGGGGTTTTCAGGCCCAGGGTTCAGGATGAACTGGGCAGTGCCATCCAGAGCAGACTGGAGACAGTGACAATTGGCCCAGTGGCCAGGTCCTTGGTCCTCACCACCAAGAAGGTCCAAGAGCTTCGCCTGTTGTCCTCTGTACCATGCCGCACGTGGTCTACGTGGAAGGGCGAGATGCCTCAGGTCCCGGGTCTGCACAACCCACCATCTTTTTCTCTCCTTATATACGGAGGGTGACCTTCCTTTCAGTGGACTCTCCTTCGCTTCTCATGTCATCATGCCACACACCAAGCTTGGTCTTGTCATTGACTTGCAGAGTGACATTTTCCAGCTTCCCATTATGGCCTTTGTTAAGGCTAAACTGCAGCACGCAGGCGCACATGCCTGACAGTCTAAGGACCCATGTGAATCTCAACTCCTCATAGAAACTCCATGTCAAAAGATGGTGGGAGGAGAGAAGAGGCTGTTTGTTCTCTGACCTCCAAATGCTTCCTGTGCTATGTGCACACATATACACACTTCATATATGTACACATGTGCATGCACTTATACACACACACACAAATGGATAACACTCAAGTATGTCTTCTTTATTGTGATTCTTCTTTGAGAAGTTCATACCCCCACTCGAGACTGAGCCTTTATTTTCTGAGAGTCTCTCTTTCTCTTCACCCTCCTATTTAAAGTCTACATTAAAATAATAGCTTTGGGCTGGGGAGATGGCTCAATGGTTCAAGGGACTTGCTTGCAAAGCCTGCCAGCCTGGGTTTGGTCCCCCAGCAAACAACCACATAAAGCCAAATGCACAAAGTGATTCATGTGTCTGGAATTCCTTTTTAGTGGCAAGAGGCCATGATGGGCCACATTATCTCTCTGTGTGTTCACAAATAAAAATATTTTAAAATAAAATATCTTTAATATTTTTTATCTATTTATTTTTATTTATTTGCAAGCAGAGAGAGAGGGTGGGGGGGGGAATGGGTGCTGGTTGCACCAGGTTTTAGCCACTACAAATGAAATCCAGACACATGCACCACCTTGTGCATCTGGCTTTACATGGGTCCTGGGGAATTGAACTTGGGCCATAAGTCTTTGCAGGCAAGTGCCTTAACCACTGAGCAATCTCTCCAGCCCTAAAATACATTTAATAAGACTCCAACTTAGCTTAAAAGAAGTAGAAACCCATCTTTTAAAAGCTGTCGTAAGTGGGAAATGCACCTTGGAACTGTTCTGCCTCCACCCCACTTAGCGGGCCGCCTGGTTTCACAAGCCGGCTGGCTTTCTGTGCCTGTGGTTCTGTGTGGCTGATGGGGAGCTGAGCTTCCTGTTGCTGCCTGTGTTGCAAAGGGGCTCCCTACTCCAGGGACAGTGAAAAACTCAGAATCTTCAGTGAGGTGGTTCCCGCTGGATGCACAGCAGTCTCACAGCAATGTAAAGTGAACAGCTCCTGAAGTGAGACAGTGCACCTGGGGGACCATTTGGTATTGTGGAAGCCCAGAAGGCGGCAGGTGGGTGTGTCGTGCCGGCCCAGGGCAGCACTCACTTGGCTCTCTGCTTCCTGCCATTGGCTGTCTGGCAGGGAGCTGAGATGCGCTGAGGAGACAGATGTAGGTCCATAAAGCAGAAGCCAGGGGCAGGTGTGGACACGGGCTGCCAGACTCATTTCCTTCGGGTCGTGCTGGGACTCCTTAGAGTGGAAAAAAACAGGAAGCTGGACAAGGTGTCTGTCCCCTGAGGCGTGGCAGCCAAACCGAGAATTTGCAGAGCGGAGGTCAGAGTTCACGGATGGCCCTTGTGCTATCTTTTCCTTCTCCTGAGGTCATGGAAAAAGAGAAACTGGCCTAGTAACTGGGAGGACATTCTCCTCCTTCCGTGGGAATCCGGGAATGCCTTTTCAAAATGCCCAAAGTCTTTCCTTTCCCTCCTAACTCACCCTCAGGGCTTCAGTCCCCATATCTACACCTACAGCCCCTCTGGTCTGTCCTGTACAACAGGATTTCAGCCAACATCCCAGTGTCCCAGTGCTCTCTGGGAGCCCCACCAGGTTCAATGTTACTGGGATGGGTTTCTGTGGGAGAGTTAGAAGAGTTACAGGTACTGGGGCTGGTGAGATAGCTTAGTGGTTAAAGGCACTTGCTTGTACAAAACCAGATGGCCTGGGTTTGAGTCCCCAGTGTCCACGTAAAGCTAGACTCACAAAGTGGCACATGCATTTGGAGTTCGTTTGCAGTGGCAAGGGCCCCTGACATGCTCATACTTTTTTTTTTAAAGGAAGTTAGTTGTACCAGACTCCAGCAGGTTTTGAGGACAGCCCGTAGCTCTGTCTCTGAACTGGTAACCAAAGTAAATATCCTGTATGTTGTGTGCAGTCGTTAAGTTTGTAAAGTAGACACTCCAAGATGTTTTTATTTTTAAGGAAGTTCCTTTATCTTTTCTTATTTCAACATTTCGATCAAGCAGAAATGCTACTTGCCCCCTTCTGTCAGTGACCTCTGTGGTTTGATTTTAGTTGCCTACGAAAGAACGCATTTTACAACCCCTGTGATATTTATGTGTCCACCACTGCCACTCTGGTAGGTAATATGTAAGGCATATATAAGCTACCTGGAAGTCCGAGAAACTCAGCCCCTAATTCTCTAGGATGGCCCTCCAGCACTGAGTCACCCAGACTCACCTCCCTGGCTCTCCAGTAGCTTATGGTCCACTTTTATGAAAAGAAAAATGTCCAAAATATCTTCTGTGTTAGCTTTTTAAATAATTCATTTCTTAGTTAGATTCAAAATGTTTACTGTTCAACCAGGACTTCTTTTTCTACTATTCCTATGTGGCAATTTTAATTAGCCCTTAGAAATATGGAGAAATGGCTTAGCGGTCAAGACGTGTGCCTGCGAAACCTAAGGACCCCAGTCAGATTCCCCAGGACCCACATAAACCAGATGCACAAGGGGGCGCATGTGTCTGGAATTTTTAGTGGCTGGAGGCGCTGGTATGCCAATTCTCTCTCTCTGACTTTCACTGTCTCTCTCAAATAAATAAATAATTTTAAAAAAATGAATACAAGCCTGGGCTGGAGAGATGGCTTAGCAGTTAAGGCATATGCCTGTGAAGCCTAAGGATCCAGGTTCGATTCTCCAGGTCTCACGTAAGCTAGATGCACATGGTGGTGCATGCAGTTGGAGTTCATTTGCAGTGGTTGGAGGCCCTGGCATGCCCATTCTCTCTCTCTCCCTCTGTCTCTAATAAATAAAAATAAATTTTTAAAAATGAATAGAAACCTAAAGACCCAGGTTTGACTCTCCAGGCCCCATGTAAGCCAGATGCACAAGGTGACACAAGCACACAAGGTTGCCCATACATACAAGGTGGCTTATGTGTCTGGAGTTCAATTACAGTGGTTGGAGGCCTTGGTGTGCCAATTCTCTCTTTCTCTCTCTTTCACTCTTGCTGTCTTACATTAAAAAAAGGCCAGTCTGTTGGGATTGCCTCAAAAATAAATAAATAAATGAATAAAAAATCTAGACAAGACTTTCTATGAAATCGGACTATAGTCCAAGAAATCCTCCAGCCTCCACCTCCTTGCTAGGATTACAGGTCACCACACCCAGCTTTAGAAATATTTAATGTTCTCGTTTTTTATTATTTTATGAGAGAGAGAGAGTTGAAGGCATGCCAGGGCCTTCAGCCACTGCAATAGAACTCCAGATGTGTGTGCCAACTTGTGTGCTTGCATCACCTTGTGCATCTGGCTTATGTGGGATCTGGAGAGTTGAACACAAAACCCTGAGCTTCACAGGCAAACACCTTAACTGATAAGCCATCTCTCCAGCCCTGTTTTATTGTTTGTATACATGTGTGCTTGTGTGTTCACAAATGTCTGTGCATGTATGTGCACATGTGTGTGGAGGACTTCCTGGAAGTCCTCTTCAGAAACGGCATCTACCTTCTTTGAGACGGGATCTCTCATTGTCCCGAAGCTTGGCAATTAGAACTGACAGTCCAACAAGCCCCAAGACCCTCCTGTCTCCATCTCCCCAGTGCCGGACTAGAAGCACAAACCACCACCCCATCCTTGAGATTTTTATATGGGTTCTGGGGATCCAACTCGGGTCCTCTTGCTTGTGAGGGAAGCATTTTACCAAATGAGCTATCTTTTCCTTTTTAAAGATATCATGACATCTTAGCTTAGTAGAGTAAACCAAGCTGAGGTTATGGTACGGAACCCTGATATTCCTCTTTCTCTCTGCCCATTTCACATTCCCTTGTCACATCCTTTAATTCAGTCAGCTCTAAACAATAGTGACAGCAGCAAAGCAATGGGAATGGAAACGCTCACAGAACACTTACTATGTGCCAGGAAAAGTTGTGTTTTTTTCCCATGGTGTGCATGTGTTACATGTGTGTATGTGTGCTTGCATGAGTGTGTTCTACTGGTGCACATGCACATATGTGCACATGAGTATGGAGGCTACAGGTTGACATTAGGTGTCCCCCTTCTCAGTTGCTCTTCGCCTTGGTTTCTGAGACAGGGTCTCACTGAACCTGGAGCTCAAGGATTTGGCTGGATTCACAACAAGCCCTAAAGACCTTCTTGTCTCTGCCTCCCCAAAGCCTGTACCTTCCTCCCTTCTTCCCTCCCTCTGTCCTTCTCTCCATAGCTCCCTCTTTTTCTTTCCTTTCTTTTTATTTCTTTTTTCTTCCTTTCTTTCCTTCCCTCCCTCCCTCCCTTCTTTCTTTCTTTCTTTCTTTCTTTTCTTTCTTTCTTTCTTTCTTCCTTCCTTCCTTCTTTCCTTCCTTCCCCTCCCTCCTTCCCTCCTTTCTTCCTCTTCCTTTCTTCCTTTCTTCCTTTCTTCCTTTCTTCCTTTCTTCCTTTCTTTCTTTCTTTCTTTCTTTCTTTCTTTCTTTCTTTCTTTCTTTCTTTCTTTCTTTCTTTCTTTCCTTGTAGAGTCTCATTCTAGCCTAAGCTGACCTGAAACTCCCTCAGTAGCCCAGCCTGGCCTTGAACTCATGATGATCCTCCTATCTCTGCCTCCCGAGTGCTGGGCTCACCCAGCTTTTTATGTGTGTGCTGAGCATGGAGCTTAGGCCTCCTTCATGCTTGTGTGGTATGGCGAGCACTTTGCCCAACGAGGCATCCCCACAGCCCCTGATTTGTAGAGTAGAACAGATGAGTCAGACGGGTGCCACCGTGAAACCTGTTCACACATAAGGAAACTGAAGCTCAGGAGTCTGTGTCACCACATGCCTGCACCCAGTGCCTGCCTGCCATCCTCAGGGGCTTACCCTTCAAGGACCTGAGGCAGACACAGAAACTATTGTGCACAAATTTTAGACTTGGGTGTGCAACGGGAATGATAAAATCACAAAGACAGATCCCTGGGGAAATGACTGTTACAAATACGACCAGTGTTAATACCCGTGACGTGTGAAGATCATACCAGACCCAAATGAGACTGCCTGTGTAAGCACAGGGGAATGCGAATGTGAATGTGGATGTGGCCGGTTTCCATTCTCCACCCTCAGCTTGGAACACCGGCAGGCCGCGCTCCTTACTCTGTCACCCGGGCAGCAGTGAGACTTGCCTAAGAGCCTGTCGGGTTTATTCTTTTACCTCACGGTTTATTTGAAAGATAGAAAATGAAAACTAATTTATGATGTCATAAAAATGCGTTTCTTACAGATTAATATTGCCTAAAAGGGAAGAAGGAGAGTAGACTAAAGCAATTAGTCAAATGATTCCAGGGGAAGGCAGGGTGCCGTTAATCACCTCCAGATGTGCACATCCATTTCCTAAGAACTGCTGCAAAGCCCAAGAGCCCCGCACGTGTACACCACGCTGCCGCAAAGCCCAAGAGCCCCGCACGTGTACGCCACGGTTGTGAACATTTGTAGCTGAGTTTTTGCAGAACTCCATCTGAAGAGCTGAGGGGTCCTCTCAGGTGCATAGCTAGACCCCTCCCCTTTTCTTGCAGTGCCGGGGGTGTCAAACCCAGGGCCTTGGCCATGCTACTGAGCTGTATCATCAGCCTTTGTGTTTCTAAGTTAGGGTTTTACTATACAGCCCAGGTTCGATTCCAACTCACTGTCCTTCTGTCCTCTTCTCCAAAGTGCCCGGATTTATAGGCATGGACCAACGCACCAGCTCAGGGTTTCTTGTATTTGAATTTGATCACAGGGGAAGTCCAGAGTCAATTAGTCCTTAAAGGTTTGCTGAGTGAAATAATGTGCTCATGGGGGGATTGACTTAGATAATATTATAATCAGGGCCATCTGGAGCTCTGAGGCTGAGACGGAGCTTGAGCACAAGCTGCTTGGATTGTGACTGACTTCTTCTCAGTAGTGTTTCTGTGATGGGTTCACACAGCCCCTCTCCCCAGGGGCAGGTCAGGTTACTTCAGTGGTCTCAGAGGGAATGCCTGTGTTGGACTGGGGGCTAGAGGCCTGGCTGTGAAGGTTCACTTCTAGAGTGAACACACTGCTCTCAGTGAAGTGTCAGGTTTATCTGGGGGCTTATGATGAAGGCTCCCCTGGGGTGACTACCAGATGAATTGAGACTGTGCCACCTTTTCCTCTGCTGTGGTACTGGACAGACCCTCAAATCATCTCATACCTCCTGCCAAGCAAAAACAAGCAAGCAAGCAAGCAAGCAAGCAAGCAAACAAACAAAAACCTTTAGGAACCCAGGCCAGTACAATGGGAATTTTGAAAGCCATTGCTCATCTTGTGTTGATCTTTTGCTTTTAAAAAACAAGTTCTGGGCCGGAGAGATGGCTTAGCAGTTAAGGCGCTTGCCTGCAAAGCCAAAGGACCTTGGTTCAATTCCCTAGGACCCATATAAGCCAAATGCACAAGGTGGCGCATGCATCTGGAGTTTGTTTGCAGTGGCCAGAAGCCCTAGCATGCCCATTCTCTCTTACTCTCTCTCTTTCTCTCTCTGCCTCTTTCCCTCTCTCAAATAAATAAATAAATAAATAAATAAATATAAAATATCAAAAAACCCCAAGTTCCCAGTATCACACATTCCATATTAATATTAATATCCCTTTTCATATACAGAACAGCACACATCCTTTACCTGCCCCCCACTGCCCAGAGCTTTGAAAGAACTTTATCAGACTCTATAATGGAGAGAAAGAAAGAAAACAAAAAAGCAGGCAGGTCTCGCCAGCTGGGAACCAAATATTGCCTCAGTACCCTGGCATGCTGGCAGGAAGGTTTGGTGAGGGCAGCCAGGACCTACAGGCCCCTCTCCACCAAGTGGATCCTCAGACTCTCCCCTGGAGCGCTAATCCGAACTTCATCTTTCCCGCTCTCTCTTTCTGTTACTTACATCAATGTCTACACCACAAGTCGGCCAAAGTCGGCTTATTTTTGGTATTGAAACTTCCTTGGGAATCCACCTACCGACAATGTGACTCAGTACACCTTGCCTTGATGCTGCAATACACACACTGGTGAATTATAATGGGGCAGCTTAATGTATTCCTGTTGACCTCGGGTCCCAGCGGTTATAGCTGGTGAGTGTGTGATAGGAGATTTATAGCTACAGGATCCCTTGCTGGTCTTTGGATGTTCCTGCTTCTAGTTTCCGTGTCCTGCTTCCTGACTCTTCTGCTGTCCCTCCTCCGTTGCTGTATGCCGGAGTCCTGGTGCTTAGCAACTCCCAGTGTGAATGTGATTCTAGGTAGGAATCTCTTTACAGGAGTAATGAGATGCAAATGAGCTAATCCACTCTGATTGGGCCCTCATAACAAGTGACCAGGCTTGGGAGAGCTCAGTTTTGGTAAAGTGCTTGCCTTGCAAACAAAGAGGATCTGAGTTGGATCCCCAGAACACATGTGAAAAAATGCTGGACATGCTGGTGCATATCATTAATTCCATTGCTAGGGAGACAGAGACACAGGGATCCCTGGGTCTCACTGGCCATGCTAACCAGTCAGTGGAGCCTCACTAGGTGAGTTCCGTGAGGGACCTTGTCTCAAAGAAAAGGTAGACAGTGTCTGAGCAATGACAAGGTTGTCCCTTGGCCATACACACCTATGTAGGAGGCATCTGGACATAGAGCCATATATATGCTGAGGGAAGATTATATGAAGACCCTGAGAAAAGATGGCTGTGGGATCAGAGGGACCCACTGTGTGTTGAATCTTAACACAGGGTTCAGAGAGGCTATGAGGACAGCCCCAGGACAGAAATGGAATAGCCCTTCATTAGTGAGGTAGAGTCAGGCTGTCCACATGGAGTTTTGCTAAACACCCCTCACCTCAAATAAGTTGATCCTTTTGTTTAAACAGGAAACAGCCAGTAATTTGCATGGCTGCTCATGCTCAGAAACCTTTGCTCCTGTGTGTGCCTATGAGGAGGAAGGAAGCGAACCTGAAGTCTGCTTCTTACTGTCCTGAGCAAGTTGAAACTTACGCCTCATGCCCCTCAGCTGTCCCTGGTTAACGGTGATGTAAGGACAGGGAGACTTTGGGACTGTTTTTCCTTTTGGTTGTCATGGGTCAGGTTCCCTGGCTGGCTGCTTTTCTTGGGGGATGTAAGGGGACAGCCACAGTAAAGCCACAGTATGTGGCAAACATTTTGAGAAATTGTCATATGCTCTTAATGTGAAAAGTTTCCCAAGCTCCCGCATCAAGGATGAATGGAAGTTCTTGCAGCATGTAGGGCAGTGATGGTGTTTAATTAATTAATTAATTTATTTATTTATTTATTTTTATTTTATTAGGGGTAGCTTTCAGTGTCCACATGGCAGCCACACTACGCATACATTCTGATGGTATTTAGTGTGAAAATCATAAAACTTAAAAGGCAGAATCATCTTTGTGCAGTCCTCATGCAGTGGAAAATATTAGTCCATTTCAGGAAAGGAGACAATCCTGGCTTTTGGCCAAGACAGCTAAAGGGGTTTGTGTTCTACTCCCAGCCAACAGCTGGTCCTGACGACTTTGCATCCGCCACTTTACCTGGCTCACACCACTCCGTCCCCTTGAACTTTCTTTCCCTCCTTTCCAGGAGCAAGCTGTTCTTGGGCTGTTTCTGCTCCAGATGCCCCACCCTCATTCCATGAGGCCCACCTCACCTCTGGCTCCTTCAGCTGTTGCCAGGGCTGCAAGTGACTTCCCCAGGAGTCCGCTGGTACTTACATGGGTGCTGAGGATCTGAACTCCAGTCCTTGTGCTTGACTGACAAGTGCTTTATCCTATCAGTCCCTTGTTAGAAAAGGAGAGAGTGGTTGGTCCAGTTCCCTGCTGCAAGGGATATATAGCTGATGGAGTTACAAAGAGCTTCGACCAGTCTGCAAGGCCAGAGGAACAAGCGAAGGGTGAAAAGTCATTCAAGAATTCTAGATACTGAAGCACAGCCATCCTTGGTTATCTGAGGGGAATTGGCTCTAGAACCCCTCTTGCATACCAACACCCATAGATATGAAAGCCTCTTAGACAAAATGGCATGCTCTCTCCAAAACCTATATTCACCCTGCTGCCTGCCTTAAGTTATATCTTTTTATTATTTGCAATGCCCCATACAATAAAATTGCTATGTGAATAGTTCTTGTAACATATTGTTTAGTGACTCACAACAAGAAAGTAAGTCGGTGCGTGTTCAGTAAAGACGCAGGGATTTTCATATCTTCCGAATATTTTCACCTTGCTGCTCATTGGAGTTGGGTGAAGAAGAGAGGGAGATGCTGGGCTGCGGCTCGTCCATGCATCAACAGCCTCCACTGCCACCTCGACACCCAGACCTACCCAAACTCTTTGTTTTGAAAGCAAAGCATGAAGCTTCCAGACATTAACACGAGTGGAAAGAAAGTGAGCATTTGAGAGATCTTGGGTAAATTTTGCGCATCTTTATCGGATAGACATTGCTCCGATCAATACTGTAGAAGTGCACTGTGCTTTAGGGACATTGAGTCAGCATCACACGCATCATTGCTGTCAGGGCCTGTGGCAACCTGTGTGGCCATCGTGTGATGGGGCCTTGGTGAGGGGCCAGAGCTCTTGATGGTCCAGTGGGCTTGTTATTTTCAGGTCAGAAGCTTAAGGGTTAAGGTTTGCCAGTGGCCTGGAGTGGCTTCTTGACTTTCAGGGGCCCAGTTCCTTTACACCTTGTTTTAATTTTCTTATCAGTTTGTAGTGCTGTCCCTGTTCACAAATCAGGAGAGACAAGTCAGGCAGGAAGGCAGGCGGGAAGGGGAGTCTGCCCTCTGATGTAGTCACGTGACATCCCTGAGACATCCCTTACCTGCAGGTAAGATTGGTGAGTGATGAAGAGAGCCCTCTTGAGTGGGGAAGGAGGTGGCCTTAAAGGGGCCCACCCCTCACCTCTCCCACCCCAACCTCCACCAGGAGGCACCATTGTGCACAACACCTCTGAGCCCTAGAAACTTCCTCTGTCTCTCTGCAGAAGGTGAATCTTTAGAATATCTGGTCTCCACCTCCTTCAAGAAATAAAGAGTTGCCCAGTAAGGACTGGTGTGGCCCAGTAAGGACTGGTATGGAGGCATCATGATGATTTCAGGCCACCCACCCAGCTTATAGGTCAGTGTAGTTTGGATCTGAACGAAATGGGCAGATTTCTAAAAGCGGTTGGGGCGTTCAGAGGAGATATATTTACAGAGTGGCTAGAGCCAAATGCCAAGAGAGCCCCTGCTGGGTGTGATAGATGTATGAGTGGTTACAATTTAGAATTCGACTGTATTGAGGGTTTTGAGGTCAGCAGTCCCAGAGTCATAAAACGCCAGTCTCACTGGCAATTAGTTTGTTGGGGGCATTAAAAGTGTTCCGCAGACGGGGTGCAGCCTGAGACTGACTACATCATGGGGAAACGAATGAGCTCAGTGCAGAACGTTCACAAAGGGTTTGACACCCTGGCTGCTTGCTGCCCCTTTCTGTGTGGCAGCCAGGGAAGATTTATGTGCTGGAAAATCTTCTGCAAAGCACAGGCTTAGCCCCCTGGCCCCTGGGAGGGAGGCGGCACCATTCATTGAACCCAAGAGCCAGCTTGGCAGGATCTGGGCTCTCCCAGTTGGGGATCGCTGGCACTTTCCATGGTGGGCATGAATCTAAGGAAAAGAAAGCGCCCACATTTGACTCCATCTTCGACTGTGTGTGGCCTGTGCTGATAATTATTTGGAGAAGCGGATAAGAAGACGGGAGTGTAAATGAATGTCAATAAATAGCGGGGACTTCGCCATGGACTCCTCTTCTGCCAAAGCCCTGGTTTCTTCCTGACGTTTCATTAGTAGAACGATGTTTGATTAGTGCTGAGACATTTGATGTGCGGGATAGCCAGTGTTCCCACCCGGGAGAACTTGAAGACACAAAGCCAGCTCTAAGGCTAACTTCCGGTCATCAACGCGAAAGAAGTTCATCAAGATAACAGGAAGTTAAAATCTGGAGGCAACAGACAAAGACCCTGTAGTGAACTCTGAACCTGCACGTGGAGAAATTTGTGAGCAGCACCAAACCTGAGAGATGCGTGTCTTTTTTCTTTTCTTTTTTTTTTTTGGTTTTTCGAGGTAGGGTCTCACTCTGGCCCAGGCTGACCTGGAATTAACTATGTAGTCTCAAGGTAGCCTTGAACTCACGTGATCCTCCTACCTCTGCCTCCCGAGTGCTGGGATTAAAGGCGTGCGCCACCACGCCCGACTAAGAGATGCGTGTCTTATCCGCACACCTGCTCAGAGATGGAGTCAGGGAAACCTGTAGTCTGGCCTTGACAGAGAATATTGCTAACTAAGTAAAACAGATTACACTTTGGTGCAAGAAAGGACCTTAGAAAACATTAGTGGCCCAAACCTTCTTTTAGCAGTCATGAGGTTGAAGCCCAAGGACAGATGGGGCACAGTGGCAGAGCGAAATGAGCCACTAGGTGTCCACCCGTGTTCTGTGTTCCAGAATGTTCTGCCGTGGTCCTCGTGACACCTCCACATTGAATCCAATGTTACCCCCGTCTTGAAGGAACTGTGCATCCATTCTTTAAAACCTCAGGGTATTTACAAAACCCTCCTCTTACGGAAAATTCTGAATTTTCTATTTGAAGTCCTGAGCTAGATACCTGATAAAAGTTAGCTGAACCCTCGGCAGGACCGTGGGTGGAGCCAGAACATCTGTTGCTTCCATCTGGGCTAGCCAAGGTTTTTCTGTTGTGCCAGAAATTTCTCATGAATAAAATTCTTGGAATTCTATGGAAAACAATGAATCCATGTGTCGGATTCACGGAGGAGAACCCATTCCAGATGTGCAGCATGCTGTATTTTTAGTGGACGTGTTTTTTATTTTTTTGAGGCCAAACATGGGACTGCCTGGTGTTAGTGGAGCTTCCTTGGAAGACCAGAAGACTGTCATGCCATCCTTTCCTTGGCCCTCAGAGGCAGATGGGTACATCTCAGGGAGGAAGGATGCAAATGACTTGGCCTGGAGCCTGGGCAGGTTGTTGGTGCCTCTCTAAACCCGACTGATCTGATCCTCAAAGATCAGAAGTGGGGGAGGGAACCATGATCTTCTTCACAAGGCCTCCATACAAACACTTCATGGCACAGGGAAAGTTCAAAGATGTCATACACCCCAGAAGTCTGTGGAGTATCAGCTCATACCAAGCATTCATCTACAGGGAAAAATAGGGGTCATGTTGTGAGCACAGAATACACACACCCACTTGTGGGGCTCATGCTGTGGGTCTCGTCCCGTTCCTGTTCCCCGGGGGTCATTGGCTACTGACGTCCCAGGCGAGGGAGAGAGGAGTTGGGAGGGAAGCAGCAGGGTTCTTTCTGGCTAAGCGGGTGAATGCGATGCAAGGACACATGAACACATGACGGGGCAATGAGCACCCGGGAGACCGTCTGATGGACAGTACTCGTTTATTCAAAGGGGGGGGGTTGGGTTTATAAACACTTGGGGAAGGTTGAGATGGCACGTACAGACTATATGGCAATCGGATGCATAGTTTATGAGCTATTATCTAGACAGAGGAAGGACTAGTAACTTCAAAGCTATGGGGAAAGGATAAGGGAAAGTAGGGGGAAGGGCGGAAGAGGAGATTAACAGGAGGCTGTGATTTCAAAACTGTGGGGGGTGAGAAGGCTACATGACTTTAGCCACATGAGGGTCTCTTGGGCAGCTAGCCACAGGTCAGGAACTGTAGGGGGCAAAGTCTGACTTATGGAATGGTCAGAGCCTTTTGAGGTCTGGGGGGAGCGCCTCGCCAGTTCTGCCCACTCTGGGCGATGACAGCTCACTACACCCTACAACATAGGGAAGGCCATTACCGTCTCCAGGGACTTCCTGACAGAGGGCCAACTGCGACCCTGCAGCCCAGGGTCCCTGGCCATGTCCAATAGTTCAGGCCAGCCTCCTCACAGGTCCAGCCTGTTACTAGCAAGGCCCAACACCCACTCATCTGTTGACTTATTCTTTCTTTTCTTTCTGGTGCTGGAGGGGAGGGGGTGCAACCCAGCCCCTGGTACCTGCCAGGCAAGTGCTGTACTACAGAACCACATCCCTAACTTTTGGTTTGTTTAAGAGGAAAGTGTGCGCATGTCACGATGGAAGGTCCATCCCTTCTGTTCAATGGACACAGGTGTGGAATTACAACTGAAAACCCACAAAAGAACTGAACCAGGGACTAGAAAAGTCAAATCACAGGAAGTCACGATGACCCACATGTTCTTAAGTAGAAAAAAAGATTATAGCATTGATTTATTCTTCTCATGTGAGATCGGCCTATGATTTATGGCTCATGGGAGATTATGTAATCCTCCCGGTGTCTGGCTTATTAGAATAATATGTCTACAGATGGGTGATTGCGCCTCAAACCATGTGAAGACTTCGAGTCAGCAATGCCAACGTTCTATAATGTGATAATAATTTGCATATAATATTAAGGCTTATGAAATTCTTACATACAGTAGTTCATTTTGGCCCATCGAGAGCTGGTGGCCCTGGTCTGAATCACCCTTCAGAGTCGAAGAACTGGAGACTTTGGAAGGATAGGAATGCCCCTGGTGAACTTGACTGTGCACCCAAGCACCCAACTCCCTGAGGAAGTTTTTATCAATCGAGTTTTGACCAGGCAGGCGTCACTCCCAGACAACCTTTCCAGCCAGCTCTTGGTGAGCTCAAACCTGGGGTATGGAGGTGTTCAAGAACTTGACAGACCCCATGAGTTCAGTTAGGGTTGCTCTCATGTGCATGATCATTTATTGGATCACAAGCAACTTACCAGTGACCACGCCCCTGAAGAAAATGTCTTCCCTTCTTCCAGCAACTGTTAACTGCCGGTAGTGCCTCAGGGAGGGGTGAAACCTCGTGAGCCCCTCCCCCAACCATGATGGACTGTTGACAGGCCCACTGGAGCTTGTGCAGGTAGCCACAGCTGCTGTGAGTTCATGAGTGCGATATGGCACTTCATATCCAGAAGCACTCCTCCTGATCCTTGGGCTCTTACGTTCTTTTTGAAAAAATATTTTATTATTTGTTTTTGAGAGAGAGAGGAAGAGGCAGAGAGAAAGAGAGAATGGGCGTGCCAGGGCCTCCAGCCACTGCAAATAAACTCCAGACGCATGCACCCCCTTGTGCATCTGGTTTATGTGGGTCCTGGGGAATCAAACTGGGGTCCTTAGGCTTCGCAGGCAAGTTCCTTAACCACTAAGCCATTCCCCCAGCCTTCTTACATTCTTTCTATCCACTCTTTTGTAATGTGTCTTGAGCCTTGTAGGGAAAGAGGAAAGCACTCACTGGGAGTGGGAAAGAGATAAAAGAGTGTAATGGGAGGTTAATCTGATCAAAATACATATATGAAATTATCAGAAATTAAGTAAAATATTAAAGAATAAGGACAAACCCAGCTTCAAACTCAGATCTTCTAGTAACCTCAGGCCTAGGGCATCTTTGCTCTACCTCTGTCTCTTTTTTTTTTTTAGTCATCTCCAGATTTATCCTAATTTTTGTTGCTAAAAAGTAAAAGTAAGCAAACAAACAGGATTAGATAAAAATGGAGACCCTTGTACAGGTATTCTGAGCATGACAATAACAGTCACAAGGAAAAAGGGAAAGAGGAATTGGATGCAAAGAGCTGAGGCAGAGCTGGAGGGGCTCAGCCGCCTCCTTTCCCACTCTCATGCGTGTTTTCACACACGGGTTCACACTTCCATTCATCTCAGAAGGAAAGAAGCATATTGAGGAGGAGGAGCGAGTGTTTTCTCATGTGGGGGTGGGGATAAGAAGCTATTAACATCAACCATATTGTTTCTATTTTTGTCAATTAAACTTATTTTTTAAAAATAGGTTTATTTATTTATTTGAGAGAGACAGAGAGAGAGAGAGAGAAAGAGAGAGAGAGAATGGGCATGCCAGGGCCTCCAGCCACCTGCAAATGAACTCCAGACGCATGCACTACCTTGTGCATCTGGCTTATGTGGGTCTTGGAGAATCGAACCGGGATCCTTTGGCTTTGCAGGCAAACGCCTTAACTGCTAAGCCATCTCTCCAGCCCCCAATTAAACTTATTTTTAATTGTCCCATAAGACACAGAACTTGTTAATCTCAGTGTTTTCCTTGTGATGTATCCATATGCACATACATTCACACACATGCACACACCACACACACACACACACACACACATTGCACCATCAGGTTAAACATGGGTGAACCTTCAAACCTTATTCCTTAACTGACTACATGACCTTTTCCAGGCTGAATAGTTTTGGCTCTTTCTTTTCCCTGTGCATTCAAAGACCATCCTGCACACCACTGAGAAAGCCGACAGAATTATTTTAATTAAATCTCTGTTGTTGGGTTTCTGAATTTCCTCTGGCCCACCCTATCGTTGAAGTAATTTTGTATCACGTGAGCATGAGTATTTCTACCATGGTCCAGTTTTTCACATCTTAGGCTTTCTGCTTCCTGATGGAATGCTCCTCTTCTTCTGGTGGAAAAGCTTATTCTCTGTGAAGCCTTGTTTCCCCTTCCCCCAATGGCTACCTACTACTTAACGTATCTAGTTCAAACTGACATGGCCTAAAAGGAAAATCTCACACTCTTGTTTCATGGCAGTATGACTGCAGGCCCAGTTCCAGTTAGCTTCCACACACCACTCATTCATCCCACAAAGCCTGTACCCTACTTTGACTGTGACAGATGTGTTTGAGCCCCACTTGTAGAATGGTGATGGAACTCTAATGTCACTTCCTGACTTCATTGTATGGTTAATAGGAGCATCGGGGAATGAGGGATGTCAAGAAATTGCCTCGATGCTAGAAGCACTTACATAGGCATGAGAGAGAAAAAGAGACAAAGACCCTCAAAATGCCCAGGTATTTATTTATTTACTTATCTTGTTATATAGCCCAGGCTGGTCCAAACTTGCTATTCCCCTGTCGCAGCTTGCTGAGTGCTGGTGTCACAGGCAGACTGCAAGACACTTGCTCAAGGGTAAGCTGAAATCCAGTGTGATCAGCGCAAGAACAGTTGGGTTCAGGTCTCCAGAGGGAAGGACCTCATGTAGTCTGTTCTGAAGAGATGGGCTGAAGGGAGGGAAGAGTGCCTTCTCGAAGGAGGAAGGAATAAGCAGAGGTGGGAAAAGCATTCCGAGTCTGTGTGTTGATGAGGCGGGCGAAAGATTAAGAAATAAATGAAATCCCCTGTAAAGTAGTGCTCTTTTTCTTGTTTCTTTTGCTTGTGAATCTCTGCGTGTGTTTGTATGTGTGTGGATGTATTATGTGTGTGTGTGTGTGTGTGTGTGTGCACGTACATGTGTGCACATGAATGTGAGAGCCAGAGATCAACGTCAGGTATCTTCCTCAGTCAATGCCCACCTCAGATTTTGAGACAAGGTCTTGCGCTGAACCCACAGCTCACCAGTTATGATAGACTGGCTTGCCAGAAAGCTCTGGGGTTCCTCCTGTCCCCACCTTCCCAGAGATGTGCTGTCACACCCAACATTTACATGGGTGCTGCGGGTTAACCTCAGGTCCGCGTGCTCGCGCAGCAGTGTTTTGCCCACAGTTATCCCCCCAGCCTTTATTGTGCTCTCTTAATGAAGGTGTTGTGGCTATGTGCTTCCTTATTTTTATCTATTAATACATGTGCATGCGCACATGCGTATGTGTAGAGATGGACATGTGTGTGTATGCCTACATGTGTGTGTGTCTCCACAACGGTCCTGGGTCTCATTCTCTTAGTCCCAGGCTGGTATGACACGTTGTAAATTGTTTGATACTGAAGCGATACCATATTGGGGAAATAAGTTCTTTCGATGGACTTTGTTTGCCTATATACATTTTCCTTTGAGGTTAATCCAAGAATTTTTTTAACGTAATTTTTTTTGAAAGCCTAAAATAGCGACGTGTTAAATTAGAAAAACGTGAACACAAAGCTAGGCGCTGCATTTAACACATGACATTAATGCATGCTCCTCGGAAGAGCTGAGAAAAAAAAAAGGAAGGAATTAGCAAGAAAGAATAGAAAAAGTTCACACCCAGCCTGACCAAGCGTCTTTCCCTTAGAGGGTGTGCTTTGCTTGTGTGTTATAATCGCACACTGGGTCAGAGTCTCACTGCTGTATCCAGAGGGCAGTAGCATGCGTGTTGAGAATGATGAGGCCTCCTGCAGGCCTGGGCCTTGTTGTCAGGCTGAAAGTGTTGAGCAGAGTAGAGCTTTCTCTGTATGTACTGCATTTTTTTTTAATTTTTAATTTTTACTTATTTATTTGACAGAAAGAGGGAGAAGGAGAGAGAAAGAAGGGTGCGCCAGAGCCTCCAGCCACTGCAAAAGAACTCCAGACACATGTGTCACCTTGTGCATCTGGCTAACATGGGTCCTGGGGAATCGAACTGGGGTCCTTTGGCTTTGCAGGCAAACGCCTTAACCTCTAAGCCATCCCTCCAGCCTTTTTTTTTTTAAGTGCTGCATGTTTTATCTCAGTGGTTATTTCCCCTTCCGAATGTGATAAGGGATTAGATTTTTTCCCATGAGCGTCTACTATATTGTGCTTTGTCTTGGAATTAGAGCTTGAACAGCCAGGGAGGCTGCCTCCGGTGCAGGGTGAGACTGGTATCCTGGGTAGATGGGCTCCCCAGGATTGAGCTAGCCAGGACTGCTGTAAAGTTATTATCTTCAAGCACGGCCTTGTTCTTATGATGCCTGCTCTCCTTAACCTTACCATTTGTTTCTCATAATTGTCAAAAACCATCGCGGCACATGAGCATTGAGGAAACTGAAGACCCGTTTAGGAACCCAGTTCCCTGGAGGTTGACATTGGCCGGCTTCCTAGCTTTGGAAAAGCATGAGAGGACCATCTCCTGCTGCCCCCCGCTGCTCCAGCTGGCTCTGTGAGATTTTTTTCTATTTCAACAATTGATCACTCCCAAAGTTTCAAGAAAATTTAAGTGTGATGATTCTTGATAAACCTTGGGGATCACAAATTAGAAACAAATTTGGGCTGAGACCCTGATTGTCTATTTCACTGGAATGGGCCTAACAGAACACTCATCTGTTGCCGCAGGCATCCCTGGGGTCTTGCGGTGGGAGCACCAGGATGCATAGAAAGTGGGCTTAAAAGTTTTTTTTTCCTCTATTTTTGAAGCTTTTTTGTGCCCATATTCAGTTCATTTTTTTTCTTTTTCTTTTCCCTCCCTCCCTCCTTCCTTCCTTCCTTTCTTTCTTTCTTTCTTTCTTTCTTTCTTTCTTTCTTTCTTTTTTTTTTTTTTTTTTTTTTTTTCAAGGTAGGGTTTCACTGTAACCCAGGCTGACCTGGAATTCACTATGTCGTCTCAGGGTGGCCTTGACCTTGTGGCAATTCTCCTACCTCTGCCTCCCAAGTGCTGGGATTAAAGGTGTGCCCCACTATGCCTGGCCATATTCGGTTTCTTGAACAGGCACACTCACTTGAATCTTACAGTAGGAAATAGAATCTAGTTGGGTCTTTTCCTTGTCTGGAACCATAAGTCAACTGCTATCCCATGACCAGGACCCAAAGGATGGGTCCCCCATGGCTTTGATGATTTCTATATTCAAAGATGGTAATAACCGGGCTGGAGAGATGGCTTAGTGGTTAAGGAGCCTGCCTCCTAAGCCTAAAAGAACACTGGTTCCAATCTCCAGCGGTTCCAATCTCCAGGTCCCACATTTAGCCAGATGCAAAGTGACACAAGGGCGCAATGCTGCACTTGACCACAAGGGGGCGCACACATCTGGATTTCATTCGCAGCAGCTGAGAGGCTGCTGGCGCGCCCATCTCTGTCTTCCTCTCCCTCTCTCCCTGTCTCTCTCTGTCTCTCTCCAAAAAAAAAAAAAAAATTAAAAAAAGATGGTAATAACCACTGGAACATGGACACAGCATTACTTCTTGTTTGGGGGATGTTTGCTTAGAACTGATGCATTTCTCATAAGTTCATAAAGAATGGCCTTGGGCGTTCAGCCACTGCCCACATCAGACTACCTCACTTTTCTTGGAGCTACGGAGAAAACACCCCCACACACTGGCACACACCCATCTTAAGTTCAGGCCTTTTTATAGTAACATGGAGGTAGGCATATTAAATTATGATGCCACATTTATGCTAAGTTGGACTATTTTCTCTCTCTCTTTCTTTCTTTCTTTCTTTCTTTCTTTCTTTCTTTCTTTCTTTCTTTCTTTCTTTCTTTCTTTCTTTCTCTCTTTCTTTCTTTTTTTTAATTCTGGCTTATAAAGCAACCCCAGCCACTCTCAAACCTTGCAGCTGGCTGGAGGTTGAGAAAGAGTAGCCTTTCCATGTTAAGACCTCTGCAAACACTTGGGCAGGTCGGCAGGCGTGGAGAGAGGCAGGTGAATTGGACAAAGGAGAAAAGGCAGGCATCGAGGAAGCATGGACATCCCAAGCCAAGGCCCAGAAGTTCCTCCAGGCAGTGACCACAGACATATGCTCGTGGTGACAGTCCCTGCTTAGCCCTCCTTCCTACTCAGCCCCCCTCCACCATCGTCCCTCCATTCCATCATACTAAGAGTTCTTTCCCACGGAAGTCCTCAGACTGGCAGGCAAGGAGACCCCAAGAGCAGGCTTTGTCGCGCAGAGTTAAGAAAGAAAAGGTGATACCTGCGTCCATTGTTGGTCAAACCAGGAGCAAAACATGCAGTATGTGAGAGGTTGTCTTTGAGCAGTTAACCTCCAGGACCAATTTTTGCTGAAACAGGACTCTGAAACTATCTTTTGGCTTTGTTTAACCCCCTTCCCACACCGTAATGGGGTGCGTGTGCGTGTGTGTGTGTGTGTGCGGGTGTGGAAGTCAGAGGACAATTTTGGGGTGTCAGTTCTTGCCTTCCACCTGTTGGAGGCCCCTAGGGGCTGTTTTTGTTGATTGCCCCCCTGAAGTGCCAGATGAGCTGATTTTATAAGCTTCGGGATATTCCTGACCCCCCTCCCATTGCCTTTGGAGTTCATATGTGTGTTCGCATCTTGTGTCTGGCTTTATGGATTTACGAGGGTTCTGAGCATCTGAACTCTCTCATCAGGTTTGCACGAGTGCTTTTCTAACCACTGAGCTTTCTTCCCAGCTCCTGTGGGCATGTTCTTTTCACTTCTCTTTCTGTGGAGAAGGTGGACAGAGCTGCTTTCCTTTTGAAATAACTGATCCTGAGGCCTCGCCACTTACTGAATCTTTCCCCTCTGGTCAACTATGCAGTGGAGTCATTGCTTTTGATATTCTGGATTATATCACCTTTTCTCATCTTTTATCAATGTTCATTTTGAGAAGAAAGTAAAGATAGGAAGGGATGGAGCCCTCCTTACTGCTGGCATTTCTAAAGACCCCCCTCCCCAAATCGATCTCAATTAACTTTGATTTCTTTCTTTAGAAACCCATGTGTTGAAATAATGCTTTGCCAGATGTGAGAACGGACTCCTTTCCCGAGCAAACACACACTTGGGCCTTGCTTCAGCTTGAATAATTTGGTCCTTCCCCTCCCCCATCTTATGCTACTTTATTGGCCCAATCTTTGTTTGCAAGATATCTTCCTTTATCTTGAAGCTAGACTGATGGATAAGTTAGTATTTTTTTTTTTTGTTGCTATTGTATTCAAGATCTTTTCATTTTTATTTGCGATTCAATATTTTGCCTTATATATAACCTGGTTATTTTTTTTTGTCCAATTTCAGATATAAATCACACATTTATTCATGTGTCTTGTCATCTGAGGGCCAAAGCTAACATTACATAGTATGTTATTTTCCCCTAACCTTGCTGTGGTCCTCAGGCCCAGCAAGGAGAAGCAGCTGCTGCCAGCCTTGTCCACTGTTCTGAAAGATCAAATCATCAGACTCTGCTGTGGGAAGGGGTGGGGTGGGAGGACGGCTGCCCATCGAAATCATTCAAGGTGCTATCACTTTTGCTTTACGTGTTAACCCGACTTCACTAGGTCGGTGATGGTATGGGTTGGACTTTGAGGTATGAGAACTGAATTCATGCACTGGGTGCCGTGGGACTCAAAGAGACAGCCTTGTCATTCAGATTCCTAACACGCAGGTTGCTCACTGCCTGCCACCCGCCCTCTCCTTCTGTACTGCGACCTGATGCAGTTCCCTTTGTGAATGGGGCTGTTTTGTGTTGATAAGATGTCTTTCCCCACTTTTCTCCTGAGCTTGGCTTTCGGGCCTGAACAATCCATGTTTCCATACCTTGCTCTTTTCCAAAGTGACTTAGGGGTTCTAATGAAGTCAAGGCCAAGGGTTAGCTGAGCCCAGACATCCAGCCACCCTGCTGAGGGCTAGCCAGGCATGGAGTTCCTTCCTAACACACACTAGAGATCAGCCCATGAGCATAAGAAATCAGTGCGCTTGGGAGACCAGGGAGACACCGGCTCTGGGTTGGTGAGATGGAGTCGGGGGAGGTGGGGGAGGTTGGAGGGGTGCTTCCGGAAACTGTGTGATCCTGATAGTTCTGAGGAGGGAAGGAGGGTCCCGTGTCACAGGCTGCTGTGAAAGGCCATCCTGTTGAATGGGAGCAGTCTTACCATTTAAAAGGGCAACTCAGCAACAAAGAAGTTCAACTCAGAGAACAAGAAGATAGTGCTAACCTTTTTGGGGTGTGTGTAACTTTTGGGGTGTGTGTGTATGTATGTGTGTATGTATGTAGGTGTGGTGTGCATGCAGGTATGTATGCATGTTTGTATGTGTGTGGGTGCCTGTGTGTCTGGGTGTGCATACACCCACGTGTGCATGTGCATGTGTATGGGATGCCACAGGTCAGCATCAAGGCTCTTGAGAGAGAGAGAGAGAGAGAGAGAGAGAGAGAGAGAATGGGCGCGCCAGTGGTCTCTCAGCCGCTGTGGATGAACTCCAGATGCGTGCACCCCCTTTTGGGCAAGTGTGGCATTGGGTCCTTGTGTCGCTTTGCATCTGGCTAAATGTGGGATCTGGAGAATCGAACGGGCATTCTTAGGTTTGGCAGGCAGGCGCCTTGACCTCTAAGTCATCTCTCCAGCCCTCTCCAACTTATTTATTTATTTATTTTTTTGATTTTTTGAGGTAGGGTCTCACTGTAGTTCAGGCTGACCTGGAATTCACTATGTAGTCCCAAAGTGGCCTCGAACTCATGGCGATCCTCCTACCTCTGCCTCCCGAGTGCTGGGATTAAAGGTGTGCGCTACCACGCCCGGCTCCACCTTATTTTTGAGACAGAGTCTCTTGCTGAACCTAGTGCTCACTGATTCTGCTAGGCAGGCTTTAGCCATTTAGCCCCCGGGGATTCTCCTGTCTCCACCTCCCCAATGCTGGGATTATGGGTGTGTGCCACTCCACATGCCATTTTATGTGGGCGCTGGGAATCTGAACTCATGTCTTCTTGCTTGGGCAGCTAACAGTGTGCCCACAAGGTCATCTTTTCAGCCCCGTGGGTATGACTTTAAACACATTTCCCAAACCAAAAAGTGAGCCCAAGGAGCCAGAAGGGGCAGTGATAACAAACACCTGTGAATCTCACTAACAACCTGGCCAGCTCCTTCAGGTGGGGAGTGGACGCCTCATTGACCCTGAAGTTACATTAACAACAGTGTGACCCCATCAGCATGTGCTTCTCCAGAGTTCCATGCAGCAGTGCTGAGCAGGCCCAGGGAATAAAATAGATATGAGCTGAGCTGTCGCATAGAGGTGTGTGTGTGTGTGTGTGTGTGTGTGTGTGTTCTAGAAACCAAAACTGGATTGACTCGTAATTGCTCCGCATAGTGGCTGTGCAATATATCATTCGGAGTGTTTGAAATTTCCAAATCAAATGTGCCTTTGCAGATCTCACTCTAGAATATTCACACAGCCATAGGCTATCTGCTTGTTTGACTTCAAAAACCACAAGAAAACTATTCAATCACGACAACTTTCTATTTTCTTCTCACGAATCATGTAGAAGAGCAAAGATATTAATAGAAAGTAAGGAAAGGAAAAAAAAAAAAATTATTCGCTGATCCAGATATTTTAAACATCTTGGTATTTGGAGGCATCTGGGTAATTCAGTTTTTTTTTTTTTTTTTTTGGTTCATTTATCATCCAGATGTTTGCCATCATAGAAGCCCCCACTGGAAGCTTTATTCAGTTAATAACATAGAGGGGGGGGGAAGCTGTATCTTTGTCTGATTGTCCTTTGGTGTCCCGTCTCCCCTCACTCTTCTTCTCAGATCTTCTCCTCCCACTCTCCTGGGACGGGGCATTCCTGCCAGATGCCTAGGTGTGAGCCTTCACGTTTTTTTTTTTTTTTTCATCTTTATGACCATTCTGCGCCCTGTCTGACTGAATTATACATTGCATTTGTCAAATAATGACACATGCAATTGGATGTCTTCTAAGACCTTTGAAATTCAACTTCCTTGCATGGAGATTAAAGTGGGTATTATCTGCCCTGCCTCAGCAAAGACTGGGAGGCTTCAAGACCTATAAGCCAAGGCTATTTTTTAGGCTGGGCAGCTTCAACTCTCATGGTGTGGACAGAAGAAAGCCAAGGTACTTTTTATTCTTGCCGAAAGTAGAAAAGCGTTGTCAAAACTCCCTAAAATGGAGTCGTCTAAAAGTTAGAGATGGCTGTGGAACCCGCGGCTGTCCTTGGGCCGTCCTGAGTGTGTGTTCCTTTCTTTGGGCATCCAGGAGGCGTTATCAGTGGTGAGTGAGGACCAGTCACTATTTGAGTGTGCGTACGGAACGCCCCACCTGGCGAAGACGGAGATGACCGCGTCCTCTTCCAGTGACTATGGCCAGACATCCAAGATGAGCCCACGAGTCCCTCAGCAGGACTGGCTGTCTCAACCCCCAGCCAGGGTCACCATCAAGATGGAATGCAACCCTAGCCAGGTGAATGGTTCCAGGTAAGAGATGCTGGCTTTGCTTCTCGCTCCTCTCCTGTCTAACTATCTGCTGCAGGGGAGCAGTGCACAAGTCCTTTGCTCTGTTGTCAAGATGGTTTCAGAAAGTGAGGCAGGCCACTGCTTGGGTGACATTGGACCCTTCTCAGAACAATGTGTTCTCTAGTGGTTTGTCCTAGGACGGAGGCTGTAAACTTGGTAGTATATTTACCAAGAGCTGTCTCTTTGAAGACATGGCATTTAGTTTTGTTTCAATTTGGCATGAGGGCCAGGAGGGGGATGGGCCTTGTTCACATATGGCAGAATTCATTTCTGTGGTTTTATTGCCTGGAAAATATTGCTGTCTTTTTAAAAATTTTTATTTATTTATTAGAGACAGAGTTAAAGAGAGAGAGGGAGAGTGAGAATGGGCATGCCAGGGCCTCAGGCCACTGTAGACGAACTCCAGACATGTGTGCCCCCTTGTGCATCTGGCTTATGTGGGACCTGGGGAATTGAACCAGGGTCTTTAGGCTTTGCAGGCATGTGCCTGAACCATTAAGCCATCTTGCCAGCCCTTTTTTTTTTTTATGGAGGGAGAGTGTCAGCTAGTGGCCAGATAGTGTAGCATGTCTAAGCCATTTGACTTTGCTACTGAGTCTACTTTGTTCCCATCCTTGTCTTCTGTCCCTGCTTTCTCTTCATGCAAGTTTTTTTTTTTTTAATTTGAGATAAAGAGAGAGAGGAAGAGGCAGAGAGAGAATGGGCACACCAGGGCCTTTCAGCTGCTGTGAACAAACTCCAGATGTGTGCACCCCCTTGTGTGAATGTGTGACATTGTGCACTTGTGTCACTTTTGTGTCTGGCTATATGTGGGACCTGGAGAATTGAACAAGCGTTCTTAGGCTTCACAGGCAGGTGCCTTAGCGGCTAAGCCATCTCTCCAGCCCATGAACATTACTTTTGTCTCCAGTATGCTGAAGGCCAGCTCCAGGGTGTCCCACAGTTGCTGTTTCCTGAGGTTGTCATCTTAAGGTGTCTGTCAACTGAGACTGCATTCTTAACTGCTCCAATGTCCCCAGTACTCCAAAGCTGTCATGACCTGGAGTTTTTGAAAAGTGGCGTTAATTTACCTTATGATGCTCTATCCCATTCGTATCTGGGGAACAGGATGGAAAACCTCCGAGCAAAGAGAGGACCATTTGTTTGACAGGTTCTATAATTTATATCCCTACACGAAGCCATGAGAACATGGGGCTGGGCAGATGGCTCAGACATGAGGACCTGAGTTGGGATCCCCAGCACCCTTGTAAAATGCTGGTCATTTGGGCATACAACTATAATCACAGCGCTGGGGAGGTGGAGATAGGAAACCCTCGGGGCTCCCTGACCTGCTAGTCTAGCTGAACAGATGAGCTCCGGGTTAAATGAGAGGCCTTGTCTCAAAAGAACAAGGCAGAGGGCTGGAGAGATGGCTTAGTGGTTAAGGCACATGCCTGCAAAGCCTAAGGACCCTGGTTTGATTCTCCAGGTCCCATGTAAACCAGATGCACAAGGGGGTGCAAGTGTCTGGAGTTCATTTGCAGTGGCTGGATGCCCTGGCATGCCTATTCTCACTCTCACGCTCTCTCTCTCTCTCCCTCTTTCTGTCTCTAGTAAATAAATTAAAAAATAAAATCTTTTTTTAAAAAAAGAACAAGGTAGAGAGCTATTGAGGAAGATATCCAGCATCAATCTCTGGCCTCCACATCCTCCTGCATGTGCATGTTCTGTCTCTTTCTCTCTCATCAAAAGTACAGTTCTCATTTCCTGCATACAAAGCCCCTTCATATCAGGTAGCTTGTTGATCCCCTAACCAAATACATGGGGATGGCCTGTCCCCACATGATAGATGGGGAACCCATGAGTAGGTGTTTGTGGGCTCACCCCGAATCACCACCTAAAGGGACTCAGCGGGGTGGGGCTTGGGAGATGATGGCTCAATGGTTAAAGGCACTTGCTTGCAAAGCCTGCTGGCCCAGCGTCCAATTCCCCACTGACCCATGCAAAGGTGAATGGGTCATTGTTCGCAGAGGCAAGAGACTAACACACAGGCAAATAAATTCAATAAAATGTTTTTTTTTTAAAAAAAAAAAAAAAAAAAAGACATGGAATTTGGGTCTTGGACTCTCCACACTCGCAACATTTTCCACCCTGCAGCTATCAGAGGGCCTCTTTGTTATGTTTATGCTTTGATGCTAATTATGTCGACCTGCCAAGTTGTATAAGTACTGGAAAACTGCGTCAGCTGCTGGTGTGTGTTAACCAAGGTGCCAAGTCACAGTGCAGCAAGGCTGTGGGGCCACGTCGGGAGGTGGGTGATGCTGGGCTGGTCTGGACTCTGAGAAGTCTCATTTCTATGTGCATCTCAGCATCTTACTTTAAAAAAAGAAAACAACTCGTATATATATATATATATTTTTTTTTTTTTGTCAAAGACAGGGTCTCACTGTGTAGCCTAGACTGGCCTTCGACTCACTGTGTAATCAAGGATGATCTTGAACTTCTAGTCCTCCTGCCTCCAATTGCTGAGGGCTGGCATTATAGGAGTGTGCCACCACACCTCACTTCTCTTTTCCTTGAAGGTGGGAATAGCATATTGACTCCTGCTATGCTGAGTCACTTAGGTGGAATTCCAGGCTGGTACGTCTTGTTCACATTAAGAGTTGAGTTCCCGGGGCTGAGGCAACGGCTCACTCAGTGAGGCACTTGTGTCCCAGAGTTCACATCCCCAACACACTTGTCATGGCCAGGTGGGTGTGGTGGCCTGCTGGTCATTTCAGCACTCAAGAGATGGGGATGGATGATCTCTGGGGGCAAGCTGGTCTAGACAGTGAACTCTGGGCTCAACTGAGAAACCCTGTCTAAATAGACATTGCTCAAGGAAGATATCCAATGACCATCTCTGCCCCCCCCACATGCACTTCCACACACAGACATACACAATCACACACACATACACACACACACACACACACACACACACACTCACATACACTCATGTGCACACACAAGTGAGCACCCACACATATGCGCACCTACAGACATGCAAACAAACATGCATAGACATATATATGAAAGACAGACTAAGGAGAGAGAGATAAGAGAGAGAGAGAGATGAGAGAAAGAGAGAGAGAGAGAATGTTGAGCTGCAGGAATTCTGAAAGGACCTTGGCAGAAAGGGCAAAATGTAGAATGCAGAATACCAAAGGTCTAGGAAGTTATTTCAGTAAATGTTTTGCTGCTAGAACCTGTGCACACAGTGGGACGTGCTGCCCATCATTAGTGGTATCTGCTTCTGAGACTTGAAGACGCAGCGTCACCTTGCTCTGCTGTATGCGACACGGCTCCCGTGGAAGGGTTAGCCGAACAGCCATGGAAGCACTGAGCGGGTTGCATTTTGGATGATTCATGGGACCTCATGCCCGAGCACCCTCAGGGTGGCAGCCCTTCGAGCAAGATGCACCCTAAAGTTTCCTTCTTCCGAGGGTGATTTCTACCCACGGGAAGTGCAGCTGTGGGGAGGGGTGAACACTGAGAGAGGAGAGAAAGGCCTGTGGCCAAGGGACCCAGTGGTGACTCCCCGCTGGTGTGCCTGTCCCCAGCTACAGGAAGCCCAGGCTGGACGGAGCAAACGTCTGAAAGGAGAGCAAGCGAGAAGGTGAGACTAGCATGGGGAAGGAGGTGTGCCTTGTTCTTATGGAGCTACTGGGAATCTCAAGACCAGTGTTCTGGTCACCCAATAGCAGCAAACTCTCCGTCTCTTCACGTGGCCTGTGCTTCCCTTGATCTGTGGCTCACGTCCACTCCCCCAACTGGACATCGTGGGGTGGCCTTTCCAGTCTACGGTGGTGCCCTAGGATCTCAGGATGGGACGACCTTGATCTCAAGTCTCCAAGAACAATGTGAGGGCAGATTCAGGCAGGTTCTCCATCCAGTGGGAGACCAGGGAGGCTCTCTGGGGATCCTCTGAGGAGGTGAAAAGGCTGGAGCTTGCCAGGGCTCTCTTTCGAGGAAAGGATTCCTGCCCGTGTCCCTGCTCTGTAGAGAAGCCCCTGTACTTCCAACCTCCCGGGGCTCCAACACCACCTTGCATCCTCCCGCCATAGGGTTTTTTTTTTTTTTTTTTTTTTTTTTTTTGAGGCAAGCCCAACAGTCTGGCCATTTTTTATGAGAGAGAGAGAGAGAATTGGCATGCCAGGGCCTCCAGCCACTGCAATCGAACTCCAGATGTGTGCGCATGTACAACCTTGCACCCATCTGGCTTACATGGGTCCTTAGGCTTCACAGGCAAGCACCTTAAGTGGTAAGCCATCTCTCTAGCCCCCACCATAGATTTTTTTTTTTTTTTCTGGATGCAGATAAAGTCTTGAAGTGAACGGTGATATTCTGGGGCAGATAGAACCGGAGGACATCAGCCACACATCTCACTTGCTTTCCCCATATGTGTGGGCTGTGGTCTGGGAGGAAGATGACGCCCAGGGTGAGATGAGTCAACCTTCTTGGTTCCGGAGGATACCCACAGGTGTCTCTGGAATATGGAGGAAAGGTGGAGATTGGAGAGTGAGGGAGTCTTCTCCCCAGAGCCTGTCGCACTCGTGACATCCAGCAGTGGCACAGATGTCAGCCAGTTCCCACACTCCATCATTCCCTAGCCCGAGAGTGTACTGTGGGATGCAAAGTTTGGCAGATATGAGACCCTCCTTGTAAAAGGGAGCATTCGTTAACTGGACCCGGTTTTCCTCAGTGCAGCGACCCTTGGGTTTGTGGGGATTCCTGGATGTTAATCAGCTTCTCCAGAAAAACAGACCTCTAGGGTCCTTGAATATTTTAAACCCTTTATATTAAGGACTTGTCTCTTACAGTTGCAGGGACTGGTGAATCTCTGATTTGTAGGCAGGCTGGCAGCTCAGGCACGATTTCTGTGCTACAGTCTTGAGGCAGAATTTCTTCTTCCTACCAAAAAAAAAAAAAAAAAAAATTCAGATTTTGTTCTCTAAGGCCCACTTGATTAAACAAATCACTCTTAGTGAAGATCAACTGATTGTAGGCACGAGCCACATCTGAAAAATCCCTTCATGCACAGACCAGCTTTCAATACAGTCATTGGGGTGATAGTAGCCCAGACATGCTGACCCAAGAAACTGACCACCATGCTGAACACTCCCAGGACCTCCATGATGATGGGCAGGGCATGGAGTCATTCAGTTTCCTCGTGCACAAACCAGCATGCCCCGGGAAAGCAGATTCCCTGTCACGCAGAGGCTCGGCCTGGGAAGGCAGGAAGGCGTGGGAGTCAGGATCAAACCCATGCACCGGCTTTGAGAGGAGGGAGGGACCTCTGGTGGAATGCTGCAAAACCTCAGCCCTAACGTGCTTACAAGCTCCTGAAATGAAATACAAGTGGCAAAGCACAATCGGTTGCCGTTCTAATGGTTTCTATAAAAAATAATAAGGCAAAACAAGAGAGAAAGGAGCCACCACTCTGTAAGCCAACAGGGAAGCCTTTGTGGGTTTGGCTTGGCCACAGCAGCATTCTTGCAGACATGAAGCTAATTGCACGTCGCCTTGTAGGCACAGCGTATCAGTTTGCAGCTTCGGCGGTCCGTGGCGATCCTGCCTCTCCCCTTTCTTCACTTTAGCCTCACATGCAGTAAACCTCCTGAGGGTTCACTCAAATAGGAAGCTGGTGTTGTGAAAAACTCAAACCAGCTGTTCACCCTCCATGCAAAGAACCTTCTGGGGTGCCAGTGCCTAATTCTGATGCCCCAGGCCTCTGTCAGGCCACACTGCTCCCCTGTTTGTGCGGGGGTACACAAGTCTCACTTTAGAATGGCAAGACCAGCCAGAGGTACTCTCAGGCATGGCTAAACCAAACTGAAGCTATGGACAGACAGTGGGCTATGCTCAGTGTAAGCTGTCTCCCTAGCTCTTCACATTCCCCAGCCAAGCCAGCCCGAGCAAAGGCAGGTGCCTCTAGCAGCTCCTTCACCTCCCATCCTTGATGGCAATTCTCTGTAGCCCTCCTGAGGACTAACAGCCACTGGAAGCTCATGAATTGAGGACCCGTGCTGAGTGTCCTACTCCCAGCCCAGTCCCCAAGCCACCTAGAGCCATGAACTCATCAGTTATGTTGGGTGAGGGGTCTTCTGGGTTGACAGTTCTCAAAGTGGGGTCCTGGGACCAGCACCTGCGAGCTTGCACTCTCCGAGTAGATTCTCAGCTTCTTAGTCAGAAAAGACGTGGTCTGGTGACTGGTGGCGGTTTTAAGGAGCTCTTCTGGGAATTCTGATGCTCCAAAGACAGAGGCACCACTTTGCTGCACCTTCTGTGGGGAGCAGCCAGGACACACGTCGTGAGCTGACAAAGCACGGTGGCTGGAGGAGGGTGGCTTGCAGAACTAGTGAGCTGGGTTGCAGGTAGGAGTTTCCTTGCCTGGCAGGTCTGTCCACCTGAGTGGGACAGCAACCTTCTTTCCTCCCCAGGGGGAGCTTTTCCCAACAGCCTGAGCGGTGGGAGAAGGTGTTCATCTGGCTGTGCCTCTCTGTGTGGCCTAGGAAGGGGATTCATCACGTGACCTGGGAAGGAGCGTCACTACGTGACCTGCCTCACTCCAGACCTGGGTCAGAAAACAAGATGGTTTGGATGCATTAGTGTAGTTTGCTGGTTTCCATCTATCCTTCCTTTGCTTGCTTTCTTTTCTTCCTTTTTCACCCTTTCTTTTTTTCTTTCTCTCTTATTTCTTTCTTTTTCATTCTTTCTGTTTCCTTTCTCCCTCATTCTCTATATCTCTCTTGCTTTCTCTCTCTGACTTTTCTTTCTTTCTTTCTTCTTTTCTCTTTCTTTCTTCTTTCTTTTTTCTTTCTTTCTTTCTTTCTTTCTTTCTTTCTTTCTTTCCTTCTTTCTTTTTTTTCTTCCCTCTCTCTCTCTCTCTCTCTCTCTCTTTCTTTCATGTGGTTTAAGACCCAGGCTGGCCTCATACTTACTATGCAGATTATGATAGCCTTGAACTTCTGATCCTTCTATTTCCACTTCCCCACTTCTGGGGTTACAAGCATACGGCACCACAGCCAGTTTATGTGGTGCCGGCATGAACCCAGGCCTCCATGCATGCTAGGCACTCTCCCAGCTGAGCTGTATCCCCAGCCCTTGCATGAATTAAAAACATGCCATCAGAAATATGAGAAAGATGATAGGAAACAAGATGGGTCATCTACGTGGGCTCTGGGGCTAAAACTCATGTCCTCATGCTTGAGCTTCAAGCATTCTAACCCTCTGAGCCATCTCCCCAGACCTTGGAGGCGCTCCTGATGTTTGAGGATAGAGTCAAAGGATACTGCCGACATTGTGTGGTCCACAGGACAGACCTCCCCATCCAAAGAACAGTGTGACACAGCGTGGAAGTGGGATGCCTGACCCACAACAGCCTTCTGTAGGACTCAAGCTGATTCACAGTGCATGCTCACTGTAGTGAAGATGGGCTATGGGAGCACACGGTCTCTGAGAGATGACAAGGTCCTGAGAGAGCTGCGACTCATAACCCAAGTATGAGAGATGCTCAAAACAGGAGTGAGGTGTGATCTACTCCAGGGACTCAGGGTGAGGTGTGATCTACTCCCGTGATACAGGAGTGAGGTGTGATCTACTCCAGGGACGCAGGGTGAGGTGTGATCTACTCCAGTGACACAGGGTGAGGTGTGATCTACTCCCGGGACGCAGGGTGAGGTGTGATCTACTCCCGTGATACAGGAGTGAGGTGTGATCTACTCCAGTGACACAGGGTGAGGTGTGATCTACTCCCGGGACGCAGGGTGAGGTGTGATCTACTCCAGTGACACAGGGTGAGGTGTGATCAACTCCCGGGACGCAGGGTGAGGTGTGATCTACTCCCGTGATACAGGAGTGAGGTGTGATCTAGGGACGTGAGGTGTGATCTACTCCCGGGACGCAGGGTGAGGTGTGATCTACTCCAGGGACGCAGGGTGAGGTGTGATCTACTCCCGTGATACAGGAGTGAGGTGTGATCTACTCCAGGGATGCAGGGTGAGGTGTGATCTACTCCCTGGACGCAGGGTGAGGTGTGATCTACTCCCGTGATACAGGAGTGAGGTGTGATCTACTCCAGGGACGCAGGGTGAGGTGTGATCTACTCCCGGGACGCAGGGTGAGGTGTGATCTACTCCAGGGACGCAGGGTGAGGTGTGATCTACTCCAGGGATACAGGAGTGAGGTGTGATCTACTCCCGGGATGCAGGGTGAGGTGTGATCTACTCCAGGGATGCAGGGTGAGGTGTGATCTACTCCCGGGACGCAGGGTGAGGTGTGATCTACTCCTGGGACGCAGGGTGAGGTGTGATCTACTCCAGTGATGGAAGGTGAGGTGTGATCTGCTCCAGTGACGCAGGGTGAGGTGTGATCAACTCCCGGGACGCAGGGTGAGGTGTGATCTACTCCCGGGACGCAGGGTGAGGTGTGATCTACTCCAGTGATGGAAGGTGAGGTGTGATCTACTCCCGGGACACAGGGTGAGGTGTGATCTATTCCCAGGACGCAGGGTGAGGTGTGATCTACTCCAGGGACGCAGGGTGAGGTGTGATCTACTCCAGGGATGCAGGGTGAGGTGTGATCTACTCCCGGGATGCAGGGTGAGGTGTGATCTACTCCCGGGACGCAGGGTGAGGTGTGATCTACTCCTGGGACGCAGGGTGAGGTGTGATCTACTCCAGTGATGGAAGGTGAGGTGTGATCTGCTCCAGTGACGCAGGGTGAGGTGTGATCAACTCCCGGGACGCAGGGTGAGGTGTGATCTACTCCCGGGACGCAGGGTGAGGTGTGATCTACTCCAGTGATGGAAGGTGAGGTGTGATCTACTCCCGGGACACAGGGTGAGGTGTGATCTATTCCCAGGACGCAGGGTGAGGTGTGATCTACTCCAGGGACGCAGGGTGAGGTGTGATCTACTCCAGGGATGCAGGGTGAGGTGTGATCTACTCCCGGGACGCAGGGTGAGGTGTGATCTACTCCAGGGATGCGGGGTGAGGTGTGATCTACTCCAGGGACGCAGGGTGAGGTGTGATCTACTCCAGGGACGTGGGGTGAGGTGTGATCTACTCCAGTGACACAGGGTGAGGGTGTGATTCACTGCAGTGTGGCAGGGAAAGAGAGCCAAAGAGATCTGCCATTGGTCACCATTTCTATAACATGCCGTCATATCCAACCTTTTGACATTATGACAGGACATTTTCATCCACAAAGTTTATGTTTGAGAAGCACACAACAGAGTGGTAGGGAACATCACAGAAATATCCTCTTAATGTTTTAACTAAGTTTGCAGTGTTTTGTTGAGCTGCTGTCATAGCTACTTTGGGCCAGAGGCTGGATGAACCTGAGGGTTTTAGGATACAAAATCCCATCGCGTTCCGAAGGTCTACCTTGCTCAGGTCCACCTGTCATTGGCCTCAGTCTCCAGTCCATTGTTCCTTTCTCCACGTTCCCACTTAGCTGGGCATCTTTGCTCTGCTAGAGGGATAGCAGAGTCCTCTCTAGGGAACAGACACACAGGAACATTCTTTCACTTGTCTTCTGAGAGGTAACAAGTTCAGACTGCATTTTTTTTTACATGGGTAGTATGTGTGGTTTGGTGTGTACGTGTGTGTGTGTGTGTGTGTGTGTGTGTGTGTGTGTAGATGCACTTACTCACAGGCTCCTGGAGCCCAGGGGAGAACACTGGGTGCTCTTCTGTTCCTGTTCCAGGTACTTCTTTGAGACAAGGTCTCTTTCAGCCAGGGGAGTCATGGTTTTTCCCAAGCTCCAGCAATTCCCCAGTCTCTGCTCCCCACAGGACTGGGGTTCAT
Organism: Orientallactaga sibirica; assembly: GCA_036365145.1. Taxonomy (NCBI): domain Eukaryota; kingdom Metazoa; phylum Chordata; class Mammalia; order Rodentia; family Dipodidae; genus Orientallactaga; species Orientallactaga sibirica. Next base: position 2,252,764 of record JAEOAD010000052.1, on the reverse strand, counting down.
AGACATGTGTGGCCATGCCAGCTGTTGACATGGACCCTGGAGGATTGGACTCAGGCACTCTCAGGCCCTCTTGCTTATAGAAAACCTTCTTAAGTGCCGAGCCTCCTCCCCAACACTGGATTACAGTTTGGTTTCTTGAATATATTCAGGTTTTAAAATAATCTTCTTTCATCTCATTTTGTCTCAGCAGTGCACCTACCTATGTGTTCAACCTCCCATGAACTTTACATGGTGTCTCCCACTGGAGCCATAATTAGTTAATTTATTTATTAGTCTATTTATTTATTCTTTAACTTGGGTGAGACAGAGAGAGAGAGAAAAAACACAGAGAGAGAGAGAGAGAGACAGAAAATGGGCATACCAGTAGCCTCTCAGCTGCTGTGAATAAACTCCAGACGTTTATGCCCCCTTGTGGGCAAGTGCGGCATTGCGCCCTTGCATCACTTACTTGCCTGGCCAAATGTGAGACCTGGAGATCGAACAGGCATTCTTAGGTTTTGCAGACAGACACCTTAACTGCTAAGTTATTTCTCCAGCCAAGTCTATTTATTTTTTTTGTGTGTGTGTGTGTGTGTGTGTGTGTGTGTGTGTGTGAAGATATACTAATGCCACAGCACTCATGTGGAAGTTAGAGGAAAGCCTCTGGTGTTGGTCCTCACCATCTACCTTGCACTGCAGGTTCTCTTTGTTGTTTGGCACTGTGTATGCCTGCCAGCTTCCAGGGATTCTCCTGTCTGCACCTCCCATCTTGTCATAGGAGCACTGGGATTATAGGTGCCTACCATCATGTCCAGCTTGACATGGGTTTGGGGATCCCAACTCAGACCTTCATGCTGGTGCAACAAGTGCTTCACCTACTGAAACACATCTCCCACTCTGGAACTACATCTTAAACGAAATACTTGGGGTAAGGAGACCCACGGGTGGACGGTTTCATTGACCCTGGTAAAGACTTGTCAGGATAAATTACAGCTGATAATTTCTGCCTCAGATATCACTGTGTGTATTTGTGATTTGCTGTTGTGTTAGAAAGGATGCTTTGCCCAGCTTCTAAAACAGGATGTGTTCTTAGCTGCAGAGCTTGGAGTACCAGCCCTCCCTTATGTTATTTTATGTGCAACACAATGCTCACCATTAGAAAGCCATTCACAGGGTTGGGTCTCTCTCCATGCCTGTTTATTGTAACTCACTTGGGTTTGATAGCGCATATATTTTCTCACTTTTCCTGTCGGACCTTGTGCATTATTTGGGGGCAGTGACATTTATAGGGATTAATTACATTTTCTCCTTTCTGCCTCAGGGCTCTGACTTGGATTGGCATGAAAAGTACCTCCTAATTAAGCTTGGCCACCCTCCAGGATGCGGGTGGCACAGCGTTGGGAGGTTTGCACACGAGCATTTTTCCGGACTGTATTAATGGCGCGTGCCTTAGTTAGCTCAGGCTGCTGTAACAAAAATACCCAAGCCTGGCTGGCTTATAAACAGCAAAGGCTGAGAAGTCCAGCTTCAAGGCTCTAGCTAACTTGGTGTCCTCACACGACACAAGGGACTCTGGACTTCTCTTTATAACGGTGTTAATCCCATCTTGAGGGCTCCATTCTCGCATTCTAATAATCCCCCAAAAGCCCACCTCTTAACTCCCATCATGGGGTTAGCCTTCAGGAGGGGCCACATCTGTAGTCTGCAGCAGTGAGGTCAACTAATGGTGGATTCCACCTTCTGTGTGTGGGGCCTGGGGTGTTTGCCAAGGTCAGCCCACGGAGAGAGGGCAAGGTTAGGAAGGAGGGACACAGGGCTCTGCTATGACCCCCAGCTCACTTTCCCTCATTCCTTCTCCTCAGCATCTTTGTCCCCTTAGGAAGTCCAGTCCATGGGCGTGATGTCATAGAAGAACTCACAAGGGCCGAGCTCCTTGTTAGGGTATTGGTGACATCTCTTGGGTCACCAAAAGGGCTGTCAGTGGGGAGAAGGGGACCTGCTATGACATTTTCTGTCTTCAAAGTGAAGTTGTTTCTCTTAACCAGCATGTTCCTATCCTGTTCTTCACATAAAAACGCAAAGCTCCAGAATTGTTAGTCAATTATTTCTTTCCTTTCTGAAAACAGAAAGCGTTTCAAACAAAACTAAAAGGAGCCCAAAAGTCATAAAAGATGCCACACCTGATCTTCATGCAACTGCTTGCGGGAGTCTTATTCCCTGGAACATTCTAGTTCCAAATGATGAAACCCAAATTTCGCCTTTCCCTCCCGTTTTCAAGACGTAAATCCAACATGGTCTTGTTGATAGCCATTTTCAGCATATATCTCATAACTTTCCCAAGGAATTTTCAAGTCCCTTTTGGGAACAAAGACCTAACTGTTGGCAAGTTAGTTTTTAATTAATTTTGTCTTCAGCTGCCTCAGAGAAGGGGGGAAGGAGCAGGGTTGTTGGGAAGAGGCAGAAATTCCAGGTGTAAGAGAATATTTAGCAAGGGTAAAAATAACACACAGCTGTGAAGACAAACATGCATGGTTTCGGTTTGAGCTGGAGTTCTACATGAATCACGCCAGGCCCCACCCGCCACTAGGGCAGCAGCTTTTCCACTGCCTCTGATTCAGAAATAAAACAGACCCACAAATTACCCTGGAGTTTGCCAGACAATCCCCTCCTTGTCTGGGGTCCTAAAATACCTTTTGTGGGACTTACTCCCATCCACGCCAAGAAACTTGATTAGGAGGTGGTCTGCCTGATTAACACTGGAGCATGGGCTTTTAGAAGCCTGGCGGAGAAAGCCACCTGAGGCAGGACCTGATTGGCACTCAGGTGGGACCCAGGCTTGGAGTGCTGGTCCCCAGCCAGCCTCCCAGGGTGGAAGGGTTCCTCTTGTGGAAGTGACCATTGCCCCTTAAGGCAGAGTTGCAGAAGGCAGGCTTTCTACCCTTCACGCAACCTCAACACCACGTTCTCCTTCTGACTACGGAATCACCCTGGGAGATGCAGACAGCATTCAGAGTGACAGTGAGGTTCTATTGAACAGCCAAGAGCTGAAGATCAGATTGTAGTTAACACAAGCTTGCTACGCTATAGAAGTTCACTGAGATGTAGTGAAGAACCAGGTGCCAGCACACACACACACACACACACACACACTCACACTCACGGAAACAAACTCACACACATAATCTAGAAATGAGGAGGATGAACTTCAAGAGATGATTCATTCAAGGTCAACCAAGGTCAGCATGGGTTTTTCTAATTCTTTTTAAAAAGATATTTATTTATTTATTTATTTATTTATTTATTTATTTATTTATTGCAAGCAGGGAGAAGGGGGCAGAATGGGTGTTCCAGGGCCTCTAGCTGATGCAAACAGACTCAAGATGCATGCACCATTTTGTGCCTCTGTCTTTCCATAGGTACTGGGGACTCAAACATTGGTCTTTGGGCTTTGCAGATATGCACCTGAACTGCTAAGTCATCTCTCCAGCCTGGGTTTCCTAATTCCAAGGCGAGGGGCTTCCTATTGTAGCACAGCTGTAAAGGAAAGGAGCCCAATGTTCAGTTTTAATGACACTAAGCAGGTACACTCTTAGAGCCAGGGACCCTACAGGTGAGCTTGGCAGGTGGGTACACCAACTGCTTAAAGGCAGAGACACCAGCCCTGACACCAGGGGAAGCAGAAAACGTAACAGCATGGGAAGGATGGTGTGGGAGACGCTGCCTGAGGGCAGGGGTGTGCAGTTACAATGCAGGCCTTGGCCACTTGAGCATGTTGTCCCTCCCTTCATGAGAATAGGGATACTGATGTTTCCTCAGCACCTGGGCCAGTGTCTGGTGTACAGAGAATGAGCAGAGGAGCCCCAGGGCCCAGTGTGATGAGCCCCAGGGAGCCTGGCAGTGTTAGCATGGAAGAAGGCAGGAAGGACCTGAATGAACAGCTTGGATTTGTCTTTGAAGAGGAGAACCTGGTCACAGGAGACCGGGCCCTGTGGTAGTGTGGCTTGGGGCTGGTCCAGCACTGTACAACAGGGAACGAAACAATGGGGAGTTGTCTCCCCGTGAATGTAGAGCTCAGAGTGACTCGAAGAAGGATGGGTCTTGAAGAGCAGTGAGACATTTTCGATAGAATTGGCAGGTTGGCTCTGCCCACATGACACCAAGATGAACTGGTTTTCCAGGTTCCCTCCTGGCTCACCTTGGACTCTGTGAACTTCTGAAGGAGCGGAGCATCCCAGACTTTACAAGGCCAGAGAGCTCAGGGATGTACATAGTGGCATTCCTGACTAAATGAGGACCATTCACACTCTCAAGGGTGGTGGAGACACGGCGCGGGCTGAGATCCATGCTTGTCAAGCTAATGACCAGGGCTTGGCCATCCTACCACAGGCTCTTTCCATGACGGAATCTGCCCTGCCATAAGCAGACTCCAGTGTGAGAAAACGAATGTCAGATGCCAAGTTTATTTTGTTTTTCAAAGACCAAATACCTCATTTTATATTTTTCAGTATGTTTTTCCAGGCATGTTACAACTCTTTAAAAACAGATATTATATATGGAAACTAAATGAGGTTTTCATCTTGGGTTGTCTGGACAGCTTTCTCAGTGGTCCTTTTCCTGCCCTGCTCCTCGGTGCTTCATGGATCTGAGTCAGAGTCACTCCCACTCTGCCCTTCTGGCCTGGAGCTCTTTCGTCTGACTTCCTTTCTCACATCTCCATCTCCATCTCCATCATTATAACCTTGGCTAAACCATAACCATAAGCTAAATGCCTGTTTATCCAAGTCCAGCAGGGTGTCCAGGTCAGGTGTCCGCTAGCTCTCTGACACTGTAACTGTGTGAGAACCCAGCTGGCTTGACAACCTGTCTGCCCTTCTCACGTCAATCTCTAGTGATCAGAACACAACTCTGCAACTGCTGCAGAAGAGTGAGTATGTGTTTGAGGTGCGTCAAGACAATTTAGTGGAACACACATTTCTGGGTATCCAATGAACCCCCACACTCCATCGTCTTCATCCTGAAGGTTGAAGATTCTTTCTACATTAATCCCATATTATCTAGAATGGGCACAGTTGTGTCCAAAGGCCGTGGAACAGTGGGATTGCCGCAGGAGCTAAACTCGTCCCACTGTGTGACTCCAGAGGCATTGTGAGGGAGCTGGATAAGAAACCGTCACGTGACTCCATCTCTGAGCTCTTCCTCCCGAGCTGTCTTTCCGCCCCTTGTGGGATGTGTCCTGGTGCGAGCCAAGCAGAGTCCACTCCACTCCTGACGGTTCTTCCCACATATCCTATGTGAATGTCCTGACCAGCAGCTTGTAGGTCATAAAGAGAACCCACGCCTAGAATCGTGGATTTGAGATGATGACAACTGGTGACGGGTAAGCCCTGAAGGGAGGATATCGTTGAGGTCAATATTTCAAACTGTGTTTACATGCATTAAGGAAATGTACTTCCCCAAACACAAGATATCCATTTCATGTTCACCAAACGATTGCCCATCTGACAGGCCTGTGATTAATGACCTTGGAATTTCATGGCAAGCACTGTAAGACACATGCATAAGTAGTAAGAACGTGCGTTGAAAGCATGAGCTTTGCTATGTGCGTATGGACGGTGTCTACCGTATGTGCCCAGCCTGGCACATTTGAATGGAGAACCAGCGGTCCTCTGCTTTAGGCGGGGCTTAATGTAGGTGAGCTGTTGGTGGGGAAGCTCCTCTCTGGTGAAGCATACATCTTAGAGTGCGTGGTAATCAAGGGACAGATTTCCACCATGCAGATCCTTTCTTACTACTTCTGGGAAAATAGTTTAAAAACATATTTATGGTGACAAATCTATAGGAATACTTTTCTGTTTTCTGGATCCTAATAGGATCCTTTTTTTCTTAAATAAAAGTGGTATCTGAATAGAGGACTCAGAAAGAAATTCTTTTCTTCTGACCCTGTTTTTTAAATTTTTTTATTTTATATTTTTATTTATGAGTGAGAGAAGGGGGGCACGCCAGAGCCTCCAGTCACTGCAAACAAACTCCAGATGCATGCGCCGTCTTGTGCATCTGGCCTATGTGGGTACTGGGGACTCAAGCCTGGGTCCTTAGGCTTCACAAGCAAGCGCTTTAACTGATAAGCTATCTCTCCAAACTCTGACTCTATTTCTTATTTTCATACTGTATACGTGTCCTGGTCACGTTGGACACCTGCTGTGTGGCGGAGGGATCAGTCCCCAGGACTAGGCCAGTGTTCCACCTGCACACCTTAAACCAGGGTCACATGGCCCAGAGCTTCTTTCAAATGGAGATCTATTTTACCTTCTAGAGAGCAGGCTTTCTCTACAAGGGCAAGAAGTCTGCTCTGTCACCACTTCAGAGACAGAGACACCAGCCATGAGGCACAGAGCCTACAAAGGTTTATGCCAGTCTTTGCTGTTAACAGTCACAAGGAAATATGCAAAGGAGACTACAACAACCCAGGCCTGTTTAATCAGCGTCTGCTGACCCGCTTCTTTGGACCCAGCGTGTCACTGACTGTGCAGGATGAACATTTACCTTCTGCAGGTTAAAGTTTCCTTGGTTACTACTGAAAAACACGACAGTGAACAAAAGCAGCCTCCATTACATCGTCCTCTGAAAACAAAATTCCAACCAATGGGCAAGAAGGACTATTTCATCCATGTACCCTAATGAAACAAGGGTTGAACACAAGGTCCAATGGGATATTTTGCTATTTTCTACACAATGAAAGATGTCATGGAAAAAGTGTGTTGGCATGAATAAAAGTTAAGAGTTATAAAATGAAGAAAAAAAAAGAACTTAAAAGGTTGTTCCTGTGTTTTATTTGTTTTGAGAAGTCTCCCTGTATAGCTGTAAAATTCACTAGGTAGCTCAGGCTGGCCGTGACTCATGACCTTCCTACTTCAGTTTTGGAATGTTCAGGCAAAGTGATTTTTTTCTTTTCTTTTCTTTTTTTTTAAATTACTTATTTATTGGAGAGAGAGAGTGTGTGTGAGTGAGAAGCAGATAGAGAGAGAATGGGTGCACCAGAGCCTCCAGCCACTGCAAATGAACTCCAGACACATGTGCCACCATGGGCATCTGGCTTACGTGGATCCTGGGGAATCGAATGAGGCTCCTTGGGTTTTGCAGGCAAGTGTCTTAACAGATGAGCCATTTCTCCAGCCCTCAAAGTGCATTTAAAAATATTTTGTTTTCGGGCAGGTGAAATGGCTTAGCGGTTAAGGTGTTTGCCTGTGAAGCCTAAGGACCATGGTTCGATTCCCTAGGACCCATGTAAGCCAGATGCACAAGGGGGCACATGCGTCTGGAGTTCATTTGCAGTGGCTAGAGGCCCTGGTGTGCCGTTCTCTCTTTCTCTCTATCTGCCTCTTTCTCTCTCTCATATAAATAAATAAAAACACATTTAAAAAGTATTTTGGCCGGGCGTGGTGGCGCACGCCTTTAATCCCAGCACTTGGGAGGCAGAGGTAGGAGGATTGCCGAGAGTTCGAGGCCACCCTGAGACTACATAGTTAATTCCAGGTTAGCCTGGACCAGAGTGAGACCCTACCTCAAAAAACCAAAAAAAAAAAAAAAAAGTATTTTGTGTTCAGTTGTTTATTTATGAGAAAGAGAGAAAGAATGAATGGGCACACCAGTGTGCCTCCAACCGTGGCAAACGTATTCCAGATGCATGTACCAACCATATGGGTCCGGCATACGTAGGTTCTAGGAAATCAAACCTGGGTCCTTAGGCCTCAAAGGCAAGCACATTAACTGCTAAGCCATCTCTCCAGCCCCAAAGCGCATTTTCATAGTTCATCATATCCACATTTGGTGAGGGATCCACTATAGTTCCATGGGAAAACTCTCAAGACCCATGTCTTGAGTTCTTGTCTCTAGATAAAGATTAAACTGTTGGCTCCACGGGTAAGACAGCATGCTCTGCAAGCACGAGACTTGACTTGGATCCTCAGAGCCCACATAAGAAGCTGGCTGTGGCTGTGCATGCCTGTGACACCTGCACTGAGGGAGGCAGAGACCCAAGATTCTCTGGGGCTCCCCAGTCAGCCAGCATACATGAAAATGGTGAGCTCCTGGTCTGGTGCCTCAAGAAAATAAGGCAGGCAAGCAATAGAGCAATAGAGCTCTGCACACGTGCAAACTGGACACGCACATCAGTGTGCACACATGCATACGACTTCCTCCCCCCACCACATAAACTACATGTGCACACACACAAAAAATTAGATATAAATGCAGAGAGGCACCCTTATTTTCATAATTTTACACATATCTTTGGCCTTTACATTTCTGATGATCAACTGCCTTTCTGGAAAAGCCTTGCTGGCACCTGGTATACAGAAGGCACTTGATAAAAGTTGCCCGGATGGATGAGTGAATAATCCTGTGTAGGCTTTACAGATGTTACTCATATTACACCCCATACCCGGGTGCCATCTTCCTTCTAGAATCCTTTCCCTAAAGAACCAAATCCCTAACTTCTCTTCCCCAGTGACTTCACAACAAAAAACACCAAAATGTCCACAACCCCACTCAGCGGATGGAATTTTCCAAAGGAATAGGAAAGTCGGTCTCAAGTGAAGACACTCCATGTTTCGATATTAGGATGGGTCTTATAGAGATAAACGTTGGAAGCCAGGAAAAATGACATCAAGAGGAAATAATGCATGCGCAGACAGCACTGGAAATACCCAAGACCTACTCCATGGGAATGCCAGCGGTTATTATTTTTAAATGACCCCTCATATTAGTTCAGCTGTGACATGCGCCAGGCAGGGCTGTGTGTCCTCAGATCTGTGCAACCTTGGCTGTCACATCCATCCACAGAGGGTTGGCCAGTCTCCTTGTAGCCAACACCGAGCCCTGTCTGTAAATGCTGGACCCGTGGGCAAGGGAAGCTGAGAATCAGACTGCTTTAGAAAGTCCCCAGACACTGAAAACTTTTTTCCAGAGCATCAGGTCCTCAGCTGGCCCTTCCTGTCTACACCCTCGCCGTGGCCTGTGGGTGAGGAATGACCTTCTCCCTTTCACTTTAGTCCTGTCCTTTCCAGAGAGTTCTTTCCTGCCCCCAGATGGTTTTAACCTTCTCAGGCTTGAAAAGGTCAAGTCCATGCTAAGCGTGTCGTTCTATGACTCTGCAAGTTTACTGGACTAGTAAATTTTGGAGGAAGCTAGAAAGGGCTTCATTGAGGTAGAGCTGGAGTCTTTGGCACTTGAATGGAAGTCCAAAGTTCAGAGACAGTGAAAGTTCTCGGACCTTCAGAAATAAAACAAAACCTTACATTGGGTAGAGTTCTAGAGATGCTTCCAGAAATTCAATATAAAAGCCTTAGCCAGAATATGCAGACACCCCTGCTGTAAGGACCCAGTGCTCCCCATCTGTAGCCCAGCCATTTGAGAAGGCATCTACGTTGTTGGGGTCCCTCCTAGAGCCAGCCCAGGAGGGGATTCAGGGTCTCCGCTGGGCAGGGGGTGAGAGGTGCAGAGTCAAGACACAGACACCGGGAGTTGAGTGAAAGCAGGCAGAGGGCGAGCTGCTGCAGACTCATTTATTCAAGGAGGTATAGGGGTTCTTAAGGGTTTGGCTGGCCAATCATTGTATGGAGTGGTTCCCTTCTTGTGACCAATAACAGCCTGTCTCCAGGCAGATCAGCAGCAGCAGGTTGCTTGTGGGCATGGGGCTGTAGCTGTTGTCACGCCAGGCCTGTGCAGAATACCACGTCCACAGAAGCCACTTCTGGTTCCTACTAGCAGGCAGCTTGGCTAGGGCCTGACCTGCACTGTGCCATACACTACATATTTCCTTGTTCTTGGTGAGCTGGATTTCTCATTTGATGTTTCCCTATGAAATCCGAGCTCACGTATAACTTTCAAATATCACCTTAAAAAAAAAAAAAAAGACACCAAAAAAACCTTTCCATGGAGTTAGGGAGATGGCTCAGTGGCTAAAGCACTTGGTGCTCAAACCTGAGTGCCTGAGTTCAATCCCCAGACTCCATGTAAACACCCAGAAGCCCTGATGGGCTTCCCTTGTCTCAGTGCCCTGACAGCCAGATAAGTGGAGACAGGAGAATTTTCTGGAAGCTCCCAGTGAGAGCAGCAGTCAACAATGACAGCAAGAAAAAGCGAGACCCTACCTCAAAATGAGGACTGGCCCCAAAGTTTTCCTCTGCTCTTCACATATACTGTGTGGCGTGTGCCCCTGCGCTCACACAGCACACATGCGCGTGCACACACCCTCAGCTTTTCTTTCTTCTTTTTCTGGAAAGATGTGTCTGTCTTTATCCCAGTTACAGTGACTCCTTGCTAAGCACCACCACCGTCACATTGCTCTCCAGGGTCCCCTCGGGCCTTTGGGTTACATCTTCATGCTTCCTTCCCAGCCTCAATTCCCACTCTCTTTGCCTCCCTACCTGTGCTGCAGATCCTGCACCTGATGGGAACCCAGCACAAGTATGTCATTCTGAGATTTTTCAAGAGACCCTGCTGAGCAGTGTGGGTCCTGGTGCTGCCACCCAGCACCTGCCTGCTGCTAGATGCCGACTGTCACTGGTCGAGAAGAAACAGCAGCGCTTTGTACCCTGCAAGGGTCCCCAGTCAGCTGTCACAGATGGAGTCTGGATGTGACATGCTCAGAAGGAGCTGGCTGAGGAAATTGAAGCCAGACGGCAGCTCAGCTTCCCACGCGTGTGCTCAGCCACTTTCCCAAGTGTGTGGGCACTGCACCATTTCAGCCTGCACAGGCTGCTGAGACCAAAACAACGGAGTTTATTTCTCACAGTTTTGGAAGTTGGAAGTCTCAGGTCAAACGTGCTAGCAGGGGGCTGGAGAGATGGCTTATTGGTTAAGGCACCTGCCTGCTAAGCCTAAGAACGCCCATTCGATTCTCCAGGTCCCACGTTTAGTCAGACATAAGGTGATGCAAGGACGCGTCTGGAGTTCGTTCACAGCAGCTGAGAGGCCGCTGGTGCGCCTATTCTCTCTCTCTGACTCTCTCCAAAAAAAAACCAAAAAACAAAAAGTGCTAGCAGGGTCTATGTCTGCTGAAGGGGGGGAGAGGTTTCTTCTTGTAGATGGCTACATTCTTGTATGGGAAGGGGTTGAGGAGAGGGGGGAAGGAGATGGAAACAGAGAAGGTAAAATCTGTTCTCTTCCTCTTCATATAAGGGCACACTCCCTCCCATCCTCATGGATTCCACCTTCATGACCTCATGCAACCCTAACTACCTCTCAAAGGTCCCACCTCTGAACACTCGTACATGAACCCTATAGTGTCAGCATGTGAAGTGCGGGGGCGGGGTAATAGGGAGGGGAACACAATATTCAGACCACACAAGTCCTGCATTGGCCTTTAATTTTTTTTGAATTATTTATTTAGAAGGAAGAGAGAGAGAAGGATATAGGATAGAGAGAATGTGCGTGCCAGGACCTCCAGCTGCAAATGAACTCCAGATGCATGTGACACTTTGTGCATCTGGCTTACCTGGGTCCTAGGGAATAGAACCTGGATCCTTAGGCTTCTCAGGCAAGTGCCTTAAATGCTAAGCCATGTCACTAGGTGGGCATTTTGTCTCTGTCTGTGTTCTGTCTTCCTGGCTCTTGATCGCTCTGTGTTACAGGATCATGGAGCCCCTCGTTCGGGTGGGGTTTTAATGGGATCATTTGTCTTCTCCCCAGGAACTCACCCGATGAATGCAGCGTTGCCAAAAGCGGGAAGATGGTGGGCAGCCCTGACACCGTGGGGATGAGCTATGGCAGCTACATGGAGGAGAAGCACATGCCGCCCCCCAACATGACCACGAATGAGCGCAGGGTGATCGTCCCGGCAGGTCAGAGGTTGCAGAGCTGCATTCAGGCTACTGGGGTCACACGTCCCCTGAAGGATGGGGAGGGGGGAGTATCATCAGCTTGTCATGCCTGTGGCAGTGGTCACCCCTTTGTCTACAGCAAAGGTTTGCAAATGGGTGCTAGAAGGATCTCCCCTAACACAGAGACTGCACAAGTGTGAAGATGTTAAGAACATGTGGGAGAGCAACAGATGACCCCTACTCTTCCTCTGACAATTGAAAATAAATATACATCTGGAGAGGGAGACAATGTCTAAGGCAAACACAGACATGCATGCATATGCACATTCACATAGGTGCACATGTATGCTCAATGCATGACTCCCAACTCTATTTTTTAAATATTTTTATTTATTTGAGAGACAGAAAGAGGCAGAGAGAGAGAGAGAGAAAGAGAATGGGCATGCCAGGGCCTCCAGCCACTGCAAACCAACTCCAGACGCGTGCGCCCCCTTGTGCATCTGGGTTACGTGGGTCCTGGAGAGTCGAACCGGGAACCTTTAGCTTTTGCAGGCAAACGCCTTAATGGCTAAGCCATCTCTCCAGCCTCCCAACTCTTATTCTTGACAATTAAAAATAAATGTACACACATGTGGAGACAAAAATAAATATAAACACATGTGGACACACATTGTCCAGTGTAGCAGACAGCTTCAGGTTCACTGAGATGAACTTCCAGACCAGGCACAGTTATGGAGGAAGGGATATGATTTATTGAAACTTACAGACCCAGGGGAAGTTCCATAATGGCAGGAGAAACGGCCTGCTCTCCACAGGGCCAAGCAGAGAGAACAAAGCCAACCAGCCAGCCAGCCACCACAGAGCAAAACTACAGCCAAAAAGTCACACAGCACACTTCAGGAACTCCTGCTAGACACATTTGCATATCTTTACAATGGAATCTCAAACCCATCACCACACCTTAAGACCGGGCCCCAGTGACCTTGCCTCTAGCAAGGTGATTGCAGATGCAAACTATAAACTAATAAAATACTGAATATATTGGGGGACATATATTCAAACTACCACATCCAGGCAAACACATACATATATGCACACACGTGCACATGGGTGTGCACACCTAAGTGCATATCCGTGGAAGTGACTTCCCTATGAAATATTTGCCCTTTATCTTAGATTGTTTGGTGTCAACCCTGTCTTTTATTAAATGCCATTTATTATAGGTAATAGGCCTACTCATTTTTACCTTTTTAAAAAGTACGTGTTGTGTGCTTGGGTGTGGGTGCCTGTTCATATAGGTAGGTGCACACGTGTGTGCATGTATGTGCGGATGCCAGAGGTTAACAACTGACTGACTCTCACCTTATTGGCTATTATTTTGTTTAGTTTAGTTTTGGTTTTTCAACGTAGGGTCTTGCTGTTGCCCAGGCTGACCTGGAATTCACTATGTAGTCTCAGGGTGGCCTTGAACTCATGGTGATCCTCCTACATCTGCCTCCCAAGTGCTGGGATTAAAGGCATGTGCCACCATGCCCAGCTGGATTTTGGTTTTTTTGAGGCAATGTCTCTCACGGAACCTGGAGCTCATTGATCTGGCTGTGCTGGCTAGCCAGCAAGTCCTGGGGTGTCCTCCTGTTTCCACCTGCATGGTGCCGTGATGACAGGCATGTGCCACCCTGCCTGGCATTTTACATGGGTGCTGGGGATCCAAACTCAGGTCCTTAGTCTTGTGTAGCAGCACTTTACCTACGGAGCCATCTTTTATCACTATTTTTTTACGTTTTTCTCATCCAGGTAAATGTGAAGTTGGCAGCTATATATTGCTCACTTATAAGCCTAAAAGCCTAGGTTTCCATTTACCACTAATTTGCAAGGAAAATGATCATAGTCAGGGTCAATCTGTACCTAGAAGTAACTCTGCGTGACTCAAAAGAGTGGGGTTCTGTTATTCGAGGGAAATGCCCATTGTCGATTTATTTCACAGCACCAATGGTAAAGTTAAAAGTTCCTCCACGATGAACCCAACGTCAAACTCAACGTATGACAATGACACTGGTCACTCACTGCCCAGCGCTGGGGCCGTTTTCTCTATCAGGTATCCTGACGGACAGGTGGGAGATGCTTTCGGGTGCAGATTTGGGAAGTAGGCGCCCTGATCATTCCCCTGCCAAGGAAGGTGAGAGCCAGAGACGCTAACTAGCTAGCTCTTCTGAGAGCCTAGCCAAATTAGGGTAAATGGCCACGTTAGATAAAAGACCAAGTTAGAATGCCATGACATCACTCATTTCTGCCATCTGGTCACTCCCTGTGGCTCTGCCTCAGGGAATCTGCTTGCTGTGATCTCGCCCTGAAACCCTTGGTTCTAAGTCAATCTGTACCCCTGTTCTCCACAAAGCTTTGCAAACCTCACTTCAGATGGGAGGCCTGTCCCCAATGCTCCTGTGACTCTCAGTACCCCATCTGTTTCATTTCCTTTACTTCATGGCACATACCGACACAAAGGTTTTAATGTCTCCTTCCTCCCTCACTAGAAGGTAAGCCCGGTTTCCAGGGCCAAGGGCAGTCAGAGCCTGGCATGTATCTGGTGCTCCATGAATATTAACCAGGGGAATGGGGACTAAAGGACGCCTAGGTACTGGGCACCCTGCTCTGTGTCAGAAGTCTAAGAAGACATGGGCAAAGCTTTGCCAAAGTTCCAGTGTCCCTTGCTCTAGGGACCATCTCAACTCATCTCTGCAAAGCTGAGCGGGAATATGGGAGCACATCTCCACGGGGTGATGCTCTCCCTTGGCCCGGATATAAGAGAATCTCTCTGGGCTCTGCCACCTTCCAAACAGGAAATTTCAGAGTACAGAGACCATGGCTAGGCATGGAGACTGGGTTCATCAGCTGGGCTCTTAGATGTCTCTCTGGGACCTGCAACAAAACGTGAAGCCAATTCAATGTAGTCAGGCAAGGATGAGGTCATCCTTTGAGGGTGTGTTGCTTTGAAGCTCGTGGTAAGAATTTCACAGGACAGAGTAATGATGAGGTCCCTTGTGTGCCTTAGGAGAAGGAGGGAACTCATATATATATATATTATTTTTTTGGAGAGAGAATGGGCATGCCAGCAGCCTCTCAGCCACTGTGAACAAATTCCAGACGTGTGCGCCCCCTTGTGGGCAAGAGCGGCATTGCTCCCTTGTGTCACTTTTTGCTGGCTAAACATGGGACCTGGAGAATGGAATGGGCGCTCTTAGGCTTAGCAGGCAGGCGCCTTAACCCCTAAGCCATCTCTCCAGCCCCAGGATATTTTTTGAAAGGCAAGTGACATACACTCAGATAGATTCTCTTGACATGGTGACCGAGCTGTATATTGAGGCCACCCTGCTTGCCACTGTACCTTAGCGAGGAGACACTTCCCATTAAATGGAAACACCAAAGTCCCAGGCACCCATTTTTGGTGACTGGTATGGACACCGGGGCTTGAGAACACAGGTAGAAGGTCAAGGGCACTGTGTGCCAGCTAAGAGCAGGAGTTAGGACAAACCCAAGGAAGTCCACCTCAGTCCTGGCAAACATTGTTTCTTAACCTGAGGGGAAGCCAAGTTTTCAGATAAGACAAGAGGACCACTCTGAACAAGGCCCTTCACGGAGGACTCTTCTGGTTCATCCCAGTAGAATCACAGCTGTAGGAGATGCTATCTTACTTCTCTAGACGATTCCATGCCATCAGTGTCCTGTTCAGTGGGGCAGACTTGAGAGTTTCCATATGACGAGCTTAGAGAAGAGGCAGCCGAGCTCTGGGAGGACGAGGCAGAGAATCCATCCCGTTAAGCGTGAGCGTGGGCGCTTCTTGTTCGAGGTGGGTGCTGGCTCGGTGCTGGTGGGACAGAAGATGGTGGTGCTGCAGATGTGTGTGTGCTGGGCTTGGGTGCAGGACTGGTTCTTCCCCCTGAGAACAGTGTCCTTTCAGCTGTCCCCTCTGGGCTTGCTTCATGCCCCACGCTGGCAGTTATTCAGTTGGCCGTGTTGGTAAGTGAGCTACTTGTGGCTGATTTTGCAAGTTGTGAGATTTTTTTTTTCTTTCAGTTATTGGCCAAGCTCCAGGTAGATGTGTTCACACACATGGATGAACACACATACACGTGCACACGCACGCACACGCACACGCACACACTAATTTCATTGCACAATATTGAAAGTCATCTGGGATGGGCGTGTGGTGGCAGGACCCTGGGTAGATATCAGCTCTTCGGCACACAGATAGAAGTCTCCAGACCTGACCACCTCACAGAACTGCTGCTGGTTAGATGCACTCTCTGGAACCTGGGAAAGCCAATCCTAGAGATAGTCAGTGGGAAAACAAAAAAGCAATGCTCAATTAAACTCTAATTATTTTGAAGCATGTTCTGTAACCATCAATTCCCAGCTGATGTCTAAACCTTAGGTGTCAGAACAGCCCAGAGAGAGTTGGGGGTGGGGTTGCATTTAGATGGAGAGGACCATACAGAGGACCTCGGGCATTCTCCAGGTTCAGCTGGGCTTAGCTTTGAAAAGTGATTCCCCAGCTTTGGTTTTGAGACTGTCTTTGATTACCCAGAAGCTAAAAAGAAGCCTGTAAAATCTTTCTTAATGAGCACGTGTGTATATGTACATGTGTGTACAAATGTATCATGGTTTGACACATTTACACTGCCTCTCACTTCTGAATGTGCTTAAGAAACTCACAAATATACATCAGGAGAGAGGCAGACTTATCAAAGTAAATAATTAATGAGTGTGGGCTACAGTAACAATTTAGCAGGATATAATACATGCAATGCGTTCTATATCCATGTAAACATGCATGTATATATTGGCTTGCCACAAGATTACATGCCAACAAGCACATTGTAAATTGACAACCCTCTAAGTGGGAAATGTGTTCCCTGTACGGAATCTAGTGAGCGCCTCAGCTTAGCCTTCCTCTTCAAACCTGCTCAGAATGCTTGCATTAGCCTACAGGTGGGCGCAATCACTCAACATAAAGCCGCCTTGTAATGAAGTGTTGAACAGCTCAGGTAATTTATTAGAGCTGTACTGACAGAGGAACATGGGACAATAGTTCTGTCACTGAGCCTGGGGAAAGCTCGGTCCCCTCCCTCCTATGCGGTGTTCTGCTGGCCCAGCACTGGCACTGTGTTGCCTTTGTTTTACTGTGTTCTATCAAGATCCAAAAGCAACCTGGTGTGATTTGGGAGACTGCCTTCAGGAGCTCCCAGCTCGCCAAGGTTGCAAACACTGATTGGGGTCTACAAACACTTCCGGAATCCCACTGCACAGTGAAACTAGTAGGTTTCATGGCAGCTCACTGATGTGTGTCATCAGGGGCTATGGCCTGCATATCCTGACCATGACCTTGTGCTTACTGGAAGCCTGGGGGAGCTATTGCTGCTTCTCACTGTCCCTGGTGCCTTTGGCGGGCCATAAAGAAAAAGACACGGTCATAGAATTCATCCACTTGTCTTGCAAAATGCCAATCTCTGGGTTGAGCAGCATGGAGCAGTTTTGAAATATTCTTTTCTTTTCGTCTGCTTAGTCCCTGAAATAGGTGACTTCTTTGACCAAGCTTTTCAAATATCTCCATCATCTTCTTATTTCATCATTAAAACAATCAGCCCTGAGCACAAGCGCTTCGATCCTATCTTAGAGACAGGGTGACTACACCCACTCACTCTCCATCCCTTCGATAGGCGACCCTTTCCTGTGTTCCAGTCACCATGGATAAAATCGTTCATGAGATTTACAATCCCTCTTCTCGGCCTGTAAATACTTAACGGCTTCAAGTGTTTTGGAGGGTGTCTGACTCAACTGTTCCATGCTGGGTCGCTTCTGCTCAGCCCATGCAGTATTCATTGAGAATTCCTTATTCCCGTGCCGAACTCTTGAGCAATGACCTGAAGCCTGCAGAGGTAGAGGTAGGTAAGACCCGCTGGCATGATGGACGCAGAGAGCCAGTAGCGAGAGAGTATATGAGTGAGAGCTCAAATGAATGACTCACACAAATGTTCCAGAACATCTAAAGAAAGGAAATCAATATAGACAAAGTAGGTTGTGAAAGCTTCATTTATGCCCTTTGGAGTCTCTGCCATCTTCCTTAATCTGCCATTTTCCTCAGCCTCCACCAGTCTCTTCCCCCATCCCCTTTCTCTGGCCATATTGCTGTCTCCATATCCTGTATTTTCATAGCCCAGTGTTTTTGTCTGTTGTGATTCTGCTGTTGCAATACCATTTCTTCAGTCTTTGCTTCTTTGAGACATCTGGAAATGTACTCTGTCTTCAAAACCATGCTTAGATCTCTTAACAAGTTAATTGCTTCTTCTGTCACATCTTACCAGTTGTTTGTTTATTTGACAGAGAAAGAAAGAGAGAGAGAAAGAAAGAAACAGAGAATGGGCCTGCTAGGGCCTCCAGCTACTGCAAACGAACTGCAGATGCATGCACCACCTTGTGTATCTGGCTTACATGGGACCTGGGGAATAGAACCTGGGTCCTTAGGCTTTGCAGGCATGTGCCTTAACTGCTTCCAGCCCTCTTACCAATTATTTTTTTTAAATCACACTTCATTTGTTTTACAATACATTTCTAAGGTTTTTATATACTGAATTAGATAGAGCTATACCCTTTAACTCCACAAAGGATTTGAGATGCACTCTGAACTAATGTGAAGAAGACTGAAGGCATTCTGATGAGGCATGACCAAGATGCTACAGGGAAGCTTCTACTATGACTGTGTTTCTTGGCCTTAAGATCAAAAGAGCAGTTGGGCATGGTGGTGCACGCCTTTAATCCCAGTGCTCGGGAGGCAGAGGTAGGAGGATCACCGTGAGTTCGAGGCCACCCTGAGACTACAGAGTGAATTCCAGGTCAGCCTGAGCTAGAGTGAGACCCCACCTCAAAAAAATAAATTAATAAGAGCAATTGAGGAAATGATTCAAAAGCAGTTTTATAAGAAAAGCAGTGCTTATCTCAGCATAGAATCCTAAAAGCAGGGCCCTTGGACTTTCTGTGGGGGTGGTACTGAGCCCAAAGGCCTGACTTTCTTCCTGTCACCGCTGTGACACTGCATTTCAACAGCTAAGTTTCTTGTGACATGGAGAAAGAACGTTGGGTGAGTTACAGCAGAGGACAGCTAAGCTAGGACATGACACACAGACAGTTAGTGGGTGTGGCATCAGGTGAGGACAAACTTTGGACTTCTCAGAGTGAAAGAGGACTGTGTGGCTGTCACATGACCCTCTTTGAATATGACATTCTTGATCTGTCCTTTCACAACAGACAAATGACAAGTGATAAAATATACTTTCTGTCAAGCTCTGATGCCTGACACATTGCGTTTTGAATGTTACCAGCCTGAGTTGTTGATAAGCCTGTTTGTCCTATCATATTGTAAGCTATGTGAGGTGACAGTGGTATCTTGTACGTTCCTGATCACCGGAGAGAGTGACCAGCCCATGGTCTGTGGACAGGGACCGTCAAGGCAATTTGCAGAGCTAATGATAGC
This sequence comes from Orientallactaga sibirica, assembly GCA_036365145.1. Lineage (NCBI taxonomy): Eukaryota > Metazoa > Chordata > Mammalia > Rodentia > Dipodidae > Orientallactaga > Orientallactaga sibirica. The sequence continues at coordinate 2,233,438 of JAEOAD010000052.1, read as the reverse complement.
CCTGCATTCCTTAGCAGGCCTCAAGATCATAGATGCCTTTAAACACGAGAAAAATCAAGATGCAGAGAGAGGAAGTCACTTTCCCAGAGTTGCTGCACAGCCGATGCCCAGCCTGCAAAGAAGCTGTGGTAAAACCCCACAGCCAGTTCTTCGTTTTATTTTTCCATATCACCGAGCACTCCCAGAGCCTTCTCCACCATGTCCTGTTTCTGTAAACCTCTGTTTAAATTCCTGCTATGTCAAGTCTACCCATTACCACCAAACCAATGAAAGCTGAAGCCCGTTATATTTTAAAGTTATGAGCTGAACAGTGGTTGAGGAAATTGCCATTGGGTTCTACATGAGACTGAAATTTCACAAACGACGAGAGGTCTGCTCACAGACACTCTGAACACACCAATGACAGGCACTAAGACACACACTTTGCACAAAATGTCAGTTCCACAACCATCCTATGATATAGGGACTCTTTTTTGTTGTTGTTGTTTTCACTGTACTGGTAAAGAAAGGAAAGCTTTTGTTATCAATAAAGGCTCAGTGGTTAAGGCACTTGCCTGCAAAGCCTAAAAACCTGAGTCTTTTCCCCAGTACCCATGTAAAGACAGATGTATGAAGTGGCATATGCATGTGGAATTCATTTTTAGTCACTTAAGGCCCTGGCGTGCCCATTCTCACAAATTTCTTTAATCTGTCTCACTTCTCTTTCTTTCTCTCTCTCTCTCTCTCTCTCTCTCTCTCTCTCTCTCTCTCTCTCTCTCTCTCTGCTTGCAAATAATTAAATAAATAAATACAATTTTAAGCAAATGAAAGGAAAGTTTGATAATCTCGAATCCTTTGTGGAGTTAAAGGGTATAGCTCTATCTAATCAGTATATGAAAACCTTAGAAATGTATTACCAAGAGAGTTGCTCAAGATGCCCCAGGCAGTGTTGCCAAGAGCCGGGAGGATAGTATAGATCAGCTCTGTGTGACAGTAGCGTAAGCTCTTAATCCTCCATGACAACACTGAAGTCACCAGAGAAGTCTGTGAGGAAACGAACGCCGTGGTGGAGCATGTTTGTTAATTACTGTGAAGACTCTGCGGTGAGCTTTTCAAAGGAGGCTCAAGTGAAGAAGGCAGTCTCTTTGTCCACTTGATGGCAGGTCCTCTCTGTGTTCAAAGCTACAGACAGTCCGTGGTTCTGGAGGGAAGGTGGAGCATCCCTTATTAGTTCTAGACTCTGCTGGATACTAGCTATGGGATCATGGAAGTCATCTAATCGTGTTTTTTCTCAGTGTGGTAGTTTGAGTAGATGGCCTCCAATATATTCAGTGTTTTATTAGTTTGTAGTTTGCATCTGCAGCCACCTGGCTGGAGGCAGTGTCGCTGGGCAGATCTTAAGGTGTGGTGGTGGGTTTAGGATTTCAATCTAAAGATATGCAAAGTGTGCCTAGCTGGAGTTCCTGAGGTGTGCTGTGGCTTTTGGTTGTGGCTTTTCTCTCTGTGTTTGGTCCTGTGAAAGCAGGCTGGTTTCTTCTGCCATTATGGAACTTCCCCTGACTCTGTAAGCTTCAATAAGTAATATCCCTTCCTCCATAACTGTGCCTGGTCTGGAAGTTCATCTCAGCAAACCTGAAGCTGTCTGCTACACTCAGTGTTTTAATTACCAAGATAAGGATGGTAGTACAGGTTGAGCAGCCTTTAGTAAGAGTGCTTAGGACCAGAAAATGCTTTGGGTCTTTGATATTTGGAGTTTTTTTGTTTTGTTTTATTTTTTTGTTTTTTTAAATTTATACCCACATAATAAAGCCCTGGGATGGAATCCAAATGCAAAGCTCTCTCGGGTTTCATGTAAACTGTGCCCACGCACAGCCTGAGGGTCAATTTTTTTGTTTCCTTTTTCTTTTTCTTTTTTTTTAATTTATTACTTTTTATTTGAGAGAGAGGCAGAGAGAAAGAGAGAGAATGGGCATGTCAGGGCCTTCAGCCACTGCAAACAAACTCTAGACACATCTTGTACATCTGGCTTACCTGGGTCCTGGGGCATCAAACCTAGGTCCTTTGACTTTGCAGGCAAAGTCATTTCTCCAGCCCTCTTTTTCTTTTATAAAAATCATTTTATTTATTTTTGTTAACAAGAAAGAATTAGAATGGCAAATAGCCAACTCAGTAGAAAAGAGGAAAAAAGGATAAACTAAAACAAAATCAGACACTGGGAAAAGAGACACAAAGAAAAGGTGGAAAAACAAGGCCAAGGGAAAGACTTGAGGCAGAAAGCCTTATTGGAGATGATAGAAGGTCATTATGTAATGAAAAATGTCTAATGATAAGCCTATACAACCCAATAACATAGCCTCAAAATACATAAAGAATGGTAAAGAGAAACAGGCAAATCTTTATTAGAAAGTTTGGTTTACCTTTCTCCATAATTCATAGATCAATGATATAAAAATTATATGTAGATTACCAATTTTGATCTGGTAGTTACTTTTAGAATTCTGCCAGACAGATGCTATACATTTTCCCCAAACACTCGAGGGACACTTACAAACTGTGTCACCAAAAGAGGTAAAAAATCCAAATTTAATATTTTTGTTTATTTTTATTTATTTATTTATTTATTTGAGAGCGACAGACAGAGAAAGAGGCAGAGAGAGAGAGAGAGAGGAAGGGAGAATGGGCACACCAGGGCATCCAGCCACTACAAATGAACCCCAGAAGCACGCACCACCATGTACATCGGGCTTGCATGGATCCTGGGGAATGGAGCCTTGAACCAGGGTCCCTAGGCTTCCCAGGCAAGCGCTTAACCGCTAAGCCATCTCTCCAGGCCCACAAATCCGCATTTAAGACATCAATGAGATACAAACTCCCTCCTTAGCTGAAGTGTAATAAAATTGAAAGCACCTTCAGGACAGAGGTAATTCCAAGGCCTGTCTACTGGGCCCTTGAATGATTCAGGCCTTTCCTCAGAGCTAGATGTGAGTCTGTAGGCTGAGGCATTGCTGAGATTCCAGCCAGCTCTCCCTGTTGGGCCTGCTCTGTCAACAGAGTTCTGTCCCCATCCGGAGGCCATGGCTCAATCTTATTTTTACAGGCTTACAGAGTCTTGGATACAGATTGGCCACCTCGCCCGGGGCCTGATTTCATAAACAAAGACCTCACTAGTCCTGTGATATGGTAGTGGTGGGGGTGTGTGTTTTATTTTATTGTATGTTTGATTTTTTTTTCCATAACCAAGGGTGGGTTTTCAGTAAGGAAGGCGCTATTTCACATTGATTTTTTTGAAAATAAAAATGTCATTCAAGACTTCCATTATCTCCAAGTTTGCTCTTGTTTAATCATGCTTTGCTTCTCCCTGGAGGGGCTTTTGAACTAAGATATTTGCCAGTGGGAGGGCGGTAGGACACCTGATTTCAGTATCTACTTGATTCCCCCCCCCCCGCAGCTGAGGCATCCGACTGAGTCAGAGTCTTTTATAATGGAAGTATGAACAGTATTTCACCTCTCCTCCAGGCTCCTGATTGCATGCTCCAGCACACCTCCCCCACACCCACAAGCATTAAAAAATGCAACTCTAGAATTCTGTACGATGGTACGCTTTTATTTATTTCTAAGTTATAACTGGCTGAAATAGAATTTCTAAACCCTTTGGATATTAACCATGGAATGCAAAATACAAGTAAAATACAAATAAGAGAGGCTTTAGAGAGAACGGGCCTCTCTCTTCATTGCCCACAGCATGATAACAACAGACATTTCCAAAACCATCAGGGGAGGAGGAGGCTCAATATTTTGCCTTCATTGTTCATGTTCCATTCTCCAGAAGGCTCTCAGTGAAGTGATAAGTCAGCCTGCCCACCCACAAAGGAAGAGGCTTCCCTGGCAATTAAGTCGATTCTCCCGTTTCCCCCTAGTTTGCAGCGCAGTTGCCCCTTCATTGATGTGTTCATTTTTTCTCTGCAGCTTGTTACCTTTTGGCAGAGTGCTCGCCCATACATCATCTCACTGACTTTCCAGTTCTCCTAACATTTCAGTTAATTATCCACAGGAAAAAACAAAGCCAATTCCAGAGAGTTTAACGCCCATGTGCCATAAATGGGGACTCAGCACTGCCCAGCGTGTGCACAGACTAACACCCAGGAAAGCCCTCTATTTTTGTGATCAAGTTGCCCATGCTTGGTGTGATTTTTTTAAGACTTTTTTTGTTTGATCCCCCAGAAAGTTCTAATGACTCTGAAATGCCTTCATCATGAAGTGCAGCCTTCTGAACAATTTCCATCTTTGGCAATACCCCACCCTCATGGACTTTCCACTGCTGCTGTACCCAGCGTTCCCCTACCCTCCCCTCCCCTCAATATGCAGGGGCTTCATGCCTCTCTGGGGATGAAGCTTCGTTCATACTGTTCTGTGAAACTCTGAGCTTCTCTCCTTCCTTCAAAGACCTTGTTGTCATCCAGGCTCAACCCAAACCCTCGTAAAGATGTTTTTCTCTTTTTCTTGGTTGGGATGCGTGCTGCTTCTCTGCGCATCCACCTTCTGCCTGCACCACACACACTGAATTCTGCATTGTGGGTTGTGGCCAGAGCTGAGGGACTCTTGCCATCTCTGTTGCCCTAGTCATGTCTCTGATCCTCTCTGGATCTACTACAAGGGGCAGTGCTTTGTCACCTGTCCTTGATGTTGGTCATCTCTGTTCCTACCTCAGCTCAGTCAGTCATAGAGCCCTGGATTTTGTCATGGTGCTTAATAGGGAAGAACTGGGCCCTAGTTATAAAGTTAGGTCCATTTGAAATGGTTTTGACCTATGTGTTTATTACAGAAAAATAGGACAAAATATAGTTTAGTGAAAAAGAAAATCTAAAACTTCCAGTGGTCTGGAGAGATTGCTTAGTGGTTAAGGCATTTGCCTGCAAAACCAAAGAACCCAAGTTCGATTCCCCAGGACCCACGTAAGCCAAATTCACAAGGTGGCACATGTGTCTGGAGTTCGTTTACAGTGGCTGAAGGCCCTGGCACACCCATTCACACCCCCCGTCTCTCTCAAATAAATAAAATTAAATTAAAATTAAACGAAAATCTCCTATATCATCTTTCCCCTGAGATAAGAGCTGGAATTTTGCTTCACATTCTCCCAAACTTCTCCCATGCAGATATACCTTGCAAACCCTCCTATCATATCACAATAATGTTTAACATTTTAGGCCTAATCTACTTTGAACATTGTTTTTAAATCAATACTTAGTTTAGTAAAGTCTCCTTTAGCTCTAGGAATGCCAAGAACATTACTAAATGTGCCACAACTTAACTGATTCTCTCTTTTCTGGGGGTTTCGGGTATTTCCAGCCTTTTCCTGTTCTAAGCGCTCTAGTTAACATCCTTGAAGAAAAGTCACCATGTGCGTCCTTTGTTATTTCCTTAGGACACATTTTTAGAAGTGGGAATTTTTTTAAGCCGGGCGTGGTTGTGCACGCTTTTAATCCCAGCACTCGGGAGGCAGAGGTAGGAAGATCACTGAGCGTTCGAGGCCACCCTGAGACTACATAGTGAATTCTAGAATGAGACCCTACCTCGAAAAACAAACAAAAAATAAATAAATATAAAAATAAAAGTGGGATTTTTAAAAAAGATGTTATTTTTATTTATTTATTACAGTCAGAGGAGGAGAGAATTTTATATACATACATGTATATTATTTTATTTATTTACTTATTTTGAGAGAGAGAGAGAGGCAGATAAGAATGGGCACACCAGAGTGTCTAGTTACTGCAAACAAACTCCACACACATGCGCCACCTTGTGCATCTGTCTTACAAAGGTACTGGGGAATTGAACCTAAGTCCTTAGGCTTCACAGGCCAGTGCCTTAACGGCTAAGCCATCTCTCTAGCTCAGAAATAAGAATTTTGAACTAGGGATTGTATGGCTTGTTTTGGAGACAGGATCTTCCTATGTTGTCCAGAGTGGCCTGGAACTCTTGGTTCAAGCAATATCCCTCCCACAAGCACCCAGCCTCCTGAGTAACTAAGACTACAGAGGGCACACATCACACCCACCTAACTCTCCATCTTCACAGACATTAGAAATACATGGTGGTTGTTCATCAGAAAAGCTGGAGTGGTGTGAACTCATGACAATGGCCTTTCATCAAGCAGAGGTGACACATTTAGAGCTCAGGATGGCATGTTGAGGGCTTGGTCTCTGGAGTCTTGCACATGATCCCATTAAAGGACTGAGCCACAATGACCCTTGGTTTCACGAGGGAAGTCAGTGGAAGGACACGCCAAAAGACAGACAGACAGCAGAAAGATACAGCCTCACATCACCACTTAGAACACGGAGCCAGTGACTTTCAAGCAAGATGGCATCTGCAAGTTTGAGAATACCAGGCTCCTCCTTAAGAGGAAATCTGTTCCCAGAACAAACTAATCTCTAGGAAGCAGTTATACCAAGAAAAGTCGACTTTCCACATTAAAACCAAAATGTGATAAAAACGACAGGTTTGGCTAGTGCCTGGTGGTGGGACTTACAGGGAATGACTTGCTGGCGGCAGAGGGCAGGAGTTCTGTCCGAATGTGTTGGAACGGTTCTGCACACAGAGACAAAGGTCAGAGAAATTGAATTAAAGGTGTCCTAGACATTGTGAGCATCTGGTTTTGTCTAAGGAGGAACCCCCACATGCCATAAAGGGAAGAAAGCCAGCCTTCTAGGAATAGGTGTGGGGCCCTGAACGTGTTGTCACCAGAGCTACATCCTCCCCGGAAGGCTGAGTCCTCTGAGCTTAAGAAGCTGCACAGCATCCTGTGTTCCACACACATGTTCATCTTCCACAGATGTGTGCCATGTCCTCAAGTGTTTGCATCGGGCAGAGATCCACCTGTCTGTCTGTCTGTCATGCTGTTGTGTGTGTGGCTGTGGGGATCCTCCGCACCAAAGCCAACCAGTGTTCAGACATGGATTGTTGATTCAGAGTGGGAGTGAGTGGTTCCCTGTGGGATGCAATCCCACACTCACTAATCAAGTAAAAAAAAAAATGCATGTCTCTGGGGCTGGAGAGATGGCTTAGTGGTTAAGGCACCTGCCTGCAAAGCCTAAGAACGCCCGTTCAAATCTCCAGGTCCCACGTTTGGCCAGATGCAAAAGTGACGCAAGCACGCAATGTTGCACATGTGCACAAGGGGGTACACACATCTGGAATTCGTTCACAGTGGCTGAGAAGCCCTGGCATGCCCATTATCTCTCTATCTCTTCTTCACTCTCTCTCTCAAATTAAAAAAAAATGCATATGTCCTATGATCCAGCAATTCCATATCCATATCACCCTGGCAGAGCTTCCCAAATTCACTGTGAGGATCTGGTGAAAGTATACACAAGTATATACAAAATATATACAATAGGCTTATGTGGAACCCAGGAGACAGCCTCCTTCCCTCCCTTCCTCCCTCCCTCCCTCCCTCCCTCTCTCCCTCCCTCCCTCCCTCCCTTCCTTCCTTCCTTCTTGTGCCTGTATATCTATGTGTGTGTGTGTGTGTGTGTGCCTGCATATCTGTGTGTGCATATGTTATGCGTATTCATATGTTTGTATGCACTTGTTTGCACTTGGAATCCCAGCATTGGGAATATTCCAGAGACTGATGTAGAGCGTCTACCTTATTTTGAGACAGGAGCCCTCACTGAACTTGAAGCTCACCAATTTGGTTAAACCAGCCAACCAGCAAGGCCCAGGGATCCTCCTACTTCCACCTCCCAGCACTAAGGTTACAGGCACATGTCAACATACCTGGCTTTTATGTGGGTTCTAGGGATCTGAACCCAGGTCCTCATGCTTCATTGCAAGCACTTCACTCACTGAGCCGTTTCCCCAGCCCCCATTCTGCCATTTTAATAAGCTCACAGCTATTGTTATTTGGGGCTGGTTTGCAGCTGGAGTAGCAAGAAGCTGGATCCCCTGAACCTCAGCTGAACCTTAGAGTCACCAGAGGAGTCTGGGTAAGAGGCAAGACCAGGTATTCCCCCATGGTGGTTTCAAGGCCATGGGCTCACTGAACGCCTCCACGTAGGTAAGGGAAAGTGCTTGTGACCCTGCACGAGAAGCCCAAGACCCTCCGTGTGATGAACTGGATCTGTGTGTATTACTCTGGGCATGTCTAGGAAGTAGCGGGTTGAGTGCCCACAGCAAATCAGATGCTAGTGAAGCTGGTGTTAAAAACATAAATCTGGGCTGGAGAGATGGCTTAGCGGTTAAGACGCCTGCCTCCTAAGCCTAAAAACGCTGGTTCCAATCTCCAGGTCCCACGTTTAGCCAGATGCAAAGTGATGCAAAGGCGCAATGCCGCACTTGACCACAAGGGGGCGCACCCCTCTGGATTTTTTCGCAGCAGCTGAGAGGCTGCTGGCGTGCCCATCTCTGTCTCCCTCTCTGTCTGTCTCTCTCTCTCTGTGTCTCTCTCCAAAAATAAATAAAATAATAATAAAAAATTTAAAAACATAAATCTGCACCTACAGTAGATTTTGGAAAGAGCATTCAAACATGTGTAAGAATGAATGATGTGTGCACTCACTTCAAGATAGTGGTGGCTTTTGAGTACCCTTGAGGGGAAAGGAAGGAAAAGGTCAGATTTGAAAACATTCATTTTCCGAAGATAGGAAGATAAACATAGGAAAGGAAGGGGGAAAGGAGTGAAGGAGAAAGGCTGTGAACAAAAGTGAATAATACAGGGCTGGAGAGATGGCTCAGCAGTTAAGATGCTTGCTTTCAAAACCCAATGACCCAAGTTTGATTCCCCAGTACCCACGTAAAGCCAGATGCACAGTGGTATGCATCTGGAGTTTGTATGCAGTGACTGGAGGCCCTGGTGCACTCATTCTCTCTGTTTCTGTTTTCTCTATCTCTCTCTGCTTGCAAATAAATAAATAAAATACTTTTTTAACTGAATAAAACAAAGGAAGAAAAGGAAGGGAGGGAGGGAAGGAGGGAGGAAGGAAAGGAGGAAAGAAGGGGCCTACTGAGTGTTTCTTTCTCATTGCTGTTTATTCTGTGAACGTACAGTGTGTTTTGACAGCATACGTGTGGTGCACTGCTTCATTCTTTGTGTGCATGGTGTCTATGTGCTTGAGCACATGTGTGCACATGTGTGCAGATGTGTGCATGCTTATAGAAGATAAAGGACAACTTCAGTTATCATCTCAAGAATGCCATTCATCTTTTTATTTTTTTCTTTCTGAGACAGGTCCTCTCATTGGCCTGAAGCTCAGCAATTATGCTAGACTAGCTAGCTGAGGAGTCCCAGGAATGCTCCTGTCTCTGCCTTGCCAGCACTGGGATCCCAAGTGCAAGCCACCACATCTGGCATTTTTTTTTTTTTTTTTGGAGAGACAGAGAGAGACAGAGGGAGAGGAAGACAGATAGAGATGGGCGCGCCAGCCGCCTCTCAGCTGCTGTGAACGAAATCCAGATGCGTGCGCCCCCTTGTGGGCAAGTGTGGCATTGCGCCCTTGCATCACTTTGCATCTGTGACCTGGAGATTGGAACCAGCATTCTTAGGCTTAGGAGGCAGGTGCCTTAACCGCCAAGCCATCTCTCCAGCCCTAAACTGATTAAAAAAAAAAAAAAAGAACCATATGAATTTTTGGTGTTTTTTTTTTTTAATTTATTTATTAGAGACAGAGAGAATGGGCACACCAGGGCCTCTAGCCACTGCAAGCAAACTCCAGATGCATGCGCCACCATGTGCATCTGGCTAAGCGTGGGACCTGGAGATTGGAACTGCTGGAGATTGGAACCAGCATTCTTAGGCTTAGGAGGCAGGTGCCTTAGCCACTAAGCCATCTCTCCAGTCCCACATCTGGCATTTTTATGTGGGGACAAAAGTTATGTTCTTATGCTTGCAAGGGAACCACTTTAGCCACTGATCCATTTCCCTGGCCCTTGCCTCCACCGCCCACCCCAACACGGCATTCTTGAATAACCTGCAACATCATGGGGCCGAGTAAGGTGTGAAAAAGTCGCTGTCTACAAAGTGGGCAGAAAGGAGAAGTCAGTCCTACCCCACCAGACCCCTCTTTTAACATGACCAGAACCCCACAGCCTCCCTGATCCCCAGGGCCTATCAAGAGACCCAAAGCCTCCTTTTCCACACCTGGTAGGCCCTGGAGGGAGAGGCCACCTCCCAGTGAGGCTCAGCACCTGGAGAGAGTAGCAGGAGAAGCTTTCTCTCAGAGAGCCCCAATGCTGCGGGAAGCAGCCACTCCATCTCACCCTCCCCCGAGATCTCCTATGGAGTCTCAGCTGAATGTGCTCACAGAGGTCATTCTAGTCTTTGTTCCCCTTTGGGGTCACCTGATCCCGCTTCCCAGGGCCCGCTCTCTACATCCTGTGTCTAGCCACCTCCCTGTAGCAATCACCATGCTGACTGCACTCACTGGGCATCGTGCTAGGGAGTGTGAATGTCACTCACCAGACCCCTGCTCCTGCAGGAACCAGTTAGCTGGGAATGAATGGAATGATCTTTCTAGAAAGCCCGCCCAACAGTTCTCAGAGAGCACTGTGAGCTGTGAGAGAGTGAGGGTTCGGGTTCAGCTACACTTCATTTCCTATTCTTGGGGCAAAAACAGATACTGTTTTTGTTTGTATTTTTTTTTTTATGTGTGTGTAATCTGTAATTAGCACTCTCCTGATAATGTATCACTTACCATTATTTTCACTTAAATACATCAGTAACTTTTTAAAATCTTTTATTTTTAGACAAAATGAGAGAGACAGAGAAAGAGAATTGGCATGCCAGGGCCTCAGCCACTGTAATCGAACTCCAGACACTCGCGCCACCTAGTGGGCATGTGCGACTTTGCGCTTGCCTCACCTTTGTGTGTCTGGCTTATGTGGGATCTGGAGAGTTGAATGTGGGCCCTTAGGCTTTGCAGCCAAGTGTCTTAGCCACTAAGCCATCTCTCCAGCCCCATATCAGTAACTTTTCAAGAAAAGATTCCTTTTAAGTCTTGTACATTCTTAAATGAATAAGAGTGAAAATAAAAAAAAAAAAAAAAAGATCCAGATTATTCCAGGAAACTTTATGTGAGCCACAAAAGCAGCAGTGGTATACAAATTGTCTTCAATCCGAGACGGTGCTTATGGGAGGGGTTTGGCTTAGGCATTTGCCCAAGGCATTTTTAGCTGTCACTGAACCTGGCCACAGGTAGGTGCTTCTGAAGCAGTGAAGAAGATCTCTCTGGGACTGGGGCTGGAGGGAGTCCCAGTAGACTGCATTCTATTAGGTAATCAACCGAGTGTGTTTGCACCCCTTTCAGATCCTACACTGTGGAGCACAGACCATGTCCGGCAGTGGCTGGAGTGGGCGGTGAAGGAGTATGGCCTTCCAGACGTGGACGTCTTATTGTTCCAGAATATCGATGGCAAGGAGCTGTGCAAGATGACCAAAGATGACTTCCAGAGACTCACTCCGAGCTACAACGCAGACATCCTTCTCTCACACCTCCACTACCTCAGAGAGAGTAAGCCTAAACTGCCCGGTCATCTTGCCATAGTTGCAGAGGGTTCAGACCAGGTGGCCCACAGCATCTATCTTCCTCCCCTTGCCCAGTGCCTGTGCAGGACCCAGAAGACCACAGGCCAGAAGGTGGTGACGTAGATGAAAAATACAACCGCACCTGGTTGTCAGTGCTCTTGTGAGAAGCCAGAATGTCACCTTAGTACTCAGCTGCCCCTCCCTGGGTCCCTGGGTCCAGTAAGATAAGAATATGGTAGTAGAAAGTAGCCACACACTCTTTAGACTCCATCGTGTCCCAAACTGAAAGACACAAAAGCTCCTACCCGAGGGGAATTCTGGGAGCTAGCCTCCCTAAAGCTCAATCAAATCTTCCCCTGATCCAAACTATGCAAAGGGAAAGGTTTTACGCTTCCTGTCATGAAAGTTGGCCTAACCTGACCGGGTGGGGAGGGCGTACTGGTGACTACAAGCATGAACCAGAAAGCCTGCTGCATGCTCTAATTTTGATAATGCTGAGCATGCTCAGAAGGGACTGGAAGTGCAAGGTAGGGTGGAATGAATCCCCTTGGTTGCTTTGCCTGGCTTCCCAACCACTACACCACTGGGTGAAGATGAACCGTTTAGGATTTAACATGCTAACCAGAGTGCAGGGTAATTAGCACTCTCCTGATAATGTATCACTTACCATTATTTTCACTTAAATACATCAGTAACTTTTTAAAATCTTTTATTTTTAGACAAAATGAGAGAGACAGAGAAAGAGAATTGGCATGCCAGGGCCTCAGCCACTGTAATCGAACTCCAGACACTCGCGCCACCTAGTGGGCATGTGCGACTTTGCGCTTGCCTCACCTTTGTGTGTCTGGCTTATGTGGGATCTGGAGAGTTGAATGTGGGCCCTTAGGCTTTGCAGCCAAGTGTCTTAGCCACTAAGCCATCTCTCCAGCCCCATATCAGTAACTTTTCAAGAAAAGATTCCTTTTAAGTCTTGTACATTCTTAAATGAATAAGAGTGAAAATAAAAGAAAAAAAAAAAAGAGATCCAGATTATTCCAGGAAACTTTATGTGAGCCACAAAAGCAGCAGTGGTATACAAATTGTCTTCAATCCGAGACGGTGCTTATGGGAGGGGTTTGGCTTAGGCATTTGCCCAAGGCATTTTTAGCTGTCACTGAACCTGGCCACAGGTAGGTGCTTCTGAAGCAGTGAAGAAGATCTCTCTGGGACTGGGGCTGGAGGGAGTCCCAGTAGACTGCATTCTATTAGGTAATCAACCGAGTGTGTTTGCACCCCTTTCAGATCCTACACTGTGGAGCACAGACCATGTCCGGCAGTGGCTGGAGTGGGCGGTGAAGGAGTATGGCCTTCCAGACGTGGACGTCTTATTGTTCCAGAATATCGATGGCAAGGAGCTGTGCAAGATGACCAAAGATGACTTCCAGAGACTCACTCCGAGCTACAACGCAGACATCCTTCTCTCACACCTCCACTACCTCAGAGAGAGTAAGCCTAAACTGCCCGGTCATCTTGCCATAGTTGCAGAGGGTTCAGACCAGGTGGCCCACAGCATCTATCTTCCTCCCCTTGCCCAGTGCCTGTGCAGGACCCAGAAGACCACAGGCCAGAAGGTGGTGACGTAGATGAAAAATACAACCGCACCTGGTTGTCAGTGCTCTTGTGAGAAGCCAGAATGTCACCTTAGTACTCAGCTGCCCCTCCTGGGTCCCTGGGTCCAGTAAGATAAGAATATGGTAGTAGAAAGTAGCCACACACTCTTTAGACTCCATCGTGTCCCAAACTGAAAGACACAAAAGCTCCTACCCGAGGGGAATTCTGGGAGCTAGCCTCCCTAAAGCTCAATCAAATCTTCCCCTGATCCAAACTATGCAAAGGGAAAGGTTTTACGCTTCCTGTCATGAAAGTTGGCCTAACCTGACCGGGTGGGGAGGGCGTACTGGTGACTACAAGCATGAACCAGAAAGCCTGCTGCATGCTCTAATTTTGATAATGCTGAGCATGCTCAGAAGGGACTGGAAGTGCAAGGTAGGGTGGAATGAATCCCCTTGGTTGCTTTGCCTGGCTTCCCAACCACTACACCACTGGGTGAAGATGAACCGTTTAGGATTTAACATGCTAACCAGAGTGCAGGGGTGCGAGTATCTCCAGCTGCCAATGATGTTAGGGTGGGGTTGGTGGTTTCCTTTCTCTTTCTTTTCTTTCTTGTTTTTTTTTTTTTTAAGGTAATTCTCTCTCTTTTCATTTTGATGTTGCTTCTTGTTTTGTTTTGTAGCTCCTCTTCCACATTTGACTTCCGATGATGTTGATAAGGCCTTACAAAACTCTCCGCGGTTAATGCATGCTAGAAACACAGGTAATGCTGGTCCGCCCCTTCCCAGGACAAGCTTAGGGTCCTGCCTGCAGTGCATGCTTTAAGGTAACACTTAGGACAGGTCAGAGTTTGAATGCAGAACACGGAGCGGAAAGAAGGTGAAACACTTTCGTATCTGAACACTTCTTATCATTGGTCCCTCCTCCCCCACCCCCTTGCAATGAGAACTTCTTTTAACCCAGTGTGCACAACAAACAATCACCTTAATCCCCTGGATTTCCACTGTCAGTCTCTTAGAGTCTAGAAGAATGCTTGGTATTAAGGGGTTGGAGGAAATCTCTTGTTTTCCCTCCTTTTATTCCTAAAGGAGTGTTTGTTAGCATCAGGTGAGGTTGCCTATTTCCTTTCTGATACACTTGGAAGCTATTGGATTTATTATTTTATTTATTTATTTATTTATTGGTTTTTCAAGGTAGGGTCTCACTGTAGCTCAGGCTGACCTGGAGTTCACTGTGTAGTCTCAGGGTGGCCTCAAACTCAACGGCGATCCTCCTACCTCTGCCTCCTGAGTGCTGGGATCAAAGGTGTGCGCCACCACGCCCGGCCGTATTGGATTTATTTTGATTAAGTCTTCTGGCCCTTATATTTGCAAAAGATGGAGGACAGAACATCTGCTAACTTCTGCAAGCTTTCGTTTCAAGGGAAATGCTGCCACAATGTTGGAGGATATGAAACTAGTCCCTAACCCAAATGCCTGCCTTCCTAGCGCTAATCACCAGTTGGTCCTGTCTTTGACGTCTTTCCGTCCCATGCCTGAGCTTAGAAGGCTTTAACAAGATGCTTGGTCCTGTCCTGACGAACCTTTCCCGCTTCCCTCCTGTTCCTGGTGAAGGCTGCCTCTCTGTGGATGAATGTGTTCATGGTTTCTATCTGTAGCCACCCCCTACGCCTGACGGCATCCCTACCGATGGCATGGCCACTTGCTGTTCAGCCACTGGCTTTAACCTGAGGAGCCCTCTCCGCAGGAAACACCCAAGCTAGGAAAGCGAGTCCTGGGAAGTCTCTATAACCTTTTGGTGTCCACAGAGCAACACAGCCATTTTCCAAATAGCCACTCTTTGGTTTTTAAAACACACACTAGAGCGAGTCCCTATTTGAGCATCAGTAATCAATCGCTGGTTCCGCTTGGTCTTCTGTTTTAGAAGCATTCTGCTTTTAATGTGATATAAAAATGATTTACATTATAGGTGTGTAGCTTTTCAGTTTTGCATCACACATCAACTTGCTAATAGTCTTGTGGCCTGAAATAGCAAATAGCTTAGGCAAAGTAATTTCCCCTTCTTAGGAAACACCTTTGAGCCACACACATTTAGAAATGAGCTAGAAATTCCTTAACAGTGACTGAAAATCCCACAAAAGCTCCAAATTCATTACTTTCACTATTGCCAAAACATAGAAAGAACCCGAAAGCAGGGTGATCAATTTCGGAAGGACTGAATGTTGACAAGAAAATCTCTGCTGAAGAGAGGAGCCCCGACTGACAGAGAGAAAGGGGAGACCACGCATCCGAATCCAGACGTGGCTCAATCTTGGAAACAGCCCTTACAGTCTAGGGCGAAAACATTTGTAATTCTTTCATGCTACTTTCCCAAAGCCCCTTTAAAATAGTTTGTAGATTTCATACCAGTTGCAGAAAGGAAAACCGTCCCTATTTCCATAGAAAGATTTGAGTGAACTAAGGTGACTGTTAAGACAAAGATGGGGGCTTTCACAAGATGTCGTAAAATAAAAATAAATAAATAAATAAAAATAAAAGCGAAGCATTTGTGACGACCGGAGAGACTGACATCCACACTTGGATCTGTTTCGGACCCAGGGCTTGTTTTTTTTTTTTCCGGGGTCTTTTCAGGTACCTTCGCCAGGGTCTCCCCTGTGTTGTCACAGGGCTAGCTGGATGTGGCACTGATGCTGAGGTCGACAACCACGCCAAAGGACCTTCACATGTTTGTCTTTCCTTTTGTCTGCAGGGGGTGCAGCTTTTATTTTCCCCAATACTTCAGTATATCCTGAAGCTACGCAAAGAATTCCAACTAGGCCAGGTACGCCAACACCCCCGTGTGATCGCTTCATTGAGAGACATCCCCGATGTCCTGCAGAGACGCAGGACCTAAGGCCTGTGACAGAGCTCATCCTGGATCTGGCACAGGGTCACAGCCTTACTGGATCAACCCTCTGTTGATTCAGAAACTATATTCAATCCAACTGCTTCATTCAGAGGCCACACCGAGGGGGTCCCGACTGCTGCATTAGAGGTAGATACACTCCATGACTAGCTGCCCAGAAAGAAGACAGTTAGGCCAACGCTTAGGGACAGGAAGCCCGTCCACTTTTCTAGTTAATGGAAGGATGGGCGTGCAGTCTGTAACTTCAGAGGGACAGCAACTCCCCAAACCAAATAGTAGTGACCCGTCCCAGCTTGTCACAGGAAGCTATGTTTCCACAGCAGAAACATGTAGTAGTGGCTTACATCCGAATTATACTTTCTCTTTCTAGGTGATTTCATTAGGGAATTCATTCACATATCTTTCATGCAAATATAAACATTTAATCTAGTACCAAGCACAAAACAAGCCTCTGGGGCGTACAGATATACCCAACTCCAAAATGCCCTGTCTGTAGGAAGCCCACTTACACATAGTCCACTGACCTTGTGGGTCCTCTGAGTGCCTCCTGTGGGTCTGCCATGCAGTGTACTATGGTAACAAGTGGGAAGGCTTTACTTAAAATTCTAGAGGGTATTTCAGCAGTTTCAGCAATGCATTCTTTTTATTTTATTTTTGTTTGTTTTTCGAGGTAGGGTCTCGCTGTAGTCCAGGCTGACCTGGAATTCACTGTGTAGTCTCAGGGTGGCTGCGAACTCACAGCGATCCTCCTACCTCTGCCTCCTGAGTGCTGGGATTAAAGGCATGCACCACCACGCCCTGCCTCAGCAGTTCATTCTTGAACCTGGGCTTTGTCAGGGTTCAACAGGAAGTGCTTGAGTTGACCCATGAGGCACCCCCTAGAAGCTGTAGCCACCAGAGGGATGGGAAGCTTCTGAGGGGCAGAGGTGCTGGCATCAAGTGGGAAGAGAGGGTAGTTCCAATTGAGAGTACAGCCGTCTCACGCACTCGTGCCCTCCTGGGGCCTTGACATTCTCTAAGCCAGGTCTTCTCATGCTAGTCCCACTGCTGATTCACTCGCGGTTCACAGCAGTAGGGTGGGTTGTCCATCTTCCTACAGGCGTGCACACTCACACCTTCCTCAGCCCAGGCTGCCCCTCTTTCCCATGTCTAGGCCTCACCAGTCAAGGCTGAACTGGGCTTAGATCCCAGGCTTGGAAGCTCTTCCTTTCCAGTGAGGATGACAGAAGCAAGATGGGAGCTGAATGGTGGGGCTGAGTAAGCTGCCTGGGGCTGTTGTCACCTGAGCCCTGTAGCTGCCACAGTGATGTCAGGCTGGGGATGTCCTTTTATCTGACTTGAGGGCAAAAGCTTGGGTCCCTGCTCCAGACAGCTCCTGGAAAGACCTAGACAAAGCCCTCCCTCCGTCAAGTTAGATGCCTCTGGAACGCAGACAAGGCCCAATTCCATGAGTAAACTAGACCGACCTTGAAGAATTCCATCAGGAGTATTGGAAATGAAAAACTGAGATGCACCCTTGACCCTGGCTCTAGGACTTTCTGAATTTACTGACTCCAAGTGCATCTTGGGATGAACACAGGGAAGGAAGTGTGTTTTGGGATAAACAGAGGGGAGGGTGATGATTTGGGAACAATATTTATTTATTTATTTATTTATTTATTTATTTATTTATTTATTTGACAAAGAAAGAGGGAGGGGGAGAGAGAGAGAGCAAATGGGTGCACCAGGGCCTCCAGCCACTGCAAACAAACTCCAGACGCGTGAACCCCCTTGTGCAGCTGGCTATTGTGAATCCTGGGGAATCGAACCTGGGTCCTTTGGCTTTGCAGGCAAATGCCTTAACCGCTGAGCAACCCCCTTCAGCCCTTGGGAACTCTTTAAAATTGCTTTCACCCCTCATTATAAATCAGTTAATAAATAAAGCTATCTTCCAGGCATTTAGCCCTTAAGATTAATTAATTTTTAAAATGTTTGTTTCATGTTAATCCCATGACTATTGCAGGCTGATAATGAAGCCAGAGTCTGTGATTTAGAATGGTGACCTGCCTAGTCAGGACAAGGGACCCTGCAGACTTTGCTTACATTCTAGGGTGCAGTAGATTCAGAAGGAATGATACATCCCCCAGTGTGGAAGGGAAGGTGACAGCAGGGTGCTGGCTGGGTTCTTGTCTGTGCTTCACACCAGGGAAGATGAGGGTGTCCTGCCTGTGGTGCATATCAGGGAAGACTAGGGTTTCCTGCTTCCATCAACACGGTGTTTCATCATCTGGATCCTGGCCCGTACCCTACTTCTGTGGCTACCCCATGCTGCCTATGCAGTGGCTTTTCTAAAGTTCGGATGTCTAAGTAGTTTTCTGCAGACAGAACAGCAGAAGGCAGCCTTGCCAAATGGGGATGTCTGCCAGATCAAGTGAAAGAGGAACGGAGAGGGGGTTGGGGTGACCACCAAAAATTAAGGCTGGAATGAATTTTTATTAGCAGCCCCATGCTTTGTTATCAACCGTAGGGAAGTGGCAAAGAATCACGGGTAACAATTGCTTAAGCAGCCAAGAGAAAGTACTTCACACCAGCTCTGCAGCCAACGTCAGCATCTCTCCCAGGGTCACTCCCTCAGGTTATTGGTCACATGTGCCGATAAGGAAATATTGCCACAAAATGTCACAAGAGAAGACAAGGGCCTGCTTATCTCCCATGACAGTATGTTTATCAACATGCCAAGTTTTGTTCACGGAAAGATCTCAAGTTCTTGGCTAAAAATGTAAGATTAAAAGTCAATAAAAATTAAAAAAAAAAAAAAAGAATATTAACAAATAGAAAAGTGAAGCCAAAAAAAAAAAAATTAGACTCTGGTGGTGTTTAGGTCCTGACTCATTTCCATGGGAAGATGGGTCGTGGTTATTCATCCTTTAAAGGGTTTTTTATGGGTAAACAGTCTCTACGTATTTTGGTAGTCATAGTTTGGTGTTTAATTTTTCCAGTCACAATTCATGAGCCATGCTTTTCTCTTTAAGATGCTGGTTGAGTAACCCACGGCCTTCTGGTCGTTTCCAGTTGTATTCTCAGGCCTTTGGTTCCAGGGGCCATTCTGGAGCACTCAAGTGTGTTTTAAATTGGTATGGACACACTCCAGATAACATTATCTAAAAGAATGGGGCTTCTAGGGAACTTCCTCCGGGTGGCTTTTTCAGAGTTCAGTGTGCCTCTGAGTCACCTGGAATCTTGTTTAAAATGAATGCTCTCTAAATCTGGGGAAGATTTTGAATTTCTGGTGTGTTGCGTGAGTGTGTGTGTGCGTGTGTGCATGTGTGTGTGTGTGTGTGTGTGTGTGTGTGTAGAGCACAAGTGCCATGGCGTGCATTTTGAGGTTAGAAGATGACCTTGGGGTGTTGGTCTTTGCCTTATACCTTGTTTGAGACAAGGTTCCTTGTGTCGTTTTACCGTGAATGGGAAGAGTCTCCTGACTGCTTCTCATCACTGTGTAGGTGTGCTGTGATAACAGATGCCTCGGGATTACAGATGCGTGTACCACTTGCTTCTGGCTTTATGTGGTCATCAGGCTTGTGGACTGAGCACTTTTAGGCACCGAGGCATCTACGCAGCCCACATTGTGCATCTCTCCTTCTCAACTGTTGCTGGTACTGTTGGCCTGTGGACCCCACTTTGAGAAGCTCCTCTACTGCCTCACTTTTTCACTTGGGGCATCAGCTTTTGTTGGCGTGTCTGCTGGCCCTTGAAGGCAAGGTGTCAGATTACCTTGCTAGGACATTCTTATTTCTGAGGCAATTCTGGTATTAAAATTCTGGCCAACTGGGGCTGGAGAGATTGATGGTTTAGCAGTTAAGGTGCCAAGCCTAAGAACGCCTGTTCAATTCTCCAGGTCCCACGTTTAGCCAGACGCAAAAGTGATGCAAGCGCGCGATGCCACGCATACCCACAAAGGGGCACACATGTCTGGAGTTCATTCACAGCGGCTGAGAGGCCTCTGGCATACCCATTCTCTCTCTCTCTCTCTCAATTAAAAAAAAATCTGGCTAAATAGTTTTGTTTTTTTTTTTTCCAGAAAAAAACTAAAAAAGCAATTGGCTGAGAATCCATTTGAAAAATGTTCCCAGAGACTTAGGATAAAATTTTAGTTGTAAGTTGATAGCGGCTGCAGATTTAATGGCCATGTGCAGTCCCAAGCAGAGAAGCTGACAGCCCGGGAATGCAGAAATGCCAGCTGAGAGGAGAGTGAGTGAGAGCAGAGTTTGAAAACCAAAAAGGATCTAACTTGGGCTGGAGAGATGGCTTAGCGGTTAAGGTGTTTGCCTGAAAAGCCAAAGGATCCCAGTTTGATTCCCCAGGACCCACGTAAGCCAGATGCACAAGGGGGCACATGCATCTGGAGTTCATTTGCAGTGGCTGGAAGCCTTGGAGTGCCGTGCCCATTCTCTCTCTCTCTGCCTCTTTCTCTCTCTCTCAAATATATAAATAAATAAATAAATAAAATATATTAAAATTTTAAAAAGAAGGATCTAACCCTTCAGAGCCGGGGGTGGGTGTGGGGGGTAACCTTCACAGACCACACATATGGCCATGCTCACAGCCAAGCAGACTGGTTGAGTCTAGGTCTTTCTTGGTTGGGTTTCACATTGCATATCATTTCTATTATCTTTGGGGCCATGAAAATAGGCAGAGACACACATTCTGCAACACAGTCAAGCTCGTTGAAGGCCGACTATCCAAACTGCCAGTTGTAAATCAGGTTGAATGATTTGCTTGAAATGATTTCCTCACCCTGCCCTTCAAGTGAGAGATTCATGGTCATCCCCTGGTGTCTGGCAGCAGGTCGTCTGCTGAAATATGTGGTTATGGTGTTTAGTTGGTCCAGAACCACATTTAATTTTTTATGTATTAGCAACAGAGAGAGAGAGAGAGAGAGAGAGAGAGAGGGAGAATGGGTGCACCAGGGCCTCCAGCCACTGCAAACGAACTCCAGATGCATGCACCACCTATATGCATCTGAACTACATGGGTCCTGGGGAATCAAGCCTCAAACCGGGTCCTTAAACTTCACAGGCAAGCGCTTAACCACTAAGCCATCTCTCCAGTCCCCAGAACCACATTTGACATTGAACTGAGACCTGTCAACTCAAGAAGATATAGGTGTTCTTTTTGTTTTTTTTGTTTTTAATTGTTTGTTTTGAGATGAGGAGATGGCTCAGTGAACAAAAAATTTGCTGTTCAAGCATGAGGATCTTAGTTCAGGGTCCCAAGCACCCACATAAATGCTGGACAGGTATTGCAGCCTGACTGTAACTCCAGGATGTGAGAGGTAGAGACACAGGGTTCCTGGGGAATCTGCCTAGCTAGATACGCCTCAATCAGTGAGCTCTAGGTTAAAGTGAGAGGTCTTGTCTCAGTAAATAATGTATAGAACAATCAAGAAACATAGCCAGTGTCAGCCTCTGGACTCCTCACATGGTACACGTACACCTGCCTTCACATGTGTTCATGCACACGAGCATGCATATACATACCACATGTACCATATGTGTGTATACACACAAAAAGAAAAACTTATGTTTGGTTTTGAGCAAAGATTTCCACTCGATAGTCCATGCTGTCCTAGAACTTCTGGCTTTCTGGCAATCCTCCTGCCTCACTGCCTCAGCCTCTCAAGTGCTGAGAATCCAGGAGTGAGTCACCATGCCTACTTCTATTTTTTTTTTTAATGTTTTATTTTTATTTATTTATTTAACAGAGAAAGAGAGAGAGAAAGAGGAAATGGGCACACCAGGACCTCCAGCCACTGCAAATGAACTCCAGACGCATGTGCCCACTTGTGCATCTGGTTTACATGGGTCCTGGGGACTCGAACCTGGGTCCTTTAGCTTTGCAGGCAAACAGCTTAACTGCTAAGCCATCCCTCCAGCCCCCTCTATTTATTTTGAGATGGGGTCTCATTTATCTCAGGCTGGCCTTGAATTCAATATGTAGCTGAGGATTACTTTCTTTTTCAAATTTCTGTTTCTGCTGCCTCTACCTCCCAAGTGCTGGAATTACAGGTGTGGGTCACTATGCCTGGTCCATAGTTTTGAAATGGCTCTGCAACATGAGTCCATGTAGAAATCGATTTACATGTGCAAGGTTAGTAACAGCAGGCGAAATATTTCTGGAATATATTCTTAAGAAAGTTGGAATGACTTAGAACCTTGATAATCATTCCTGGAATTCACACTGAGGATGCATCGGTGTGATTATGAAATCCGTATGTGCAATGAAGGTTCATGGGGCAGGGATGTTATGCATGACTATAAAGGGAACGTTGCTCTATGCTTAGTTGCTAGACATTGTGTGTTGTCTCAGGTCATTCATTTGAGAAAAAAATACTAAATTCTTTTTGCAAAGGCAAACACAAAGCCATTTGGCTAGAAAAATAACGAGACCAAATAACACTGACGAAACAAATGATGGGACTCTAAGGGAACTGAGAGGTCATCTAAGGAGACAGCTCACAGAGAAGAGGATATCCAGGTCCTTTTTAAGGCAAGGGTGGAGGACAGGAGTGGGCATGCCAGTGGTTACTTCTTAAAAGACTTGGTGGATTCATGCATTTGGATGCGTCCCGAAGCATAGATGCACACCAGTCCCCTGATACGTCAAATTATGACAATGTGTTAAGCGGTCTTGACCTCTGAGCACAGGAAATTCCTATAGAGGAATTATTAGCAAGCTCGTCTGCCAATGGGAGTTTTCAACTATCTCAGAGGAGATAATGTTATATCAGCAGAATATGCAAATTGTACTTTACAGATCAAGTCCAAATCTAATGAGATCAATATTGAATATTCTTTTTGGATTACTATTTTCTTATACCATAGTTATACCAAGAATCATAAAATAATATTGAAAGAAAACCAAACATCCAAATAAAATTAGATGATATATTGTTTGGTTTTAGTTCATTTGTTTGTCTCTACAGATCTACCTTATGAGCCTCCCAGAAGATCGGCCTGGACCGGCCATGGCCACCCCACCCCTCAGTCCAAAGGTACAGATTGCCCTTACTGTCTTGCTCTGAATGTCACAAGCAGGGCACCGAGGCAGTGAATATTGTTGTAGTTAACCTATGTTCTTTTCAACATGAGGAAGGTTTCTTCCATTGGCAAAAAACCACAAATGATCTTTAAAGTTTTTAATTAATTTGTTTATTTATTATAGAGACAGAACGAGGGAGAGAAAGAGAGAGAGAGAGGGAAGGAAGGGTGCACCAGAACCTCCAGCTACTGCAAACAAAGTCCAGACACATGCACCACCATGTGCATCTGGCTTACGTGGGACCTGGAGAATGGAACCTGGATCCTTAGGTTTCTCAGGCAAGCTCCTTAACTGCTAAGCCATCTCTCCAGCTCCACAAATTATCTTTAAATACAGTGATTCACTCTCTGTCTAGGTTATACTTAATTCCAGTTTAACAGAAAGAAATGAATAAGGGGTGAATTTTGTCAGGGACAAATGCATGCTTCATGGGATTGCTAATTGAATAATTGGTGATTTCCTTAATTTTGGCTGCACTTTATTTCTTGGCAGTTTCCCTGTTTCTATTTATTTTACACTATAATTCATTTTATTCTGTTTTGTAAGCAATCTCAAATTCTTTTTATTGTATTTGTAAGTGATGAATATAGTTAGCATTTTTTTAAATAATGGAAAATGTTCTCCTTTCATAATAATGTTTGTATTTGATCTCATAAGAAGGTGGGATTTTTTTTTAACCATAAGATACTTTGTGTTGTAAAAGTAAGATTAGTATGTTAATAACTAATTGATGGAATGATTATAAAATGAACTCCATCAGAGATTGATCTAATTTCTACCTAATCGTCTTTTGTATCTTTGGATTTTCAGCTGCTCAACCATCTCCTTCCACAGTACCCAAAACTGAAGACCAGCGTCCTCAACTAGGTATGTTCCAGAACCTATCCTGGAAGGCCTAACACAGGGTACAGGCCCACACAGAACATCTCCAAAATGGGTTATTTAAAAACTGCATTTGGCCTTCTTTTCCTTCTTCTTAACTGGTCTGTATGTAAAATGAGATGCACGTCCTCAGTGTACTCAGCTGGGAGCCCTTGGAGTTTTTTCTTTTTTTTTTTTGAGAGACAGAGAGAGAGAAAGAGACAGAGATTCAGAGAGAGAGAGAGAGAGAGAGAATGAACTCCAGATGTGTGCGCCCCCTTGTGGGCAAGAGTGGCATTACACCATTGCATCACTTTTTGTGTCTGGCTAAAAATGGGAACTGGAGAATTGAACGGCCATTCTTAGGCTTAGCAGGCAGGCGCCTTAACCACTAAGCCATCTCTCCAGCCCCACTTGGAGTTTTGATTAAAAAAATTTCCAAAGTTTATGCACTGAAGGTCTGGGGGAATGCTGTGCTTGTATGCCTGTGTCTGTGGGATGCATGGAATTCTGTTACTTTGACCTCCCAGGCCACAAATACCAATGGCAATATCTGTCAAGTCCAAAGTGAAAATTCATTAGAAGGTTGACAAGGCCCACAATACCCTGGGGCAAAATGCCTACCTAGCATACATCTGCCCTGTTTATATTCTGGGTTAGTGTGAGCCGTGGATGAGGTGCTGGGAATCTGGGAATTCAAGCTTTTCTACCAAGTAGACACTTGGCAGCAAGAAACTCCTCCGAGATCCTGTGTGGCATCTCCTCACACAAAGAGATGGAGGTGTGTGCTTTGAGATTGGGGAACGTTTTCGCCTCTGAAGTCTGGAAATGCAATTCCATTAGCTGCAGTTACATCATACCAGATCCCAACCATGTCTCTCGAATTTAACTTAATTTTCTTTCTGCCTTAGATCCTTATCAGATTCTGGGACCCACCAGTAGCCGCCTTGCTAATCCAGGTGAGACAGCGTTCATAATGACATTCCAACACAGATCAGTGGTTGTTTTGAGAGGGAAGCTTGTGCTGGTGAGAAATTCCTCCAGCTGAACAAATTTGAATTTCAGGTCTCACTGGGTTATTTGCCTTGGCTGAAAAAAAAAATGGGTCGGTTCTTACATTAAGGTTTTAGCTTTATCAAAGACCATTATAGCCTAATTGGAAAAAAACATAACAATTCTCTAGGGCGACTGTAACAAAGTACCACAACCTGGGGGCTTAGTAACAGGAATGCATTGCCTCATAGCTCTGAAAGCTGGAAGTCTGTGGTCAGGGTGCGGCGGAGGCAGCCCTTCTAGGCTATTTGGAAAGGATAGAGAACCGGCACCTTCCTGTATTTCTCCTCACTGTCTTTCCTGCCTGCACATCTCTCTCTGTGACTGGATTTCTTCTTTTCATAAGGTCATCAGTCAGACTGGATTATGGCTCATTTTCAATGACCTTTGCTTTGACTTGAATAGCTCTGTAAAGGTCTCATCTCCAAAACAGATTCAGAGCTGCTGAGGGATTCGGACCACGACCTACAAATTTTAGGGGGAGCACAATTCAATCTATCAGAGGAGCACATCAAATAACTGATTTATTTATTTATTTTATTTTATTTATTTTTTTGTTTTTCAAGGTAGGGTCTCACTGAAGCCCAGGCTGACCTGGAATTTACTATCTAGTCTCAAGGTGGCCTCGAACTCACAGCGATCCTCCTCCCTCTGCCTCCCGAGTGCTGGGATTAAAGACGTGTGCCACCACACCTGGCCTGCTATTTATTTTTTGCATGTGGATGTATGTGTGTGTGTGTTCATATGTGTATGGGTGCATGTTTGTGTGTAGGTGCATGTGCACCTATGCGTGTGTGGTTGTGGATGCCAGAGGTCAAAATCAGGTGTCTATCTCAAATGCTCTCCACCTTAGTTTTGAGATAGGGTCTGTCACCGAACCTGGAGCTCACCCATTCAGCTGGACTGGCTAGCCTGAACAGGTCCTGAGGGTCCTACCCTCTCCATCTCCTCAGCACTGAGAGGGATTGCAAGCATGCTTCACCAGGCCCAATACTTTTATTATTTATTTATTTATTTATTTATTTATTTTTTGTTTTTTCGAAGTAGGGTCTCACTCTGGTCCAGGCTGACCTGGAATTCACTATGTGGTCTCAGGGTGGCCTTGAAGACACCGCCTACCTCTGCCTCCTGAGTGCTGGTATTAAAGGTGTGCACTACCACGCCTGGCCCAATATTTTTAACTGAGTGCTGGGGATCCGAACTCAGGTCCTCATGCTTGCACGGCAAGCATTTTACTGACTGAGCCATCTCCCTAGTCCCTAAAATAACTGGTATTTATTAAATGAGAATTTCAGGGCTGGAGAGATGGCTTAACAGTTAAGGTGCCTGCCTGCGAAGCCTAAGAACACTTGTTCAAAACTCCAGGTCCCACATTTAGCCAGATGTGAAAAAGTGATGCAAGCATGCAATGTTGCACATGACCACAAGGGGGAACACGTGTCTGGAGTTCGTTCACAGCAGCTGAAAAGGCCCTGGCGCGCACATTCTCTCTCTGCCTCTTCCTGTCTTTCTCTTTCTCTCCCATTCTCTGTCTCTCTCAAATAAAAAAAAAAGAGAGAGAGAGAGTTTCAATGACAATTGCGGGTATGTTTCTGAATTCAGAGCTGGAGGGAAGTGAGGACTTTTACTCTTCCCATGTGTCACTAGAGCCTGGCCAGGGATCATCACCTGGCCTCTCCTTCTGGTGCCAATGAGATCGTTCCATCTTCTTATGTTCCAAGTAGAACCAGCTGTGTTGGCGCCAGAAGCTCATGGCATGTGCTGCATATTCTCAGCTGGAAATTTGGTGCCAAGATGTCACAGCCATATTGCAAGTTAAAGCTGGAATGTACATTTCCCAAACATTAAGCCAAACGGGTGTTAGGAAACAAATAAATTTAGACGCTATTGGCATATGTCCCCACCAGAGAATCTTATGCTTTGAGAACATGAAATATCGTTATTGGACAATTGGAGTTTTGCCATGAAATGTTTGATTTATGTTAATTAATTCAGTAAATATGTTCTAAAAAGCTGAACAACTAGAAGGGGTTGCTTGCTGGATTTTTAACCCAGCACATAAGTGCCCAGAACTTTTTTTGTTTGTTTTGCTAAATAAATGCATTTCTGGAATGACAGTACACGAGCCTTGGCCTCAGAGAGCTGTCACCTGGAGGAGAGATGGACACAGGTGGTTACAACACTGTCCCATCCGTGGATCCAGAACCTGGTGGCCACATCTCTCGTGCAGTCCCTCCTCATGCTCTACCCAGCTTCCCATCTTACCCATCCTGGGAACAGTAATGGTGTTTTCCGATGCGATCATGATCATTTCTTCTTCAGGAGAACTGATCTGCCAGCCGCATTCACAGAAGATTACATGGCAAACTAGCCCGGAAGCTCGGAGCTCTGGGAACATTAATACACCAGTACGAAATAATAGTCTGAAAGCTCCAACCCCATGTGGTATCCCCCATATCCCATAGAGCACGTTGATGCTCACAGTCTCCTCTATATCTCATATCAGCCTTAGGAGCTTGCCAGTTCCATCCTATAGACAAGGAATCAGGCCCAGAAAAGTCAAGAAACTTCCCCTAGTCATGCAGCTTTAAAGAAAGCAGACCTAGAGCCGGGCGTGGTGGCGCATGCCTTTAATCCCAGCCCAGCACTCGGGAGGCAGAGATAGGAGGATCGCCGAGAGTTCGAGGCCACCCTGAGACTACATAGTGAATTCCAGGTCAGCCTGAGCCAGAGTGAGACCCTACCTTGAAAAACCAAAAACCAAAAAAAAAAAAAAAAAGAAAGAAAAAGAAAACAGACCTAGACTGAAGCCTGTTTCTCTCTAAAATCTGTTAGGAGTTTTGTACCCCCAACTACTGCCAGCTAAGTATGAAGGAAAGAGAGAAGTTTTGTGACATGGGAGATGTGAGAAAGAAAGGATGCATACCTGCTCATGTGTACAAGTGTCAAGGTACAAAGGATGAGCCCTGAGGCCAGGAAGGAGGAGAAGGAAGAGGAAGAGGAGAAGGGAAAGGAAAGGACAGAACTACCTGCACCTTTCTCACATACAAAGGGGTCATCAAGACAGAAGGAGAAAGTATGTGTAGAGGGTTTTTTTTTTTAAACCAAAGAAACGGGTTTTGTGTGGTGGCCAGGCCACGCTCCACACTGCCCGATGAAATCTAGTCTCTTTTTGGTGTGTATCTGAGTGTACAGTATGTGTGTGGCATGTGATGCATGCACGTGTGTGTACAGTGTAAGCCCCATGTGCGTACACTCTACACACAGAGATCAGAAGAGAGGGTCATGTTCTTTTATCACTCAGTGAGTATTTCATTTTTATTTTTGCTTTGAAATAAGGTCTTTCCCTCAACCTGGAGCTTCTGTCCACCAGTGAGCCCCAGCGAGTCTCCAGTTGATTGCCCACCGCCAGCCCTCATGTGGACGGAGGGTTACAGACGTACGTGGCTGTGCTCAGTTTTTTTTTTAACTTTTTTTTTTTATTATTTTTTTGGAGAGAGACACAGAGAGAGACAGAGAGGGAGACAGAGAGAGAGAGAGAGAGAGAGAGAGGAAGACAGAGATGGGCGCGCCAGCAGTGTCTCAGCTGCTGCGAACTAAATCCAGATGTGTGCGCCCCCTTGTGGTCAAGTGCAGCATCGCGCCCTTGCGTCACTTTGCATTTGGCTAAACGTGGGACCTGGAGATTGGAACCGCTAGAGATTGGAACCAGTGTTCTTAGGCTTAGGAGGCAGGCGCCTTAACCCCTAAGCCATCTCTCCAGCCCCATGCTCAGTTTTTTATGTGGGTAGTCACACTTGGTGGTCTCTGGCTGAGAGGTCCTCTCGCTTAAGTGACAAGCACAACCACAGAGCCACCTCCCAGCCCATAATCACGCCTTTTAAGATCTTCTCTTTTGTCCATTTGGCAGTCACAAGACCACAGTTAGACCCTCCTCCTAAGCTCTAACTGTTATGACTCTGTTATTGTTATTGTTTTTAGACTCCTACTCTATATTCTAAATTCACCTTGTTGCAGATTAAATGTTTGGGCAGTAAAATCAGGATTTAATAAATCACCTTTGAATTTTTGTGACTAAGAGTAGCTCCTTTAACTTACCATTGGCCATGGTTCCTCGGCAGCCCTTAAGAAACCCTGCAGTGGGAAGAATGGTTATCTATGTGGCAAATGCCTGGAGTTTGTGATGAAGTTGAAGTTGAAGGACTTGGGCATTGACAGTCTGTTCCCTCTTACAGCATTTACCTAAGCACTCATCGAGTTGTGCATTTCTAGTTTCATCTTCAAGTTCGGAAGCTGATCAATGTTTTTCCCCATGATTTCGAATGTCCCCAGGCCCGAGTCCCGTATTTTCTTAGCAAATGAATACTTTCTTAGCAAATTATCCCCGGGAGGGGCTGGGAGATGTCTTAATTAGTAAAGCTGAAGCATTTGCCTTTCAAGCATGAGGACTGGAAGTCCATTCCCAGCACACACGTGAAGATCCAAGGCTTGGCGGCATGCCTTGAAATCCCAGGATGAGGAGGTGGAAACAGAAGGGTCCTTTGCGACTTGTAGACCAGCCAGTCTAGCTTCCGCTGTGAGCTCCGGGCCAATGAGAGAGAGACCTTATCTCAAGAAAAATGGTAGTTGGAACTTGAGGAGTGATCCCAAGGTTGTCTTCTAGCCTCCATATGCATTTCCACACATGAGCCTGCACACATGCACACACATACACACACTGCAAAACAAAAACCAGGGAGAAATGAGCTCATCTGTCCTCTGAACAGTGAATTCCTAGCCATACATGTTAGTGTTAAATCCAAAAGCAACCAGGCCACCATAGCCTAGCTCTTCAGAAACAAGCGGAATAGGAGACTACTTTTCTTCCATGCTCCCCTTCTATACATGATTGTAAGGGAAGCGAGCAAGGAACAAACTCCCAGGAGTCAATGCTAATGGGCGAACAGTGTTACTGCGGCCCTTTGGCAGGTCTGTGTGTATTTGTTAAAAGTCTGTGGACTCACTCTCCCTACGGGAGGCACTTGACACAAAATATTTGCTTTCAAACTGCACATGTTTATAGTGAGGCATATGTTAGGCTGTTAAATCCAAAAATCCATGCTTTTTTTTTCAATTCCCAGGTCATCTATGGATTTTTTTCCCTCAAGTTTTAATCCTTTGGTTATAATATGTATACTAGAACCAGATGGTGGTCTCAGAACATTCCTTGTATTTTCAATGCATATTAATGAAATGTTGGAGGCAACAAAACTTGATTGAGAACAGTTTGTGTGTGCAGTTCTGCAAAAGCAAAGGCTTCCATTACGATGAGCTACAAGCCGTTAATAGATTTCAAATGTGCTGCTTGACTGAAAACGAAACTTTTCCAGGACACAGTCAAAAAAAAAAAAAAAAAAAAAAAAAAAGGCTGGCCTTTCTCACAGTGCTGATGACGTGGTACAGATCAATCCACAAACATCCACTTCCATGTAGAAACAAGGATTGAGGAGGTGGAAAGTTTGTACAGGGAGCAGGTGGGAAGAAGTCAAAGAAAATACATTCATCACTAAATTTTACACCACATCAATCGTCTGAGTGGTTGCCAGCTGAAGTTTCTTTAATTGTTTTTATCACATCTGTTGTTATTACATAACATATCATGAAAGGTGTGGTCTTTCTGGTAACATGCCCAAGGTGGTACAGTGCTGGAGCTTGAGAAGAAAGACCTGCTTCACTTTAAAGCTTCGAACACCTGTGTCACATAGCCTAGCCTCTCTTGGTACACAATATGACCACCGAGATCCACAGCCTATCTCCCTTAGGAAGCCATGAGTCACCTTGAAGTGCTGTAACACAGAGACCAGAATGATTTGCTAGATTCTTCTCTGCTTAAAAAGACGTAGATTGCGCTAGAGTGATGGCTCAGAGATTAAGGTGCTTGTCTGCAAAGCCAACAACCTGAGTTCTATTCCCTTGGACCTATGCAAAATCCAGATGCACCAAGTGGCACATACATCTGGAGTCTGTTTGCAATGGCTGGAGGCCCTGGTACACCCATTCTCTTTGTCTTTCTTCTATCTCTCTATCTCTATCTCTCTCTGCTTGCAAAATAAATAAATAATAAAAATGTAACGTGTTTGCCTTGCACGCATGAGGCCCCAAGTTTGATATCCAGAAGCCATGTAAAAATGCCCAGCACTGTGGTGCACACCTGTAATCACAGCTCCAGAGAAGTGAAGGCTAGGATCCCTGGAGCTCACTGGTGAGCCCCAATCCCATGGGCTGTGCTTTAAACAGAGGTAGACAGCATAACTGAGGGATAGTTTACACGCATACGAGCACCCTCACAAATCGAAAACACACACACACACACACACACACACACACACACACACACGAGCATTCCATGGGATCAAGAAAATTCTGATCCAAATACCCTGCTAAGATGGTCTGTCTGACTAACCCCAAACTACCTTTTGCTTCCCCAAGTGACTAGCCATGGTGCATTCTTGTAGCTTCCCTTTTGGACACACGGCCTAGCACAATTGGCATGGCCAGGCCAGGCAGCATGTGGATTTCCGTTATGGTGCCTTTGGCTCGGAACTGGAAATGGGTGATCTGGCCTGAAACAGAGCCAGCGCTTTTCTAAACGTCTCGTTTGGAGTGAATTGATTCTGTGCTCGGGAAAGTTTTGACAGAATTGCTGTCTGAGCCCCAGCCAAGTGTTAGGTTAGAAATAACGATGTTGACTTCCATTCTCTTATTTTTTTTTCCCCATAAACTTTTAGATGTTCATTTCCTAAATCTGACTTTTATTATTTCACTTGACCTAGCCAATATCAATGGCATTAAGTCATTACTGCCATCCACATAAAGGCCTTTTCTTCCTCGCATAATAGGAAAAATTAGCTGCGGTTGCCCTGGTTGTTGGTGAAGCTGACCTGAACTTTGCCCCGTGTGAGTTCTCTGTGTTCCACAGAGGACATGGATTTGTGAGGCCATCCCGAGAGACCACCCCACTGGGTTAAGTTCCCTGGAGGCAGAGCAGGAATCAGGACACTTGTACAGTGGCCCACTAAGGATGTTCTCAGGAGGAAGTAGGTGTGCTAAGGGGCCTTCAGCCTCTTGATGTAGACTTCACGCTCCAGTCTGGCCCACAAGGAGCTGTGGGGGCATGAGCAGCATATGATGGTGGTCCCTCCTTAAGGCAAGGGTGGCCTGTGGTTATCTTTGTCAGTGTACCCTGGAGTGTCTGGGTGTGAATAAGCCCCTGTGCAGCCCAGGGATTACTCTAGGCAAGTGAGTGGTTGTGAGGCAAGAGCGTGGACACCCTGCAGCAGAGGGATGGAGGGACAGGCGTGGCCCAGGGAATCTTCCACAAATGATGGAGCAAATGTCCTTCTCAGCATCTGTTCTCACTGGCACTCTGTGTCCTCATCCAGGTAGTGGCCAGATTCAGCTGTGGCAGTTTCTGCTGGAGCTCCTGTCAGATAGCTCAAACTCCAACTGCATCACCTGGGAAGGCACCAATGGGGAGTTCAAGATGACAGACCCGGATGAGGTGGCCCGGCGCTGGGGTGAACGGAAAAGCAAACCCAACATGAACTACGATAAACTCAGCCGCGCCCTCCGCTACTACTATGACAAAAACATCATGACCAAAGTCCATGGCAAGCGCTACGCCTACAAGTTTGACTTCCATGGGATCGCCCAGGCCCTCCAGCCTCACCCCCCTGAGTCGTCTCTGTACAAGTACCCCTCCGACCTCCCATATATGGGCTCCTATCACGCCCACCCCCAGAAGATGAACTTCGTGGCTCCCCACCCACCAGCCCTCCCCGTCACATCTTCCAGTTTCTTTGCTGCCCCAAACCCATACTGGAATTCACCGACTGGGGGTATCTACCCGAACACTAGGCTCCCAGCCAGCCACATGCCTTCTCACCTGGGCACTTATTACTAGAGACCAGATGGAGACCTTTGCCACCAATGTACACTCACCCATCAATTTCCACAAACTCTTATCAGACAACACAAATCAAAAGTGCCTCAAGAGGAAATGGAAAGGCTTGTTTGGAACTGGGGAAGGAAGTGAGGGAAGAGACCCAGAGATGCATAGTGGAAGGGATTCACTAAATATTACTACAGAAGCAAAGCGGAGGCTCAAAACGTAATGTACACGACATTTAACCTGTGGTCCAACCTTGTCAAAGACCTTGTTTGCAGTCATAAGGACAACTGCCGAAGAAAGTGGCCTTAAATCGTCTATAAACTGTCACATTTGGGACCCTGATCACGGGATTCAACAAAAGCCATAGAGGTAACAGTCTTGGTCTAACAATACCATTTGTAATGTCATTTCAATGAAAACTACCTGTATTTGAAAATAAACATATCAAAGGTGAACCAAAACAAGACAGAAGAAAGGAGAGAGCCCGTGGCCCCTCAGCGGACACTGCCCATGGATCTCCGTGGTGTGTTTTTTTTTTTTTTTTTTTTTTGCTCTGTGGGTTGAAATCGGCTTCACTGGATGCAGAGCAGTAGGCTCTGTCAAACTGTGAAGATAACCCAAAGTCTCGTCTCCTTTTCAGTGTCACAGGAGCTATGAGCCAAACGAAGGACTGAGGATGTGTGCAGAGGGTGAGCGTATGGTGGTGGGAAAAGCGCAGAAGAGGAGGAGAAGGAGGGAGCAGCGGAGGAGGAAGAGAAGCAGGAGGAGAGGAGGAGGAGGAGGCAGCAAGACGAGGGAAGAAACTGCACGTGTGCAGTAAAGCCTGGATACAGGACGTCTTGGACCAAAGAGCATGTGTCACGTGCACTTGGGGTTTATTGCTCTGTCATACCGAGCCCAGTGTTAGGGGAAAAGACAAGGGAAGGAGTAGAATTCAGAACCCAAAATACACATCTCTTTCTTTATCAAAAAGAAAACGTTAACTGGAATTGTCTGATATTTAAGAGCAACATCCACGACCTTCACATGAGATGGAGGCTTTGTCCTCCTAGGTCAGGTAAGAGGTGACCTGTGCAGCCACCACAATCAGAGATCACGCAGGCATTGTGGGTAGGCAGGCTCCATTTGTCCTTTACGAGTCGCGAACGCTGTGCGTTTGTCAGAATGAAGTCTACAAGTCAATGGTTTTTTTTTTTCCTTTTTATATAATAATTATATAACTTATGCATTTATACACTACGAGTTGATCTCGGCCAGCCAAAGACATACCATGATACAAAAAAAAAAAAAAAAAAAAAAGAGACAATCGACTATATAATGTGGCCTTGAATTTTAACTCTGTAATGCTTAATGTTTACAATATGAAATTACTAGTGGTTAGGATGCAGAATGTACGTAATAAAATGAGCTTGGCCTAGCACGGCAGATGGGATTTGCACAGGAGTCTGCGTTCGTATGACTTCACTGATGGTCGCTGCCTACTAGAGAGCCGAATGTCAGAAGTTTATGTCACGTTCTTATTTCACCCACAGATGAGAATGCACGTGACTCTGTCCTCCCTGGAACCCACTCACTCTGTATCTACACCTTCTGTGACAGATGCCCCGGCTGTCCCCTAGGTGCCTTTGCAGTCCTTACTAAGAGAGAGAGAGGCCTTTGTAGGTGAGGTTGCCATTGAGAAGTTCCCGTTGTGCACTGGTCACAAATCATTCGAATGTTTGCCATGATCATAAACATTTGCTGCATGATGGACAATCCATGGTTCTTCATACGAATTGCATTTTTTATTTATTTTAGAGAGTGAGAGGGAGAGAGAGAGAGAGAGAGAAAGAATGGGCATGCCAGGGCTCCAGCCACTGCAATCAAACTCCAGATGCTTGCGCCACCTAGTGGGCATGTGTGGCCTTGCGTGTGCCTCACCTTTGTGCGTCTGGCTGATGTGGGACCAGGAGAGTCAAACATGGGTCCTTAAGCTTCTCAGGCAAGTACCTTAACTGTTCAGCCATCTCTCCAGCCCCAAACTGCACTATTATTGGTGAGTAAGTCATCACAGATTGGTAGTTACAAATTCTCACTTTAAAACAGCAAGAGGCAGCTTGTGAGCTAGCTTACCACCTGACTCTTGTGAGAATCTCAGCAGATAGATTTCTTTATTTTTTTAATCTTTTTTTTTTTTTTTTTTTTTTTTTTTTTTTAGTAACCATTTTAGAACCATCTGGGCACTGTGGCTGGGATTCCTTAGCCCTAGGGTGATGTTCCCAGCTCTCCCTTCCCCACGTTGTCTTTTTGCTCTGCTCTAAACTTTGCTCTTCTACATGTCACAAGTGCTGCCCACTCCAAGTGATTCAGTGGTGTGCCACAAGTCGCCTGTGGGAAGGAGCAGGTCTAATGAGCCCCTGCTTAGCCTGCATTAGTTTCTACACTGGCTTATGTTGGGGCTGTCTGGGGGTGCTCAGTTTGCACTTTGTAATGGCTTTCTTAATGTGAGGTGCACTTGCCAGTCCCTCCCCCGCCCCCGGCTGTGCGTGTTTTGACAGTGGTCTGTGAGCTCGGCAGGATACAATTGCCAACTTTTCCGATGCCCCTCGTTACTGCAATCCAGAGGAGCCTAGCCATCAATCATCCCGCAGCAGCTTGGGAGGGGGCCCATGGAGTGCCTGTGTCTCCTTAGCAGAAAATAAAGAAATTCATGAAAAAAAAAAAAAAGAGCTGGCGGTCAAGGGTGACCCCAGACAGTTCTGAAGGAACAGATCAGTCATTTTGTTATTTTGCAATGCAAAACAGACGCACCCCTAACGTTCTGTGTGTACCACATACAAATTCACTTGGAAAATCACTTAATTCCCCCTTTTCAAACTATATTGCGAGTGAGCTAACAAAACCAAGCCGTGGTGGTTATATTGAATTCTAGCAGGTGATTTCACTTAGATTCCTTGCATCCTTCCTTCCCGACCTAGGCTATCAGCAAGTCCAAGGGCAGGCCTGAGCCACTAGAGTAATTTGTAGATAACTTGATGACACTAAGTTCCCCCAAACACATAAGTCTTAAATTGTTTGGAAATAATGTTATAGCCTTAATGCTAGGCTACTGTCTATTGCCCCCATAAGTCATTTAATTACATGATCCTCTGCTTTTCCGACTCTGGCCCTCATTTAGAATCATGAGCCCTGCCTGAACTGCTCCTGTTCGCAAGAGATGTGTTTTCACTTCTTGCTTATTTATTTATTTATTTATTTTATTTTTGCTTATTTATTTATTTGAGAGTGACAGAGAGAGAGAGAGAGAGAGAGAGAGAGAGAGAGAGAGAGAGAGAATGGGCACACCAGGGATTCCAGCCACTGCAAACGAACTCCAGATGCCTGTGCCACCTTGTGCATCTGGCTTACGTGGGTACTGGGGAATCGAGCCTTGAACCAGGGTCCATAGGCTTCATAGGCAAGCGCTTAACCACTAAGCCATCTCTCCAGCCCCTCTCCTTGTTTCAATAATCTTTGGGGATTTGTATTTAGTGAAATCCCCAAATATCATTATTGTTGCTCATGATCAGATGTCCTTGTGCTTTGGAGGGAGGATAGGGTTTGTCAGAACTACGGGTCCTCTGAAGCATCTCTGTGCTTGGCTGGTAGTTGTAACTTCAGCCCTTGGAGCCACACTTGAGTATCCGCCTAGGGATGGCAGGTGCAGTATTTATTGATGACACCCAGGAGCTGTGAAATCATTGGGAATGGGGACACACAGGTGTCCTGCAGGTCCTCAAGCTCTCTCTGTGTCTGTGGAAGGAGGGCAAGGTAAGTCTTTTATTTAAAAAAAATCTGGTTTAGAACAGATGGCTGGCAGGTGGGGGTAGGCCACTGGAGGCAAGCCTTGGAGGCTCATAGCTACACTCTGTATCCAGCCTCATTCTCTGCCTCATGTTCTGCCATCATTAAGGAGCTTCAACATTCATTCCCACTGCCATAGAGAGAGCTCCTTTCACATCTCTGCCATCTCTCTTGATGTTTTCCAGTCCTGAGACCCCCTCGAAACCATGAGCCAAAACAAATCCTTCCTCCGTCAGCAGAAGCACTTAGGGGTGGTTGAAGGTCTAGCGAGTTCCGTGACTGTTGCAGTCAGGTTCGCATTGCTACAGAAATCACCCAACGAAGAGCAGCTTGTGGGGAAAAAAAAGAGGTTTATTTTGGCTTATAGGCTCGAGGGGGAAGCTCCATGATGGCAGGAAAAACGATGGCATGAGCAGAGGGTGGACATCACTCTCTGGTCAACATAAGGTGGACAACAGCAACTGGAGAGTGTGCCAAACACTGGCAAGGGGAAGCTGGCTATAATACCCATAAGCCCGCCCCCAACAATACTCTGCCTCCAGGAGGTGTTAATTCCCAAGTTGCCATCAGCTGGGAACCTAGCATTCAGAACACTTGAAGTTTATGGGGGACACCTGAATCAAACCACCACAGTGACCTTCCTTGATAGGCACAAGCCAGGTTTCAAATTTGTCAAGATATCTTCCCTTCACCTGGAAAGGCTACACAGAGATATGAAAAACCAACTTGTGATCTTTGCGTATAACCCAGCAGTGGCTTTCAAAACCTCTGCCCACCATCAGCTGGGAACATGTCCAAGAGGTCCCCAAACCCACTGAATGGGAAGTTCTGGGGTGAGGACCAGCCATGGCGGGAAGAAACCTCCCAGGTAATTATGATGCTCCTTGGCTGATGTCTGGGAACCCGGAAGAAAGCCTTGTGCAGTTCGCGGCGTCTAGAGCAGTGCCTTCTGAAGCCACAGGGAAGTCATTGCTGAGGAAAGCCATTGACCCCTAGTCTCTCAAGTCGTTCTCCCCCATCCAGCAAGAGTAATCCTGTCCCTGAGGTGTGACAAATGTCCACAGACTCAGTAGCTCCCACAAGTCACAGTATCTCATAGTCCTATGGGTCCACAGTCCAGGCACAGGACAACTGGGTCCTTTGCTCGCATACTCAAGGCACTGCGAACCAGCAGAGGTGAGGGGTCCTTCCCCGAGCTCTGTTGGATTTGGTGAAATTGAATTCTTTGCCATAGGAGGACCAAAGCCACATGTCGTCACTGTTTGTCAAATGGGTACTGTTTTCTATTCTTTTTTTTATATATTTTTGGAGAGAGAGACAGGGAGAGAGAGACAGAGATGGAGAGGGAGACAGAGATGGGTGTGCCAGCAGTCTCTCAGCTGCTGTGAACGAAATCCAGATGTGTGCGCCCCCTTGTGGGCAAGTGCGGCATTGCGCCCTTGCATCACTTTGCATCTGGCTAAACATAGGACCTGGAGATTGGAACCGCTGGACATTGGAACCAGCATTCTTAGGCTTAGCAGGCAGGCGCCTTAGCCACTAAGCCATCTCTCCAGCCCTGTTTTCTATTCTTAATGACCATCTAGGGTCCCTGCCATGGGGCCCTGTCCACACAAGGCCATTTCCTCCTTCAAGGCAAAAGGGAGAGTCTGTCCTGCCTGAAGGGCTCACCTGATTAGGCCAGGCCTACCCAGGATAATAGTTAGTAAATTAATTAATTAATTTATTTATTTATTTATTTAAGAGAGAGAGAGAGGAAGGGGCAGAGAGAAAGAGAGAATGGGCATGCCAGGGCCTTCAGCCACTGCAAACAAACTCCAGACGCGTATGCCCCCTTGTGCATCTGGCTTACATGGGTCCTGGAGAATTGAACCAGGGTCCTTAGGTTTCGCAAGCAAATGCCTTAACCGCTAAGCCATTTCCCCAGCCCTGATAATTTATTTTAATCTGAAAAAATCCTAATTAAAATTAGAATGTAACTTAATCCTACAAGTGCTGGCTCATCTCTGTTCACACTGGGGTGAGGGGGCCAGGTGATGGGAGTCTTGGGACCTGTCCTGAGTCCGTTATACCATAGGCACTTTATCTGTATTGCATTTCTAAACCCTCTGGCTGGCCAAATGCAAAACTCAGCTTGTGTCAAAGTCCAGCCATGACTTAACAGCACCCTATACTGAAGCTCTGTTCCGCACCTTCCTTTCCTGTCACCCATGGTTCCTGGGAGCAGCTTGATGGCCTTAGTCCAGGCAGTGTAAAGCTGTCTATCAGGAATGTCAGCAATGTCTACCACACCAAGCTGTCTGGCACTAATGGTCCTGTGCTTTTCTTTTGATTCATGTAACTCTTGGCTTCACAAAACCAGCCCAGGACCGAGAAGACGGTGTAGCGGGTAAAGCCCGTCCCACAAAGCACGCACGAGGACTTGAGCTCCGTCACCAGCACCCACGTGAAAGCTGGGCATGGTGGCTTACGTTCATCATCCCGGATCTGGGGAGGCAGAGACAGGAAGACCCCTGAGCCTTGCTCACTTGCTAGTCTGGCTAAGTAGGTGAACTCTAGGTCAAGTGCAAGACCTTGTCTCGAAAAAACAGGGTGAAGAGTGATGGACGAAGACACCAACGCCCACCTCTGGCCTCATGTGCCTGCACACACACATGCACACAAGTACACCCACATCCATATGAACACAGATACACACACAGACGCCTCTTCCACATGCAAAGAAACATCCCAAGTTAATTCTGTAGAGCAGCAACCCAGCACACTTTTCTGACTTCCTATTCAACACAATAACTTCATCTTATCCCAGAAATTGTCTGCAAGCGACGATTCTTCTGAAGCACACTGCCATAGTCATTGACTGTGGTCTGTGCTAGACCATGCCGATGGCAGACTTATGCAGGAAGCATGTTATATAGAGGAACTTTATGT
Source organism: Orientallactaga sibirica (assembly GCA_036365145.1). Taxonomy (NCBI): domain Eukaryota; kingdom Metazoa; phylum Chordata; class Mammalia; order Rodentia; family Dipodidae; genus Orientallactaga; species Orientallactaga sibirica. The sequence goes on along the minus strand of JAEOAD010000052.1, from coordinate 2,193,767 downwards.
GCCTGCATGTTTCTTAGTCACACTCCCTAAGGGACATAATACATACATAGCAATCAGATTTTTGCTCTGAGTTGACTTCATAAAATTCTGGGGGATTTTTGACAAGGTTGGTACTGGTTGAGCAGGGCCAAAAAGTGTAATTAACAGATTTGGGGCTAGGGAGATGGCCCAGTGGTTAAAGGCATGTGCTTGGTGAAGCCTGCCAACCTGGGTTCAATTCCCATGTTAGCCAGATGGAACAAGTGGTGCACGCAAGTGTTTGGTGTTCATTTGCAGTGGCAAGATGCCCTGGGGCTCTCTCTCTCTCTCGTATGCACAAATAAATAAATAAATAATATTTTAAAAAAGATTTATATACTTATATACTAAAGAGGTCACTGTCAAACCCCTGTCCTCTGCCCTTGAACTTGTTCATTCATTCTTAACTGTGCAAAGCCCAAGGAAGGTACACTGAAAACAGTGTATATACATGCTACAGGTGGAGATGACGGTCAGTTATTTGGCAAATTCTGGATCCAAAAGAACAGGCTAAATTGATGGGTTAGATTTGAAATATGCTGGACACTCCATCCATGGTCCTGTCATGTCATGTCTCAGCTGTGACAGCAATGGTAGAAAGAACAGCCAGCCAGAGAGCTGTGGGTGAACCAGGCACCAACCATTCATTCCTTATCAGTTATTTCTTCCTAAGAGGTTAATCAGAACTAATGCACATTGCCACACTATCAACTTCCAAAGGCTATGTTCCTACTTCTAGCTAGCTTGCCTCACACTAACTGAAAATCCGGTGGGAGGCTGATGCTGTGACTACCCAAACTTAGGTTGCATTTTCTGAAACAGATCCGGAATGAGATTGAACTGAACAGACTCAGGGTAGGCCAGCCATCGTATGCAGTGGAAAGAGACAGATAAAGGAATGATGCCAAGGTGTGCAGTGGAGGACCACCTGGAGGGAGGATGTGTCTCTCTTGGGAGTAGAATCACATTGATCACCCATTGATCCAGGACCTGTGCCGTTCACAGCAGTAGTAAACTGCGTGCTAGGCTGGAACACCCAGAAAGGCTGGGCAGAACAGGGATGCCCATGGGCCCAACTCAAGGCAGAACGTGTGTGTGTGTGTGTGTGTGTGTGTGTGTGTGTGTGTGTAGACCAGAAGTTGATGTTGGGTTTCTTCCTCTGTTACTCTCCATCTTATGGACAGCCAACTTGCCTCAGGGATCCCCTGTGTCCACCTCCCAAAGGCTGAGGTTACAGGCTGGTTGCCACGCCCACTCAGCACTTACATGGACTGGAGATGGAAGCTTGCCCAGCAAGTGCTTTACCCACTGAGCCATCTCCCCAGCACCAGGGATAACTTTGTAACAGCTGCCACTGGTCAAATGGGAGAACCAAGTTTTGTCTAAGAGTCCCCAGATTCAGGTAAAGACCACGTGACTGTCCACTATATGTTTAGCAGCTATGAACTTTATAACTAAATCTTTTTTATTGTGTTTTTATTTACTTATTTATCTGATAGAGAGAGAGGGAGAGAGAGAGAACAGGTGCACCAGGGTCCTCCAGCCACTGCAAACGAACTCCAGACGTGTGCCCCCCTCGTGCATCTGGCTAATGTAGGTCCTGGGGAATGGAACCTGGGTCCTTTGGCTTTGCAGGCAAACGCCTTAACCACTAAGCCATCCCTCTAGCCCATAGCTAAGTCTTTTATAGCTCTGTGCAGCATGGGTTCTGCAAAATGACTACATGCCCTATATACACATATACAGAAGGCAAGGGAATGAATCATAGCATGGGAACCTCACTGGAGGTCACTACCATTTCATCCCCAAAGTTAGTAGCACATAAGAGGTTTAGACATTAGGGGTGCTGGAACGTTCCCAGATGCATGGTGGTGTGACTCTGTGTTCAGTTGGACCTAAGCCCATGTGCTTGCTGATGAAGACCACCTCCTGCTGCTTAGTGCTGTGGAGTCCATGTGAAGGAGAGTCACGGGCAGCTCATGGGAATGCCGAGCTCTTTGCCATGTAGGAGGAAGCCTGCGGCCTCGTGCAGCACCCATGATTAAAGAAAGGCACACGCCATGGGTGTTGTTGGTCACAGCCTGCTCAGCATTAGACATGCCTCAGCTGAAAGAGTGTCAGTCTGCCTTGGGGACCCTCAGCCCAAATCTAGACTAACCATTTCCATCTCCGAGCTGGCAGAGGAGGCTGGCTGGGAGTCAAGGCTGCCTACCCATGTAAGCTCAGGAGGCAGAGAGTAAGGAAGGAGTGTTGTGTAGGCTCTATGTATAAGACAGAATTTGGGCTGGAAGTTGTTTAACAATTTAATAGTTTTTTTTTTTTTTTTTTTTTTTCTAGCAAACCAGGGTACTGTAAGAAATTGACAGCTTTTATATGAGGACGTGTGAAGATTATAGGACAACGTCATGGTCCTGGTCATCTCTTTCAACATGGTCTCTCTTGTTTATTTTTGCCCCTGGGAAAGCCAGTCTAGTTGGTCTGTTAGCTTCTACCTCCCATTACCATGGGCCTATAGGAGCTACACATGAGGATGCCACTTTGCACCCAGCTTTATGTGGGGGCTTGGGATCAAACTCGGGTTGTCAGACTTACAAGAAAGCATCCTTTAACCACCAAGCCATCTCCCAGTTCCTACTACTAAAAAAATATTTTTAAATAAGTTCTTTTGCTAACTTCTTTTTAAAATTTTATTTATTTATTTTATTTTAGAGAGACTGAGCAAGAGACAGAGAGAAAGGAGAGAGAGAGATTTGGCGTGCCAAGGCCTCAGCTACTACAATCAAACTCCAGATGCTTGCGCCACCTAGTGGGCACGCACAACCTTATGCTTGTTTCACTTTTGTGCGTCTGGCTAACATGGGATCTGGAGAGTGGAACATGGGTTCTTAGGCTTCACAGGCAAGTGTCTTAACCACTAAGCCATCTTTCCAGCCCCGAACTTCATCCTTAGTGGGCAAGAATATCAGCGTAACATGTGAAGGGCTGGAGGCAAGTGGGCAGTGAACTCCCACCTTTTTGTCTTAAGGACTAGTGGGGAGAAAAGGTGAAGGCATGCAGGCTATGATTTGTAAGCGATCTCATCAGAGCAGGGAGCAGGCTGGTGGCTGGATGGGAGAGGCTGGCTTTCCAATCCAAGTAATCTGAAATGCAGATTCTGGATCCAAAAGGGAACTTCCAAATAGGTATAATTTTCTCCTCTAAGCTTAAATTGCTGTGATTTTTAAAATCATAGCAACAGCATCATGGCGCACAACATACATATGTAACCTTTTAATTTAAGTTGTACATTAACACCCTTTCATCTCTGTCCTATAGATGTGCATTTGACACTTTCAGACCATGCTATAAATCTCTCTATGTCACAGGAAAACCTTACAACTTCCAGGAATCAGAATTCTGATGGCCTCCCTAACCCCCTCCCCCCATCAGTTGGATGGCCTTCCTGGGCCCTCCCTGTATCTCAGAATACTGGCAGAAGCCTGGCTGTCAGGAGTTATCAACAGGAAGCAAACACGACCCTCCCATTTCCCCATCCTGCCCTTTAGTCTTAGCATTGCAGGGTGGCTGGCTGGCCAGCACTGAACACAAGGGGTGACAGTGCTCTCATTAAACTTGTGCCCGTTGTTGGGCCATGGCTAGGGCAAGCAAAAGGGGCTGTGGCCTGTGAGAAGGAAGAAACCCAGCACGCAGGGGTTGGTGGCCCAACATCTTCACTTGATCTGCTTCTTGCTGTCAGAGGTGGAGGCCCTCCCACTCTGGGCAGGTCCTGGCTCCTGAGTAAGTTCTTCCATCCCCATATTTAAAAGCATCACAGGACTTGGGCAGATGAACACATGAATAAATCCTTCTTGTGGGAGTATGACATAGGTTGCCGGGGTGGGGTATTCAAATCTTGGCTTTCTGACTGATGTGCTTGGGCAGTTAACAGGCAGAGATGACTCAACACAGGCACAGGCACCAGCTGTATCCTCACGGTAGGTTCCGCCTCTTCCTGTAGAGGAAAAGCATGGGAGAGAGAGCCAGTGAGTGTCATGAGAGCCCTCCCTGTGGAAACATGCCTAGTGAGCAGTAATTGTTCCATACTGAACAACAGGTCTCTTTTCAGATTAGTCAATCAAGTACTTCTTCCCAGAAGGCGCCCCTGTTATTTTCACAGCCTGAAGCTGTCTGTCCATTCACTGCTGCACGGGCATTTGAAAAGAGGGGAGAGTGAAACAGAAGGGACTATTTGTGGGGGAGGAAGGGAGCCAGCAAGAGGGAGGCAGGGGCAGGGAGGGGAACGGGATGACATTGGGGGAACAAGCAAGCCCAAGTATAATGACATGTATGTATGGAATGTCATAATGGAGCCCGTTACTTTGCATGCTAACTTTAAAAATTAATTCATAAAAGAAAGGACCATGTGGCCGGGCGTGGTCGTACACACCATTAATCCCAGCACTCACGAGGCAGAGGTAGGAGGATTGATGTGAGCTCTAGGCCACCCTGAGACTACACAGTGAATTCCAGGTCAGCCTGGGCTAGAGTGAGACCCTACCTTGGAAAGACCATGAAAAAATGTGGGGGGTGCTGGAGAGATGGTTAAGCGCTTGCCTAAGGACCCCAGTTTGAGGCTTGACTCCAGGACCCACATAAGGCAGATGCACAAGGTGGTACATGCATCTGGAGTTTGTTTGCAGTGGCTGGAGGCCCTGGCACGCCCATTCTCTCTCTCTCTCTTTCTCTATGTACCTATTTCTGTATCTCTCTCAAATAAATAAATAAAAATGATTTAAAACAATGTGGAATCAAGCAATTTTCCCTGGGCTTTTAACCAACACCATTAAGCCCGTGTTTTGTTAAGCTTCCCTACTGCAAATAAGGAGAAAATGCCAACCAGGGATCTATTTCATTCACCCCATAAATTCGGAGAGCCTGTTGAAATTGGCTGGCTGGGTTCCTGCAGCTGTTCCACCTCAGGGACAGCACAGGAATCTGTGTGTCTGATCTCAAACTCTCCATCCTTAGCTACGACTCTTGTGTGCCTCTAAGACCTCCGGAGTTTGAGTCCACAGCACCCACATGCACAGCTTGGCATGGCCAGGCATGTCTGTAACCCCATTCACAAGGGAGTGGTCAGGGCTGGAGACAGAGAATCACTGGGGCTGGCTGACTGGGAAAAGGGGGAAAACAGCAGCTCCAGGTTGAACGGGAGACCTGTCTGAAGGGAACAGGTGGGTAAGTGCAAAGAGGAGGATATGGGACATTCTCCTCTGGACTCCACACACATGCACATGGGGCACATGATCTGCACACACATCAAACACACACGCACACGCGCACACACGTCATAAAAACAAGATGGACAGTTTTCTTAGGATGGGTAAACAAATGATACTTCCTATATGATGGTAGGGAGTTAGGTAAGTCCCAGAGAAGCTACACAAGATGGGAGAGGGTGGAGGGAAGGCCACCTTCTGGTTCATGTGTGACATTCGGTGGATGGAGGGCGTGATGATGGACAAGAGAAGGAACTGTGGTCATGACCTTGCATCACAGTGAAGCCCGGCAGAGACCTCGTCTCTGTCATGCAGTGTTACCCATACTGTGTAAAAAAAAAAAAAAAAATGATGCACAACGAAGCCCCATGAATCCAGGCCACGGCATTGTGAATGCTAAGTTCAAGGTCAAGCATTCCTAGAAGCAGAATCATCTCATGACCATTTGGGGAAATCCATGGTGTGCTTTGACTGTCTGTTCCCAGCTTGGGAAGCTTCCAGGATATTCCTTCTCTGTCTAGTTCTTTGGCTTAGTTCATACTTTGGGTCCCACTGTGGGTCAGACTCTGTAAGGGTAGTATCTGGAAAGATAGCTCAAGGAGGTTTGCTGTCATTTGTTCAAGGTCATTCAAGGTTGATCTTCATTGTCACCTTGACTGGATTTGGAATCCCCTTTCGGTATAACCAGGAGGGCATTTCTGAAAGGTTTAACTGGAAAGGGAAGAATTGACTGGAATATGGCAGCGTCACCTCATGGGCTGGACTCTGGACTCCCCGACCAAACCCAAAGAGTGAAAAGAGAAAGTGTGCTGCACACCAGCATCTGACTCTCTGCTTCCTGACTGTGAGGTGAGGTGACAAGCCGCCTCCCGCTCCTGCCTCCATGCCTTCCCTCCACGATGGACGGTGTCCGCTCTAACCACAGCCCTACACACCCTTCCTTCTTCAAGCTGTTCTTGTCAAGTACTTTGTCACCGCCATGAGAAAAGTCACAAATACATTCAACAAGAATTTACTAGGTGTCTTCTGGGTCACAGTACTGTGAGGTCCAGAGAACTGTTGGCAGGGAGCTTTTGCCTTGTCCATCGTACAGTCTAGAAAGAAAGGGAAATGAAGAGTGCTAGTGAGGATGGTTTCTGGAGTATTCCAAGAGAGGGGCGTGGGGGCAGAGGTTTCACGGCTTCCTGAAGAAGATGGTATTTCAGAAGGGGGAGGGTTTTGATGGATGGAGCACAGTCTAGGCAGGAAAGGCTTTCTATTCTCGAGCAAAGGTATGAGATTCACAAGGCAACAGAGCTAAAGAAACCGATTTCAATCCAAGATTATGGTGCTGGTCCAGACCCTTTCAAACACAAGTGCTGCCTCCCCAATGGCACAAGAGAGAGATACAGAAACTTCCTGAGATCCTGAGGCAGGGCTTCTGGGTGTGTGTGTGTGTGTGTGTGTGTGTGTGTGTGTGTGTCACACACGTGCTGACCTTTGGTTGCAGAGAAGCATGCTTGTTGTCAATCTTTCGGTCTGATCTGAGTCTCATCACCACTAATGTACCACCCACCCACATAAATAAATAAGAAATGGAAGAAAAACCAAAATCGGGGCACTGATCCCAGACTGGCCTGGAGCTTGTGGGGATCTTCTTGTCGTAGGTTCCTGAGTGATGGAATTAGCGTTATGCATCACCACAGTGGTCAAACCAGTGACCCTGTGTCCCACGGATAAGGGATCAAATCACTCTGCAACATTTATTTGTATTTGTTAGTCTTTCGAAATAGGGTCTAGCTATGTAGCTCAGGTCAGACTCAAACTCCTTAACTTCATGCCACAGGTTCCCAAATGCTGGGATTACAGGTGTGCACCACCCCAGCCAGCTTTAAGTACTATTTCCACTAAGAGATATCATGAAAATGATGAACTACAAGCCTGGGAAGTACATATGAATATGTTTTATTTATTTATTTACTTACTTACTTAATTTATTTGCAAGCAGAGAGAGAAAGAGAGAGACAGAGAGAGACAGAGAATGAGAATGGGCATTCCAGGGCCTTCAGCCACTGCAAACGAACTCCAGATGTATGCAACACCTTGTGCATCTGGCTTTACAATGGGTACTGGGGAATCAAACTTGGGTAGTTAGGTTTTGCAGGCAAGTGCCTTGACCCCTGAGCCATCTCTCCAGTAAGCCCCCAAATATGTTTTTTAATACGCTGTTCCAAAGGAGACTCTTCCACAAGCCCACATGTATCACAGTGTTTATACTTTAATTAAAACAAAACAAAACTGGAGAGAGACTCTTAAGAATCTATCAAGGTCAAGTCTGGGTGTATCCATATAATGGAGTATTTATACCAAGTGATAAAATTCCCAAGGTTGAACCAAAGAAGTAGTGTTTGTGTGTTTGATGGTTTAATTTGGTTTAATTTGGTTAAGTTTCAAAACTAGGCAAAAGCAAACAATATATTGTTCAGGGTCATGTAGTGGAAGTACAATGATGAAGAAAGCAAGTGAATGATTACTTCAGCCTTAAAATAGTGAATGAAGGGATAGGATCAAGAAAGAGTAGGGACAGGATCGAGTAGGGCTGGAGAGATGGCTTAGAGGTCCAGGCACTTGTCTGAAAAGCCTAACGACCCAGGTTCACCTTCCCAGAACCCACATAAGCCACATGCACAAGGTGGCACATGTGTCTGGAGTTCACTGGCAGTGCTAGAGGTCCTGACATGCCAATCTCTCTCTCTCTCTCCCTTCTCTCTGTCTCTCTTTCTTTCAAATAATAAAAATTAAAAAAGAAGATATGGCTCAGTGATGGAACATTTGCCTGGTGTGCACACAGTCCTGGGTCTGATTTCCAGCAAAAAGAGAGGAAGGGGAGGAGAGAGGGAGGAAAACAGAAAAAGAAAGAAAAGGAAGAAGGGAAGGGAGAAAGAAGTAGGGAAAGAGATAGAAGGAAAGTAGGAAAGGATAGAGGAAAAAGAAAGAAGAAAGGAAAGAAGGGGAAGGAAGGAAGGAAAGGGAAGAAAGAAAAGGAAGAAAAAGAGAAGGGAGGGACATTGAGATCTTTCAATGACCTGGCAGAAGTCTTTCACTTTTGGGATTTTTATTATTTAGAATATATGTCAAATATATACATTTATGCATGATTTATCAAAGCAATGAGAGAAGAGTATATATATTCATTTTAACATGCTTCTGTGTGGGGGGCATGTGTATTTGAAGTGCTCTACAATTCCGATATTTAAAAAATGATATTAGAGCCAGGCGTGGAGGTGCACGCCTTTAATCCCAGGACTCAGGAGGCCGAGGTAGGAGGATCGCTGTGAGTTCAAGGCCACCCTGAGATTACAGAGTGAATTCCAGGTCAGCCTGGGCTAGACTGTGATCCTGGCTCAAAAAAAAAAAAAAAAAAAAAAAGAAAGAGAAAAGATATTAGACAGGTGTGTGGGCCTCAGTCTCCCAGAGCCCCATGGGAGCAGTGGGCAGGGCCTTGTGAGAAGCACAGTCCCTTGCCTACTCTTGTGCCAGATGCTCCACTTCCCCTTGGGAGGTGGCTCACACTCACGGTCTGTAAGACTGGTTTGGTATTTGCTGAAAAGTTTGCTTCCTTTGCCTGTGCCACCTATTGGTTAGTTATTGATGAGTGTCTAGAATCTGGCCTCTGTCTCCTAGTGCCCCCTCTGATTTTCTGTCCTTCTAAAGATGGATTTTAAGGGTCTTAGAGGCCTAAAAGGAGGACACAACAGAAAGTAACAGGGAAGAGGCAAAATAGACAAAATATTGTGTGTTTTCTCCCTTGCATAATCTATCTCTCTATCATCTATCTATCTATCTATCTATCTATCTATCTATCTATCTATCTATCTCTCTATCATCTATCCATCTATCTATCATTTATTTATCATTTATCTATCTCTCTATCATCTATCTATCTATCTATCTATCTATCATTTATTTATCATTTATCTATCTCTCTATCATCTATCTATCATCTATCTATCTATCATTTTATCATTTATCTATCTATCTATCTATCTATCTATCTATCTATCTATTTCATTTATCTATCTATCTATCTATCATTTATTTATCATCTATCTATCTATCTATCATCTATCTATCTATTTATCTATCATCTATCTATCTATCATCTATCTATCTATTTATCTATCATCTATCTATCTATCATCTATCTATCACATAGGTTATATATATATATATATATATATATATATATATATACACATATTTTTTGAGGTGGGGTTTTGAGATAGGGTCTTGCTCTAGCCCAGGCTGACCTGGAATTCACTATGTAACTCAGGGTGGCCTCGAATCCACAGTGATCTTCCTACCTCTGCCCCCCAAGTACTGGGATTAAAGGCATGTGGCACCACGCCTGGCTCTTAGCACTCTCTTTTTAAAATTTTTTTTGATTTATTTACTTATTTATTTATTTGACAGAGAGAAAGAGGGAGAGAGAGAGTGAGAATGGATGCAGCAGGGCCTCCAGTCATTGCAAACGAACTCCAGACGCGTGCATCCTCTTGTGCATCTGGCTAACGTGGGTCCTGGGGAATCGAACCTGGGTCCTTTGGCTTTGTAGGCATGCGCCTTAAGCACCAAGCCATCCCTCCAGCCCTACATTCTATTTTTATAAGATAGGCTAGACCTGATACCTGCTCCCAAGGAAGAGAATGTGGCAGATGTGTGTGAGACTTCAGAGACTCCGTCTAAAAGATGGTGTGGTCTTGGGTCACTCGTTCTGGGAGAACCCAGCTGGCATGCTGTAGGGACCCATCAGCCTCTAGAGCCCTTACGAAGCAAGAGGGAAGCCTGTCTTCCAGCGCCAGGCAACCCCTCAGCACCAACCCAGTCGGCCTTGGTAGTTATCTAAGAGCCCAAGAAGACTTAAAATCCTCTTTCTCCTACTAGGTAGTTCGGAGCTCCCTCCCCACTTTCTGTGCTCCGAACTCCACCACCCTCTGGTTGGCGTTAAGAGAACTTTGGGCCTCAGAAGAAACTGTCTCTGTGGTTTGCTAAACACCAGAGCTTACACTGTATAAAGCAAACCGCTCACAGCTGCAGTGGTGGCTGGCATTGTCAACTTGACAGGACCTAGCATCCATCACTTGGGAAGGATTACCTGAACTGGGTTTGCCTGTGGGGTTAGTTTGGTTTGTGGCACCATTTCACAGGCTGGAGTTCTGCACTGAATAAAGAGGAGGAAGCTGCCTGAGCACCGGTTCTCTGCTTCCTCACTGCTGGATATGACCAACTGCCTCACGCTCCAGCTGCCAGGCCTTCCATGGTGGTTTGACACAGATGTCCCCCCATAAACTCCTGTGCTTTGAATACTTGGTTCCTAGCTGATGGCAGTTTGGGAGGTGGAGCCTTGCTGGACGAGGTGTGTTACTGGGGGTGGGCTTAGGGGCGTTATAGTCAGCTCCCCCTGGCTAGAGTTTGTTTTTGTTTTTTTGCTTTTGTTTGAGGTAGGGTCTCACTCTATCCCAGGCTGACCTGGAATTCACTATGCAGTTTTCAGGGTGGTCTTGAACTCACAGTGATCCTCCTACTTCTGCCTCCCGAGTGCTGGGATTAAAGGCGAGTGCCACCATGCCTGGTTAGAGTTTGGCTCACTCTCCTGCTGCTGTTTTTGTTCACCAGATGTTAGCCAGGAGGTGATGCACAGCCTCTGCTCAGGTCACACCTTTCGCCTGCCATCATGGTGCTTCCCCTAGAGGCCTAACATCGGCTGCTTCTGGCTAGGTGCTTTAGCCCAGCTATTCGCGGTAACTGTACCACCATCTCCACCGCTAATGGAGTCTGCCCTCTGGAACTGTAAGCCAAACCAAATCCTTTTTCTTCTGTAAGTTGTTTCTGGTTGCATACTTTGCCCTAGCAATGAGAATCTGTCTGATACAGATGCTGAACAAAGCATACAAGTACCGTCAGAGCAATTCAATGTGATCATTGCCCAAAGGACATGACCCAATCACCACAGGCTACAAGCCCATCCCAACACTGACTTCCTACGGCCAGCTATTCTCTGCAACACTGGACAATGGAACTACACCTGAGACCCAGACACTGATGCTGGGCTGGTGTGTTATTGCTTCTATGGCTCTTGGAGCTTAACTCTCAGACTTGCTAGGGAAGGCACATCTGAGACCCCTTGAAGAATGAAGCCCTCTCATGTAGTTGGTCCCCAGTCCCTGCTAGATATCTGAGAACTTCCACAGAACCATGTGTCCCACGGGAAACCCACATTCCCACTTTTTTTTTTTTTTTTTTGCTCTTGACCCATGACATCTCTCCATGCAGCGCAGCTGCAATCTATTTAAGCCACAACAGGGAAGGGTGAGAGAAGTAGAAGCACGTACCAGAAGTGGCAAGCGTCTCGTAGCCAAGTCCCTATAAGCTGCCACATGGCAGAGTACTCACTCTTCAATAGCGTGGAACACGCAGAGTGCTCCCCTGCTCCATTCCTATGGTGAAGGCATGCAGAAAGAGGTCAAGCTACCAGCTGCTTCCAACACACAGCGGGATTTTGTGCAAAGTAGAAAAGGCACCTGCTCCAGGCAAACCAATTCTGTTCAAATGAGGAAAAGGGAGATGGCATAGTGGATCAAGCACTTGTTATATACAAGCATGAGGAGCCTGAGTTCCATCACTAGTACCCACGTAAAAATGCCAGGCAGGGAGGTACACGCCTCTAATCCCAGCTCTGGGGAGGTGGGGATGAGAAACACTTAGGGCTCACTGGCTGGCTTGTCTAGAATTCATGAACTACAGGTTCAGTGAGAGACCCTGTTTTAAGGAATAAGGTGGAGACAATTGAGGAAGACACCAGACATCAATCACTGGCACACACACACACACACACACACACACACAAAATATAATTATGAGAATCTACACACGCGGACCCACACACGTACAAACACACATGCACGTATACATGCAAAGAAATGACGCCCAACAAGCAGTCATTCCTTGGGGAGACTCCTTGGGCCAGGTATGAGGCTTGGTGTTTAACCTGGGCTCCTTGTCAGCCTCCAGGAGCGCCAGGGCTAGGCTGCAGGCAGAGATGTTTCCAGGGTCTCAAAGGATGTCTTCATGGTGCAGTCTCTCCCCACCTCCCGCCTCTGTTTCCTCCCTCTGGCTTCAACCTCGGGCAGGCTCATTTAATGTCATGTCCAGACAGTTGCTGAAATGAAACTTACGTGGGATTTCTCCACCTCAGCATGATTGACATTTTAAAATATTTTATTTACTTATTTATTTATTTATTTATTTATTCATTTATTTATGAGAGAGAGAGAGAGAGAGAGAGAGAGAGAGAGAATGGGCATGCCAGGGCCTCCAGCCATTGCAAACGACTTCCAGATACACGCACCCCCTTGTGCATCTGACTTACGTGGGTCCTGGAGAATCAAACGGGTATCCTTTGGCTTTGCAGGCAAATGCCTTAACCGCTAAGCCATCTCTCCAGGCCGCGATTGACATTTTAGACCAAAGCAGTTTGGGTTGGGAGGGGTGCCAGCCTAGGCACTTGGAGGATGTTCAGCTACACTCCCAGATTCTACTCAATCCATGCCAGCACACATTATCCACCTCCAGCCGCGGGCCTCTCTGCCGAGGACCCACCCCTCTCAGAGCCACTTGCTGTCTTCCCAAGAATAGGTGCCTTGCTGGGAAGCATAAAGGTGTCAAGGTATTACAGAGGCTGGACAGAACATGAGAGTTAAAGCGGGAAGTCCTTAGTAACAAGGGGTGCCCGTGCTTCCAGCGCAGAGATGAAGCGCCATCCGAGAGTGGATCCTGTATGCTGTCATTTTGAAGATCGGAAGAGCTCTCTCCTATACTGGGACCTGCAGAGCAATGCTACAGGGATCTGAACTTGGCATTTGCTGGAGATGCTGCATAGACCCCATGACCATGGCGGCCGCTGCACTCTGTGAAGAGAGCACATTGTCCCACACTTTATATTTTCATCCGTGGTTAGCTACAATGGAGTCACACAAGGGTGTTCCGTTGTCAGCTTCTGGTTTCTTCGCACCAGAGAGCTGCCAGGGACTTTTGATTCCGGAAGCTTCCTGATAGGAAGTTTGGCATACATTCACTGAGCTCTGCATGACGCAGCCCCTCCTCAGGCCAGAGCTCTGCCAGCCCGTTCCTTGGTCCATTTTTCACACACATGTCCTCGGCACAGCCATCTCTGTTCTTCCTCCAGGCCTCACAAAGCACCTGCCCTCGGGTCTCAGCCTGGCCCTCCCGCACCTCATCTCACTAACTTTACTTTTCCTTTGTTCTTACTGACTGTGGCTGGCACGGGCATGGTCATTTAGCCTCAGTGGAAAGCTGAGCCCTGGCACCTCAGGAACTCAGGCGCATGCACTGAACCTACAGAAGGCTAAAAGAGAAGAGATGCTTCTACTTGCAAGGACTATGGTTTGGAAAGCCAGGGCAGAGGTGCTTCCCGGGTCTCAAAGGATGTCTTCATAATGCGGTCTTTCCCCATCCCTCAACTGCACTTCCTCTCTGTGGGCTTCAGTCTTGAGCAGCCTCCTCTCGTGCAACATCAACGCACTTGCCGAAACTCTCAACTAAGTGGGCTTTCTCAACTTGGGCTTGATTGACATTTGGGCTGAGCAATTCTTTGTTGGGGGAGGGCTTGCTTTTTTTCTATACATTTATAAGATGAATAGCCACATCCGTGGTTTCTACATTCCATGCCGGTAGATCTCCCTAGATACGGCAACCAAAACTGCCCAGGCAGATATCCTGTAAGGAGGCAACGCCACCACTGCGTGGCAAGCACAGGCATACGCCATGGCATCTCAACCATTGCAATGGAAACAGACTCCCATCGGCACTGTAGCAGTCCTGGGTTTAATCCTGACTATCTGGCCTTGATCCCAGGCCATCCCTGAGCTCTTGATTGTGATGGGAGAAAGTGAGGGCTTGGGCCAACCACGCACAACCATTGGTGGTTAGAGAGAACTGATTTCTCAAAAGGGACAAGAGAGAATTGTGACCCAAAGGGAGGGATTGTCACCACAGTCTGGAGGAATCCCCTTCTGAAAGCTTCATTGCTGTTCTCATCCACGTAATGGTGTGCATTGGGCTCAGTCATACCAAGCTCCGGGAGTCCTTGCACACTAAGAAAAGGTGGCTTATCTCAGTACTTTAGTCCCTGGAACAAAGATCCCTTAGCTGGAGCTAGACCCTTTAAATTACATAGGAGGTATGTTTGCACGTGTGAGTTTTTTTTTTTTTGGTGAGATGGCTCATTGCTTTTAGGCAAAGTTTACCATCACCCCAATATATCAAGACAGCTCCTCTCAAGACTGGCTTCCTGTTTCCACATCTTTCAAGTGAGAATCAGGTGTAGAACTAGGGTCAGCCATTTGCTGTCTTACTAAATGGAGCCTTAAGTGAATAACCTACATACGTGGCTTTGAGCCCATAATTCCTTTAAGCTACACAGACTATGCATGTGCCCATAATGGAGCAATTGTTCACACAAAGCAAATGTTCTCTGTGTCAATTAAAGTTCTCAATTTTTTTTTTCCCCAACAAATCCAAGAAATTAAGACTGGAAGACTATTTTAGTGACCTTTAATGGTTGCTGGGCTCAAATGCTTGACAAAAAAAAAAAAAAAAAACAGAGTCAGGATGGATTTATTTTGACTTGCAGTTCCAGGAGGTACAGTCCACCATTGTGTTTGGCAAAGCAGGGTGGTGGGGTGAGAGTCCATCTGACCACGTTGCATCAACAGTCGGCATGCAGAGAGAGAACAGGAAATGGGGCCACTCAGGTTAAGTAACCTCAAGACCAGTCCCCAGTGACCCACATCCTTCAGTAAGGCTCCACTCCCTAAGGTTCCACAAACTTCCCAAATAGTGCCACCAGCTGGGGATCAAGTGCTCATAAATATGAGCCTATGGAGGGCATTTTATGTGGAAAGCAAAACGCGGACCCCAGCCTTTATGTTTACGATGGTCTCTCCTTGCCTCATACAGCTGCGACATGCTACCAAGATCACTGGCAGAGAAGTCAATGAACACTTGCAATTGCTCGTATTCCCAAAGGCTAAAGGTATTCAGGCAGTAAGACAGCAGTGGTGGGAACCAAGACATCAGGACATCCTTTCTTTTTTTTTTTTTTTTTTTTTTTTGGAGAGAGACACAGAGAGAGACAGAGAGAGAGGGGGAGAGGAAGACAGATAGAGATGGGCCCACCAGCAGCCTCTCAGCCTCTGCTAACGAAGGCCAGATGCGTGCGCCCCCTTGTGGTCAAGTGCAGCATTGTGCCCTTGCGTCACTTTGCATCTGGCTAAATATGGGACCTGGAGATTGGAACCGCTGGAGATTGGAACCGGCATTCTTAGGCTTAGGAGGCAGGTTCCTTAACCACTAAGCCATCTCTCCAGCCCAGGATATCCTTTCAAGACACAGTCTGGTGGGTTCTTAGGTGAGATGAATGGCATAGTGTTCCTGGAAGACTGGTTTGCATGATGACTCACAGCTCATGTGTCCTTTGGACCTGCTCCATGGTGTTGGTCAGGACCTCACACATGGATGTGGTGGGTTTTTCAGGATGTGGGGAGGCAGCAGAGTGGTCTGACAAAGTGGTCTCTTCTTTTCAAAGTGGTCAGGGCAGGTCGTGTGTCTTTGCCTCGCAACTGCTGGGACTATAGAAGGGCTGTCATGCCCACCTGGCATTTATGTGGGTACTGTGGATCTGAAGGCAAGCAAGTCCTGATTCTAATTCAGCAAGACCTTCATCCACTGAGTCATTTTCTAGTCTTAATCTGGAACTCTCGATCTTCCTGTCTCTGTCTCCATAGTGCTAGGGCTATGGGTATGAGCCACCATATCTAGTTTTTCACATCGTTCGAGTATTTTAGGCACGGTGTGAAGGCTGCAGGTGCAGAGAGAAGAGAAGGAGGCCCAGTGAGGATATAAAAAGTCACGGAGAGTCAGTCACCAGGTAGAAGCATAGCAGAGAAGTGTGGTGAGGAGCCACGATCCTGCTTCTGAGGATCGCCCTGATGGTTTGGCAGAGGATGGTGTGACTGGGAGGAGAGACTGGCTGCAGGTGGGTCTGTGGGCTTATGAACATTCTGGGAGTGCTGGATGGAAGAGGGAAGAGTCAGCTGTGTTAAGACAGGCTCTGCCTGTGGTGGCTCAGGCCAGGACACTGGAAGATACTGTTATAGTTGAGGTCAGGTGAGATTTACATAGAGTCAGAAATCAGTCATAGGTGAATGTATTCATTACCTTTCTCATTGCTATAGAAAACTATCTGGCCAAAGTAACTTAAGAAGGACAGCTTGATTTTGGCTCACAGTTTGAAGAGATACAGTCCATCATGGCAGGAAAGGCATGGCCCCGGGAGAAGGAAGCAACTGGTCACCTTGCGCCAGTGGTCAGGAAGCAGACGGATGAGTGCTGGTGCTCAGTAGCTTTCTCTGTTTTGTTCAGTCCAGAACCCCAGCCCATAGAATGGTGTTGCCCTCAGTTAGGGTAAGTCTTCCCATCTCCATTAACCTAATCTAGAAACTTCCTCACAGACATTTGTTTCCATTGTGAGTCTTAAGTCCGTCAAGTTGACAGTCAAGATAAACTCTCACAGCTAATTTCACTCCTTTCACAATAAGATAAGACCACCTCCTGGTGACGGAAGTCGGGGCAAGGCTGGACCACTGAGAATTATGATTACAGATAGTGAAACTACCTTACCATCAGAAATAAAGACACGTGACTAAGGGACCGAGCCAGGACCTGGCATAGCTATTGTCTGATACTTGCGATGGCTAAGTTCTGTTAAACTCAGTTGTCTTTCCTGATCAGATTAGCAGTCAAGTAAGAGATGTGCCTCCTGGGTAGGTCTGTGAGGTGGATGGTAGGAGGGAGAACTTCCCCCAAAGTGAGCAGGCTTTCCGGTGGTGGACCTTTGGTGGACCTGGGAGTCATTGATTCCAGAAAAAGCTCAAGGAGAACCCAGGGCCTTTCGCCCAACTGCACATGCTTCTTGCTAGTGTGTGCCTCTGCCCTGCTGCTGCTGTCCTTTGACGGTAGGACACTCAGCTTCTTTAGTCTTCCAGCGTGGACTGAAGACCATCAGCCCTCAGGAACCCTCCAGGCCTTCAGCCAGATTAAGACTGCTGAGACTGTCAGCATTGTGGACTGAACAGCTACCAGGTTCTTTGACTCTCCAGCCTGCCAATGACCATTTTTGGACTGCCCATCCCATATTCTGTAAGTTAATTTTTTTTAAAATCTCCTTTATAATACATAATCATTCTTTTGGTTTTTTTCCTCTAGAGAACCCTGACTATTACAAAGTGGGTAGAATTTAAGGACTAGTCACCAAAAGTGGCTTCAGAGACCTACTTTCCAGCAGTGGATGGTGACTAAGCAGTGCGTGTGTGCATTGGAGGGGAAGACTGCTGGACCAAGAAGGTCCACAGTGCTGGGACAAGCCTGAGGGCTGGGGAACCATCCACTGTCTACTGCCTGAATATGCCACACTCCCTTTCTTCCTCACCTACAAATATGTTCCCTCTCCCTGACATACCCTTGCCCACATCTCTGTCAGCCCAGTGCACACATGCTCCAAGGACCACCTCACATCTTCATCTCAAACATCCAGAGACCTAAATCCAGTCTTCAGAACTACTTCCTTTCTACACCCACCTCTGTGGATGCCACAACAGTCCCATGACTACACACACTGGCTTTCCATATTGATGTTGTAAGAGTGAATCAATGACTCCCAGGTTGTACCTAGAGTTGGTACCTTTTGTGGACTAATGCTGTGATGAGAATATTTCTGAATAAAATCACATTCATGTCATACATTAAATTCTAATATGTTTACCTTAACCTATCATCAAACTCCCTACCATCAACCCACCAACAGTTCTGTAGTCTGTAGAGACCATGTATCAGTCAGGTGTTTTTTTTTGTTGTTGTTAGTAACAAACATCCCCCAAACATCAAAGGCATATGACCACACATTTCATGTTTGTGACTGTGTTCAACTTTTGTGATTGAGTTCTGTGGGTTTTCTAATACTAAGCCCTGGGCTAAAGAAGAGCTCCCTGTTTGCAATGTCCACTCTTGTGGAAGGAGGAGGGAAAAGCAAGAAACCAAGCAATGGCCTTCAAATTTCTTCTTGATGTGGTCTGTCTGCATGCCCCTTGAGTCAAAGTGAGTCATGGGGGCAAGTTCGCAATCAATAGGAGTGGGTGTGACTTGTCCTTGGAGAAGGGGGCAGAGAGAAGGCAGACCTGTGGCAGTAAAGGGCCCAGTCACAGAAGGTACCAGGAAGGAAGCTATTCTCAAGGACACTTGTGCCCCTCTCGCTTGGCTCTCAGACACTGGGAACAAGTGGAATTTCCCCAGGAATCTCATCTTGTGAGAAATAAGCCAGACAGAGGGGAAACACATCTCCCCAGAGAGAGAGAGAGAGAGAGAGAGAGAGAGAGGTCACACAGTACTGACAACTCGTATCAGCTTGTGGGAGAGACTGCAACCATGACAACAATTAGGACAATGGATGAGACCTCGGCCAGGACTGCGTGGCCACTCAGCATACTTCCGGTCCTCTACTTAGACCTGAACTTCATGTCAGGACCCTGAGGTTGGCCTTGGGCTGGGGGGGGGGCACTGGATCTCTTTTCTTTCTTCCTTACATTGAATAGAGCTCCCCCCCCTAATTTTCACTATTAATCTGGCTCTTTTAATTAGCTTATTAAAGATGGGTAACCCAGCCTGGTTCATCAGGGCTGCCGGGCCCAGGCTCTGACCTTAACTTTAGTAGTAATCTTTCCTACCTACTTATTTCTGCCCTCTCTTCCCTCCCGAATTCTATTCTCAAGGCAGCTGCTAGAAGAATCTCTTAGAGATCTTCACCCCATCACACTGCGCTGCTGCTCACATCCTGCGATGGCCTGCTCCACCCAGAGTAAGTGTCAGAGCTGACCTCCTCCTCTTCACAGCCAACAGCACCCTGGGGAGTTCTTAGGAATCTCAGAGTCCCCTCTCCCTCATAACTGGCCCAAACTGAGGTCTTCTGAAGGGCTCCACGGGGTATCTAGCCAGCCGGTCCCCTTCCCTGAGCACTGGCTCACACTCTGATATGTCCCTCTCACACTGGGCAAGTCCACCACTCCCCAAGGGCACGGATATACAAAGCCTGGTCTCATTCTCTCTCTTTTATTTATTTATTTTAAAAAGCGGGGAGTTGAAGAGACAGCTCAGTGGTTAAAGGTACTTGCTTGCAAAGTCTGATGGCCCAGGTTCAGTTCCCCAGTACCCATGTAAAGCCAGACAGGCAAAGTGGCATATTTGTCTGGAGTTTGTTTGCAAGCACATTCTCTCTCTCTCTCCACTCCCTCTTTCTCTCTATCTGTCTCTCTCAAATAAATAAATATTTAAAATATGTCTCCACAAAAACATAAAGTCCCACCTTCCTTCACATCGTGTGAAATCTAGAAGTACCCGCTCTTTCCACTTGCATTTGGGAGCTTCCTTTATCAGTCTCTGGAAAGTTCCTGATTTCTTTTCAGAGCTGTTTTGTATTCCGTTGATTGGGCATATTGCTTTATCTGACTTATCTCCTCTTGCCATCAGTATCTTTTTTTTTCATGTTTTATTTATTTATTTATTTATTTGAGAGAGAAAGAGGCAGGAGAGAGAGAGAATGGGCGCACCAGGGCCTCCAACCACTGCAAACAAACTCCAGATGCACGCGCCCCTTGTGCATCTGGCTTATGTGGGTCCTGGGGAATTGAACCGGGATATTTTGGCTTTGCAGGCAAACACCTTAACCACTAAGCCATCTCTCCAGCCCCTTATCTCCTCAAGGGTGTGCAGCACAGCCATTTTCAATCTATTGATTAGACAGAGATCATGGTAATGAGTTACATAGGCAGAGGAAGAAGAATTAGCAAAGCCAGAAGTGGTTTGCAAGTTCATATTTTAACAAAACCACCTAAAATATGTAGAACCCTGCATTCTATGCCTAATGCCTGCAAATTCTCCAGAGCTTTCAGAATCTACTGGCCAACCAGCCCCAAGGACTAGATATTGGGTTTCACTTGTCAGGTGCTGGGCCCAAGGACTGGTCTGTCTTATAGCTTTTCAGGTGCACACGTACCAGATAACTTTGGGTTTCTGGGGTGCTTTCTAGAATCCTAAGTCCTAAGTCCATATTTGCAAATTAACCAAAGAATTAGTAATTCCAGATTCAAGAAAATGATTTTTGAAATGCCCTATCTTATTCAGATAGAGGGCTGAGGAAGGTGGGCGGGGGGGATATACCATGTGGTCCAGGAGCCCATGTAAATGAACATGGACCTTAGATTAATATATACGTACATGTGTGAGTGTGTGTGTGTCTGTGTGTGTGTATGTGTAAGAGAGAGAGAGAGAGAGAGAGAGAGAGAGAGAAAGGGATTTAAAAAGCACTCCAAAAAGATTAAAAATGAAGACAGTAATAAGACGTAAAAAGTGTCTCTCCCTTCAAGGGTCTCCCTTTAAAGTCTCTGCTTTTAAAGGGCCATCCTAATCCCCCCTAGTCCAAGAAACCAACTGCCTGCTCTGGCACCCCCATTCATGGAGTGGATGCTAGGGTTGGAAACTTCTTTTTTCAGTTCTTTTTTTATATTTTATTTTTATTTATTTGAGAGAGGGTGAGAAAGAGGAAGATACAGAGAGAATGGGTGCACCAGGGCCTCCAGCCACTGCAAATGACCTCAAGATGCATGAATCCCCCTTGTGCATCTGGATTACATGGGTACTGGGGAATCGAACCTGGGTCCTTAGGCTTTGCAAGCAGGTGCAGTGCAGAGGGGTTTTGTTTTGTTTTGTTTTTTGTTTTTGTCAGTAAGTTCATCTATGACATGCCCATGCCACCCACCTCCACTGAGTTCTAGTGCCAAGTCACAAAGGCCCACATTCCTTGTCAAAGGTGTGGATGCATGACCACGGGGTGGGGAGGGGAATTATTAATGGAAGTCGGTCACTGACTGCTCTGGGCTCCACCACAAGCCTGTGAAGAATGCACTGTGACAACCTCTCAGTCAGGGATGGAGGCTGGGGCTCAGGGATGCTCAGGAATCTGCCCAAGCTTCCACAGCCCTGAGATGCGAGCTTCCCACCCAGGCCTGAGAGAGAAATTTCCCACCAGCTGCCTTCAGGACCCGCTGGCATCCGTCCTTTGGCATTTGTGGTCTTCCTGGTTTGTCCTGTTTTCTCAGTCCTTTTCCCCTGGTGGCCCTGGTGAACCAGGTGACTGTGGAGCTCTAGGCAAACACAGCAGTAGGGACTTCTTCTCCCTCCCTGGAGGAGGGGCAGCGAGCAGAGCTCTCAGGCTGCCTCCACCCCCACCAGAAAGTCTTCAGAAGCCTGAGGGACTGGCAGTTCCCCATAGGAGAGCTGCAGGGTGTGGGACCAGCTTTAGGGCCTTCCTTCCGGCCTCTGATAAGGCCTGGCAGCAGAGGCTGGACTGTAAACTGGCCCTCCACCGGAAGAGTCTTGGGCAGGTCCATTGTTTGCTCTCCTGGGACACAGTGAGACCTTATCAGGGCTGGCAGGAGAGGACCGGGGCAGGACTTTGGAAAGACATCTTTGGCCCAGTGGATCATGGGATGGAATATTTCTTGCAGACTCTGGAACTCAGCAAGATGGCAAGCAGGCGCTCAGAGTAGAGCAGCCCGGGAGAGGTCTTGGGGTAGAACCCACAGGCACTTCTCATGATGAATATCCATGCGTGAGTGCTTGCGTGCGCATGCGTACGGCTGTGCTTCTGTGTATCTCTTGCTGTGTGTCCTCTCTGTGTGAATCTCTCCGTGCATTCATTTATGTACATGTGACTGCATGTATTCGCCCCTGAGTCAGTGTGTCTTTTTGTGTGCCTCTGTGTATGAGTGTTTTTTTTTTTTCCTTTTTGTGTTCTGGGGACTCAGGGTCTTGTGTGGACCAGGTAAAAGCTGTATCACAGAGT
This sequence comes from Orientallactaga sibirica, assembly GCA_036365145.1. Lineage (NCBI taxonomy): Eukaryota > Metazoa > Chordata > Mammalia > Rodentia > Dipodidae > Orientallactaga > Orientallactaga sibirica. The sequence continues at coordinate 2,171,480 of JAEOAD010000052.1, read as the reverse complement.
CACATCTCATATACTGTGAGACAGAGAGAGAGGGGGGAAGAGAGAGAAAGAGAGAGAGAGAGAGAGAGAGAGAGAGAGAGAGAGAGAGGGAGCACACTAGAGTTCGTGGGTGTGCACACATGTGCTGTGACTACGCAATCTCTGCGATTTATTTGACATCTGCTTTCACTTGCTTTGGTCTTGCTTTTGAGTTCCTAAAGAAAAATCAATGCTTGCAATGCTTGCTCTCTCTATTCTCACCTTTCATGTTCATTCTTTTTTTTTTTTTTTTTTTTTCGGTTTTCTGAGGTAGGCTTTCACTCTGGCCCAGGCTGACCTGGAATTCACTATATAGTCTCAGGGTGGCCTCGAACTCAATGATCCTCCTACCTCTGCCTCCCGAGTGCTGGGATCAAAGGCGTGCGCCACCACGCCTGCTTCATATTAATTAGAGACAGAGAGAGGGAGAAAGAGAGTGAGAGAGAATGGGCGCACCAGGGCCTCTAGCCACTACAAACGACTCCAGACGCAAAATTTATATTTATTGCACTGTTTGGATGTTAAACATATTTTACTAGAATAATCTGTATGAAATATTCCCTATGTTTTGTAAAAGACATCTTTGGGCACCAGATCCAAATATAGGCCCGAATTTGAATCTTCCAGGAATTCTCAACCATGAAAAAGCAAGCCGCCCCGTGTCCTGATGGGAAGACCCGGAAGCCTGTGACAAATCTCATGGTGCCACTAGGTGGCACTGCGGTTTCATGCACCTTCAGCGGCCCAGAAATCTGCATCCTTCTGAGCCATAATCTGGTTTTGGCGATTTTTTTAAATTAACTTATTTTTTTTTTTGACAACTTCTATACTTACAGACAATAAACCATGATTTTCCCTCCCTCCCCATTCCCCTTCAGACCTCCACTCTCCATCATATCCCCGTTTTCACTAGAACAATTTAGAGACCATGTGTACTAGCATCTCGCAGAATATCCCAAGAATCATGGCAGTGTTTATGGGCATCTGAAAGGAGACCCCGCTATGAGCAGAGGAGCAGTGGTGGGGGCGGGGCAGGGAGTTCATTGGTTCCAAAGATGAAATATGTGGACAAGTTACCAAACCTCTAGGGGAAGTACCCCCGAGTTTCTGCAAATCACTTGTGACATCATTTCCACTCTCCACAAGCTGGGTATTATGCCAGTTAAGCTGGGCAGTCTCTGGCTGTGTTCCTTCCATTTTTAAGAGCAGGTGTGGGCTGAAGGATGGTTCGGCTGTTAAGGGGCCTGCCTATAAGAGCAGGTGTCCCGCTGACCCTTGGGCTTCAAGCAGTGACTGGGTACAGAAACCTAAGAAAAGCCCTTACGTAATGGGAGCAAAGAGAGGAAGGGGTTTGATGGCCTCCAGCTGCCAACTAGAGCCTCACTTCAGGCCTGAGACCGGGGACTTCAGAATCCACTACCATCAGCCAGTCTACTTCCAGGACCTCCGTGGCCGTGTCCTCGCCTCCCGCCTGTGGGGTCCCCCTCCTCGCCTCCCGCCTGTGGGGTCCCCCTCCTCACCTCCCGCCTGTGGTGTCCCCCTTGGGTATTTTCCTTGGTGTCTCTCAAATTCCATGACCATCTTTTTATAGCTATCTGTTCATGGCCATCTGACCGTGGCCATCTCTCTCCATGGCCAACACTGGGACAGAAACAGCCTTGGTCCAGGGCTCCTGGGTTCTGGCTGTGTCATCCCCCTCCCCTAGAAGCCCTGGAAGATACATCATAGGCGGCTCCACGTCCCAGTCCCTATCCCCAGGACAAGTCTGGCCCTCTTGGATGAGGACAAGCAAGGGGTTGTCACACACTGTCTGAAGACTCTTCAGGATCCCCTCCCATTAAAGCCCCCCGTATCTGGGGCACATTTCCTACTCAGACCTTCCTTGGCCACCTTAACCCCAAACTGACCTCCCTTCCTTCCCTTTCCTTCAGGGTACCCCACTTCCCCTTGCATCTCTCGGTTTGCTTGGAATCCTCGAGACATGCCTCAGCAATGTAAATTAAAAGAAGAATTGATGTGGGGCTGTGTGCCTGTATTACCAGCACCTGGGGGTGAGGCAGAAGGGTCTGAAGTTCGAGGTCATCCTTGTCCAGAGTGGGGGAGGGAGAGAGGAAGAGAAAGAGAGAGAAGGAAGGGAGGAATGGAGGGAGGGGAAAAGAAAGATAAAAGGATGGATGAAAGGAAAAAGGAAGGAGGAAAGGAAGAAGGAATGAAGGAAGGAAGGAAGGATGGAAGGAAGGGAGGGAGGAAGTGAGGAAGGGAGGGAGGGAGGAAGGAAGGAACGAAGGAAGAGAGGGAGGAGGGAGGGAGGGAGGAAGGGAAGAAGGAAGGAAGCGAGGGAGGGAGGGAGGAAGGGAGAAAGGAAAGAAGCGAGGAAGGAAGCGAGAAAGGGAGGAAGGAAGGAAGGAAGGAAGCGAGGAAGGGAGGAAGGAAGGGAGGAAGAAAGCGAGGAAGGGAGAAAGGAAGGAAGGAAGGAAGGAAGGAAGGGAGGGAGGGAGGGAGGGAGGGAGGAAGGAAGGAGGGAGGAAGGAAGGAAGGGTAAACAGGAGCGTTCCAACCCTGGTGTAAGGTGAACAGGAGAGGACCCAGCACACCTCCCTACCAGGTAGATTCACCCTTGCAAGTGGACTCAAGCCTGCTCTACTGATCTTCTCCAAGAGGGGGCGCCAGTGCTTCCCAAACAGGAGCTGGCTCTGCCTGTTCGCAGCTCCTCCAGAGCGCCCCAGTCCTTCATCCGTGTGCAGTATCAAGACCAGGAACGCCTTTACCTCAACGTCCAGGAAAACACCTCCCCTGCCGCTGTAGCTAGACCAGTCAGCACCCACGCTCCCAGCTTAGATTTCACACAGAGGATCTGGAAGCAGTTAGGGAGGAGGGAAAACAGTCCAGGGGAGCACCCACCAGTGAGTGAGCATTACACAAGCCCGGCTTTTCCCTGCCAGGATTCTGAATAGATCACTGTTATTTTAATCCCTGCTGCTCAGGTCAGAAGCGAGGCTCAGTGAAGACCCAGAGCCTGCCAAGCTGCCAGTCCCATCCCTGTCTGTGCAGGCTAGAGCTGGGGTGGAAAACCAGGTTGTCAGAGCCCTGGGCCAACAGCACCCTTTCCTCACGGAGTGCCCAGTTGCTGGTCCCGTGAACCCAGCTCAGAATGTCACCAAAGCGGAAGAGGGGAAATCCCAGGTGCTAATTTGTTTTCTCAACGTTTGCTTTCCTCCTTGCGGTGGCAGCCAATCCCATTAATTGAAGGTTTCACTTCGTCGCATGCAGACTAACTCCAGGGTGTAAGTGTGCTTCCTCCTCCTTCTGATCTCGGCATGACGAATCACTTGTAATCCTGTAATCTGGACAGCTTCGTGTTCCCTGCAGGAACTGGGAACAGGAGGTTCCTTTTTTTAGATAGGGGAAGGCAAACAGTAGAAGACTTTCTTTCTTTTTTTTTTTTTTTTAAGATATTTCATTTTTATTTATTTACTTGAAAGAGAGAGAGATACAGAAATAGGCAGGTAGAGAGAGAGAATGGGTATGCCAGGGCCTCCAGCCACTTGAAATGAACTCCAGATGCGTGCATCCCCTTGTGCATGGATGGGTACGTGGGTCCTGGGGAGTCGAACCTGGGTCCTTTGGTTTTGCAGGCAAACACCTTAACCGTTAAGGTATCTCTCCAGTCCCAGTACAAGACTTTTATTTCAAGTTCCTTATGTGTTCCACCCTGTGGTCCTGATCTACAAGCCAAAGCTAGAGATTTAAAAGAAATATCTAGAAGAAGAACAGGTGTGTCACAGTGAGCTGAAGAAATTGGGTGACCTTCAATTCTCTCTCTCTCTCTCTCAGACTCTTCTCCTTTCTTTCTCACTCACTCCGTCTCTCTCTCTCTCTTCCAATCCCTTCCCTCAAGCTCCTGTTCTTTCCCTCCCTTCTGTCTCTTGTTCCTTCCTTCTTCTTCATTCCTTCTTGCTTTTCCTTTGTCATCTCATCTTTCTTTACCCTAGGTGTGGTCTGGGGAGGGACTAGAGACAGTACTGTGGAGACTAAAGCATCCTAGATTTTAATAAGTATCCAAGGAAGTCACTTTAGACAATATTTTTGGTGTGTGTGTGTGTGTGTGTGTGTGTGTGTGTGTGGTACATAAGCATGGGTACATATGTTTGTATGTGGGTGAGTGCTCATGAGCATGTGTGGAGACTAGAGGACAACTTTGGCTCTTAGCCTCAGGAACACTGTCCACTTCTTTCTGAGACAAGATCTCTCTGGCCTGGGGCTCACCAGTTAGGCTAGACTGGCTGGACTGTAAGCCCTGGCCATCTCCCTGTCTCAGCCTCTCTAGCACTGGGTTTATAGGCATGCACTTGGCATTTTGAAGTGGTGATGGTCCACAAGGCAAGCACTTCACCCACTGAGCTATATCTCCCCAAACCAAGGATCTTTTTAAAATTCAGACTAGGGTGTGTGCATGGGGCAAGCCCGAGATCTCCTATGTCTGACTAGCTTCCAGATGCTGCTGTCCAGGGCAGTCTAGGAAGAAATGCATGTGACAGCATCAAAGAATAAAGTGCTGTGTGTTGGCGGAGCCAGCTCTATGTTCTGAGCAACCCTACAGGGGCTACCAACTGACTGTGCTGAGAGCAGCTGGGGGTTCAAGGACAACTGGACACTGAGCCACCTCAGACCAGCTGCTCTGAGATCCTCAGCTTTGAATCTTGTCTCTGGGGAATCCTTTGAAATCAAGTCACGGGAGGAAGATGAAAGAAAGTGGAGAGATGTACACCTGGCGTCATCTTGTGAATCCCCTCACTAGATAAGGTGTGGATCTGTTAGTTTCCCATGACTGTACCGAAATACTTTGGCTGGAAACTTTATAGAGGAAAGAGGTTTAGTTAGCTCACAGTCTTGGAAGCTGAGAGTCTGGCTCCAGCTCTGGTGAGGGCACTCTTGGCTGACTCATGTGATGGATAGCTTTGTGGCAGGAGCATGTGCAGGAAGTACAGAGAATATGCTGAGTAGGGAAGCCAGAGAGAGACTGGGGAAGGGCTGGACTTGCTCTTTTGTAACACGCTTCTCGTAGTGATTAACCAGGGCACTGGAAGTACCGCACCGATCCTTCCATGAGCAGTGATCTCAGTAATTACATTCCACAAGACCCTGCCTTTAAAAAATATTATATAGGCATGCCAGGGCCTCTACCCACTGCAAACAAACTCCAGATGCACTCCTACCAAACTGAAATTCAAGTCCTCAATACATGAGCAGCAGGAATGAGGCTGTGACTGGCTCAGCAATGACGTCAACCAGTCCCGTGAGCTCAGGAGTCTTCCCACCTGAGGGAGTCAATATAACACTCACACTCTGGGTGTGACCTTAGGGCTTTGCAAAGGGCTGGGCAGGCTCGGAGGTAACACTGGAGGGCATGTGAATTTTGGGGGTGAGGCCTGAGCTGACTGCGTGATTCTGACACTGATGGTTGAGAGCCATCTCCACCAGGGGCATGTCCAGCTCTGAAGGCTTCATTCTCCAAGTCAGGTGAGCCCTTTCCTACGGCATCTCAGTGGGCTCCTGGGAGGTGCGTCTGTACCTTCATGTCAAGGAACCCGGAGTGACTGCCAGTTAAAAAAGTGCTCAGTCATAGTGAAACAGGACTAAGCCCAGATATTTGGACCCCACCCGCCTCATGTCTACTTCCTCCCTCCCTCCATGCCCCTTGACATTGCTTCCTTGAACACTCGGGACTTTTCTTTTTTTAATCTTTGTTTATTTTTATTTATGTGAGAGTGACAGAAAGAGAGAGAGAGAAAGAGGCAAAGAGAGAGAGAGTGAGAATGGGTGGCCCAGGGCCTCCAGCCACTTCAAACAAACTCCAGATGCATGCGTGCCTTGTGCATCTGGTTTACGTGGATCTTGGGGAATTGAGCCTTGAACAGGGGTCCTTAGGCTTCGCAGGCAAGCACTTAACCACTAAGCCATCTCTCCAGCCCCACACTCGATACTTTTATCTTGGGGTTTGGCTCAAGTGTGTCTGCTGCCTCTTCTCTGGTCTCTTTTGACGACTCGGCAGGCTAACTCTTCTTGTGAGACCTGATAGTCTTTCTGCCTCACTCACACATTTTCTTTGGCTGTCAGTTACTAAAAAAGATCTAATCTAAACTAAACTAAAGTAAACTAGAACCCTTATGATTTCCCCAACATCTCCCTTGGCACCTTGATCCTCCCACTTCACACATACAGTAGCCATTGTGACCAGCTCCTCACGCCGGCTCCCTCACAGGTGCAATGTCATTTATCCAGAGTCCCTAAGCCCTCTGTTTTGCCCTCCTAGAGTCTGTCTCCTCCCATGAGAACCCTCTAGCATGAGAAGAGACCACTGTGACTTCTGGCTTCCTATGGCACTATGAATGTCACTGCATCGGTGGGAAACGCCTGAATCTCAGAGGTGGGGTCTCATCAGCTACACAATGGCAAGGCCAGCCCAGGGTGTGTGTGGGTGTACAGTGCATGCTGGTTGCCTGAGAAAAGGAATGAGTGACTGTGTGGGGACGGTTTCTTCATCTCCAGGAAGTTATTCACTTCATCTCATAAAGTTTTTTTTTTTTTTTTTTTTTTTTCCGCGGTAGGATCTCACTGTAGCCAGGCTGACTTGGAATTCACTGTGTAGTCTCAGGGTGGCCTCGAACTCATGGCGATCCTCTTACCTCTGCCCCTTGAGGGCTGGGATTAAAGGCATGCGCCACCACGCCAGGGTAAGGCAGAACTTTTGAATCTTTACCCCAAATATAAAAAACAAAAAATATGTACTATGTCCTCAGTCTGCCCTTGCCTGATTAAAGAAAACAGACACGTGACACCATGAAGGACAAACACAATAGCTTCTGATGTTCAATTAGTTAAAACAACCCATGACTTTGAATGGTCATTATGATCACTGGTTTATCCTGATGACCCGTTCGGATACCATTCATACCTTTAGTCTGTAAACTGTAACTCTAGAACTCTCTTCAACATCAGGTCCAACAGTGTAGCTGTGAATTGACATGCACTAGATTGATTTTTTTAAAGATAATGGAGTTAAACCTCGTGAAGTTCAGTGTGGGTGGATGCTGGAGACACGAGAAGCATTCTTCCCTGGGGAGGGTGAGGGCAAATCAGATGAGGTGTGTTCTTACATTTAATTTCGAAGTCTAGTCAAGCTCCAGAACCCAAACTTCTCGCCTTCCACATAGAGAAATAACCAAATGCATGCCCCGACTATGGAATTACTCTGATATCTGCCGGAGAATAATGTTTCCTTGGCTTCACCATTTTAGCTCCACCCTGCCCACATTCCCCAGGTAATTCTGAAACCCTGCTCCACTTCGCTTCCTGTAACTGAAGCCAGAGACACGCAGAACGGTCACGATAGTCATTATTTCCATAGCTGTCCACGAACAATTTTCTTCCTTAGACCACATCGCCCCAATCGTTCCCACAAAACCAACCCAAGCTGAGAATTATGTTTTCTTTAAAAACCTCAGTCAAATATCTTGGCTGATTGGCCACTTTCTTGTAGCAGATTCCAGGAAACAGGGATCCTGGGGTGCCTTCTGAAACCCCAACTTGTGGGTTTCCAGTTATGACCTTCCCACCCTGACAAAGGGCGGCTAGGGGTCAGGTGCATGGTACAGTTTGTATTTTCTTTCCACACGAAACACAAAGGCATCAGGTTAGCCATTTTTTTTTCCTTTTATTTCCCTGGAAAATGCTTTTGTTTGTGCATGTGCATGTATGTGCATGTATGCATATACGTGTGTGTGCATATGTGAGAGGGGGTGTGTGCGTCCATGTGTGTGCAGGTGTACATGTAGGTATATGGACACACTTGTGGAGGCCAGAGAACAAGGTGCCATCTTCAGGGATACTTTTCATTTTATTTTTTTTAACAGAGACTGTCATTGGCCTTAAATTCACTAATTAGGCTAGTCCAACTATACAATGAGCCTTGGGGATCTTCCTGTGTTTTTCTCTGTAACAGACAGCTTCAGGTTCGCTGAGATGAATGTCCAGACCAGGCACAGTTATGGAGGAAAGGATATTTATTGAAGCTCACAGATCCAGGGGAAGTTCCATAATGGCAGAAGAAGCTGGCCTGCTTTCACAGGACCAAAGAGAGAGAAAAAAAAAGCCACAAGCCAAAAGCCACACAGCACAGCACACTTCAGGAACTCCAGCTAGGCACACTTTGCATATCTTTAGATTGAAATCTCAAACCCACCACCACACCTTAAGATCCACCCAGTGACACTGCCTCCAGCAAGGTGGTTGCAGATGCAAACTACAAACTAATAAACTAATAATAAAATTAATAAAACAGTGACTATACTGGGGGCCATGTATTCAAACTACCACAGCCTCCCTGTTCTGGGATTACAGCTGTACACAGCCACACCTGGCCTTCTTTTAAAACATGGGTTCTGGGGATTGAAGTCAGGTTCTGATGCTTGCAATGCTCCTTGTTTTTTGTTTTTGTTTGTTTTTCTTTTTTTTCCTAAATTGGTTGCACATGAGTTCTTTCTCCTCTTTGGTTACAGAGGGTGACGATGCCTGGGAAACTGTCCTACTTGTTTCTACTTGATAGCACCTTGAGGATCTCATTAAAGACACTGTGATCATTCCTGGGAGTTGCTGTCACCCAGGACTGCAGAGAAAGGTGGAGACCAGCCTGTGGGGGCCTCCCTCCCCAGGAAGTCCTGCCCCCTGATAGGCATGGTCCATAAGCAGAGGCCAATGCATCCAGGAATCTCTCTCTCTCTTTCAAAGCACCAGACAGAAATCAAGGTCTAAGACACATACCTGTGTCTTTTCCTTTCATACCTTCTAGGTGAGAAGATTCCAGAACCCTGGGTTACAACATGCATGACTCAGTCTCCTGTTTTGTAATCACCCCCAAGGGGCCACAGCACATAGACCCATCACCTTCAGATACAGATCAGATGTCTGGAGGTCTCAGCAAAGAAAACTCTTCAAGAGATAAGATGTGTCCACTTCTCCTCCAAGAAGGGGATCCCCTGAAATGATTGGTGCTTCTGCCATTTTCTTGGGGAGCCCACCTTGAGGAATGAAGAGAGCGCAATGCAAAGAGACTGTCTGTAATAATGATGATAATGATAAATAGAATAAACTTTCCATTCTGAGACTATCTTCAAAAACATTCTTTTCTTGGGCTGGAGAGATAGATGGCTTAATGGTTAAGATGATTGCCTGCAAAGCCTTAGGACCCAGGTTCAATTCCCCAGAACCCACATAAGCCAGATGCACAAGGTGTTGCATGCATCTGGAGTTCGTTTGCAGTGGCTAGAGGCTCTGGCGCGCCCATTCTCTCTCTCTCTCTCAAATACATAAATAAAATAAAATAAAATAAACATTCCTATGGTAGCAGGAACAAGAAGCAGCTGGTCACATTCAGTCCAAGTATGGAGGGAGAGAGAGAGAGAGAGAGAGAGAGATGAATGTCAGTGCTCCACTCTCATGCATGCCAGGCCCCTGCCCATGGAATGGCACCGCCCACATTTAGTTTAGATCTTTCTACCTCAACCCACCTGATCCAGGCTCAGAATCCATTGCGGAAGAGGGGGAGGAAAGAATGTAAGAGCCAAAGGAAGGGTAGGACTCCTTACAATGTGCTCCACCAGACACAAAATGGCCTGGATATCCATGACCTCACAGTGCCTGACACTACCTACACAAGACCATCATAACAGGAGGAAAAGATCATGACATCAAACTGAAAGGAGAGACTGATTGAGAGAGGGAGGGGATATGATGGAGAGTGGAGTTTCAAAGGGGAAAGTGGGGGAAGGAGGGAAGTACCATGGGATAATGTCTATAGTTAAAGAAGTCAATAAAACAATAAAAAGAAAGAAAATCCCTCATAAATATTCTCTGGTGATTCTAAATCCTGTCAAGCTGACAAATGAAATTATCTGTCACATGTCTGTATGAGACAACACAATAGGCAGAATCATTATTTTCCCCGTTTGTTTACTGGACATAGGCTTAGTATGCAAGACCACACAGCCATGGGAACAGAGCTAAGGTGAGTGTTAGGCGCAGGAGTCCGGCCCTGAGGCCTTGTCTTGAACTTCAGTGTCTGGCAGCAGCAGCAGCACCCAGATGAGGGAACTCAATTGCCCACTGAGAAGGGGAGGTTGTGCCTGCCTTCCTCACTTTCTGCTCCATTTCAGAGTTGTCACAAGTTAGATTCCATGTGAGCTGACTCTGAGAGGAGCTTAGAAAGTTGGATATAGCTGATCCTTAAGAGTAACTGATTGATCCGGGTGTGTTGGCTCACGCCTTTAATCCCAACACTCGGGAGGCAGAGATAGGAGGATCACCATGAGTTTGAGGCCACCCTGAGACTACAGAGTGAATTCCAGATCAGCCTGCCCTGCTAAAAAAAAAAAAAAAAAAAAGAGTAGCTGATTGCGTGGAAGGGAAAAGAGGGGATCCTGAGTGAGCAGAGGAGAAGGGAGCAATTATGTGGAGGAGGGGCCTTCACCTGTCCCTGTGAGGAACTTAAATGGCTTATAGATTTGGGCTTCACTGACACAAACCAAATACCGAGCATTGGCACTCCTTCTGTCTGTCGTTACTGCGGACTGCCTACTCAGGCATCAATCTGCTGCTGAGTCCCAGAAAGGTCTGATGACCCCGCTCCAGCAGGAGTGGGAGCACGCCTCCCTCACTGAAGGGAATCTGGATGGGTTGCCATCATCTCTACCCTGCTAGTCCCAGCGTCCTTCCTTCTCGGCTCATTTCCAGTTCTGCCTTTTCTGTCACTACATCTCCTGGAGTTTTCTGAATGCATGCTATGAGTGGATGGCCTCGTGGTTGCAAGTGTGGCTGATATGATCTCGGTGGTCTACAACTTTGGACCCTAGAGTGATGGTGGGGCCTAAATTACTAAAAACAAGAAAAAGTAAAGATGAAAACCCTATTTTCCATTACCGTTTTTATTTTCTAATCCCCCTTATTGTTATTGCTGTATTTTTTTTTTTCCTGAGGTAGGGTCTCACTCTAGCTCAGGCTGACCTGGAATTCACTCTGTATTCTCAGGGTGGCCTTGAACTCATGGCGATCCTCCTACCTCTGCCTCCCAAGTGCTGGGATTAAAGGTGTGCGCCACCATGCCCGGCTACTGCTGTATGGTTTTTATACAATAGAATACTCACACAGCATGTAGCCTTGCAAAAGCCAGCAGCACTGGACCTGCACTCCGTGGCAGGTCTTACTTCTGCTCTACCTTCCCTTCTTCTCTGTGGGCTTCCTCATGCCCCTTCATTTCTGGCAGGGAGCCCAGCACAGCAGATGGGACCTTGCTCCTGAGCCTAAGACTTAGAAGACTCTTGTGCCACTTGAGGCCCCAGCACCGACACGGTAGAGGAGTTCGTTCGTTCGGCTCACATTCCTTCTCTGGGAGACAGAGGTCAGTCAGGTGGGGAGAACGCCTTTTGGTGTGATGGTTTAATGGAGCGAACGTCTGGAGCGCTTTTATTGTCCAATTGGATTATTCATGCTCTTAATGTAAGATCATTTACTTTTCTCCTAGAGCCAGAAGGGCTAGAGTCCAGTTTCTGCCACTCCGTTCCAACAAACCCCAAGGGTGGTCAAAAGTACAAGTACCAACAGGAAAGAGCGAAGAGCTGGGCACAGTTTATTTACCGTGTCACCACCCTCATCGGCATGATGGCTGTTGTTATGTGCTTTCTTTGCATCTCTGGAAAAACAGGCTCCAGTTTCAACTAAGAGAGCTGGAAGTTGACTTCCATTTTAACCACCACAGTTTGCTCTCCTGCAGTCCAGGGTGTCTAGAAGTCCCTGCCACGGGCCATGGTTTCCAGACGGTCCAACAATCCTGTCAGTGGAACCAGTGAGGTTCATTTTCCCACACGTGGTTAAAAACTCATCTCAAGCTCAGCCATCTTCCCTTGGGGAGGCACTTTCTTTCTTGCATCTTAATAGTCTTTCATATTCGTGGGGGGTCTTAATCTCTCTTGACCTTGGGACATGGGAGCTTTCTGTGGGACCTGTCCTAGTGGATTCACTCAACCCAAGGCACCCTGGGACAGACTCAGCATAAACATGATCTTGTGTGACACAGTCGTCTGGGGTAACCGGCCCAACTTTGGGCTGAAAACCTGGAACTGGGTATTGTGGAAGGGAAGGACTAGCACCTTCTTCTGCCTCTCCATGGAACGCAGGCTTGTGGGCTGCCTGCCTTGGCTACAAACCATACAGAGGCCAACATTTTATCAACACTCCATGCCAAATAAACCCTTAACTCACTCACTTGTTCCTGGCGTGGCTCTGCTTGATGACAGAGGGAACGTTCTGTGGAGAAATAACGGCGTGAGTCTGGGCAGCAGTGGGGCTCATGGGCCTCAGCATCGAGATGCACTTTCAGGCTGTTTCCATGGAAGGGAAGGGCTTTTGATATCCAAGTCAGCCACGCTCATCTTCATCACATCCAGCTGTTTGACTTCACCGAGGCTGAAGGGACTGGTTTAGTTTATTATAAAATATGGAAGACTGAGTAGAAAGATTATTTCATAGAAAGACCGTTAATTTGAGGCTATCAAAATACTGGGTTGAAACTGAAGTCTTCCCACATGCTGCCATTCTTGGACGGCCCACTTTATCTTCTAATTCTACAAAGATGATTTGGAGGTACTGTGAGACCAAGGGAGCTCCAAGCCAGCACTCCTCAGTTAAGGATATTGGGACGAACAGACCCAGCAAGTATTACAATAGGAATTCTGGGCACCCCAGAGTCTTTAATCTAAAAATGGTGCTCTGTTTCCTAGTGTTAGGAAAGAAGGATGTTGAGGTGGGGAGAACTGAAAGGACGAAGGGAATATAGGTATGGAGGGATGGTCTATGTCTATGAGATTAGAACTTTTTTTTTTTTTATTGACAACTTCTATACTTACATACAAAAAACGGATGATATTTAGATTAGAACTTTTTGGATGGAGCCAGTCCTTACCTTCCCAATCCTACTTGGAGGTCAACTAGGAAGTAAGATAATAACAGAAATCCAGCCCATGTAAGTGAGAGAAGGTTGGCTTAATGAGTAATACCTTTGAGACACCAGCTGGTAATCAGTAGCTGATGCCTTCTCCTGGGGCCAGGATTCGCCGACATTTGCACTTGGGGTTTTTCAAGGGCTGACCCATCAGAAAGTGGGGAACAGGTTTGGAGGAGGAACACACTATGGTCCTGCCACGAAACTTATATGATGCTGCGGAAACCGGAACCCCTCCCAGCACCAGGCATTTTCCAATCTTCCCCAGGCTGCTTGGATAAGGGTCTTTGGTTGGAAGCATTGGAGAACAACGCAGTTTGTGATCAAAGGAAGACCAGGGAAGGTAAAGAGGACAAAACCCCACGGTGCTCAGGGGGTGGTGAAATCTCAGCAGCTCTCGGGGGAGAAGGCATGATCACCAGTGCGTTCCTGTGTTTGCAGCAGCGACAAGTTCAGTAAATGTCCTTCAAATCAAAACGATTGCTCAACCCATCAGTGTTTGTGTAGCACGTGCTTGGTGCTGACAGAGATGTGAGCACCCAGGACAAAATAAGGAACAAGAAAGGGATGTCCCTACACAAACTGAGAGATGTTGCTGCATGGACAGTGAACTAACCGAAGACTTGGTCATTTCAACAGCAAGCGTTTTTTCTGGGCTTTTACCAGATGTCACACTTGTTGGCAGAGAACATACGAGATCCAAAAGTAAGACCTAAGTACTCCTGTAACTACCAGGGGTTAGAAGTAGAGGCAGAGTACTGAGGAAATGGCTTAGCAGTTAAGGCATTTGTCTTCAAAGCCTAAGGACCCTGGTTTGATTGCCCAAGACCCACTTAAGCCAGATGCACAAGGGGCACATGTGTCTGGAGTTCGTTTGCAGAGCCTAGATGCCTTGGCATGCCCATTCTCTCTTTCTGTATGTGTGCTTCTTCCTCTCTCTCTCTCAAAATAAATAAATAAATTTTTTTTTTTTAAAAGAAGAGGAAGGGCTGGAGAGATGGCTTAGCAGTTAAGGTGCCTGCCTGCTAAGCCTAAGAACCTGGTTCCAATCTCCAGGTCCCACGTTTAGCCAGATGCAAAGTGACACAAGGGCGCAATGCCACACTTGCCCACAAGGGGGTGCACACATCTGGATTTCGTTCACAGCAGCTGAGAGACTGCTGGCGTGTCCATTCTCCATCTGTCACCCTCTCCCTCTCTCTCTGTCTCTCTCTCTGTGTCTCCCTCCAAAAATAAAAAAATTAAAAAAAAATAAAATTAAAATTTTAAAAGTAGAGGCAGAGACGCCAATGCTTGAAATGTTGTTTTAAGCCTCTGGACCTCTGCAGGGCAGGGACTCCTAACTGGATTGTACTGGGAGACTGAGATGTCTTTGTCACTCTTCTGTCACCTCAAGCTCTGCTGGGGTGAATCAGGGTCAGCAGTGACTATTGATGACTTCAAATCTGTGCCCTGGCCTGGGGTTGTTTGCATTTGGCCTTGGGCTAGGGCCCTGCCCGCCTGTGTCTCTGGTTGAATGGTGGTGGTCATGTGAGGCATTCTTCCTCTGAGGCAAGGCTAGGCTTGTTGGACCTCTGGCAATGTGGGCCAACGGCTCACAGGCAAGGAAGCTTGGCTGTGACTCAAAGACACCAGCATGGGGTAGGGAGCCCCTGCACCTCTTTCCTGGCCTTGCCACCCTGGCTTCTTTGTTACCACGCTCGTGATGACATCAGTATTGAGGCCCGTGAGATTTCTACAGCTGTCTGGATCAGATGCTGGCAGAACTTGTTCAGCAAAGAGCAGGTAGTAAATGTTATGGGCTATGTAAGCCTCATACATTTGTTGTTTCATATCCTTTGTCCTTTTTGGTTTTTACAGCCTTTTAACATTTTTATAAGTAGAGCACCGTGTTTTGCCCTCAGGTCATAAGAAGAAAAAAAAAAAGAAAAAAAAAAAACAAAGACCACAGGCAGGTTTGGCCCATAGGCTTATAGTCCCCTCCCTGCCCCACTGCTATGGTCTACATAAGCCCAGATCTCTCAGGATGGCCTGTGTGAGAGGGTGTCCACGTTCCCCAGTCCCACGGGGATGGAAACTGTTTCTGATCTTCCTTATTGAGAAGATAGAAAGAAACACATTCCCAAGTTCAAAGACAGGGCCTGTCTGTGTTCTAGGTCAGCGCCTCTAGCAAAGATATCGCCTATATAGCCAGTGGGTATAATGAAGGCGATGGCTGGTTTGGCTTTGTGACAGCCCAGTGTCATCTCTGTGGTTCTCTGGCTTCTGGAGGAGCCAGTTTGGTGTGTTAAAGAGGACACAACAGTGAGATCACTCCTGCCATCTTTAAATTCCCATTTCCCCACTTTGAGCTCCCCTTTTCCTTGAAGATGCATTCTTCTTTTGCTTTAATTACTACTTTGTCCAGGATACGCGGTTGAGGGAAAGTAGCAGAAGAGTTTGGCTTTCCCCACTCTGGGGAGAAAAGAAAGAAAAAGAGAAACCTGTGACCCCATAGGTCAAGGAGTTCCAATAATTTCTCGTTCTAATACTACAATCAATGACTAGGGAAACAATGAGAGTGATTTTTATGGACCAAATGAATCCACTCTAAGATGTATCTCGTCCAGGTCACCATTGATTACTGGTTCACATAGGTCTCAAAATATTAGTGTCATTTGAGACCCTGTGTCCATCAAGCCTGCAAAGGCTCCCATTGGTCGCCAAGAAAAAGTGTCTGTGCTTCCTCTTATTCCAGTCCATACTTACCTGAGTCAATGCCCTGGAGTCCCTGGTGGACTGAGTGCTGCTGCATGGAGCAATAATCCCTTGTCTTTTCTCGCCTCCTCACCATCACCCCTGGCTTCCAATGGACTCCTTGAACAGAAAACTTCTGTCTTGAGATCTGCTTTTGGGTGATCTCCAGCTAAGATAAGTGAATTCCTCTGAAAAATTGGTTACAGTAGTATCCATTTAATTGCAGTGATGGCAGAATTGGGTCTTATGGCCTGTGACAACACATCTGTCACACAGTCAATATTCCTTATATGGCTCATGTCTTGTCGACGAAGGGCCACCATCTCCCACCCTTCCTCAAAGGGAGATGACAGATGTGCCCTCTCGCCACAATTATCTAACTGAAGAAGTTGGGGAAATGACGTGAGCAAACGAGCTTGTGTTTGTTGCCCGCATCCCTACACCTGTGCTCTGATCAAAGCCATCTGCTCAACCAGTGACAAGCAGCGAGCTCACTTCTCATGGGAGTGTTTTATGCAGAAGATAGGAGAAGGACAAGGGCTTTCTGAATCCCTACACAGCCACCTCTACTAGATGAACACCCTAGGCTGGAATGGTGGTGGCTGCTTGTCCCCACAACTACAGACTGCCCCAACTCACCACAGCTTACGGTGGGCAGGCTGCTTTTTCACGTTACAGTATGGACGAAAGCAATGCCTTCAATGAAGTATTCAAAGTGCTTTGGCTCACAGATGTTGATCTTTTCCTGGGTGAGAGAGATGTGAAAAAATGCTTTGTCAGGATGCTGGGCAAATTGCAACTTCTGGTCAACCATATGATCACTAGGGGAGACAAGTCTCTACAATGCATTGTGCTGCTAAGCTGGGGTGGTTGGTAGGTCAGGAGCATAGATGTATTTTAATTAAAGGGGATATGTTGGTATCTGAACCCTGGTAAGCCCCAAAGCATCTGAGTCATCATGATATTTGTTACTATTTTGACCTGATGATGCCATGGCACTCTGACGTCACTGAAAAGGGGTTCTTTCTCCTGGGATGACATTGCAGATCAATAGACTGCATAGAGTTAATTACTGCCCATGCTACATGTAGGCCTCTTGTTACTGACTTTCTTTTATGGAGAGAGGCACAGAGAGAGAGGGAGAGAAAGACAGATAGAGAATGGGCACGCCAACAGCCTCTCAGTCACTGTGAATGAACTCCAGATATGTGCACCCCCTTGTGTTCAAGTGCGGCATTGTGCCCTTGTGTCACTTTTGCATCTGGCTAAACGTGGGACCTGGAGATTGGAACTGACGTTCTTAGGCTTAGCAGGCAGGCGCCTTAACCACTAAGCCATCTCTCCAGCCCTGTTACTGACTTTTAATGTCACTGTGCCTAACTAAATAAATCCCTGACAGAAACCACCTAAGAGAAAAAGGATGCATTCTGGTTCATGGTTGCTTGGCTTCCTGTGCTTTGATGATGATGAGAATGTGTGTCATAAAAAATGTTGTTTATCTTATAACAGAGAGAGGAGGAAGGAAAGGGAGATAAGGAATATAGGGAGAGAAGGAGGGAGAAGAAAAAGAAAGAAGAAGGAGGAGGAGAAGGAGAGAGAATGGATACACAATCCCTAAGGGTCAGCTCCCATTTGACCTACTTCAACACTAGTTAAGTCTCACCTCCTGCTTCCAGAATCTATTGAAATGATTCCAAGCCAACTACTGGGAACCAAGTTCCCACAGGGCCTGTGAGGACATTGCATATTCAGATCATTAGAGGCCTTGTCTAATAAGCTGAAGTCATTGAAGGGAAAGACTGAAGTTCTCTGAAGAGAAGAGATTCTGTCTTCAGATGGCTTTCAGGCTCAAGACTATAACATCGCCCTTTGCTGGGGTTCCTAAGCCCTTAGCTTGCCCTGTGGATTGCAGATGGGCCAGTGTATAATATATATTCTTTCTGTTCTCTCTGGAAAACCCAGACTAAATGGGAGATCACAAGTGTCTTTCTATCTCTGGACAAACAGAAACAGCCATAGTGTCTCCTGTCTGTAGCTCTGCTGAGTGGAGAATGGCCTAGGTGAGGGTGCAGAGGGGTGTGTCATGGGTAGGAATGTTAGGAACATAGGGCTGGAGAACTCCATCAGGCTTTGATAGAGCCCCTCACCATGTAACAGGTACAGGTCAGCCATATTACTTCACCTTCCCTTAGGTATCTCGCATCCCACTTCCCATGTTTCAGAAACTCAGTGATGATTTGAACAAAATATCTGGAATGTGTTCTGAGCTCACTTGGCAGAGTAGTGGACTCTGTGGAAGGGGTTGACAACTGGACATTTATTTTCTCCATAAATGTCCTCCTCTCTTCCCAAATCCTGATGTTGACATCCTCACTCACAGTACCTCAATGTGAGATGGTCTTTGGAGACAAGGTCTATAAAAATTGATTCACTTACCATGGAGCTATCAGGATAAGCTTGTGGGTGGCATCTCTTCGTGTGTCCTTTATAACATCACAGTACAGAGACACACAGAAGACCAGACATGTGAGCACACAGAGAGAAGATGCCACCCACAAACCAAGGAGAGATCTCAGGAGGAACCAGCCCTCTGACACCTTGAACTAACGTCTACCTCTAAAGCTGCTAAGAGACACACACGTGCTGTTGAAAATCCTGCTCTGTGGTATTGGTTATGGTAGCCCTAGCAGTACACTCTCCCTCCCCTGGATCACGTGAGGTGTAGAACTGATGGATGGGAGGGATGGGGCTCACCCTTTGGTCCATAGTTGACACATGTTACAACCCAACAGTTGGCCTCTGTGCTTGGGACTAAAAGTCTCCACGCTTCTGGACCCCAGTTAGGGTGCAGGTCCCTTGCTGAGGTACCTAAAGGGCTTGGCTGATTCTAAGAAGGAAGATGAGAGTCCAAGGGCCAGAAGACAGGAATCCCCAGCTGCAGTGGACTGATTTTCCCCTTCCAGGAGCCACAGAAAACTGTAAGCTAAAGCTGCAGGGCTTCTAATATCCTGACACCAATACAAACTCCCTCAATTTGTAAAAGCTGAATAAAAATATTTATGACTGCACAGACCCACCCTGACAGTCCTTAAGACCAAAGCATCTGGGTGGGGAGTCTTATGGGCCTAAGTCTTAGATCTCCTTTCTTCTTCTTCCCTCTCCCTCCGCCCCCCTGTTCCTTCTAGAAGACTTCTGTGGCAGGTGCCTCTTGGAAGTCCCATCTTCCTGATGGTCTTGTTGCTTAAATTCAAGCCTGTTGTTCTCTCAAGGGGCTGGTTTCAGGTTTCTGGAAACTCCAACGATCAAGAGTCCCGAGAAATTGTGCTCTTGCTTGTTTTTCTGGGAGCGTCTCTTCTCTGTAAGCTTTATCAGTGCTTAGAGTCCAACAATGCTAGGCATCACTGCCTGGTAGTGAGTTCTTTACTGTTTTCCTTTCTTCTTCCATTATTTCCCCTTCTCTTTACATTGCTTCCCTTCCCTTCCATTTCCTTTCTCTCCTTTGTTCCTTCTTCCTCCTTTCCTTCCTTTCTTTCTTTTTTCCTTCCTTCCTTCTATTTTTCTTTCCCACTCTCTCTCTATTTCATCTTTTTTGGTAGAAGACTCCTTGAGTTTATATGCAGATAGTTCCTAGAAATTCCATCCTCTAGTTAGGGCTCATTTTGAAGACTCATTGCTTAAATTCAACACTGGTTTTCCTACATGTGAGCTGGAGAAGGTTCTAGAATAGTCAACGTGGTTGATGTCTAACATCTGTCTCTCAGATGGGAGTATTTTGACGCTCTAGATACACAGAGCCACACGGAGCCACAGGAGGACGGTGGCAACGCTTCCCAGGGTATCCATTTTTTCCTGAGATTTCAGGCAATCAATTTTATATCTACTATAAAACAAACTAAGACTACAGTGGAATGGCAATAATTCTCACGAATCATTAGTCAGCTCAGTACAACACTTCAAAGCCATCCCATGCTCATTTTGGGGCTCATCTCCAGACCTCTGAGATTGTTCACCTCTGCAGCCAGAGGAACTCAGCAGAAAATTCTAAGAAGGTCTGCCTTACAGAGCACCATAGACTTTACAGAACTTGGTCACTCTCAGAGGCCCATGGTTTACTGAATCCTGTGGCCAAGGGAGCTGGACTTGGATGAAGAGGCACTTGGGGCTGCAGAAAATATACTGTCAAGTGCTCACAGAGACTCACAGGCCTTAGGACTCTTGAAACCACTGGGGTGAGAAGGTTAGACCTTGGTCTCTAGCACAGTCTCTGCTGGGTGGGAGCAGAAGCCATGTGCATCAAGGCAGCATCCGACCACCGAGTGCTGAAGGAAGGACACACACAAAGAAATAAGAAAGGCAGCAGGCCACACACATGGATGCCTGTGCTCTTCAGCCCCTGACGGACGGTTGCCTGGTAGGCATGCAGGACCCAGGGAGGGCCGGAGGAAAGGTGTGGCTAGGGAAGGATTCAGGAGGAAAGAGAATCTTGCCATGAAGCAGCTCAATGACGGTGGAAAAGACACATATTTTCAACAAGGAGGCGCCTGACATATATTCTAAGCTAGAAACTTGTAGAAGGTTCTAGGAGCGTCTTGGAGAGGAATTTACCCTGGAAACAAAGGGGTGAACTTCGGCAAGACGGAGAGCAGGAGTGGGGGAGAGGACCCCAGTTGAGAAGCACAGGAAAGAGAAGGACAGGAGACATGGGGGAATAAGGCCAGCCTTTGAAGAAGAGAGTGGGGCCCACTAAGTATTCACCTTTGCTTCCCTGTGGGTGGGAAGAAGAGAATGGGGTGCTCGGCACAGGCCATTGTGACTGGTGCAGGCAGGCAGGCAGGCAGGAGAGCTGGGTCAAGGCAGGTTTTGAACAGATGGCTGACTAGGTACCTCGCTGGAGAAGAAGCTGGAGGGTTCTGGTCCTGGGGAATGGTGTTGCATAGATCATTCTGACACCTTGGTCCAGCTGGATGGCTCTAGAAGTCCTCAAACACATGAGCCCCTGTGCCTTCAAGCCAAATCTCTACATTGCCTACAAATTCCTCTTGCAATTTTTAAAAGTTTTTTTTTTTGTTGTTGTTTATCATTTATTTATTTGAGAGTGACAGACGGAGAAAGAGGCAGATAGATTAAGAATGGATGCGCCAGGACCTCCAGCCACTGCAAACGAACTCCAGATGCATGTTCCCCTTTATACACCTGGCTTACATGGGTCCTGGGGAATTGAACCTCGAACCAGGATCCTTAGGCTTCACAGGCAAGAGCTTAACTGCTAAGTCATCTCTCCAGGCCCTCCTCATGCAATTTTATGTCCTGCTGCCTGTGAGCTGGCTAAAACCATGGGCCATAGGAGGTGACACTGTAATTTATTGGTAATCTGAGAGATTCCAGAAACGCTGTCTCAGGAACCACACTTTGTTTTTCGAGGTAGGGTCTCACTCTAGCTCAGGCTGACCTGGAATTCACTCTGTAGTCTCAGGGTGGCCTTGAACTCACAGTGATCCTCCTACCTCTGCCTCCCGAGTGCTGGGATTAAAGGTGTGCACCACCAAGCACGTCATTCTTTCTTTTCCTACATATTTTTTTTAAGAAAAGGATAAAATATTTCTCAGAATTTTCATAAACCCCAATAAATATTTTGATAAGTGAAAACTGTAAAGAAGCTAGAAATACATAGGTCAAATTCTGTTACCATATATGAAATTTCTTTCAAATGAGGGGAAGCATGCTTTGAAAAACCATGGATTTAGTTTTCCTGAAGCAAAAGCACTGGAAAAAAAAATAAGAAATTCAGCAATTCCTAACTGTGGCAGGGCTCACCATTCCCTAATTTCAAGGGAAGTTAAAACCATCTGTTTTTCATTCATTTACACACAGCTCACCAAAATGTTATTTGGTCAGTGCAATGGGACGTCCAGGAAGCTTCAAGGCTGTTTTCAAGATACACTGTTCTCAACTGGGAAGTGGGCTTGGCCAGCACTTCACTTGGATCAGCGTCTCTACCTTCCACACAGAATCCACAACGTCCTGAAGGATTAAAACCTCTGCGTGGGATACGCGCAGCTATGCGAGGGCTCAGACAGGCCAGTGGGTCCAGTCCTCTGTTCTGCATCAGGACAGATTCACATTTCAAGGCTTTGTTGCTCCGGCGTGTGATGTCATCTTCATCGCTAATCTGTTCCTGTCATCAACCGCCTTCCCCTCAGGAAGTGCCTCCTGTGCAGCGCTGCCCTCCTGGAGTGGACATTGCTCATGCGTCACTCAGCTCCCCCGAGACCAGTTTCCCAGCTCTCTCTCCCCATCCAATTCCTGCAAGTCTGGGGTCTGGAGCTACCTTTTCCTCTGGGATCACATGTCCTTGTGGAAGGTGGATGATCAGGCCTTCTTTCTCCACAGTGTAAGTGGATGGAAATGTTTGGCTGGCCTGCTGGAGGGCATTCCAGAACCTTCTTTGCCTTATTTCTCACCTGCAGCCTTCATGCTTCAGTTTAAAGGAACTTCCTCAAGTTCTAGTATATCTGAACAGCCTTCCATTCCCCTGACCACCAGAGAGCAAAACACCCTTCACATCTCTAGAAGTTCAAAGTAGGGCCGGGCGTGGTGGCACACACCTTGAATCCCAGCACTAGGGAGGCAGAGGTAGGGGGATTGCAGTGAGTTCGAGGTCACCCTGAAACTACATAGTGAATTCCAGGTCAGCCTGGGCTAGAGTGAGACCCTACCTCAAAAAAACCAAGAAGGAAAAACGCCCAAACAAACAAACAAACAAACAACAAAGTATGCATCTCTTATTGTGTGGCTTTTCAGAATGTGGAGGCCCTAGGAAAAAGCCTAAGCTGCTTCCATGAAAAGATGAACCCACTGGTGGGGAACTGAGGAGAATGGCAATGACTATGATAGTCAGAAATTTTTGTAAAGATTCCATTAGACCCTGCTGCTCCTGGGTCAGTAGACAAAAGATGGCATAGTTTCCCGGGAATGTGAACAGAGCCGGCTATCTGGGTAAGTGGCACATATCAAGTACTGCTTCAGCAGTACTTGATATTGAACTCACCGAGTTCCCCATAAAGCTTAGCAGGAGACAATGCCTGGACAAAGATGAGCAGATCTGGTGTTGTGGTGACTTTCTCACTGCTGGGACGAAGCATCAACCAAAAGCAGCTGATGGGAGGAAAGGGATACATCTTGGCTTACAGTCTTGAGGGAAAGCTTCACGTTGAAAGCAGGAAGCATGGCATGAGCAGAGGCTGGACATCACCTGTGCCACAGCAGGTAGAAACAGCAGCAAGAGAGTGAGCTGAACTCTAGCAAGGGGAAGCTGGCTATAAAATGCCTAAACCCAGAGCCAGGTGTGGTGATGCATACCTTTAATCCCAGCACTCAGGAGGCAGAGGTAGGAGGATGGCTGTGAGTTCAAGGCCACCCTGAGACTACATCGTGAATTCCAGATCATCCTGGGCTAGACTGAGACCCTACCTCAGAAAAAACCAGAAACAGAAAAACAAGCAAACAAACAAAAAAAAACCCACACACTTAAACCCATCCTCAACAACACACCTCCTCCACCTTCCAAATTCCCACCTGCCGAGGATTGGGGAATCAAGCATTCAAAACACATGAGTTTGGGCTGGAGAGATGGCTGAGCGGTTAAGGCGCCTGCCTCCTAAGCCTAAGAACCCGGTTCCAATCTCCAGGTCCCACGTTTAGCCAGATGCAAAGTGACGCAAGGGCGCATTGCCACACTTGCCCACAAGGGGGCGCACACATCTGCATTTCATTCGCAGCAGCTGAGAGACTGCTGGCGCACCCATCTCTGTCTCCTTCTCCCTCTCTCTCTGTCTGTCTCTCTCTGTGTCTCTCTCTAAAAATAAAAAAAAAATTAAATTAAAAAAAACAACAACACATGACTTTATGGGTGGGGGGGATCATCTGATCCAAAACAACACAATGCTTTCTATGGGGAGAAGGATCAGAGAGGAGCGGCTCAGAGTGAGAGACTCTTAGATTTGAATTCTCCTTTCTCTGTGATCATTTGCATATGTGTTAGGATTTACATGTGACATCTCCTCCCCAAAGGCTCATATGTTAGAGGCTGGGTTCCCAGCTGGTGATTGGATCAGGAGGGTGCTCACTTCATCGGTGGATTAAGCCATCAAGGAGTTTATAGCTGACTGGGGAATGGAGCCTACCTGGAGGAGGCAGCTCACTGCAGGCTGGCCTTTGAAGGACATGTCTTGTGCCAGTGCCTCTCCATCTCCATCTGCTTCCCGCTTGCATGAGTTGGGCAACTTTGCCCCATCACACACTCTTGCCACCATGAAGTTCTGTCTCTGCACGGGCCTACAAGCTGAATATGGAGTGAAATCTCTGACATTGTGAGCAGAATATCTATTTCCTTTTCAAGGTGTGTTCTCAGGTGGTTTGTCACAGTGGCATTTGGGCAATTCCCTTCAGCCTTCTGTGGCTTGTTTGTTTTTTTTTTTTTGACATTGGTCATTATGGGATAACACACTCCTGTGCCGAGGATTCCGCCAGAGAAGGCATGCACAGTTGCCAAAGTGCTTCCCAGCAGTTGGTGTGTGCTGCATGACGGCAGATGCAATTAGGACAGCACACTCACAGATCAGTAACACTCAGTGCCGGAAGCACTGGCACACACACACACACACACACAGCTCCTCAGCATCGAGAGACACGTGCTTATGACACTTGAGGAAAAGACTCACAAGAGGCTCTTTGGCTGGATTTCATGTGGATTCAGCAGCCTTCTACTTTGAGACAGGCATCACTTGGTAAGTTAGGACACATGTAGAAACTCATGACCTAGCCATCTTTTCACTTTAACTAGTTAATTAGTAATTAACATGTGCACTAATTTTTGTTGTTGTTGTTTTGAGGCAGAGTCTCGCTGTAGCCCGGGCTGACCTGGAATTCACTACATAGTCTCTGGGTGACCTCAAACTCAAGGTGCTCCTCCTACCTCTGCCTCCCAAATGCTGGGATTAAAGGCGTGCACCGCCATGCCTGGATCATTAATTTTTAAATCCAGTTTATGGTGCTAAAACACATAGAATTCGCGCATCGTTTAAAATATCCAGGTTGATGCTCTGAGACATAGATACCTGTGAGCCACTATTTCAATGATGAAAGAGACTTCCACCACCCCGAATTTCCTTTATAGTCCTTTTCTCCCCCACCCCATCCCTAGCCCCTACTAGCTTTCAGTTGCTGTAGAGCATTTTGAAAGCTTTAGGATTTTATGGGATCATACAGTATGCATTTCGGTTTGGCTCAGCCTGATGACCTCATGATGGTGCCATCACCAGTAGGTCACAAATGTTTATAGTATCCCATTGGGTTAGACCACAGCTTGCTTATCTGTTCATCTGCTTATAAACATTTAGATTCTGTTTAGAATTCTGTTTACAGAGTTGGGGCCATGAAAAATGCTTCTATGAACTATAAGGGACAAGTCTTTGAGTGGACTGATGTTTGCATTTTACTGGAATAGTTTATAAGAATAGACTGGCTGGGGCTGGAGAGATGGATCAGTGATTAAGGTGCTTTCCCGCAAAGTCCAAGGACTCAGGTTTGATTCCTCAGGACCCATGTAAAAGCAGACGCACTAGGTGGCACATGTGTCTGGAGTTCGTTTGCAGTGGCTGGAGGCACTGGCGTGCTTGTTCTCTCTCTAGTTGTTTCTTTCTTTCTCTCTCTCCTAAGTAAATAAATATTTAAAAAAGAATAGACTGGCTGGATTTTATAGTAGGTATATGTTTAACTTTTAAAGAAATTACTAGTGGTTATATGATTTTGTATAAACATCACTGGTAGGTAAGTTTTCATTTTATTCAAATAATCACTAACATTTGCATGGTGACTCTAATTTTAATCGTTCTATCGAGTATTTGATAGCATCTAATTGTGGTTCATTGCTCCTTTGTCTAGTCAGTAATGCTGTTGAATATCCATTCCTATGTCGTTGGCCTTTTTTTTTTTTTTTTTTTTTGTGTGTGTGTGTGTGTGTGTGTGTGTGTGTGTGAGGATTCTGCTGAAATCTTTGGCCCATATTTTGAGTGTTTTTTTTTTTTTTCTTTTTTTACTTTCTTAGAACTGGGATTCAGGGGATCCTTGCATTCTGTATTGTGGATACACCACATTAAGATTTCAGATTCCAATCAATACAATTATTTTGTCTCATGCTTCATCGTATATCATGATTTGTCTTTTTATTTCTTTAGTGCTTTGAGTGAGTTCATTTGTCTCCCTTATATTAATTATGTCTTTGCCAAATTCAAAGTCATACATTTTTTTTCTCCCAAGCTTTCTTCTGTTAGGGTGGACACTCCCTTCTCATATTTGTGTGTGATGTGAATCTGCACAGCTGCCTCCCTCTGCCTCCACACAGTGACTTGACCATCACAACACTGTTTGTCATTCACTTTCTTTTCCTTGGTGAGTTGTTTTGGCACCATTGTGAAAACGTGGTTGACCTTCTGTGTGTCAGTCTGCCACTGGATGCTCTGTCCTGGTCTAGTAGATAAACCTGCCATTTTGCAGCTATTATGCCCAATTCTTACACTCTTATAATTATTAATGACAGCATAAATCTCCCAGATTCATTTTTCCATAATCTTTAGCTCTTTTGAATCATTTATGTTTTTCTATCATTTTTAGGATCTGTTTGACAATTTCCCCAAAACAGCCTGCTGGAATTTTGGTGGGGATTTTAATAAATCTATCAATCAATTTAGGAAAATTGACACTTTAAGCATATTGTGTTTTTTTAAGCCATGAGCATGACATATCTCTCCATGTGTTTAGGTGTTTTTTTTAATTTATGTAATTTTAAAAGTATTTGTTCATTCATGTGTGCGAGACACACACACACACACACACACACACAGAAACAGAGAATGAATATGGGCATGCAAGTGTCTCCTACACTGTAAACGAACTTCAGATGCATGTGCCACATTGTACATCTGGCTTTATGTGGGTACTGGGGACTTGAATCCAGGCCATCAGGCTTTGCAAGCAAGCACCTTCAACTGTTGAGCCATCTTTCCAGCCCCTACATTTTTTAATGTTTGATGGTTTTCAGTTCTAGCTTACACATACATACAGACACTGAGGACACTCAACACCTACCAAAGCAGAGATCCAGAGGCTGCTAAGAACCAGTCACTGAAGGAGACTTAAAACTCACCCATCGTGGCTCAGGGAATTTTGTGGAGGGTGGGGGGTGGTGGAAAGATTGTTAGAGCCACTAGTTGGAACATCATACACAGAGGGACTGCCTCTCCCCAGTAATTCCAAACATTTTATTTTTCAGAACTGTTGTGAATACAACTTTCAAATTTTATTTTCCAAATTCTTGTCTCTTTTCTTTTAATTTTTAAAATATTTTTATTTATTTATTTGAAAGAGAGAGAGAGAGAGAGAGATACACAGAGAGAGTGAATATGGGTGAATCAGGGCCTCCTGCTACTGCAAACGAACTCCAAATGCATTTGGACCTGAATTTGATTACCCGGTACCCATGTAAGACCAGATGCACAAGATGTCTCATGTGTCTGGAGTTCATTTTCAGTGGCTGGAGGCCCTGGCATGTCCATTCTTTCTCTTTCTCCATTTGCCTCTTTCTTGAATAAATAAAATATTTATTTAAAAAGTTTTTTTTTTTTTTTTTAAAAGATTGTTGCTGATGGAAATAGGATTCTGGATTCCCCCTTTGTACCCTATATGCTTCCTGGTTGCTGACTCCCTGGTTTCTCAGCTGACATCTGGGAGCGCTCTCATCCTTGCTTTTCTGTATGATGGGTCACCTTTTCCCCTTCCAAATCTGATTTTCTTCTTTTTGGTTTATGGAACCTCCACTTAGACATTTCTGGGGATAGTTGTCTGTGTATGCATCTAGCTCAGATCTAGAATCTGTGAGTCTATGTCTTTCACCAAGGGAGGGTAATTTCTGTCATTATTTTTTCAAACGTTTCCTGCACCATTTTCTTTCTTTCTTTTTTTTCCCCCTGGGACTGTGTTTCTCTGCACCGAGACATTTGCCTTTACACTGCAGCCCCTTGGAATCTGACAAACATTTTTTTTTTCTTGTCTTTTTTTTTTTTTTCAGTGGGGAAAATTCCATTGATTCTGTTCAAGTTTTATCTATAATGTCCTCTTTCACGTCTAGTTTTCAATTCTTCCTGTCCACATTTTATGTTTGATATTTTGTCTTTATTTCTAAGGTGTTTTTGGTTCTAGATATATTATCTATTATATTATATGGAGATATGTAGTATGTATCTCTTTATAATTATTACATTTTATATAATTTATTTTTACTTATGTAACTCTTATTATATTATATTAAAATTATATATAAACTATGTGTAAAGTTTCAGATTGGTTCTTTGCATACATACTATTATCTTGCTGGTAAGAGTTGTATTTTCTTTCATTGTGACTATATTTTTCTTTACCTCTTTGCTCATCAATTGTTTTTACATATTGTATTATACATGTACAAGATATTTAAATTTAGATCCCACAGATGAGAGAAAACCTGCAATCGTTTGCCTCTCTTCCCCCCCATTTCCTTTATTGTTTTCTCTTCCTCATCCTTTAAGTAAAAGGTGAGAGGATTTCTACAAAGTGAAGAGGAACCAGAGGATCTCCCCTTTTTAAGACCTTCCTCTCCCCCACAATCTCCTTCCACTTTCATGTCATGTATACATCTATTTACACACACGTATTTATGCACGTATATAACATATAACAATGCATACACATATATTTAAAGGTAGAATTCACCTATAAAAGGAAAGAAGGGCTGGAGAGATGGCTTAGCCGTTAAGGAGCCTGCCTCCTAAGCCTAAGAACGCTGGTTCCAATCTCCAGCGGTTCCAATCTCCAGGTCCCACGTTTAGCCAGATGCAAAGTGACGCAAGGGCGCAATGCCCCACTTGACCACGAGGGTGCGCACACATCTGGATTTCGTTCACAGCAGCTGAGAGACTGCTGGCGCACCCATCTCTATCTTCCTCCCCCCCCCACCCTGTCTCTCTCTGTGTCTCTCTCCAAAAAAATAAATAAATTTTAAAAAAAAGGAAACAAGTAAAATTCATCTTTCCTGAGCCTGGTTTGCTTAGCTTAACATGGTGACTGCTAATTCCACTCATTTTCCTTAAAATAATGAAATTTCATCCTTGTTCATGGCAAAATGAACTCCACTGTGCATCCAGACTGCACTTCTCTTATTTGCCTATCTGTCAATGGGCATCCGGGCTAGCAGGTTGGTGCTGAACTTCACGCTTGGCCCCTGCTGTGGTGGCCTGATGGAACTGTTGGTCTGTTTGGCGCTTGTGTGATTCAGTGGCCTCCCAGTTGCCTGTCCAGTATTCATGAGCTGCATTAAAGACTCTCATCCCATGCTTTCTTGTTTCTTTGATTCCTCTCTTTCAGTCACTCTCTTTTTGTCCCGTGCCAGAAAAATAAGGTATATTTTATTGGAAATTTGCTTGTCCCATGCCAGAGCCCAACTGCCACTATTCTCAGGTTGAATGAGGGGCTCAGTGAGGGGCTAAAAATTCAAACCTCCTTGTACCATTTTTTTTTAGTTGCCTGCACCACCCACGAGGGCTGCATGCTTGGCTCATTCTCTACAGCCCTTGGATAATTGCATTTTTCTTGTGTTTGTTGTCCCCTCCTGGAAAAATTAAGTTTCTAAACAGAAAAAGAGCTCTTGTTGATCTGCTACAATTTCATTGATTTCTGCTGTCTTTTTAATATTTCCTTCCTTCAATTTTGAGTTCAATCTATTCTTCTTTTCTTAACTCTTTAAGGCAGTAGCTTGAATCATTGATTTCACATATTTCCTCCCTTCTAAAATAAACATCCCCAAACCTATATTTTTTTAGAGAACTGTTACTGACCCTTATCTTAATTAAAATTTCTACATTGTGGGGCTGGAGAGATGGCTTAGCAGTTAAGGCTCCTGCCTGTGAAGCCTAAGAACACTTGTTGAAATCTCTAGGTCCCACGTTTAGCCAGACACAGAAGTGATGCAAGCACGCAATGTCACACATGAGCACAAGGGGGTCCACGCATCTGGAGTTTGTTTCCAGTGACTGAGAGGCCCTGGCACTCCCATTCTCTGCCTCTTCCCCCCCTCTCTCTGTCTCTCTGTCTCTCTCTCTCTCTCTGACTCTCTCAAAAAATATTCTACATTGTGTCCATCACACATTGTGCATTAATTTTCATTGCAAAAGTATTGCATTCAAATATCATCTTGATTATTGAGATTTTAAAACCTCTTAAGTTTTCCACCCAAGAGGTGAACTTGTGTGGAGCCATATTCCAGAACAGTTTGAGGGGCAGGGAAAACTTGAGTTGTAAAGTTTGACTCCAGAGATGGGGTACTATCCAGAGGCATGGTTTGCCCCATTATGGTGGCAGGTGGCCTGTGAAACTGTGTGCTGGGCATCAAGAAGAAATCACCACATGGGTACCTAGTGCCATCGGGGAGAACATGGACATCAGCAAGCAAACAACTGCCCGCTGGGCAGTCAGCGGTGCAAGCAGGAGTTGGCCTGGGTCAGGTGGGAACGTCTTGGAGAAAGAGAGCCACGCAAGCAAAGCCCTAGAGGCTGAGAGAGGAAGAAACCCTTGGGGGTAGCAACTATTTCAGGACACTGGATATAGAGTATCCAGGAAAGGGAGGAAGTTACCCTGGGCCTGATCAAAGAGTAAGAGAGCGAGAGAAACACTAGGTTTTTATTCCAAAAGATCTGTTATTTAGGGAGGCAGCAATGTGATTTGATTTCTGTTTTAGGATGACTACACTGGGTGCAATGTGGAAAATGATAGTAAGGGAAACAGAATAGAGACAGGGTAGCCAGTCTAAATGATACCTGGTCATGAACTTAAAACAGGGCTGTGATGATTGTGGCCTGAGCTATGGGAGGGGAGAAGGAAGACACTCAATCTAGAGCAATTCAGAGGCATTGTGGACCAGGACAGTGCTGGATTGGAAACCGGGTGGCCAGGGAGCAGAATAGGGTGCCCTTCAGGTCTCTATCACTGGAGGAGGGATTTGTAAAGGAACACAGTATCAGAGCACTGTTCATGGGCCAGTGTGGTACCACCTGATTCAACATAATGACACAGAAGGAAGGACCTCTGGTCACACTTCAGCTCCCGATGCAGGCAGTACCAAGTACTGCTTTGATGATACTCACACTGAGTGGCTGGCTTGCAGAGGAGGGTCCTCCTAACCCTTATTGTAGGGGACACACGGTTACAAAATCTATCTAGAGGTCAAGTATCTTCAAGTCTTTTAAAGCTGTTGGGAAATTAACAAGCTCTTTGGACAACAGTTGACAGAGGGACTCTAGTATATGATTAACGTATGGAGAGTGCAAGCGGCGTTTGACTTTGAACACGGGGTTTGAAAAGTCTTCCTGAGTATGGAACACTGGAGGCAGTTAGTTATGAAGGAGAAAGCTTTAGTCTTCATGCTCTGTCACTGTGTCAGTCAGCTTTCTGGTCCTGTGACAAAATACATGAGATAATCAATTTATAAGGAAGAAAGGTTGATTTTGCCTCATGAGTTTAGAGGTTTGGGTCTGTAGATACTTGGGTTTGTTGTAGCATAGCTCATCATGGCAGGACAATACAAGGTGGAGGGAGCTGCTTACTCCATGTAAGTGAGCTAGAGGGTCACCCATTCCATTCTCCTCTGGATTCTCATCAAATCCCTTAGGACTACACTGTTGCTCTTTAGTCTGGGTTTAGTGTCCAGGGGTCTGGGTTGTGGTGCCTTATCTATTCAACCATGGGTTTGTTTCTGCTTGATACAAACTTGAAAACTAACCAAATGTCACTTCGTTCAATCAAGAGCCAAATCCCCAGGCTGCTTTGGTTGCATCTTGACATAGTCCCTCCGTGATAGAGCAGTGCGTGAAAAGAGGCTGGCTCTGCTGCTGCTGGCCAGTCCTGACTTTGGCTGGTTGGTGGATATGTGACTTGGGGATGAGTTATTTATCTTCTCTGAGCTTCAGTCTCTGTCAGAACGAGGTCTTAACTGTGCTTCCCTGTGCTGATGAGACAGTGAAATCATCAGGGATGGTTATTTTAAAAACTTTTAAACTTATTGTTGGAGATAGAGAAAAAAAGAGAGGAGAGGAAGAAGAGAGAGAGAGAGAGAGAGAGAGAGAGAGGAAATGGGCATGACAGGGCCTTTTGCTACTGCATGCAAAGCCCAGATGTATTTGCCATTTTGTACATCTGGCTTCATGTAGATACTGGAGAATGAAATCTGGGCCATCAGGCTTGCAAGCAAGCACCGTCACCATTACGCCATCTCTCCAGCCCCATCATGAATGTTTCGAACAAGACTGGATACACACTCTTGGTCAGTATGATCTTCCTCTTTTTCCTGCAATTTCTTAACCCTGGTCACCCCATGTCCAGTCTTTGGCTAAGTCCTTGCCTGTCCTTGGGTGAACACCAGTGTTGTGCCTTTGTTCTGTCTTGATGAATGGTGTTCATACTCTTGTGAGCTATTTGGATTGGTCCCTTCCTGTCAGCTGGGTTCTTTCTCCATGTTCTTAGCCTGCCAGCCTGGGTTTGGCCCAGGTTTGATTCTCCAGTACTCTTGTAAAGCCAGATGCACAAAGTGGTGCACGAATCTAGAGTTCATTTGTAGTGGCAGGAGGCCCTAACATGCCAATTTTATCAAAAAAAAAAAAAAAAAAAAAAAAGCTGGGCGTAGTGGCACATGCCTTTAATCCCAGCATTCGGGAGGCAGAGGTAGAAGGATCACCATGAGTTCGAGTCCACGCTGAGAATACATAGTGAATTCAAGGTCAGCCTGGACTAGTGAGACCCTACCTCGAAAAAACAAACAAACAAAAAATTAAAAATGAAGTGGAGCCTGTTGTGGTGGTACACACCTTTAATCCCAGCACTTGAGGTCAGAGGTGGGAAGATCACCATGATTTCAAGGCCATCCTGAGACTATATAGTAAATTCCAAGTCAGCCTGGGCTAGAGTGAGACCTTATCTCAAAAAGAAACTAAAAAAAAAAAGAAGAAGAAGAAGAGAGCAATTGAGAAAGGCGTGCAACATCAACCTCTGGTCTCTGCACATGAGCAAACATGTTCACATGCACCTGCACCCACAAAGGCGCCCATACACATAGAGACATGCAAAACACACACACACACACACACACACACACACACACACACACACACACACACACACAAAACTTCTCTTTCTGAGAGTTTTTAAAGGCAGGTAAACTTCTCAGAAGAGAATATACAGGCTCCACGCATGTCCGTTACAGATTCCACGTTCCCCATCATCAGGACGTAGTGGGTAAAGGCAGGACCATCTTCCATGGTGAACAAGGACAGCTGAGTTCTCATCCAAGGTCACTACACAAAGACAAGTGACGCAAGATAATGAGGTAGAAAATAAAGTGTCTAAGGAATTCCGTGAACGTTAGGTTAATAAAATGTGCTCACACACTAGCATCACATTACCGTGCTCCACAAGTGGGGACTTTCTGGAAAATGTATTTTTCCTCCACAAAGTATCTTCAGATTTAACCTCCTACTATCTGCCCAGCTCATTTATTTCTCACACTCAGGTGTTCAGTCTAAGAAGAGAGCCTCGTCACCACGGAAAATGGTGCCATGAATGAGCCAAGAGTTCAAAGGAGAAAGTTCCAAAGGGGACATGCGCAGACTGTTTGGAGCCCTGGCAGCCTTGTTGTTGGATATGTACATAGGTTCCCCAGGAAACTGCCTGGCAGACAGCAGCTGTCCCATGGCTGCATAGCTCTGCTGTGCGGATTTCAAACAGGCATGTTGAAGTATGGCCACACCCGTCTCCATGCCGCTGAAATTTCTGTCATCTTCCTTTTAATCCATCAAAGAGCTTTGGAATGTGAAGGATTTGAGTAAGGGATTTGGTGCTGAAAGGAGGTTGCAACATAGCGATTTGATCTGTAATCATACACTAAATGAAACGATCGCTGGGGAACTTGCAAGAATTAGACAAAAGATAGAGATGAGGCAGGGATTTCATTTTCTGTTAGGTGATTTAAAAGGCAGCAAAAACATTGTTTTGGGCTCCAATATGAAATAATACCTTGTGGGTGCAGTGGTATACTTCTGTAATCCCAGCTACTGCAGAGAGCGGGCAAGAGGATCAAAAGTTTGAATACAGTCTGAGGAACTCAGTGGGACCTTGTCTCCAACACAGTTAAGAAGAAAACTAGGGCTGCGGATATAGCTCAGTGGCACAGGGATTCCCTAATATGCCCAAGAACTTGGAGCTCAGACACACACACTGGTGACATCAAAATTAAAGAGACTAATGGAGAGAGGGAGGGGACATGATGGAGTGTGGATTTGTGAAGGGGAGAGTGGGGGAAGGGATGGAGTTATGGTTTATTGTCTATAAGTATGGAAGCTGTCAATAAATAAAAATTTTAAAAAAGTTTTAAGGATCCAGCCATGACCAAATAATCATGGTTATTGTCAGTGGAAAAGGTTCTTTTTAAAATTTCTTTATCAATTTTTTTAATTTTAAGGAGAGTGTGAGAGAGAGAGAGAGAGAGAGAGAGAGAGAGAGAATTGGTATGCCAGAGCCTTAGCCACTGCAATCAAACTCCAGATGCTTGTGCCACCTAGTGGGCATGTGCGACTTTGTGCTTGCCTTGCCTTTGTGCATCTGGCTAATGTGGGATCTGGAGATTTGAACATGGGTCCTTAGGCTTTGCAGGCAACCGCCTTAACAGCTAAGCCATCTCTCCAGCCTCATCCCTGGAGTTTCTGACAGCATATTAGACTCCTCTTCATGGGAGAGTGATCAGTCTCTCCTAAGCCAATGGGTGAAGAAAACCTGTATCATCAGGTTTATTGTATCTGTGATTGTTTCCCAGGTAACAGTGACTTGATGATAGCAAAGAAGACCCCCAAAGCAACATGGGTGTGTGTGTGGAGATAGGTATAAAAATAAGAATTCAGCCAGGTGTGGTGGCGCACGCCTTTAATCCCAGCACTAGGGAGGCAGAGGTAGGAGGATCGCCGAGAGTTCGAGGCCACCCTGAGACTACATAGTTAATTCCAGGTCAGCCTGGACCAGAGTGAGACCCTACCTCACAAAACCAAAAAAAAAAAAAAAAAAAAAAATTCGTTTGACCGAGGAATGACTCCGTAGAAGGTTAGAAAGGAAATATTTAAAGCTGTCTGTTTCTTGTGTGGGTGGGCTCAGTGGTTACAGTCACACACAAGACAGTCTGTGGGATTTTCAATGTGCACCCAAAGCAGCAGCACCCTAAGGAAGGGGGGCCACTGCTCTGTGTCGGCCATGCCTGAGAGGAGGGCAAGAAGAAGGAGAGCAGGGCCCTCCTCTTCTTCTCTTAGTTACCTTTCTTGTTAGTGTGACAAAATACCTGGCAAAAACCACGTAAGGAAGGAGGGTGCATTTCTGTTTATAATTTCAGGGGGTACAGTCCACAGGGAAGGTATGGAATCCGGGGCTGGAGATGACTTATCACATTCAATCTACAGGCAGAAAGCAGAAAGCGATGGGTGCCACTCAGCTCACTTTCTCTTTTTTAATTCATTTGTGGACTCCAGACCATGGAAGGGTGCCCCGCCCCCTTCCCAGTGGGTCTTCGCATTTCAATTACCCCAGTCTAGAAATTCCCTCAAAGACTTGTTTAGAGGTTTGTCTCCTGTAATTCTGTGTTTTATTATATTTAGAGAGAGGTGTGTGTGTGTATTCCTGTGTGTATCCATGCATGTGAAGAAGTCAGAGGACAACTTTGGGTGGGGGCTGGTCCTCACCTCTCACTTCATTTGAAGCAGGGTCTTTCACTGTTGTTAACCATCATGTTTGCCACACTGGCTGGGCTCCACGATTCTGGGAAATTGTCCTGTCTCTGCCTTATAGCTCACTGCCACACTACAGAAACCTGCGCTGGTATCCAGCTTTTTACATAGGGTCTGGTGTTCCAAAAGCTTGATCCACTGAGCCTTCTTCCCCCACCTTCCTTGGTGATTCTAGATCTTATTAACTACCACAGGTGTAGTCTGTGTGTAGCAGGAGACAGGTGGGGGGAAGATCTTGGCAACTTCCAGGATCTCTATGCAGTGGGCTGTTTTGCTCCTAAGATCTGAATGTCCTTTGGGACATGGTGGCCATTACCTCCCTGTAAATTTCATTAGCCAGTGTTTTGGAGTGTGTCCTTTTGGAATGGAAACTCTGTTGACTGAAAGCTTCTTTTGGTAGCTTACAGTGCCATGACACCCTTCAGAAATAATTCCTCAAAAATAGATCCCTGTTGGCTCTCATCCTGCCTTCCTCTCTGGCTGCCGTTTAATCCCCCATCCGTGCACAAACACGGCTTCCTTTTTGTCCTCTGGAGGATTGTTTTTGTACAGAGCCCCTGGTACAGTCATGCTTCCTGTAATGGTTTGGCTCGGTGCAACATCCTTGCTCCTAAGCTACGACAGCAGATGAGAGACTAGAGTGAAACCTCAGTGAATGAAAAGCTTCCTTCCAGTCATCTTCTTGGAAGCTCAGGCTCTTCTAGAATATTAGGAAAACGTGTAACAATAACTATAGTTGTTTTAATAAGCAAAGAGGAGACACATTTCTTAGGATCGTGTAAAGACTCTCTAGAGAGCTGTCCCACTAGGCTGTATAGGACTGCCAATAACTTACTTACTGGAAGATTCTTTCATATATATTTGAGAAGGACAGACAGAGAAGTGTATGATGTTACAGCCCCTGGTGGGATTTGGCCTTTACTTACCTATGTGGTGCCCGTGGTTTATGCTGTTTTTGTTTTGAGGTGCTGGAAATCATGCCAGGGTACTGTGCATGCTGGGCACATGTCCTCCCACTGAGCTACACCCTCAGCCTTACCATTAGTTCTTACACTAGGGTCAACCGTGTCCTCCAACTGTCAAAGCCTATTCTTGCAAATTTTATTAGGAATTGACAAACAGTTCCAAATAGCTGCATTCTCTGGTTCTACTTTTAACACACCCCTGGCAGACCAGGTGAAAAACTAAAGTTCCTGTGATTAATTTTTGCCTATCTAAATGTTCACAATTTCCAGTTATTATTATTATTTAAATATTTTGTTTTTATTTATGAGAGAGAGAATGGGCTTGCCAGGGCCTCTAGCTGCTGCAAACAAATTCTTGACACATGTGCCACCTTATATATCTAGCTTATGTGGGTCCTAGGGAATCGAACCTGGGTCTTCTGGTTTTGTAGACAAGTGCCTTAATGGCTAAACCAACTCTCCAGCCTGATTATTATTATTATTTTTGCCGGTGTATGGGTGTGGTATGCTGCACATGTGTACATGAGTGTGGAGGCCAGAGTTAGATATCAGCTGTCTTCCTCAATCACTCTCCACTTCTGATTCTTTGGGATAGGGTCTCCTGTTGAGACTAGCTAGCCAGCAAGCCCAAGGGATTTTCTGTTGTCCCCTCCCAAGTGCTGGGATTACAGGCACACACCAGGATGCCTGACATTTTGTGTGGGTGCTGGGGATCTACACAGGCTCGTGTGGCAAGCACTTCTAAACCATCTCCCCAGCCCCAGTCCTATACATCTCCCCAGTCCTATACAGCCTAATGGGACATTATTTTAAACTGAGGATAGGATTTGACATGTAGGACAGATAACAAATAGGAAAGCCACAGCCATCCATGTCACCTCCGGTACAAAGGAAGCAGAAGCTACGGGAGGCAGTGGATGAAGATGAGGGGCATGGCTGAACCCTAACTTTGTCTTGTGCCTCACTTTCCATGAAGTGTTCAGTGGAAAGCCTTTGGAAAGAAATTGGAATTTGTCAGGCATAGTAATAGGCCCCAGGCCACTGGGGGCTAAAGTAGGCCGAGCTGTCAGGCATGGCTAAGGGCCCCAGGCTGCAGGAGGTTGCAGCAGGCCCAGACCCTGATAATCTCACCTCAAGACCAGCAGGAGTGAGGCTGCTCCCCCCCCACCTCCTGGGGCACCTGGATGTCCTGATAAGACTTAGGTTTCGGTTTCCCCATGGCCATGTGACCTTTTACCTCTCACCCGAAAGGTCCCTATATGTTAATGAGGTATCAGCCAGCAGCCAACACACAGCCAATCCCCTTGTGACCTGTACCCTGTACCTTTTTCCGCCACTACATGAACACTTACAAGCCCACTCCCAATGTGCAGTGCCCCAGGGCGGCCAGGGACTACAGGACTTCATCTATTAATGTTTCTTAAAATGATAGGAAAATCTCTTCAGTTGGAAAGCCAGAAAGATATAATGGTGACTTCCTGTAACATACCTGCAAATAACTGATATTTCCCACTGGGGCAAGGAGGTCCCTTTACATGGAGGGTCTAGTTCATCAGCTGTTAGCTTGTATTTTGTGCACTTTTCTCTCGGCCTTCTTGGCTTTGAAGCTGAAGACTGTGTTTCTAATTCCTTTAAAGATAAACAAAACAGGGCTGGAGAGACGGCTTAGCCGTTAAGGCACTTGCCTGCGAAGCCTCACGACCCTGGTTTGTGTCTCCAGGTCCCATGTAAGCCAGATGCACAAGGTGGCGCATTCATCTGGAGCTCATTTGCAGTGGCTAGGGGCCCTGGCACACCCATTCTCTCTCTCATTCTGCCTCTAATAAGTAATTAAATAAAAATAAATATTTAAAAGATAAACAAAACAAGCCAAGCATGGTGGTGCACGCCTTTAATCCCAGCACTTGGCACAGAGGTAGGAGATTTGCCATGAGTTTGAGGCCAGCCTGAGATTACAGAGTGAGTTGCGCCATATCTGCCTGGGCTAGAGCAAGAACCTACCTAAAAATAAATAAATGAATGAATAAATAAACAAATAATAAAAACAAAGCAACTGCCAAATACCAGTGCCTCAAGATATTGTGATTCCTTTATTCTTTAAAATCCCAATGATGTTTTTAATATTAGTATTTCATTGCTGGTTCTTGCTTCTGACACTTTGAAGCAGTTCAGAAGCCATGTTCATTCATTCTGAGAGCCAAAACTCACGCAAAGCTGTCTGTCCACAAGCCTGAAGATCGGTGGGCACCTCACTCTGT
Source organism: Orientallactaga sibirica (assembly GCA_036365145.1). Classification (NCBI taxonomy): domain Eukaryota; kingdom Metazoa; phylum Chordata; class Mammalia; order Rodentia; family Dipodidae; genus Orientallactaga; species Orientallactaga sibirica. Next base: position 2,132,551 of record JAEOAD010000052.1, on the reverse strand, counting down.
TTAAAGGCAAAATGATGTCCACATGGGGCAAGGAATATGTCGCTAATCTTCAGAAGTGATATGGCAAGGTTTTGTTTGCTGAGGTGTTGAAGGAGTCTTTCCAGAAAGAGATAACTAAGTGATTTTAGACTTAATCAGGCTCAAATCATCGGATACTGGGTTGCAGGTGCACATCACAGAACATGGAAATCAAGACTTGAGATGGAATGCCTTTAATTTTCAAAATCACATTGGCAAAGAGGATTGGTTGTTTCAAAGTTTTAAGAGGCAAAGGAAGTCTGGCAGGAAAGAAAACCAGGAGTGGTGTTGTCTTCGTCACCTCCCCATGATCACATGTCTGACCCTCCAACTACCAAGTCCGCACGGAAACTCTCCTTTCTGTTTCCTCTCTGTTTTTCTTACAAGGATCTAAGCATGCCTTGCTCTCCATACTGGAACAGAAGAGACATTTGAACATCTATATCTTTATTTATAATTCAGTAATGTCAAGATCATGGCCAGTTTAAATTCAAAATTTCATTCAAGTTAAAAAAAAAAACAAAGTAGATGTTTATCTAAATATTTGGTCCATTCATGAATGGTCTTTTTTTTTTTTTTAACCATTATTTATTTATTTAAGTAGATTTCTGGAAAGTGTGCTTTTAATTTACCCATAGATAAAATAATCAATGTGTGCCCCCGCCCCAACTCCAGCCTACAGACAGTTCACTGTGAAGACCAATGTACTCGTTTGCTGTTGGGGCCCTTGGTGGGAGTGCTGTGCTCCCCCTTTGAAAGGAGGTCAGGCTTTTGGCTCACACTGATCTGCTATTGACTTTGTGCTTTCCCATATGAACCACATGTTTATTTTCTTTCCTTTTTGGCCCCGGGGAATGTGCGCATGTGATTTGCATACACATGTGCATGAATGTTTGAATGTGTGTGGGTACATGTGTGTGTGCATACGTGTGCAGGCCAGAGGTCAATGGTGAGTGTCTTTCTCAATGGTTCCCCTCCTTATTTGTTGACACATTTTTGTCAGGCAGACCCCCCCCCCCCCCCGATTCAGCTAGACTAGCCGGCCAACAAGTCCCAGGGATCCTTATGTCAACCCTGCCACTGGAATTGTAGGCATGCACTGGCATGTCCAACTTTTTCATGGGTTTGGGGGTCTGGACTCAGGTCTCAAGTTTGTGGTGGCCAGTGCTTTACCCACTAAGCTGTCTCACCAGCCCCCTGAAGCCCATGTTTGAATGGTGTCACTGACAAGGCCTAATGCACAGGGTATGTTATAAAACACAAAAGCTGGGCTGGAGAGATGGCTTAGCGGTTAAGGCGCCTGTCTGCTAAGCCTAAGAACGCCAGGTTCCAATCTCCAGCGGTTCCAATCTCCAGGTCCCACGTTTAGCCAGATGCAAAGTGATGCAAGGGTGCAATGCCACACTTGCCCACAAGGGGGCGCACACATCTGAGTTTGTTCACAGCTGCTCAGAGGCTGCTGGCGCGCCCATTCTCTATCTCTCTCTCTCTCCAAAAAAAAAAAAAAAAAAAAAAAAAAAAAACAACAACAACAAAAGCCTTCTTTGGATTAAATATTCAGCTTGTCTGATGACTGACTCCTTAGCTGGATGTTTAGCATGACTTTGTTTTAATCAGAAAACTATTCAGATATAATCAATTGAATTTGCTACCTGAATCTTTTGTTAGCATATTAACATGAGTATTTTTTTTTGCAAGCTAATAATAGTTAAGTGTGTCTGAAAATTCTAAGTTTCCAACCAGTTTCAACTTTACAACTGATTATTGGATATTGTGTTATGATTTTTTAAAACTTATACATATGTTTTCTAAGTCTTCTGTTTATTATTTATTTTTTTTACATGCATATGTGTATGCTGTGCCTGTGTGTTCAGATGTGTATATGTGCGTGGATCCATGCAGGTGCACATACATGCGGTTTGCATGTTCAGATGGAGGCCAGAGAACAACCTTGGGTGCTGTCCTCGGGTATGCTGCCCACCTCTTTTAGACAGCCTTTCTCATTGGCCTGGAGCTTGCCAATTAGGCTGGACAGGCTGATCAGCAAGCACCCGGGAGCCTCCTGTCTCTGCATCCCATTGTTGGTGTCATAAGCATCCTATCCAGCATGTGTGTGGATTCTGGGAGATGACCTCACGTTTGTGAGGCAGGTTCTCTATTGACCGAGCAACCTCTCCAGCCATTCCCCACCCCCCACGTTTTTGAGACAGAGTCTCGTGTAGCCCATGTTGGCTTCAAACTCACTACGTATGTAGCTGAGGTTGGTCTTGAGCCCTTGTTCTTCCGGCTTCCATCTCCCAAGTGCTGCGGTGATGGGCATGCACCACCAGACCAGCTCATGTTTGGGCTTTAAGACACCACATGTTGCTCCGTGTGTAGTTCCAAAGATCAGTTGATGGGGTCCTCCGAATCTGGCTGAAAACAGCACGCCAAACGAACATACAAAGATGTGTTTGACTCTTGTACTGCATTGGTGTACCATGTGCACTATAAGCAAGCTAGATGTCTAATCTTGATCACATCCAAGTCAGCACCGACACGAACACTGTGGAAAGGATGTCATGGTGCAGGAGAAAAAGCAGCTGTAAACGCACGTGTGGCGTCATTTCCTGTCGCTGGTACCACGGCACAAAACAAAAGAAACAAGCGTGATATCTACAGGACTCATGACTAAATACAGCGTCAAAAGCAGCCTGCCTCGAGATTAGCCACAGAAAGGGAAAAAGTCCTCAGTGGTTAAAGATGCAGGCTTCCCTCTCATGTCTAGATTGCTCTCCAACCTTCTGCAAACATTGCCTCCATTCCTCTCAGCCCTGTGTAACATCAGTTCAGTTTCAGGTCAGAGACCCTATTTCCACACTTTTGCTTAATGGATTAGCCCTTGTACATGCAGTCACACGGAGATGTGGCCGTGTGTGAAACAATCCACATCCTCACAGACCCTGCTGTCCCAGTCCAGTCGTTCCAGTTTCTCTGAGCACACACGTTCAATTTCTTATAGAATGGATATGTGAGCGTAACTGTGGCGTGCTGTCTTAAGTGCAAATGTCTTCCATGGTTGTCTCCTGTGACTACCCTTGAAGAGCCAGGGACATACTACACATACATGTGTGTGTTTGGGGGCTCACATTTGTGTGTGTGTGTGTGTGTACTGCCTACATATTCACGGGCACATGTGCTTGAGTGAACATCCAATCTGTCTTTATCTGAGTCCAATGAGCATCTACCTGCTACATATTCTGCCAACGTACCTCATTTATTCTTCTCCCCAAAGAGATGCACAGCACTAGGCTCCTATATTTTGCCAGAGGGAAAAAAATGCTACCTCTGTAACAATGTATGACATGTGTATGAACCCTGAGGGTGCTCTTTACATGTTTCAAGACTAAGATTTTGTTCCTGAACCCAGGGGTACTCCTGCTTGTGAATTCCCTCCCTTTGGCTCCTCCCACCACACTCCCACCTAGCTTTACATACTGCCATATCTAGACTGAACCCCTATGTGGTTTCCCACCACTTCCAGTCATCAAGCCAAGTACTTAGCAGGACCATGACAACCAGTGTTCTCAAGAGCTCTCTTTGGCTCTTGAAACGTCCGTGGACAATTTTACGCAGTTTCATTGAATAACGTATGTTCTTAGGTCAGAAGTGAAATGGCTAAAAGAAATATTGACCAGAAAGAATGACAGCAGGACACGTCTGGAGCCACACGCACATGGGACCCAAGTAGTCTATTTTCCAATGGGATTCAGAAAATGACTTTGAAAGCCCTATCTGGGGCACAGCTTTCCAAGCCGCCATTTCTAACCAGATCACTACTAGGTGACATTGTGTGGCTGGTCTGTGAACCACAGTTGGAAGAGAAAGGGATTAGCACCCCACCCCAAAGTCATGGCATCAATCTGCATCAGGATACGGACAGGTTCCTCAGAACGGTTCCTTACGGATTCGACAACTTTTATCCCCTACAATTCAGTCCACAGAGATGGGTTACAATGGAATGATTATATTTTGTGAGGTTACAGCCCCTCTACCCACCCCTCTGACCCTTTTGGGGTGTTACCAGATAGACACCCTTACTTATAACACTTATTTACTCAAACACAAGGAGTATGTGTCAAAGCAACAATATAAGCAAATACTGAATGATGTCTTCAAACTCAGTCTTTGGTGTTTTTGGTGCTTGGATTAAATAAATATCGTATCTCATTGCTGATTAGTTTTCTATAGAAATTGCATTTCCTTTCACTCTCAGCAAGCATTGTTCAATTCTGTCCACCTAATCCAGTATCATTTCCGTCATCACACATGCAGTTTTTAGAAATGCAGCCCCATTTTAGAAAATTCAGAATTTTGAGAGTTCTCTGACAAGGCACTTGGAAGGGACCCCCCTCAAACATGGGGAGGCTAGCTCAGCCACCAGATGTAAGGGAGAGACTGGTTGTGTCCAGTGGTGCGCTTGGGTAGAGGGATCCACATGTTTTCATTTTGACATATCTTTTCAGCAGCCATTGTGTTTGAGGGGAGCCCTGAAGTGGACACAGCTCTGGAGGTACCCCCCAGAGGACACCCGGGGTCAGACGTTGCTCTGCTGTAACAGAAGGGTTCTCAGCTCTCGGTCCCTCCGATCCTCCTGCCTGTACTGCTCCTCCAGTTTCTGCTTCTCAGAATCCGCACAGTAAAAGGCACAATCTGGGCTCTTGCGGATCTGCTCGAACTGACTGAAGTCGGCCACGTACTTTCCATTTTTGGAGAGAGAAACCACGGGCACAAACTCAAAACCCCAGTAGATCTCCTCCGGGATGTAAGATGTGCGGCTCTGACACACGGCGCTGGTGGATTCCACAGTGGCATTGAGAAGTACCACAAGCTCGAATTCCTTCTCCTTTAGGTTTTGGGGTGTGAGATCCCTCAGGGGGCTTGTCTCATCCAGCACATGGTAGAAGGTCATAGGCAAAATGAGGAAGGGGCTCTCAGAGGAGGAGTCCACGTGGAATTTGACAGTGGCTTGGTTGAGGAGGATCCGCTCGCCCTCCTTGGTGACGTGGGTCTGGAGGAGCTTGCCTGAGAGCTGGCATTGGATCAACAGGCTCTTCCTCATGTTGGCTACCTGGATCACCAAGCACAGCTTCCCATTCTGCTTGGTGATCACCGCGCAGTGGCTGAACTTGATGGTCTCTGCCCGTTTTTTAGGTCTTGCAATTTTGGCCAGGAAGGTCCCCGTGATGAAGATTTCGATCAAGGTGGTGATGACCAGTTGAGCCACCAGCAAGAAGATGGCATGAGGGCACTCCTCTGTGATGGAACGGACCCCATAGCCGATGGTGGTCTGGGATTCCAGGGAAAAGAGGAAGGCGCCTGTGAGCGAGTCCACTTTCATGATGCAGGGCGTGTGGTTAGAGACAGGCTCGCTGGCTTCCAAGTCTCCGTGAAGGAACGCGATGGCATAATACACGACTCCAAATAGAAACCAAGTCATGACGAAGGTGGCGGCAAACAGGGTGAGTTTGTATCGCCACTTCATGTCGATGACCGTCGTCCACAAGTCCTGCAGGTACAGCAGATATATGCCGTCCACTTTGTCGATTCTCACATTGCTGTGTCCACTCTTGGACATGACTCGGGGTCTGTGGGCCTTGATTCCAGTCCCAGCAGTGTGTTTCACCAGGGAGGCATTGGACATGCCCATGTGAATGGTATCCATGGTGAGGCTCTTTGGACTCCCTAAGCAAATGGCAGAAAATAGAATTATCAAGTTAAGAAAAGACTGGCTGTATAGTGGTCTGTCTCTGGGAATCCAAAGACCTCTAGCTCTAGGACCTTACCCTCTTTGAATATTCAGATCCCTTATAGAAGATGGCAAACAACTTGCAGGTAAACTGGGTACCTTGCTCCATACGTTATAACTTACCATTAGATGAGTTATAATACTTAATATAATAGAAACACTGAATAAATAGTTGTTATAAAATGACAGCGCAAAGGTTTATCTATGCATTCATATTTTTTCTGTGTAAGTGCAATCCCTCCCTCCAATATTTTCAATCCACACTTTCAATCCACGCAGAGCTGGAAGCAATGGTGGTGGTGGGGGCAACTGAATGTGGGTACAGGTAAGAGAGGGAAATTGTGAAGGCAAGACTAGCTGACGTGTTCTTGAGGAGTGCTGTGTAAGGATCACAGACTTCAGAGAGATGCATGGATAAATGCTGACTCGACGATCTGCAACTGCTCACCTCTGGGACCCGGGAAGGCTATGGAACATCCCCACACCTCTAAAATGGAGTGAGCCCCACTCCTCAGAATTCTGTGATGGTTAAGGACGTGCCTGAACAAGCCTCACGCTGTAGACAAAAAAAAAAAAAAATGATGCTTCTCTTTGTGATACAGACTGTGATATATCTCACAAAATGTTACCAGTGTGTGTTTATAGTCAACAATTATTACTTATCATGATGGAAAATTAAAAGAAAAAAAGTCAGGTCCAGAATTGATATAGGCAGGGGCTACTACTGCCCTTAGAATACCTGTTGGCATAGAAATGGGAGTTCCTAATAAGAATCTTAGGAGCTAAAGTGGTATCAATACATTTTAGATCTACCACTTTTGTACCCATCTACCCCTCATGCTGGTAGTAACAGAATCTATGACCTCTCTCCATTCTCAATGACATCCAGGAAAACAACACAATTACCAAGGAACCAAAAGCCTAGCAATAGCAACTAATTAAGCTTTCTTAATGGCTCAATTAATATGCTGATTATTCTTAGAAAAGTGCTGCCAATGTCATTTCAGTATGATATTTAGCTATGGTACAAACATCCTATCTTAGTCTTTAGACCTAAGGAGAGCTAGCCTGAGGAGTCTATTTAAAGAACACAGCAGAGGGTGTAAATAAGTGTAAGCATCTAACATAGTAACAGAAAAATAAATAAATAAATAACCTACCGAGAAGCCGTGCTGGGCGTGCTCTGCCCTGCCTTAACAGCCAACAGCCAGGAACAAGCTGTCTGCGAGGCCACATAGCATCTTATAGTACCTGCCTGATGACTCAGATGAACTGCCCCTACGTTCCTTGGAAGAAGATAATGTGAGCAATGATGACAGCGTAATTTCACCTAGCTGTTTTTTTTTTTTTTTTTCTTTATCTTTCACCTCACTGGTATTTTAAGAATTGGAAAACAAACAAACAAACTGTTTTTAAAAGCAGTCACGTAGGTCGGCTTACAACTCCTGCACTCATTTTTCTAACAGAGGGGCATTATCTCAATCAAAGTTTGAAAATGAATCCAGGTAAACACCTTCAAGGAAGTGGTTGTGGTATCCATTGGAGACCAGCACCTGCCCCAGGATGCAGAGGACCTGTTGGGTACTGTAGTCCTGTTTCATTATGAAAAAGAGGACGTTGTTTACTGAGCACCCCTTGAAATGACTTTTCTCTTAGAAAAGTCACTTTTGCATTTTCCTTGTAAACAAGTGGCATTAGTTTCTCAGAATTTCTTTAACTTCCACCTTTCCTGGACACCATTGAGAAGGGAAGGGCAGGCCTGCAGTCAGCGTGCACCTTCCTTCCCACACCTCTGGCCACCCTCGTCAGTAGTAGGAGGCGCAAAGGTGACCTCACTGGGCCTTGCCATGCCGGCATGCGCGCCAAGATGCATGCACAAGCTGGCAACTTGAGCTCTGCCACACACACAGCTTACGTGCAAGTAACTGCGTGCACTTAACAAGAAAGAAGACAGAAAGAAAGCAGGAACTGCTGGAGAACATGCAGGCCACTCAATCCTCTGAAATCAAAACAGGGGCTTAAGGTTTCCAGGACATGTGAAACATGAGTGTCCCGGGGACACAAGTGAAGCTCCCCGCTGGGCCATCTGCCAGATCCTAGGGACTTTGGTCGGTTTCTAGGAAGACTGGGCCATGGGGCTTCTGTTTCACTGTCTCCTCCATGGGGTGACGGACCCAGAATGGGATCCATGGTATGCTCACGGGCTGCAGGCTCTGGGATCAGTGGCATCAAATAGCACCTCCTGTCAAGCAAAGTTTGCTGACCCAGATCACTGAGCAAGACCTACGGCCTGTGCACGTGTTGCATTCAGCATCTCTCTCTGGTATAAAGAGTAAGCTGGAGGTCAAGAGGCTGCCCCCTTTGCTCGGCCGTGCCCCTCGCTCCCCCAGTTTCGTGCCCTCTACCCTCTGAGCCATTTTACTACCTGGTCACTCACTCCGTAGGTCAGGAGTCCTCTGCAGGGCAGGTAACACGTCCTCGCTCCCCTTCACCCACCTGGCTACCATGAGATTCTGCTACTGCCTGAAAGAAAGAGGGACGGACATGTGTGATTCACAGGTGGGTACACGAGCAATCACAAAACTGGCCCCCAAGGATTTCCTCAAGGCCAACGTATGGCATTTACCTTCTGCTCCCTGGCCATCTGGCACGGTGCCCAGAGCAGGTTCAATGCTAAAGTAGTTTTTAAGAATGAAACCGTTGCCACCACCACAGCCCTCACTAGGAATCCAGCCCCTGGAGGGAGCTCCTTGGCAAAAGGCACTGAAGAGCTCTCTCTCTCTCTCTCTCTTGGGTCAGCCCACCCCCGCAAGCCTGGGTGAACTGAGCAGGGAGGCAGGAAGGGGAAGTGCAGAGGAAGTAAACAGTGCACGCTGCAGGGGAAGAGTCCAGAATAGTTCTACCGCCGCCGTGGAAACACATCTCTCTCTGGTTGAGTCACAGAGCACCGAGGAGAAAAGGCTGTCCAAATGGGTTGTCCCAGTGACACACACTGCAGGTGGGAGGTGACTGAAGCCTGGAGTGGACAGACAGCCTGCACTTGGCCACTGGCTGGTGATGGTGGCAGTAAGGAGGCCCCAAGGGCTTTGGAAGCTGCATGGCTGTTCCTGTCAATGCACTCCGAGTGCCCCACCCCCCAGCTCCCTGTGAGCACCTCTAAACTAGGTAGAGGAGTGTTTTTGCAGCCTGCTTTTATGAGATATTTTTTCTTTCTCTCTCTAAATATATATGTATGCATAAGTTACCAATCGGCAATCATTTATCCGTTACCTATTCATCCAAATTTATCATGTATAACCTTGCTACCTTTTATGTACTATTTATCATTTATCTATTTTCTATATGTCATTCTATTAATCAATTAAACAACCTGTTCATCATCTATACATCATTGGCCCTGTACTCTATTTTATTTTACTTATTTATTTATTTATTTTTTGTTGTTGTTTTTGTTTTTCAAGGTAGGGTCTCATTCTAGTCCAGGCTCACCTGGAATTCACTATATAGTCTCAGGCTGGCCTCGAACTCACGGTGATCCTCCTACCTCTACCTCCAAGTGCTGGGATTAAAGGCGTGCGCCACCACGCCCGGCTATCGGCCCTGTATTCTATCGATCCATCTATGCTCCATCATCTATTTGTATCTATAGTGTTTTACCTATCACTTATTTATTATTTCTCTCTTGTGTTTGTTTTTTCAATGTGTGGTCTCATTCTAACCCAGGCTGACCTGGACCTCACTCTGCAGTCCCAGGTACCTCTGCTTCTCTAGTGCTGGGATGCAAGGGGTGGGCCACCCTGTCCGGTTCTTATCTATCATCTCTGTATCACCCATAAGTCATATACTTATATATTTTTCCATTTATACATATGCTCTTGTATATCTTTATGTATCTGTCATCTGTCTATTAATATCTCTAACTTCCCATTTATATTTTTTTATCTGCCTCACACTCAGGCACACACATACCTCATATTTCCCCACAGTAATTACTGGTTTATAGTTAATATGTTCCTGATCATCAGCTTGGCAGCCTCACATAGGCTGGACCTCTGTGTGTTTCCTGCATGATTGACAGGCCGCCCCTGCTCATGGCAGTGCTAAGGCCAAGAGACCTTGTGTACCTGCCAGTTTTACCATCTGCTTTATTGGTATTTACACCTCATGATATGCTCCTTTGTGTTTTATTTTTATTTATTTATTTGAAACAGGAAAGGGGGAAAGAGATAGAGAAAGAGAGAGAGGGAGAGAGACAGAGAGAATGGTCGTGCCAGGGCCTCCCGTCACTGCAAATGAACTCCAGATGTATGCGCCACCTTGTGCATCTGGCTAATGTGGGTACTGGGGAATCGAACCCAGTCCTTTGGCTTTGCAGGCAAGTGCTTTAACCACTAAGCCACCTCTCCAGCTCATGATATGCTCTTAATTCATGGAGTTTATTCCTCAGAACCCTTCTTTCAAGAAACTTAGGTCTTGGGCCAGAGAGATGGCTTAGTGGTTAAGCTGCTTGCCTGCAAAGCCTAAGGACTCATATTTGACTTTCCAGGTCCTATGCAAGGCAGATGCACAGTGATGCAAGTGTGCAAGGTTGCACATATGCACAAGGGGGCACACATGCCTGGAGTCCAATTGCAGTGGCTGGAGGCCCTAGTGTGCCAATTCTCTCTCTCCTTCACTCTCTCTCACTCTCAGTCTCTTGCATTGAAAAGCAGTCTATTAGACTTGCCTCGAAAAAGAAACTTAGTTCTTGTTGATATAAACTATATTTTTATATATTTTATATGATGTTGCCTATTGTATATTATATTTTGTACATTTTTATATATACCTTCGGTTTTTCCTCAGTGATTTCACAACCTACATGCTTATCTTCTAATATATTAAGAGACATTGACAAGTTCCCAAAACCAAGGACTGGAAGAATGATAAAAGAATAATATTTTCTGATTTCCTCTCTCTTAATCTTCTGGACGAGCAATACTCCATTCAAATCATAAGTAAACATTTTTATCTCTCCAGAAACATTATTTAGTTTCCCAGTTATTTTGTGTGTGCATGCATGTGTATGGATGCGTGTGTTCATGTGTATGCAGGTGCACATGTGTGCACGTGCATGAGGAAGCCAGAGGACAACCTCAGGTGTCATTTCTCAGGTGCTGGTTTTTGGGACAGGGTCTCTTATTGGTCCAGAGTTCATCAGTTAGTCTAGACTGCTTGGCCAGTGAGCCCCAGGGATCATCTTGTCTCTGTCCCCACAGCATTTGGATAACAGGCACACACCACACCCAGCACTTTTACACGAGTGCCGTGGATGAAGGCCAAATCTTTGTGCTTGTAAGGTAAGTACTTTACTGACTGAACCATCTCCTGGGCTCCAAATTGTTTTTTTTTTTTTTTTTAATGTTGTTGATGCATAGTTCTCAGAGTAATGGTGTATTTCCTGAAGTCCTTGCAAGTATTGACTACACAAATCAATATTACTCTTTCCTCCCACACCAAGCCATAAAAGATGCATGGTGTGAAGTCATTTAGCACTTCTGCTACGTACTGTTAGTTTTCTTTTGGACATAAAGGGGAAAATCACACAGTTTTGGACTGGAGCTAAACAGCAGGCATATTGAAAAAGACACTTCACTTTCTGAAAATTTTGAGAGAGCTCCTCTTCCAGCAATGGGAACAAAATAATGAAAGGATAGAAAAAGAAAAGAAAAGATTATGTGCCCCATTCCTCTTCAAAAAAGAAAAAAGTAATGAAAGTATGGAAAAAGAAAAGAAGATGTGCCCCAATTCATCTTCAAAAAGAAAAAAATAAGATTCTCCCAAAGATGGAGGTTTGTAAAAATGGAGAATCAAAGAAACCAGGCTGAAGGGATGGTTTAGTGGTTAAGGCCTTTGGCTGCAAAGCCAAAGGACCCAGGTTTGATTCCCAGGATCCATGTAAGCCAGATGCACAAAAGGGCACATGAGTCTAGAGTGGCTGGAGGCCCTGGCATGCCCAGTCTCTCTCTCTCTCCCTCTCTCTGCCTCTTTCTCAAGTAAATAAATAAGTTAAAAAAAAAAAGAAGGGGCTGGAGAGATGGCTTAGCCGTTAAGGCACCTGCCTGCTAAGCCTAAGAACCTGATTCCAATCTCCAGGTCCCATGTTTAGCCAGATGCAAAGTGATGCAAGGGCGCAATGCCGCAATTGACCACAAGGGGGCGCACACATCTGGATTTTGTTGGCAGCAGCTGAGAGACTGCTGGCGTGCCCATTCTGTCTCCCTCTCCCTCTCTCTCTGTCTCTCTCTGTGTCTCTCTTCAAAAATAAATAAAAATAATAAAAAAGAAAAAAGAAACCAAGCATGGCGCATTGGAACGTATTTTCTGTTGAAAGAAGACAGTCTGTAAGTGGCCAGGAAACTGTTGCCCGATTAGAAGACATACATAAGCAACCAGCAGGGATGGAGTGAGACTAGTGAGAAGTGGTCCAAAGTAGAAACAACACAGATAAGTCAAAACAACACAATAATAATCATGTCCTAAAAGAATCAGATAGTAAGCACAAAAATGGAGCAAAACAATCTCAACGAAACGAATGATCACAGGTCCCACCCACACCGCCATGGGCAGGCCATGAGTTTTCCACACGTGGACCTCATCAACACTCACCCAGCCCTGCCTTATGCACAGAGAGGATAGGTTGTGAAGTAACTCAGTCAAGCTCTCAGTGCTTGTACATGGCAGTACTTCATCTCCTGAGCAGTGCCTTCCACCACACTGACCGAAAGATGTGCACAGCTAACAAGTTCCCAGGTGGCATTGCTGTTACTGCTGCTCTGGAAACGTGCTGGAGCCGCCACACCTTAACCCCTTTGAGACATGTCCTTATCCCTCCACTTCCTCATAGAGTCTCTTGAGATTGTGGTATTGCTCAGGTATGGAGAACACACGCTGAGTTCTTTAAGAGTGCCCAATTCCACTGTATCTGGTGATGAATGTCACCCACATAGTGGCCCAGGGCCAGGGATGATTTTGTTTTTTTTTTTTGTTTTTTTTTTTTTATTTGAGAGATATAGAGAGAAAGCCCTAGAGAGATAGAGAGACAGATAGAGAATGGGTGTGCCAGCAGCCTCTCAGCATCTGTGAACAAACTCCAGATGCTTGCGCCCCCTTGTGGGCAAGTGCGACATTGCACCCTTATGTCACTTTGCGTCTGGCTAAATGTGGGACCTGGAGATTGGAACTGGTGTTCTTAGGCTTGGCAGGCAGGCCCCTTAACCACCAAGCCATCTCTCCAGCCCATGATTCTGTTTTTGAAGTGTGTGTGCATATCCATGCAAGTGTGTGTGGATGTGAGCGTGTCAGTATGTGTGTAGCTCAGGGGACAACTTTGAGTGTCCGTCCTTGACTTGTACCTGGCTTGAGGCCTGGTTTCTTGTTGCTTACCAGGCTACATTCATCAGGCTTGCTGGCCTGCAGGCTTTCGAGTGATCACCCTGCCTCCACCTCCCATCTCACCCTAGGCATGCTGGGAGTTCCGATGCTAGTACTATAGAATCTGGCTTTATGTGGGTTCCAGGGATCTGGGCTCAGGTTCTCACACTTGCACAGTGCTTTCCTCACTAAGCCATCTTCCCTAGACAGGGGTGAATTTTGAAAATAAGAAATGGGGGCTGGAGAGATGGCTAAGTGCTGAAGGCACTTGCCTGCAAAGCCAAAGGACCCAGGTTCGATTCCCCAGGACCCATGTAAGCCAGATGCACAAGGTGGTGCATGCATCTGGAGTTCGTTTGCAGTGGCTGGAAGCCCTGGTGCACCCTTCTCTCGCTCTCTGTCTCTTTCCTTTTATCAAATAAATAAAATAAAATAAAATTAAATATATCATAATTGGGCTGGAGAGATGGTTCAGTGATTAAAGCACTTGCCTGCAAAATCTAATGTCTTGAGTTTGATTCCCTAGTACTCATGTAAAGCCAGATGCACAAAATGATGTATGCATCTGGAGCTTGTTTGCAGTGGCTAGGGACTCTGGCATTTCCATATTCTCTCTCCCTCTCTATCTCTCTCTATCAGTCACTGTGTGTCTCACTCTACTTGCAAACAGATAAAATATTTTAAAAATTTATTTTAAATATTAATCTATATATACCATATATATTACCTATTTGTATAATGAAAAGTAATTCTAGCGAAAGTTGATTTGCACTAGTTATATATGTTATTTAAATGTTTTGCTAAACATGTATTGCAATGTAATAAAATAATTCTAGCTAAAATTAAAATTAAATAACTTATACAACAAATTGTCACCAATCATTTTTGCTAGCTCATTTCTTCTTACACAATACCTCTTTTTTATGACTCAAAAATAGGATCCTCCACCTGTCACATTGTTGTTTTCTTTTTTTTAAAATTTATTTTATTTATTCATTTATTTATTTGAGAGAAGGAAAGAGGCAGAGAGAGAGAGAGAGAATGGGCACACCAGGGATTTCAACTACTGCAAATGAATTCGAGACACGTGTGCCCCCTTGTGCATCTGGCTAACATGGGACCTGGGGAATCGAACCGAGGTCCTTTGGCTTTGCAGGCAAATGCCTTAACCGCTAAGCCATCTCTCCAGCCCACATTGTTGTTTTCTTAAGAAAAACAATCAACTTAAGGATGAATTTTCCCTTCTAATTAGCAAAATATTCCTAAAAGTATCAAATTTCGAGTCAAATTTGGAAGTTTCCAGTTTTCTAATCCTGCAACAACCTCATTTTGTGTTCCATCGTAGCAAATGAGCTACAGGTATCAGGATTAAAAAAAAAAAAATCTTTCATTCATGGAAAAAAATGTGGAGGCAGTGGCTCCTAAAATTGGAGTTTCTCAACCACGTCTCCACTAGCCTCGTTCCATGCGCTCTCAAAGGGCGTGCTGGTGCATGAAGGGATAAACTCTGAATCAAACGGTAACTTTGCTTTTCTGAACTGACTGAAAGAATGAGAAGGGTCTGACTTTTAGGCTCTGACAAAACAGAACTTCTGTTCGTATGAAAAGTCGTCTGGAACATTTTATGAGGCATCAAATATTTCTGCTGCATTTTTTTGGTTGTTTTTGTTTGTTTTGATGATCCCTTTGTCTAACAAACCCAAAATACCTGGATTAAATTTCATGTGACGTCTACACAGGTTTAAATATTAAATAGGAAAAATTGCTTAACAAGGATCTGTTTGGGGTTCACTGAGCTCAGAAGGTTTAAAAGTAATTGAAAATAAAACCAGTGAGGCTTGCAGTCCTTCTTTGGACCACGTGACCGGTCACACAGGAGCACCTGCACAGGGACCTTTATCTGTGCTTGTGTGTCAGGCTATCTCTGATCTTCAAAGGCTGGTCTGAGTTCTGGGCCCTGCTCTGGCTTCACCAATGCCCGCTGAGGATGCTGGGGGCTTTGGTCACACACTGTTAGCTAACACGGGGGCAAGTGCTTCCTCTAGCTCCATTACCTACGATTCCAAGATGTGAACCCCTAAACTTGCAGGTGGAGCTGTGGCAGGCTTGGCTGTTCTGTTTGATGGAATGTTGGCCCCAGTTCTTTCCAGTACCCCTCTGCTGGATGTCTGTGAAGGATCCTTCCCTGGGCCTGCCCTTTTGAAGGAACACATTTCTACAACTTGTGTTGGAAGATCATGTGACTTATACTGACCAATGAAGTGTGAGGGGCAATGAGTCACACCCCACCCCAGCAAAGGCATTGGGCTCATGGCTGAGGGTTTCCATTGCTCCTGAGATTTCAGGTCAGACTGCTCCTTATTCTGGAGAGGAGGAAAGAAGGATCCAGTATCAAGAAGAGGGGATGCTAGTTGCTGTAGGCAGGCCATGGAGTTTGTGGAGTTTCCTTGTTACTAAGTCAGCACCTAGTAAAATCTGGCTTACAGTCTGCTTTTATATTTTAGATTATTATATGCTTGACCTAAAAGATATTACATTTAAGAGAAAGAGGTAAAGGTCTGAAATATCCCTAGCTGGAACTCCAAATGCTGGCCTATGATGAGGCATGGAGCAGAGAGAAAATCCAAGTCTAACAAGATTTCAACAGGAAGGGAGGTTTGACTGATCCCCTAAAGACAACCTAGGAAGGTGGCAGATGCTTCCCCTGAGTGACTTCAAAGTCAACATTTAGGTCTAGTTACTCAAGGTAACTTTTTAGACACTGGTGTGAGGCTAGACCCACCTAACCTGTCATTGCCATCTCCAGCAGAAAGCTCGTGGTCTTTGGATCAGATTTCTTAGTCTTAACAGACACGTCGGCTGCCCTGGGGCATGGTCTTTAGGTCAAACATAGTTTTCACTGGGGCAGGGGGCAGCGACTTAAAGGCATCAGACACTCTCTAAAGTAATGACAGACACTGTTCAGTCCTTCTCTTTGTCACCTGAAGAAATTCCTTATTTTCTACGTGAGAAAACTCAGTTTGAGGAGAATACACAATTTCTGCATGTACTTCACAGCAATAAATGGGGGACTCTGTTGTCATTCAGATCTGCCCTCTGCTGGTGCGTGTCTTCTCATGGTGTCCTGTGAAGGGGCGTGACGCCAGTCGCTGTCAGTGCCTGACTGCACTAGAGTGAATAGCTACCACTGATCGGTTCACTGCTTCTTCTCTTCCAGGCCTACTACAGGTATTCTGGGTTAACTTCATCCTTGCAGAGACTCTTAAATAGGCACTGCTATTATTCCTATAGCCCAGGTAAGGACTCTGGGATAGCATACAGTGTGTTTGGGTCTATAGCGCCTGCCTATGAGCTCTCTAAGACTCTCTGGTTTCCGTGGGCATCAGAATCATCTGGAACATTCAAGAAGAAGGTGAGTGGCTAGGGTAGAGCCAGAGGATCTGAAAGTTTCAATTCCTAGTGATGCTGATGCTGCAAATCTCAAAACCCCAATTTGAGAACAGCAATGTCCCCCCGCCCCTAAAGTTACAGAGCACGCCTGCCATGTGCGAGAAGCAAGCTGTCAGGGTTCAATATATGCAGTGATGGGCGCTTCCCTGTAGAATATGCTGCTGTCATCCAGGAAGTTTCCAGAGGCCAGAAGTTAAAAATCCTCACACTTAAGTTGTGCAGGTGGGAAGCACAATTTGTGGTAGACAATTCTAGGAAGCTGTGCTTATTAAGCCCCCCACACTTTGAAAATACCTTTGTGTAGTACAGGTTGCGAGAAACCTATGTCATATAGAAGAAGCCAATACACCCACATATAGACATGTGGTTATGTCTGGATCTGTCTGTAAGGGATTCTTCTCTGGGCCTAGCTTTGTGGGGGGGATTATGTTCCTACTTCCTGGGTTGGCCACGTGACTGGTTTTAACCAATGGGAAGGTGAGTGGTGGTCAGAGGCACTGGCCCCGGTCTGATATTTGGAAACACTTTGGTTCTAATTCTACACTTTATATCTAGGGCGACAAAGGATACGAAAGGTGGAGCGTTTTGTTCAAGGTCACTGAGACAATAGCTAGCTCAGGCGTGGACACTAGCTTGTGATTCTTAGTCCGTGTGATGGGCACACATCTCCCTTGGTCGTTACGAGGTATCTTGAGGTCACCTGTCCACTCAACGGCTCCTGACACCAGGGTAGTTTTAAAGGGCATGGCCCCCTCCCCCACCCAGCTGTAGCACCAGCCTTAGGTTCCACACTTGAGCTAATCCACCAGAATTTCTGGAGGTGTCTCCTAAGAAACCCTGCTTAACACAAGGAACTCAATGTCCCACCAGATTACCTGGTTCGAATTTGGAAAGGTGGGCGGATGAATTAGAAAAGTTTCTCCTTTACCCTCTCATACATTAGAAAAACAATAGGCATTCCTGTACCGACTAGCCGCACATTTTGCATTGCATGGGAGCACCTAATGATCCCATTTGCCTCTGTGGTTAAATATTTAGCCTTTTCCCTATGTTTCCATTCCATTATTATTGTTTCAAATTCCATAAGTACTAAAAAAAAAAAAAAAAATCCCTTTCGGTCTTTAAATGTGGTTTGCATAGTTACACCCCTAATCCTCAATGCAGAGTCCTTCTAATTTTTTTCTTCAATCTTTCTCTACTCAGCAAGGACAAGTCTAAACAGATACCGGCTCCACAGACGCTCATTTTCCATGACAGAGAACCCACACACTGGAGTAAGTTACAGGTACCATTTGTTGAATATTTTTGTAAAGACAGTTTAATTTCAGGCCCTTTATTTGTGAAGGAACTGGCTAACCCAAATAAAACATTATACATCTGTCTGTTGTTATGAGTGGCCAACTTCAGCTGAACAGTATTACTTAATAACAGCAACTTTCCTATAGACTGAGACAATGCAGCAGCTAGAAGCAAATGGAAATTTCCTTTGGTTTACCACCCTTGATCTTGCTTGCTCCAACATGTGAAGAACTTGGCTAATAAGCATATTCTCCCCTTTAATCACAGCATGGCTTGGACATGCATTGTTGTGAGATGACTGGTAAAACAGGAAAATTTATGTCTGGGGGAAAAAAAAAAAAAAAAAAAAAAAAAACAAATGGTATTGCGTTAACTTCCCCAAATGCACTGCCCAAAATGTTCTCTTCAGGGAACAGATTTCTACAATGGTTCATCGAGTCTCCCTTGCTATTCTTGTCTGGCTTAATTCAAACTCAGAGGAGGAGGTGGCTTAGAACAGGGCTGCTTGGTGAAGGAAGGCACTTGGGATTACTCTCCTCTAACATGGTGGGGCAAGTCAGGGGAGAAAGCATGTGGCTTTGCCCCAGTAGGGAAACAAGTATTTCATGCATCTGCATTTCCTTAATGAAGTGGGCAGAGTTCTGGCTAACAGAGAGGAAGCTTAACAAGTGTGAAGAAAGGGAGGAAGATGGTGCCCCTCTGCCCATGACCTGGGCAGTGGCTTGAGCCTACATCAGGAAGTTGCCTTCTTGCCACACATCATTACACAATTTGCAAAACTTCCCACTGATTTCTCTCAAATGAAGTATCACCGTTATGAAGACATGGCATGTGACCCCTTTCATTACTCAGGTATATCATTTATTTCTGAAGGGATGAAGACATAGAAGCATAGGAAAGTCAACATAAACATAGACGTCAAGTTTCAGACTGGCTTGTTTTTCCCGTTTCGTGCTGGCTATTTTTGCTTTCGTTTAAAATAAATTTGAAATTATGGTCTCTGTGATTAAATAGATAGCTGATGGACTTGGGTGTGATTCACCTAGCTCTCCGTGTTGATTTTTTTTGTACTCGCTATTATAATGGCAATTCTGTCCCAGACAAAGGAAACGACAACTCCTGCTTGATTTTGGAAGCAAGTTATTCAACAGTGGGACCGGTGTCAAAGGGTTTTGCAATTCAGTCTCTCTGTCAGTCTGCACTTGGCCCACATGTCTGTGATGTACAAAGTGGGTCCCAAGCGAGCACAGTTAAGGCCAGAAGTCTTGCATTGAGGTCAGTTTACTTTAAAGGATTGGTCATAATTGTTTGCTTGTCCCTACGTGGACAACATAGTCACTTGTACTCCCAGAGTGATAATAAGACACCCTCAGATTTCAAAACGCCTTCACATCCAAGGTCTCAGACCTTTGGCACTTAACTAATTTCCATTGGTAAACGGTAACAAAATGTATTGCTCCATCTGTACTTAATTAGCCAGAGGAAAACTGGCTCTGTTTTGTTGGTGTTAGAGTTGCCAGACATGACATGAGATGCCCAGTTGAATTTGAATTTATGATGGACAAGGAATAATTTTTAGTGTATGACCTTTGCAATATTGATATATGAGTATACGAAAAATGATTCATTGCTGGTCTGAAATTCATATATCTGCACTTTCTATATCTACCTATATGTGCTTTCTGGAGATGCAGATAGCACAGCTGTGTCCCATTTTTATTTGCTGAATCTGGCATCCCTGAGGAAGAAGCAGCTCAGGAGAGACAAAACACTTACAGACAAGGTTTTTGTACGCAGACAGCATTCTTAGAAGAACTGAACCCCAGTACTAAGAACTCTGAAGACAGAGGAGAATTGTCGGCTGGGGGTGCAACCTCCTCCTGCCTGGTTCTCAGAAAGAAAGAGTTAGCAGGCTAGTCCAGTTCCATGTCTAGCAACTTAGTTCAGGAGTTATACAGCACAGTTGCATCGTGGTCCTTTATGATAAACTAGATAGATGTATGACTGACTGCCTTCTTGCCATACAATGGTTCAACAGATTAAAAACGAACCCTGAAGGTGACAGAGGGCACCATGACTATTAACACCCACTTATTACACAACCATGACTTATTGCACCTACCGAGGACAGCCAAAATAGACATTTTAGTGAGTTGTTTTAGAGAATCAACTATTGGCTTTTTCCTTCCCTCATCTGAAATATGGATCCTTCTCTGTTGTCCAGATCTGGATTCTAAACACAGTCATTCTGATAATGTAATAGAAACTAGCCCAACCTATCCACTCTTTCTGAACTGACTTTTCCCAAAGGTGTAGCGAGTCACCTCAGAAACTGTTTCTTTGATTAAAATAGCATGGATACCTAACAATCTAAATCATGCCCCATCCCCAGTCCCATAGACCATTAGTGCATGCAGTGATACTTGTTGCAGACATTACATTAGTGCTCACGTAATTGGAACAACAACAGTCACGGGGAGGCTGTCCAACATCCTCTACTCTGGAAGCGGTGGTCGCCTGACTTCTTACATGGAATCAAAAGCGGGAATAACAGAAAACATCTGAGATACATACGCAGATCTCTGTCTCCACAGCCTTATTGTGGCAGTTCTCAGAACTATGGAACTGGAATGTCAGTTAATATGCTACATGCAGCTGAATATTACCATGGTTTCATCAGAACTCTTACCAGGAAGAGGAGGCTTACTCATCTGCAGAGCACTGATTCAGTCTCCTCTCCATAAATCTCCTGTGGCAGTCACTGCTGGGAAGGCAAGTCCTCAGCGCCTTCAGAAAGCACGGGTGATTACGAAGCTTTTAAGACCTTCAGCTTGGCTCCGTTGGGGAGAGGGTGCGGACTCGCCTCTTCCCCAAAAGCTCAGTGCCTTCTAGGCTCCACGTGTGAATATGCAATTCCTTCCTGAAGATTCTCCCTTCTCCACCTCTCAAGCTTCAGAAGACAGGTTGAACTTTACCTCCTCTCTATGTTGAAAAAAAAAAAAAAGAAAAGAAAACAAATTTATCACTTCTTCAGAGCCATTGTGGTGTGAAGACAGAAGACAGAGGACTCTGCTCCTGCTGACACTAGCTGTGTAACTTTGAACAAGCTCTGAAACCCTAGAAGTCCCAGTGTCCTCAACTACAGAATGGTAATAATAGTCATTCCCATACCTCAGAGGGTTGTGAAAGGTTAAAATACGGCAGCATGAAACCCTGCTCCTACCAAGAATCATCCAAGAATAAGCTGTTATCACAACATGAGTACAATAAATGAAACACAGAAGTCGCAACTTGCCAAAAAGAAATCACATCTACACAGAGGAATAGCAGAGTTCTATTGTGATTGCATGATGTTCTCTCAAGTCCACAAGAGCCCTCATCCACAAGGTCCCTAAATGCACAGATCAAAACCTAACCTAAGAAAATGCTGAAAAGACATTTCAACTCTTTAACATGTACTCATTCCTGCCAGGAATTTACTGTGCCCCCACTATGTGCTAAGTGCTGTGTGGGCTGCTGGGACAGAGCAGTGAATAGAATCCACGTGGTTTCAGCACCCATGTTGTTTGGAATAGGACAGGGAAGAGAGGCCTTGAACAAGGCATTAGATAAGTGAATGAAGGCGTTTATAGAAAGAAAGTCAGGCTTGAAGACAGAATAGAACATGCCCTAGTCTGGGCATTAAGGTGAAAAAAAAAAACACTTAAGCAGGTAAAGAGGCAAGCCAGGTGAGATGTATCAGGGGCAAAGCCTTGGGGGCATGGAACTGTACATCTTCCAGAAAGTGGAGAGGCCCCTGAAGATGGGAGAGAGGAGAGGGTCCAGATAGGAACAGAGGACCCAGTGTCTTCATGCCGAACCCCGTGAGTTCTTTGAAAACTGTCACATTCAGCCCTGGAGAGCTAGGACCATCTCAGGTGTTATTTGAGGAAAAGACAGGGTCGCACTTGTCAAAGTGATGGCTTTTGACAGCGTGGAGAGCAGACTGGAAAGATGTAAATGCAGATGTTCACGGCCTATCTCATTGGCACCTTCAGTGTCCAACCTGAGATGACTGGCATGGATGAGGCTTAGCAAGCAGCTGCTAACGGCCTATCTCGTCAGCATTCTGAGGTCCAAGCCGAGAGGAATGAGGCACGGATGCTGATGGCCTATGTGATCGGCACCTTCCGTGGTCCAGGCTTAGATGAATGATGACGTATGCACACGGCTTGTGCCAGTAGCTTGAGAGAAGCCAAGAGCCATAAATTGCCCATCCCAGATAGAGTCAAGAGGCACTTTCAACAGGTGATGCTGGAGGAGGGGCAGGTGTGAGGGAGAGAAGGTCTCAGAGATGCCTTTGGGCATGGAAAAAAGCTTGGTTAGGATTGGGGGTTTGATGTTACCAGTCAGAGGGTACTTGTCCTATTAAAACCTATTAAAACCTATTAAAACCATGCTACTGATGCACCTGGATGTTTTAAAGGTTTTGATATTATGTCACGTGGAGCTCACACACGCACCTCGAATCCTGATGCAGAAGGAGGATGTTCTGTGGGCTGAGATCCCAGGACCAGGTGTGAGGGTGTGCACGTGGCTGTTTGGGAGACATGTGGACAGAGGCAAAGATGAGAATCTAGGCCAAAGGAGCTCATGTTCCAGAGAAGGAGCTGAATAGGAGGGGGCTGTGGCGCTATGTTTGCAAGCCCATCAGAGCCATGATAAATGACGACTTTACTGCACAAAGTGGAATGCAAGGGGAAGTACTCCAGACAGTCCTGGACAGCCGTTGAGTCCTGCAGGGCAGGAGCACTGAGAAATGGGCCTGAGGAAAAGCTGTCCATCCAAGAAACACAAAAGCACTTTACATGTGTCAAACTGCCAGAGTCTCAAAGCCATCACAGCCCACATGGACAAGGTGAACGGGAATGGACAGCTTTGTGCATGGATGGTTCCGGATGGGATAATTTGGCATAGCTCTTTTCATGGAGAGTTCGACAAGGTATAGCCAGTTTCAAATCACTTATTGATAGCTCCTGATATAATCTATTCACTTCAAAGAACTAATAAAATGTGCAGCAGAACTACATAGACAGTTTTCTCCACATTAGCTTTCATGTTAAACACTGGACTTGGCTTTGATCATCAGTAATATCGACCAGTTTTGGCATGTGAATGTGTGCGTGCACATGTTTATACGTGTGTAGGTGCACATGTGTGGGTGAGTGCATATGTGTATGTGTGTGGAGGGTCACTCTCAGTTGCTCCTCACCTTATTCTTTGAGACAGGGTATCTTTCTCAATCCAGAAATCACTGGTTGGGTTAGACTAGCTGACCAGTAAGCCAGAGGGAACCCTTCTGCCTCTGTTTCTGCCTCCCCAATGCTGGGAATACAGACATGGGTGACCAT
The DNA here is from genome assembly GCA_036365145.1 of Orientallactaga sibirica. Taxonomy (NCBI): domain Eukaryota; kingdom Metazoa; phylum Chordata; class Mammalia; order Rodentia; family Dipodidae; genus Orientallactaga; species Orientallactaga sibirica. The sequence continues at coordinate 2,109,193 of JAEOAD010000052.1, read as the reverse complement.
GTCTGCCATTTTTCATGGGCTCTGGGATCTGAAATCAGATGATTTGGTTTTTTAAAGAACATTATAACCACTGAACCATCTCTCCAGTCCCTAGAAATGATTTAAACTTTATGAAACATTTCTGAATTAAAATAGCAGGTAGAAGCCAGGCATGATGGCGCACGCCTTTAATCCCAGCACTCGGGAGGCAGAAGTAGGAGGATCACCAAGAGTTCAAGGTCACCCTGAGACTACATAGTGAATTCCAGGTCAGCCTGAGCTAGAGTTAGACCCTACCTCAAAAAAAAGAACAATAAATAAATAAATAAATAAATAAAATAAATAAAATAAAAGGTAGTAAAACACACATGCACATATGACTTTTATGCTATCATTATTTTTGTTGTGATTGTTTATTTGAGACAGAGACTAACTCTGTTGCCCAACCTGGCTTGACATTCACTATGCTGACCTCAAATTTGAGGCTGTCCCACTTCTGCCTCAGCAGTGCTGGGATTATAGGCATGTGCCACCATGCCCAGCTCAGATCTGTCTTTCAAAAGTCAGTCAATAGGTCTAAACCTGCAGTGTGCACCTTCACAGTGTCTCTGTCCAGGTAAGGATAAAACGATGTGCTTGAATGCCGACAGCAGTTACCTCTTCAAAGGGAAACAAAGCTAAGATGGGTTTCCAACCAGACTTTCCATTTCACGCAGCTAATCTGAAAATTCAATTTCCACAGCACAGATCATTCTGAAACATTCCAGATCTTTCTGTAAATGAGAAGTACTTACAGTGTTCTACTGAGAAACTTTCCACACCCTGTCACTGCCAAATCTATGGAATCAGTTAGTGTCAGAATTTTTGATGGTTCAAATCCAAGAACCGATGTTGCTGTAAGCAAGCAGGGCTATCATTTCACGTTAGTTTAAGGCTCTATTTAATTGATGGAGGAGTTTGCACTTGGTCTGAAGGGCTTGCTGATAAAGCAGATACCTGTCCCCCGCCCTTGCACTCCAAAGTCCTTTCTGCCCTCTGCCTCCTGCAAACTCCTATTCATCCACCAAGGCCCAGCGGAAGTGCTGCCTCTGCTTCTGGGGTCATCTTGCTTCTCTCTTCTGATGTTTGCAAGGTGTCTGCTCCTCAGGACAACACTTCACCTGCTGCTGGAATGATCTGTTTTGGAACTCCTCTTTTCCACTAAGAGATGGGCTCAGAAAGAGTGCAATTCCGTTCATCTTCTATTCCCTGATGGTAAGCACATGGTGGATGGAAGGACCAGGTGGGCAGAGACACTGCAATATACAGAGACTTCCTGTTTCAGAGTCAGTGCCCTCCTAGAGATATGACCCACGGTGTTCGAGGTCAGAGAGCAAACAGGTTCCACAGTGAGGCACAAGGGCACTTCACTAATTTGAATGATAACTAGGAATAAAGGTGTAGATTTCATTGTTTGATTGACAGCACAATGAATATACTTCAGTATCATACCTTGAAGAGAAAATTGTTATGTATTTCTCAAATGGTGAGCATCAATCCATTCAATTTAGCCCAATAAATGACTTTCTGCATGCTTTGTGTATCATGAGGCCTCAAAGGTGCTGACCATATCCAAAGGGCTGAGATTCCTACTGCAACATGGGCACAAGATACAGTAATGGTGGGCTGGAGAGATGGCTTAGCGGTTAAGGCATCTGCCTGTCAAGCCTAAGAATGCCTGTTCGAATCTCCAGGTCCCACATTCAGGCAGATGCAAGTGACACAGGGGTGCAATGCCACACTTGCCCACAAGGGGGCGCACGCGTCTGGCGTTTGTTCACAGTGGCTGAGAGGCCACTGGTTCGCCCATTCTCTCTCTCTCTGTCTCTTTCAAATAATAATAATAAAAAAGATACAGTAATGCAATACAAGAATGACTCAGATCCACACACACAGATATTTCTCTCTGTGTGTATAGACACACGCATGCCACAGTGCACAGGTAGAGTTCAGAGGACAATGTAAGGTGTCAGTCCTCCTCACCTTCTGCCTTGTTTGAGGCAGAGTCTCTCACTGTTCACTACTGAACAAACCATGCTAGCCCACGAGCTTCCAGATATTCTGTCCCTGCCTACCATCTTACCGTGAAAATGCTGGGATTATAGTTGCATGCTACCATGTCTGGTTCTGTGTGAGTTCTGGGGGACCAAAGTTAGGTGCTCAAGCTTGTATGACTGAGACCTCTTTCCCAGCTCCTGCTTTATCCTTTTAAATGTTTACATATAATTTTAAATGTACGTGCCATATTCATGAGGGTCAGAATTCTTCATAAAAGGCTCACGTATGCACCAAAGTTTGGGGGTGAAGGAGATGGTGGTCATAAATATTGCAATCTGGTGCTTTATTTGGGGGGGGTGTCTGTGTGTGTGTTTTAAATAGGATCTATTTCTGTAGCCAAGCACAAACTAAAACTCACTACATAGCCCAGGCTGTCCTTGAACTCATGAGGATCCTCCTGCCTCAGCCACCTGAGTTCTCATGTCATGAGTCACTGGGTATAGCAGTCAGCTTCAGGCTGCTGAGATGAATTTCCAAACCAGGCACAACCTATGGGAGGATGGACATTTATTTGAAGTTTACAGATCCAGGAGAAGTTCCACAATGGCAGAAGAAGTTGGCCCCACTTCCACAGTTCCAAGCAAAGAGAAAGAGACAGAAAAAAAAAACACCACCCAAAAGCAAGCAAATATACTTCAGGAACTCCAGACAAAAAGCTCCTGCACCTTGCATATCTTTAGACTGGAATTACAAATCCACTACCACACCTTAGGGCTGGAGCCGAGGATCCACACACAGTGGTACCTCCTTTAGCCAGTTGGCTGCAGATCTAAATTACAAACTTTAATAAAATCCTCAATCTATTGGTGACCATCCATTCAAACTACCAAACCAGGTTCCAAGTGAGAGCCACCCTACCTGGCAAATCAGTTATGCCCTGGGGATGTCCAGCCCACTGACATTGTGACATGATGTTCTCATTTACAAATGTGTTGGGCTACATTCATAGTTATGCTGGGACTGTGGATTATCATTTTTCCCACTTTTCCTCATTATAATGTATTTTGGTCATACTCTCTGTATTAGTCAGGGTTCTCTAGAGGAACAGAATGGATAGAATGAATTGTATTAAAAGGGAATTTATTGGATTAGCTTACACAGTCCAGCAATAGCAGGTTGCAGGTCTGAGAGTCAAGAAACCGCTGCTCAGTCCACGAGGCTGGAGGCCTCAGCAGTCCCAATCCGGCACTGAAGGCCTGGAGGCTTCCTGGAGAGACGCTGCTCTTCAGTCCACCCTGGTCTTCAGTCCACACTGGAGAGCAGCAACACCAAGCAGCAAGTACCAAGTGGAAAACACCAAGCAGTAAGTACCCAGTGGCAAGCAGCTAGCAGCACCTGCAGCCAGGTGGGAGAGAGAGCCTTTCTTCCCAGAGCTCCTTTTTATCAACCAGCCCCCTCCTCCAAGAGGGGCCACCCACTCTGGGCTGCCCACTCTGGGGGAAGGGCTTACCCCTGGGGGAAGGATTCTTCCTTTAGTTAATCCTTCCTAGAGGCAGCCTCAGAGACACACTTATGAGCAATGTCTGTGGATTCCTAAACAAATCAAGTTGATACAAACTTAACCATCACACTCTCCCATTATCTTATTTTATCCTCCCTCCCCCATCCTTCTTCCTTCTAATTAATCCCTCTTCTACGTTGATTTCTTTTCCTCCCTCCTCCACCATCCATGAAGGAATGTTGATGGGCCCCATGTCGTACAGGTCTTGTAGGTAGCGTCAACCACTGTGAGGTCATGAGTGAGTGCCAAGGCCACTTTACGTCCGGAAGACAGCGTTCCACAGCACTCCTCCCCATCCTCTGACTCTTCCATTCTTTCTGCCTCCCTCTTGTACAATGTTCCCTAAGCTTTGGAAGGGGTGATAGAGATGTTTCAATTTAGCATTGAGCGCTCAAAAGTTACTCCTTCTCAGCACTTCTACAAATCTGAGTCTACCCACTTGTTACTACCAACTACAAAAGGAAGCTTCTCTGACCAAAGCTGAGAGAAAACAGTGCTAGTCTGTAGGCATAAACATAAATAGTTTGAGGGAACTGTGAGGAACACAACATATTCATTTACTCAAAGAACCCAGGGAAGTAGTCACTCCTTCCTATGACCTTTCCAGCTGTAGGCATTTGGCTAGATTTTCAGTTCAAATCATTGGTTCCTTCTCATGAAGTATAACTCAGATCCCATCAGAGAGCAGTTGGTTACCCCCATTACAGACACGCTACCATTGCCCCAGTGGGGAAACCATTCATGGCTGGCTGGTTTTGTAGCTTACAGTTTCTACTGCTGGGCAACATTATTGATGAATTTTCTTCCCTGGAAGCCTACATAGCACTTTCCAGCACTGTGACAACTAGCCAGCGGGGAAGAGGCTTCCAGCACAATGAGGACAATGCCTTTTAAACTCTACCCTATACCTTACCTGGCAATCATTTAAGATATCAGTTCATAGTCGGAAGTTCCTGGCTGAGGTCTGATGTTCTTTACCTCTTAACTAGTCCACAGTTAAGGAGTTAAGGCTGAAGAACCACAGTTCACACTGTGCATCGCAATAAACCTGGGTCTTCGTCTGAACTCTATCACACGACAAAGGACACAGCTCAAGCGACTGTCCCCACGTCTCCCACAGACAGTCACAACTAGCACATGACTGAAGGCAGCTCATCCCCCCCACACATGACGTGGGGGCAAAGGGATGACTTCTACAGGAAGGGGCCTCTGAGGACTTACTAAACAGAAGGCTTTACCTACGCAAGGAAGTTCAAGATGAATTTATTTTAAAAAGGCAGCATTGTTTATAAATCACACAGTATTACAGAAGGATCCCATAGTCAGTATTTCTTTCTCACATTCGTTATTATCCAGAAACTTCCCTTCTGGGTGTCATAGCTGGAAACCAAGGTCTTGACCAATCCTGGTAACAGAGCTCCAGTGGACTGCTGAGTCAGACAGCCCTGGATCAGCCACTCTGATTAGATAGCCTCTTCCAAACACCTCACCCTGTTGAGACCCTGAGAGGGAGGGAGGGAGGGAGAGAGAGAGAGAGCAAGTTCTTTTCTCCCAAAACCAGAGGAGAAACATCGCACACATGTGCACGTGCATACATGCATCATTGCCTGAACAAAATAAATCAAATCTCTTGATTGACACAGTCTATTCAGTAATCCACTCATGTGCTGTGGATCATTTCGCATCGTTCCAAAGATTCCTTTTGTCAATTAAGCACTTGTATTAACCTATGCTATGCGTAGCAGACAGCTTCGGGTTCGCTGAGATGAACTTCCAGACCAGGCACAGTTATGGAGGAAGGGATTTATTGAAGCTTACAGATCCAGGGGAAGTTCCATAATGGCAGAAGAAACTTGCCTGCTTTCACAGGACCAAACACAGAGAGAAAAGCCACAAGCCAAAAGCCACACAGCACAGCACACTTCAGGAACTCCAGCTAGGCACACTTTGCATATCTTTAGATTGAAGTCTCAAACCCACCATCACACCTTAAGATCCGCCCAGTGACACTGCCTCCAGCCAGGTGGATGCAGATGCAAACTACAAACTAATAAAACACTGAATAGATTGGGGGCCATCTAGTCAAACTACCACATTGTCAGGGCACTGGTTCTAAGATCCCATGTAAATATTCAGTTGTTTAAGACCCTTATATAGTACTTGTATTAACCTATGCTATGTAAGTCTCTTATATAGTACTTGTATATAACCTATGGTTTGTATTTCCCTTATACAGTACTTGTGTATAATCTATGTGCATCCATCTCTAGTTCTAGTAAAAAAAATGCAACACAAATTCATGGAAATAGTTGTCATACTCTGTTGTTCAGAGAATCACGACATGACAAAAGTCTGTATGTGTTCAGTAAAGAGGCAACCATAGCAGGCTTAAGCATACAGTACAAGAAAGAGCTGCAAGGTGGCCTGCGTACAGCCTGTGGCAGAGTGTGGTTAGACGTCACTTCATGCACGTGCATTCACCACTATAGGGTTTGATGGGTGCCCCATTCCAGTTCTGCATTTTAGGACGTTCTGTAGTTTTCCTTTTAAATATCTTTGATTTTCTGTTGGTTGAATCTTTTGATGCAGAACTCTCAGAGCTATCCTTGCTGACCGCAGAAGTTCAGATTTGAAGTCTCTATTTAAGTGATTTCCATTCTAGCATGTTCTGCATCGTGTAGCCTCATAGATCCCTCTAGCTCACCCTGTTGCTCAGTTACATGGTTTCTGCTGTGTGTTAGTCAAAATCTCGTTTCTGGGCTTGCTGATATGGCTGTGAGACCCTCTCCCCTCCACCCCCCCTTTTAGAGGTAAATCTTTCTAAAATGCAAATACAACTGTGGTGGCTTGATTCAGGTGTTCTTCATAAACTCATGTGTTCTGAATGCTGGGTCCTCAGCTGGTGGCAATTTTGGAATTGGATCCTCCTGGAGGCAGTGTATTGTTGGGGCAGGCTTATGGGTGTTATAATCAGTTTCCCCTTGCCAGTGTTTGGCACACTCTCCTGCTGCTATCGTCCACCTGATGCTGGCTAGGAGGTGACGTCCACCCTCTGCTCATGCAGCTCCTCCATGTCTGTAAGCCAAAATAAACCCTTTCCTCCCACAAGCTGCTTTTGGTCGGGCACTTTCTGCCAACAACACGAAGTTAACTGCAACAACAACTTTTCAAAACAACATGTAGTCTATGCCAATGGTCAGGAGCCACAACCGCTGCCCCTATTCTACCCTCGTATCATTACTCCTCACTTCTTACCTGATGAATTCTGAACTACGGGCCTCACCTGATGCCAAGGTGTACTGCGTCTTGCCCCTAGCTACCCTATTGGCCACATCTCTGGAAGTTCCCCTCTCCACTGTCCTTATTACAGTTCCCATGAGCTGCGGTTACAGTCCCTGCAGCCCACGTAGTCTTGCTCCTTTCCATTTACTGCTTCTCCCACTGTCTCCCTTGCATGCAAAGCCCATCAGGAATGGACCCCCTCCAAATTGTGCCTGCTGTGCGTGCCATGCCTGCTTCCCCCACTGCAGGGTCATTGAAGAGCCCTTCCTCGTCTTGACCACTAGAGAATGTTTTATCAACATCCTTATCCCAGTGGTGTGATGCCCCAGAGCCCATTCTCCCCTTCCAGAGGCCATGTCCTTCAAGGAGAAGGGCTGGGCTGTGTCCATCCTGTGCCCTCAGTAGCATAGTCCCTGACATAAAGCATGGTGATCCAAAAGTGTTTCCGTGACTCGTGATACTAGAAATCAGCCAACAAAGGAATCACTCAGTGGAATAATAGTTATTCTATAAATTAAAAAGATGTGTGAGTGTCTGAGACATGATTGCAATCATGTGAGTGATGTCTGTACCTTCCTTGTGCAGGTAAAGTTTTCTGAATCTCTTTGTGGCAATGAATTTATGTTTGCACATTGTTCTGCCTCCATGGGAGAATGAGTTTCCCTCGTGTGGAAATTGTCTTTCTCTTAGCATTTCCAGAGAGCATGCAGGCACCCAGGAATGGCTTTTCTCCATACAGTGCTTGCTTCTTAGGGCATGTATAATCATACCTGTAGCTAGCTGCCAGGTCAGAGTTTGTTTCCACTGAAGAAGAAATTTCTTTTTTAAAAATAATTTTTTAATGTATTTATTTGAGAGCAACAGACAGAGAAAGAGGCAGAGAAAGAGAGACAGAGAGAGAGGGAAAATGGGCACACCAGGGCCTCCAGCCACTACAAACGAACTCCATATGCATGCACCACCTTGTGCATCTGGCTTACGTGGGTCCTGGGGAATTGAGCCTCGAACCAGGATCCTTAGGTTTCACAGGTAAGCACTTAACTGCTAAGCCATCTCTCCAGCCCAAGAAGAAATTTCATTCACATGCAGTTCCATTCATCATTAATTTTCACACCCCACCACCACACCCACCCACAGAAAATTCGCACGGAAATCATTGGTGCTCTTTCTGATAACCATTTGAGTAGCCTTACTAACAACATTTTCAAGGAGCCTTACTAAGGACTAAATATGAGAATCATGACAAGGTGAAGGGGAAAGGAGGAAAGCCTTTTCGGAATCTGTTGGGTTGTCAGGTATTTCCTTATCATCCCCCTCAGTTCTTTCCATCACCCACTCAGCCACCACTTTTCACACCTAGCATCTGCTTAATAAAAGCAAAGGAGTCAAGAATTAAACAGACCATTACAGTTGTAAAATATTAGCACTTTCAAGAACTATGTGAAGGTGGTTGAGGGATATAGTAAGAGTTGTAGATCATTTAAGGACTGAACACTGTGATATAGGAATGTGAACTTCAGTGAATCCTTTCACTCTATCTCAAGCTCTGTTTTCTTGGAAATGAATGGGTACTAATTACCAGTATATTATACATTCACTCACTTACCCACTCATTCATTCATTCAGTAAACATTTGATATTCTTGTGGTCTTCCAGCTACACAAAAGTGAGATGTGGTCTAATTCCTCAAATGTATACCATCAAAGAGAGGAGATGCCATAAACATGTACTATTTTTATGTTTATTTATATATTTTCAAGGAGAGAGAGAGACAGAAGAGATACAGAGAGAATGGGCATGTCATGGCCTCCGGCTGCTGCAAACAAACTCCAAACACATGCACCACTTTGTGCATCTGGCTTTATGTGGGAATCAAACCCAAGAGCATTAGGCTTTGCAGACAAGTGCCTTAACCTCTGAGCCATCTCTGCAGTCTAATGTGCACTATTTTTATACCCAGCAGAATAGGCCCCTTTATGCCTGAATGCCTACACAGCAGCCATTTACTCCCAGGTGATGATCTATCTCTAGAGTAAAACATGATATTCCCTGGTTCACGTGTTACCTGATGAAAGATCAGTCTGACCACCTTCACCTTATAGAATTCATGATTATTGTACTCCTAATCTGATTCTATCCAACTTGGGCTTGTGGTGCCCTAGTTATTCTCAACCATGCATACACAGTAGAAGCAAGTGAGGGGAGTTTGCATGGCTCTTTCCACAAGACTGTAAGCTACAGGAAGGCAGGGTTCTGGCCTTAATCTCCAGGCTGTCCTTGTCTAATCCAGAGTGGCCTGGTGCACATGAACAAATGTGGTACATGAGGTGGTCTGCGGGACTCCAGAAGATGGGGAGATGCCTTACAACTGAAAGTCTTCAAGAAGTCTTTGTGAATTTCCTATTGGAAGAAGAAGCAGGAGAATGCTTTGCCAACAGGGGAGAGGTTATCCAGTAAAATTTTGAGGTGGCAAAGAATGTTTTGTGAATTCTTTTCTTTTTTAAAAAACCTTTGTTTTATTTTGTTTGTTTGAGCGGGGGGTGGGGGGAAGCACATAGAGAAAAAGAGAGAGAGAGCATGCCAGGCCTTCAGCCACTGCAAATGAACTCCAGACACATGTGTCACCTTGTGTATCTCGCTTATGTGGGTCCTGGGGAATCAAACCTGGGTCCTTTGGCTTTTCAAACAACTACCTTAACCGCTAAACCATCTCCCCAGCCCTGTTTTGTGTATTCTTCTTTGAGTCCTAGAGGTTCATCCATCTTGAGTGGCTGCACATAAGATCACCTGGGAACATTTCAAATGTGCGAATGCCTTGGCTCCTGCACAGCCAGTCAAACTAGAATCCCTTGGAGGGAGCATGTGAGTAGGAGTTTGATTCTTGCTAAGTTTTCAGAGCTCTCTACTTGCTTGTAGTATGTATCCATGACTGGGAATCATCAGAGCACCTCAAGCCAAAGTAGGATGCGACCAGATTAGGGGTATGCTAGTAACAACTTTTATAAGGTGATAGTGGTCAGACAGAGAAGTAAGATCTTTCAACAGGCAAAAGGATGCAGGATTATATTGCTGGCTGGATTGAGAGGCAGGAAAGTACCCATGGCTGATGAGCCCCATGATTTTGAACTTGGCTGAGCAATGCTTTAACTTAGATAGAACCTCACCTTGGCTTGCCATCCGGTGAAACTCACCCAACCATTAGATGATGGGCGAAGGGGAGCAGAAAGGATTCAGGGGTGTGTTCTTGGATGGAGAGACAGGCATTGAGGGTAACGGGAGGTGGCTGGCTCTGAGCCAGCTTGCTTTGAAGCTCTACATGCAGGAAGAAAGCTGAGCATGGAGATGGAAATATTGAGCACAGAAGTAAAAGTTGGTCATCTGTGATTCGGTGAGATCGCCCCAGAGGAGACAGCAGTTGAGCACAGAGCCTACAAGACTCCTTGTACTGAAGTGAAAGATGAGGTTGACAAGGAAGGGACCAGAGGAAAAGCATGCAGGAGGTTGGACAGCTGTATATGTTTATCAGGATGGAAAAGTGAGAAGGCAGGGTTTCAATCAAGGTGTCAAGAGGGCTGAGGAACTGGCTGAGTGGTAAGAGCATTGGCCTTGCAAGCGTGAGTGCCTGGAAGGTTCGGAGACTGCCTGAGTTAGATCCCCTGTACCTTTGCAAAAAGCTGAGCACGGCCATGTATTCAAGTAACTCCAGTCCCCTGGAGGCGGAAGGGGAGACAGGACAATGACTGGGGCTCCCTGCTAAGCCAGTCTGACTGAAGAATGGCAGCTCCAGGCTCCCTGACAGACTGCCTCAAGGAAATGTGGGAATTAATAGAGGTTGACACCTGAGTTCTCTTGTAGCCTCCATGCAAGGGTGAATTGGGTGCATGTATCTGCACACTGAGGTGCATACACCATACATATACACACCACACGTACTATACACATACGTACCCAAAAGCAGATAATAAGAAAGAAAAAAAAAAGACAAGAACAAAAGAAAAGAGAAAGGGGACAAGACCCATAGGTCAAAGATTTGAAACAATGGAACAAGGGACCATTGATATTCAAGGAGAGCTAAGCTCTGGAGAGGAAGAGTCCTCTATTTCAAAGGACACAGCCACACATAAATATGATTTCATCACCTATTATGCTGGGCTGTAAGACATGAGAACCCTACAGCTCAGACAGGATGTTTTCCTCTTGTGGTAGTTTGAATATATGACACTCCCCACCCCCAATATATTCAGTGTTTTATTAGCTTGTAGTTTGGCTGGAGGTGGTGTCAATTGGCAGATCTTAGGGTCCAGCCCTAAGGTGTGGTGGTGGGTTTGAGATTCCAATCTAAAGATACGCAAAGTGTGCCTAGCTGGAGTTCCTGAGCTGTGCTGTGTTGTGTGGTTTTCGGCTTGTGGTTTCTCTCTGTCTGCTTGGACCTGTGAAAGCAGGGCCAGCTTCTTCTGTCATCAGGGAACTTCCCTGGATCTGTAAGCTTCAATAAATATCCCTTCTCCATCACTGTGCCTGGTCTGGAAGTTTATCTCAGTGAACCTGACACTGTCGGCTATACCTCTCATGAGGCTTAGGGTTGTTTCAGGAAGAAAGGTGGTGAAGCATGAGACTCACACCAAGGACCTGAGGAGCACTGCTGAAACATGTGATTTAGTGTGGGGGCACTGGTATAAGAGATCCAGGCTCCAGGACACGGGACAAATCCAGGTTGGCCCTTAAATCATGGCTAGTAGGCAGCAAGAGATGAAGAAAGGATTCAGCCAGGAGAAGGCCCCTGAGATGTCCCCAAGCCTGAACCAGTATTTTGGCTCCCTTTGCCACGCTTTGCTGATGCTGAGAAACTGGGAAGCGCTGGTTGAGTATGCAAGACGTGGGTCAACCCAAGTGGAGACTGGTAGTGGAAAAAGGTCACTGGAGCACGGGCTTGCAAACACTGTATTAGAAGCATAAACATTTGCGGACCACAGACTGTAGAGACCTAAGGTCACAGCACACTCATCAGCTCGTGCGGCCTATGTAGTAACCGAGCACATTAAGAGGTCTGCTTCTCTGGTTTGAGATGAGCTATAATTTAGTATTGCTAGCTATCAATTAGCCCTGCTTTCTTCATCTGTAAAATGAGAGGTTTGGATGAAATGACCTCCAAGTCTTCTCCAGCGTGGTCCCGGCCAAGGCTAGAGCACACGTGGAGTTCTGAAAGTTCACTTGCTTCTCTTAACGTTTGCACTGAACATTTAATCAAAAACACAGTGGCCCTCAATCAAGCACAACCTATCAAAGCAGAAATCTAGAGGCTATAGAGAGCTCAACACTAAATTGGACAGCTAACAGGTTTGCCATGGCTCAGGGAATATTGCGGAAGAGGGCCTGGAGAGATTATAAGAGCCACAGAGTTAGGTAGGAATACCCTGCACTATCCCATTGGGACTGGCTTCATGACCCCACAGTAAATCCCATAACCCCACAATGGAGGGTCCCAGGGAAAGAGGAACAGTGGGGAGGGAAGAAAAGAGGATAATCTTTAAAAAAAATTACAAAAAAAAAAACACAATGGCACACTTTGTAGCTGTGTTAGAGTCTTGCACATAAAGCTCCAAGCTTTAAGGACTTTCCTAGTTTAAAAACAAATTAACCTGGTGGGGGAAATGTCCAGGGATGTGGGGAATCATGTATGGTGCAATTGTTTGGTCATTGATAGGACACTGAAACACAACAACCAGAAAAGCGTCAGCAATAATTTAGGCCCCCGATAAGGCCGGGCGTGGTGGCGCACGCCTTTAATCCCAGCACTCGGGAGGCAGAGGTAGGAGGATTGCCATGAGTTCAAGGCCACCCTGAGACTACAAAGTGAATTCCAGGTCAGCCTGAGCTAGACTGAGACCCTACCTCGGAAAAACCAAAAAAAAAAAAAAAAATAATAATAATAATAATAATAATTTAGGCCCCCGATATCTGCAAGCATGGAAGATTACTTTGTGCGTATTAAAAGGAAAGAAAAGAAAAGGGGCTGAAAGGCTTTCAAGTATTAGGTTGCTACCACCTTGAGATACACAATGAGGCTATGAGAAGTTGTCTCCTAGAAATAAGCACACACACACACACACACACACACACACACACACACACACTCCTTTATCCCTCTTAAAAGTTTGAAATAAGAGTCAACCAGGCCTTGGTCAGAATATGAAAAACCAAGATAAAATGTGATTCTCTGGGAAGGAATTGGGCTATTACCGAGCGACTTTTGTTTGATATCTTAAATCTTACCATTTTGCATCTGCAATGGAACTTTAGGATCACACTATTGACAGACTTGAAAGAAGTAAGTCTAAGTTTGTGTTTCGTTGTTACACATCTCATGGCAATTGGTCATTAGGGTCAAAACTCAGAGCCAACTATATGTATTGGTAAATTTTGTCAAAATCATTACCAAACTGTTGTCATGGCATGGTTAATACATTACTACTGAAAGGAGTCTCACATTTACTGTAATTAATTTACATGTTAGTTTCATACTCAAGCCTTCCAGCAGGTAAGCTGAGGTTTCAGTCTCTCTTTAAAGTATTTTATTTATTTATTTATTTATTTATTTATTTATTTATTTATTTAAGAGAGAGAGAGAGAGAGAGAGGCAGAGGGAGGGAGAATGGGCACGCCAGGGCCTACAGTCACTGCAAACAAACTCCAGACACATGCTCCACCTTGTGCATCTGGCTTACATGGGTCCTGGGGAATTGAACCAAGGTCCTTTGGCTTTATAGGCAAGCGCCTTAACCACTGAGCCATCTCCCCAGCCCTGAGGCTTCAGTCTCACCGTGCAGAGCGCATTAGCTGCATTAGCGGTGAAATCACTACTATGCTCTCACTTGCAATCATACACAATAGGGTGCCATCGTTTTTAAGCACTAGAAGTTTCAAAACGGTGGTTATTTTGCAATCAGTAAGCTATGTTCAACTGAGCATAAAACAGAGGTGATAGTGGGGAAATCAATCAATCAATCAATCAATCAATCAATCTTGCCCGAGGCCATCTGAGTCAGTCTGGTACAACCTTCCAGAAATCCCCTTTGAAGTCCCAGTGGGATCCACCCTTTCTTTTTCTATCATTTTATGATCAGCTGAGCTCCTCAGGCACCTTACTGGAGTCCAGTTGTGGGACCAGGACTCTACTGAAGACCCAGATATCTGGAGAAAGAGGTGAGGTGGGAGACCGCCTTGTACGGCTGGGGCCTGCAGACCACAGGAGGGTACCCTTTACTGCAGGGCTGTGGGGAACCTCTGTCCCAGCTCTGAGCATTCCATATTCCTGTGCGAAGGCAGAGACCTTTCATCCCTGGGGCTTCCGATGCAGGGCTTTAGGTTGTGGGTGAGGGAGCCTGTTGCATCATGATGCATTTATAATTCACACAGCTCTAGACTTGCTTGAAGCTATTTGACCAAAACCACCAAGAACAACCACAGAGCCCTTGGAAGGAGCATATCTGTTTTTACCTGCCCTTCAGAGGGGCTGGGGCCACTTGAAATGCCATCTCTCTCTCTCTCTCTCTCTCTCTCTCTCACTTTCTCACCTGAAGTCTCTCTAGAGAGTTCTGGAAACTTGGAAACTGTTCTGGTTGAGTGTCACACTTTAGTTTTCCTTAAAAACCTCCGTGGACCCTGTCCTTTCTGCCGTAGGCTCCGCTGTGACTCTGGGGCCCAAGCATTTTCGGGTTTGTCTTTAAAACAGTCCCTTTTGTATATAATCCTGCTGATTACACACAAATCAGAACTTCGGCGATTTCCGGAAACATCAGATGGAGTTCAAGTCCAGTTGCTCACCTGAACTTCTCATGCACATTTCCACAGGTGACCTTGAGCCCTTCCCCCCAGTTCTGTTCCTACAGTGACCTACAAGGAATGATGTCAGCAGTCGGAGCTTGGGGACATGTGGGGTAAACAGCAGAACACACAGACTCATTTTCTCACTGGGAAGGGACCACAGTTCTGATCAGCTCAGCCTCGAGAGATCTGTGGCCTCTTAGGGCCACCTTGGCACTGAGGAAGGATCCAGAGCACATTTAGAATCTATGTGCATATAGATGTCTGTGTACACAGATACGCACACACATATTTCTTTCAAATTTTGTAACTAGTTAATGGACTTTCTATTTCTTTGTTGTTGTTTTCGAGGTAGGGTCTCACTCTGGCCCAGACTGACCTGGAATTCACTCTGTAGTCTCAGGGTGGCCTCGAACTCATCGTGATCCTCCAACCTGTGCCTGCTGAGTGCCGGGGATTAAAGGCATGCGCCACCACGCCCGGCTTGGACTTTCTAGTTCTTTCCACTAGTCTCTCTCATCTCTGACTCCAAACTAGAAGCTGGCTTGAATGTTTTGCTTCTCCACAGAGTTTGGGTTCATCTTTCCTCTTTCAGTTCCAGCTGGAATGGGAGTGGGTCTGGTGAGGTGATGTAGCGACGTCTGAACGGAAGAGCTTTGGGGTTGAGGAAGTGGCTCAGTGGTAGAGCACTTGCCCTAGGCAGGGACAGAGCTCTTAGATGTGCTCCAAAACCTTGGACAAGTCATATGTCCCTTCTCAGCCTCTGTAGTGTTGTCATCTGTGATGGGGGAGGGTTGCACTCCTTTCTCTGAAAATACCTTTAAGCTTTAACTTTCTACAATGTGCAACCATATATATATATATATATAAAATTTTAATTTTTTTAGAGAGAGAATGGGCACTCAGGGCCTCTAGGCACTACCAACGAAGCCCAGATGCATGCACCACCATGTGCATCTGGCTTACATGGGTTCTAGGGAATGGAACCTGGGTCCTTAGGCTTCGCAGACAGGCACCTTAACCACTAAGCCATCTCTCCAGCCCAATATGAAATTTAAAATAAAGATAAGGTTTGGCTGGACCCCAAATCTGGTTTTCTTTAAGCAGGTCCAGTAATGCTTTCGTGGAAGGTGCTTGGTTGTGTCACTGAGGTTTGGAAAGGTTCACTCAGCTGGGGCCAGGCTATAATTGGTGCCTCCTGATGCCCACCCAGGTGGACTCAGCTCACCCACACCACTGCAGGGCTGCCTCTCAGGAGGCCAGGGCCAAGAGAAGGCTGGCTGTGAGTGTGTGTGCTACGTGGAATGTGCTCATAACACCTGTGACACCTGTGGGCGTGTCGGACACAGGTCATCAAACACTGAGACGCCTATGTGCTTCTAAGTATTGTGCTTGGTGTACTGTGCGTGTGGGTGTGTATGAGCCCATGTGCATGTGTGGGTGGGTGCACATGTGCATGTGTGTATGTGCAGAGCAGAGATCAATGTTTAGTGTCGTTTTCAACAGCCTTAGTTTCAACATACCTTAGTTTTTTGAGACAGAGTTTCTCACTGAAGCTGGAGCTCATCCTTTTGGCTAGTCCCCGGGACTTCCTGTTTCCTCTGCTTCCCCAGCTGGGGATGCAGGCATGTACCTCCACAGCTGGTTTTTATGTGGGTGTTGGGGATCTGAACTCAGGTCTTCATGCTTGCAAGGCAAGTACTTTATTACCTGAGCCATTTCCCTAACATTGCTTATAAACCTCTTATTTTATCTTACTTTATTTTATTTTTTGAGGCAGATTCTTGCTATGTAGATCAAATGGGTCTTGAACTTGAGATCCCCTTGCCTTATTCTCCTAAACACTGGGATTATAGGTGTGTGCCACACACTTGGCACTTGCAAACCTTTTATATAAAGTGAAGACTGAGACGTAAAGTTTGGCATTGACCCTACCATAAGTACACTGCTCTCGTCAAACTTGCAGACTTGTTATAGTCTCAGCTTTAACAAAATGGGGCCGTTACTATGGAGCCAGAAATGTCGACCAGTCCAAGCCTTCTGGTTAAAACCTTGTGTGGGAGAGATCTCTTCAGTCTAATGGCCCACTCGCTGAGTCTCCTTGAAGATGAGGGAAGACTGCATTGAGAACTGGAGAAATAGTCCACCCATCTCCCCTGAGACTGCTCAGGGTGCCATGGTCAGGTTCAGTGGGTATAGTTAATTAAGCTCACTCGAGCTCCCAGGTAGAGGGGAGACTCCGAGAGAGCAAAACTCCTTGCACTTCCCTCGTCTTTGGTTTCCAGGAGCCCCAAGATTTCTCTCCATACCAGATCAAGCAGTATGCAGCCAATTTATAGTTTATGGGGGTTTCCTACACACCCATCTATGTTTTCCACTGAAGTCTGTGCTTTTTCCTAGACCCACCCGAATTCCAGAGCATGGCTGGCGTGCGTGCCAAGTTCATACCCGTTCTCCTTGTCACTCTCTTCTCCAAATAAAACACAGGAAAACATTTACCTTTCTAGGGCTTCTGTTTGTTTTTTTCACAGAAAAGAAAGAACCCTTCAAGCTAATTAAAAGAGTCACATCTGGCTCATTTTGCTTGGAAAACAACTATGTTTCTAGAGGCAAACCCTGCAAACTAGTTCTTTCATCTCAATTCCTGTTCTCAGTGTGAGTGGCTGTGGGGTACAGTGTCTTACAGGTTAAAGAAGCTGCTTGGAGGTTTTATAAGGGAGGGGCGTCTTAGACTCTGGAGTTCAAGCATTCTTTATAAAATCAGATTTATTTATTGTCTTTTAAAAAAAATATTTTATTTCTATTTTTTTATTTTTAGAGAGAGATACAGAGAGAGACAGACAGAGAGACAGATAGAGAATGGCGTGCCAGCAGTCTCTCAGCTGCTGTGAACGAAATCCAGATGCGTGCGCCCCCTTGTGAGCAAGTGTGGCATTGCACCCTTGCTCACTGCATCTGGCTAAACGTGGGACCTGGAGATTGGAACCAGGTTCTTAGGCTTAGCAGGCAGGCGCCTTAACCGCTAAGCCATCTCTCCAGCCTGTCTTTTTATTATTATTATTATTATTAAAGTAGAACTGTATAATAAGGGAATCAAGTCCTTAAGAAAGTTGTTATCATTTTTGGTCATTGGAGAGTATTTGTTCTCCATTCATGTGTAAGACACAGGACAGAAGTGGCTTCCCAACATGATCACTAAAATCATCACCTGTGTCATCACGTGGCCAGCGCTTCTCCGGGTTTTACAGATAGGAAACTAAGGGCAGGTTATCAGCCCACATTACACGGTCAGGTAAGCGGAGGCTCTCACACCAGGCCTCTACCTCCAAGTACCTTAGCCCTCGTCTTCCCCAGCCACCTCAAGGAACAGCCCTGGGCTTAGCTTGTTGGGGAAGAAGGATTGTGAAGAACTAGGGAGCAGGGTGGGGACATACAGAGGGAGGGAATGAACCTCTGGGGGTGGCTTCCCTGATTCCCTGCAACGTGCTAAACCGCAGAGGCCGAGACAGCAGTGTCCTCCTGCAAGGCTGAGTGGCCTGGAGTATGCATGCCTGGAATTCACACGGCAGGCTGTCCCCATACCATGGACTCAGGCTCTGGAGGGGTTCAGGTGTCCCCTCTTATCAGATGATCCTGATGGTCATGCCTCGACCATATGCTGTGGGGCCTGCCTGGCTCTCCTCCCATTTTTGTCTGTGCATACCACATGCTGTTATCACATATCTGTATTCTCTTATTAGGAAGTTTCCAGAAGGTCATTCATTTTGACTTTTCTTTCTCTTCCTTCCTTTCATCCTTCCACATTGTCTCCCTTCTTTCCTTCCTCTCTCTCTCTCTTTCTTTCTTTCTTTCTTTTTTTCTTTCTTTCTTTCTTTTTTTTTTTTTTCAAGGTAGGGTCTCACTCTAGGCCAGGCTGACCTAGAATTCACTATGTAGTCTCAGGGTGGCCTCGAACTCCCGGAAATCTTCTACCTCTGCCTCCCGAGTGCTGGGATTAAAGGCGAGTGCCACCACGCCTGGCTCTTCCTCTCTATCTTTTTTTTTCTCTCTCTCTCTTTTTTTCCTTTTCATATTCTTTCTCACTATGTGGCCCAATATAGTCTTGAATTAGTGGTCCTCCTGCCTCAGCTACCCAGCATTTGGGATGACAGATGCTCACCGCCATGCCCAGCTTGCATTTGACTTTTTCTTTAAAACAGCTAGACTGTGATTTCCGACAATCCACCTCTATAGGTTTCAAAGCTACCCTCACTCTTACATCTTGCCAGCAGTCTGCATACCCACAGCATGGCTCTGTTAAACCAGAATAGAGCCCAACAACACAAACTGGAAGCTGTATGCAGGCCCACAGCCGTGCCTTCCGTGCCGGGCAGGAGAGCTGGCCTGGCTTCCTCCCTCTCTTTCTCTTATTGTTGCTATCTTTGTCAGGCCCGGTTTGTGTTCAAAAGGTCACCCCTCCGTATGAAAGAACAAATTTGACAGGTCTTGCTTTAATCATGAGTAATTAGCAAATTTGGATCCTGCATTATCTTTTCCTTTTATTGGAAACACGTTCAAGAATGGGCTTGTAGTTTCAGAGACTGAAGCACAACAGCTGACGAAAACCAGGTACTCGCCCACTTCTGGTGAAGTACTGATTTGCAGGACAGAACTTCCAAGGCCGGCCTCACCCTTCTGAAGCCTGTACTCATAAGCAAGTCCCTTCATCTCTGTCCTCTGCTGGCCTCACCTCCAAAGGAGCTTAGGATAAAGTCCCCTGGGGGAGGACGAAGTGCTGAGCACCGTGTCTGGCCTTCGGAGGTGAATCGGTCTGTCGGCCATCCCATCATGCTAATTGGCATTTTGTCTCTCTTGGCCCTTCCCTAGAGCAAACTCAGTACCCGGTACATGGCAGCCACCCCCCACTGGCTGGCTGGCTGGTCTGCTTTCACTCCTGTGGCTCTTCTGGTACCCCTATTCTGACTCCTACAGGAGGCTCATCTCAAATGCCCCGGTACCTTCCTTAACCATCTTACCCCCACTGACATTGCCCAGCCCTTCAAAAAGATGCCTCATTCAATTTTCATCACTTTGTGCCAGCCATCAGAGCCATTTTCAGGCTCTGGATATTTAAACTCTGCTTCTCAGGCTGAAGAGATGGCTTAGCAGTTAGGGCACTTGCCTGAGAAGCCTAAGGACCCAGGTTCAATTCTCCAGTACCCACATAAGCCAGGTACAAAAGGCAGTGCATGCATCTGGAGTTTATTTGCAGTGGCTGGAGGCCCTGGTGTACTCATTCTCTCCCTTTCCTTCTCTCTCAAATAAATAAAATAAAAGTAATTTAAACTCCACATCTCCTTTTCAGTTCCTGTCCTCACCCCCTCCCAACATGAGCCTGGATTTTCCCTACATCAAGGACTAAGTCTTTTCCACTCAGGTCCCCTAAGTGGGTACAACACTGCCCAGCCTCCTGCCAAGCAAGCCCCTACAAGCTCTTGCTGGACAGTGAGGGCTGGAGGTCAGAGCTTAAGTATGCAAAGTACAAAGGGGTTGATTTAAAAAACTCATCAAACGAGCCAGGTATGGTAGCACACACCTTTAATCCCAGCACTCCGGAGGCAAAGGTAGGAGGAGCGCTGTGAGTTCGAGGCCACCCTGAGACTACATAATGAATTCCAGGTCAGCCTGAGGTAGAGTGAGACCCTACCTTGAAAAAAATAAAATAAAATAAAATAAATAAATAAATAAATAAAAACTCAACAAACAAACTTTTCTACCAGACATTGGTTGGCAAGGTTGTTTCTCCAAATATTGAAAACTAAACAAACAATGGGTAAAGGAAGCCTAGCTGAAGAAGTTTTCCCAGGATATTGGGTTAGACAAGTTAATATCCATAATTATAACATTCATGCTTAAGTACTCATGCCCTCATGAAGCTTGACTTGGAAGTGGCTCAGACTGGCATGGGCTGCTCCCAGTTGGAATGAAATATATTTGATTGTAATCATAGTATGACTCCTGTGAGTTTCAGTCCTATAATATTTCGTCTTCAAAATGGGCAAATCTAGAAAATTAGCTTCCACTTCAAATTTGACAAACATTGATAATCAGAAATCTTTGTTGCCACAGGTATGCTACCATGGCCTTTATCTAAACAGAACATTAGCAGAAAACCCAAATAAGGTTACTTTGGTTGCCTTCCCATGGATCAAATCACCCCTTTACACTGTAGATTTACTCCACTCCTCTTTTCCTCTCTTTCTCCCAGAGATCAAACTTCCACACTGAACCCTGTTGGATCTCTGTTCCTTTTCTGTCTTATGTCAAAACTGTTCATTTTCTTTTTCTCAAAATACCCCTGCCCGATTCCTATTTATCCTTTATCGGTTTTGCACAAGAACTGCATTGTAGGCACATGGTGTCGTGCCTGCCTCACCACTTCTAAAAGCCATCCCCCTCCCGAGTAAGCCTTCATACCATTCTAGGTCCTGATCTCCACCGACCGAGATAACACACCCGTGACGGATTTTCAGACACGTGTACTTTCAAGACACTTCAGGTGAAGGGCTCTGTGCTATATTTGCAAGATGGAATAGATGGGGCTCTTCAATGCAAGAGAAGGTGAACTTACTGCAAACATGCATGGCCAAGGGACTCTCTGGGTGCAGCACTGGGGCCACAAAGGAAGAAGCAGGTAAAACGGCTGCTGTCAGAGCTCTCAGCTTGCAGAGGAAGGAGAGGTCAAAACAGGCCTTTGTAGCCGGGCGTGGTGGCGCACGCCTTTAATCCCAGCACTCGGGAGGCAGAGGTAGGAGGATCGCCATGAGTTCAAGGCCACCCTGAGATTGCATAGTTAATTCCAGGTCAGCCTGGGCCAGAGTGAAACCCTACCTCGAAAAACCAAAAAACAAAACAAAACAAAACAAAAAAACCAAAACAACAACAACAGCAACAAAAAACAGGCCTTTGTGAGGTCAGGCCAAGTACAATGAAATGCCTAATGTAGGGGTTGGCAAGGGATTCTTGGAGAGTTCCCTGCCCAGGCTTGGAGGGTTGTGGGGGCGTGGGGCACTGCACATATTTAAGCCAGACTTAAGCCTAAATCAGTAGAGAAAGTTTATAGTGTCAGTGTAGACAAAGTGATATATAAAAAAACACCCTAAATTTTTTAAAAAATGACATTATCATTCAGAAGAACTATAAAATACCAGACTGGGTGACTGTCTAGTTGATCCCCAGATTCTAACATGAATCACATTTCAAACCTACACTTAGTTCTGAAGTCACCAGCAAGAGTCTGCTGCTGTGGATCTGGGTGTATTTAGCTGTGGGTTTTCTTTTTAAATAAATAATATTTATCTAAGCAGATGACCTAATCAAATGACCTCTTTGAAGCTTACTCTTAGTTTTCCTATGTACTTTAGAAACATTTTATTTATTTGAATGAGGGAAAGAGAGGGGGGAGAGAGAGAAGGAAAAGAGAAAGAGAAAGAGAGGGAGAATGAGCACACCAGGGCTTCTTGATGCTGTAAAGCAACTCCAGATGCGTGTACCACATTGTGCATCTGGTATAAGCAAACATCTTTAGCAGCTGAGCCATCTCCCGAGTCCCTTCTCTCCTTTTTAAATTTTGCTCTATTTCTGTGTGTGAGTGTGTTTATAGATTCACTCCATTTTGGATAAAAAAGGTTCTTTTAAAATTAACATTTTTCTTTGAGACAAAAATTTTCAAAGTTCTTGAAGGCTGACTGTAAGTGTTTACTCTGAACTCTAACCCAGGCTACTTCTTGCAAGGGTAGCTCAGGCTACCCAAAGGCACAGCTGACCTCCTCATGAAGCGTGAACATCACACATCACATGACTTCTGGTCACCCCACACCAAGTGTCTCGAATGGAGTCATGTGGAAATGAGTCAGAGCAGAGCATAGTAGCCATAGGGGTGGGAAGAGGCGGGAAGCAGTAGTTCTGTATTTTATTTTATTTTATTTTTTTAACTTTTTATTTTATCTTATTTTTTTGGAGAGAGACACAGAGAGAGACAGAGAGAGAGAGAGAGAGGGAGGGAGGAAGACAGAGATGGGCGCGTGAGCAGTGTCTCAGCTGCTGCGAACGAAATCCAGATGCATGCGCCCCCTTGTGGCCAAGTGCGGCATTTTGCGCCCTTGCATCACTTTGCATCTGGCTAAACGTGGGACCTGGAGATTGGAACCGCTGGAGATTGGAACCAGTGTTCTTAGGGTTAGGAAGCAGGCGCCTTAACCCCTAAGGCATCTCTCCAGCCCTAGTTCTGTATTTTAATGGATGTAAAACTGGGACTCAAAGACTGTCTATACTGTAGGATTCTTGTTTATTTATTTATTTATTTATTTATTTATTTATGTATTTATTTATTATATTTATCTATTTTGAGAGAGAGAGAGAGAGAGTGTGGCAGATGGACAGAAAGAGAATGGGCATACCAGGGCATCCAGCCACTATAAACAAACTCCAGATGCATGTGCCCCCTTATGCAACTGGCTTACATGGGTACTGGGGAATTGAACATGGATCCGTAGGCTTTGCAAGCAAGCATCTTAACCTCTAAACCATCTCTCCAGCCCACATTCTTGGGTTTTTTAATATGTTCACAACTATGGTGATATTTGCAGTGGTCTGCCAGCCTGGAAGAATTTTTTTTGAACCTATCGCAAGACCTTCTTGTTTCTTACAGGGCAGAATTACTCAGCCCTCCTTCAACTCTGCTCACTGGCAGAATAGATTAAGAATGCCCCTTCTGTCAAATGTGATATGATTCAAGGATCTGTAGCCCTGAGACAAGAAGAGAACTGGCATCCAAGGCCCAGCCCAGGAGCCTGAGGCTTCTAACCATAGGGGCCCGGGGCTGAAGATTTCCAGAGTCAGATGACAACAGCATTGTGTTGGCCAGAATGGATCATACTAAAATCATAGCCAACACTTTTATTTAGTAGGGTCACGTAGCAACACATCAATGTGACAGAGCTTTTAAAAAGTACCACCTGGGGACATGATTTTCTACATTAAAAAAATATTTTATGTACTTACTTAGAGAGAGAGGGGCAGAGAGAGAGAGTGTGTGCATGTGCGTGTGTGTGACTGGGCATGCCAGGGTATCTATCCACTGCAAATGAACTCCAGATTCATGCACCACATTGTACATCAGTCATTACGTGGGTAGTGGGGAATCAAACCTAGGTCCTTAGGCTTTGCAGGTGAGCACCTGAACTGCTGAGCCATCTCTCCAGCTCAATTTTCTACATTTGATTATTTATTCATTCATTTATTTATTTATTTTTAAAGATATTTTCAGGACATGGTGGTACACACCTTTAGTCCCAGCACTCAGGACGCAGAGGTAGGAGGATCGCTGTGAGTTCGAGGCCACCCTAAGACTACATAGTGAATTCAAGGTCAGTCTGGACTAGAGTGAGACCCTACCTCGTAAAACAAAACACAGGCTGGAGAGATGGCTTAGCGGTTAAGGCACCTGCCTGCCAAGCCTAGGAACACCTGTTGATTCTCCAGGTCCCACATTTAGCCAGGCGCAAAAGTGATGCAAGCACACAATGTCGCACATGTACACAAGGGGGCTCATGCATCTGGAGTTCGTTCACAGCAGCTGAAAAGCCGCTGGTGTGCCCATTTTCTCTCTCTCTCTCTCTTTCTCTCTCTCTCTTTCTCTCTCTGTCTCTTTCAATTTTTTTTAAAGTACACATAAAGACAGTGTCTCATGTGTACCAGGATGTCCTTAAACACACTATGTAGCCAAGGATGACCTTGAACTTCTGATCCTCTTGAATCTAGCTTTCAAGTGCTAGGATTATAGGTATGCCCCACCATGCCTGCCTGCTGTATGCAGTGCTGGGATAGACTCATGGATTTATGCATGTGAAGCAATCACATTACTAACTGAACTATATCTCCAGCCTCTTTATTTAATCTTAAATAAGGACCTTGAGTCAAAATTACAGATTAATTTTTTTTAAAACTGCATACTGAAAATAAAGTACCATTGTATTATGGCATTGTTGGCATCAGGATAGATGACACTTACACATAGGCATTTGATATGCTGATGTTCTAGCTAAATACATACCCACACTGACTTTGTTACTTGCATGTATATGCCTGTGTGAAGTAGCTTACTATCAGTTAATAAATTCTTTCCACAGACTTCTCAAAATACAAAGAAACCAAGAGGGGGTTTCATTTCTTAGTATGTTCAGCCTGCCCAACACCCCATGCAGCCAGGTGCTCTGGGGCTCACGTGTTTCCTTAGCTCCACGCAGGTGTGTGGGAAAGGAGCCGGCCAGCAAAGTACACACGATGCCAGATTTCATGAACTTTCAAAGGCAAGGGTAAACTTTTCCAGCTTCCTGCCCCCCTCACTTAAGACACAGGAACAGATACAGAGGGTAATTTAGGAAGCAAGATGTATGATTCTAAGACTTGGCCTTGTATTCTTGGGCAAAGGGACTAAGGACAGAGCAATAGATCAGCCCACAAATGTTTGAAAGCATAAACATTGCTGACAAAGCCCATTAAGTAGCTGGCCTAACATACATGGGTTTAGCCAGCATTCATCCCCAGAAATGACAAGGCTAACAGAAGGGAAGGGTAGGCAGTTCCTTCAGACACACAGGTGTCCCAACTGCTCAAAGTCCACGGAAGGGCCATGCATGGTTATTGCATTCCGTGTCATTTTTGTCTAGGATCTCCAATTAAGAGCACTAGGGGCTTAAGTTCAGGCTTTGCAAGTAGGAACTGTTCCACATGGACTTCAGTGTTCATGCACTGAGCTGTTCAGAAGCACTGATAGCATCTTACCCCAGAACCCAGGTATGACAAACAGGTTCAGCCGAAGTATGGGAATCTGTCTATGGCCTCATGCCAGTCATGTGAGAAGCCGTCTAGATATCATGAGATTGATCTTGCAGGTCTCACTGACCATTAGATCTGTATAAGCAGAAGTATGGATGTATTTGCTAATCCCTTTCAGAGTTACTAAGAGGGTGGCTGGCAGCTACCACTGACATACATTAACTCATCACTGTATTCAGGAAACAAGTATTTTTTTTAATAAATAACTTTTTATTTGATTTATTTGAGAGAGAAAGAAAGAGGCTGAGAGAGAAAGAGAGAGAGAGAGAGAGAATGGGCATGCCAAGGTTTTCAGCTGCTGTAAACAAACTCCAGGCACCTTGTGCATCTGGCTTATGTGGGTAAGCCTAGGGAATTGAACCTGAGTCCTTTGGCTTTGCAGGCAAATGCCTTAACCACTAAGCCACTTCTCCAGCCCAACAAGTATTATTTTCATTGACTAATTATTATTACTATTCAGGGCTCCTCATGTGCGTGGACCATCTCTAAAGCCTTCTCACAATTTTACAACTGCGATGTTGCATTGATGACCTTAAAGAAAGCCCCCACACTGTATAATCTTTAAGCTGCATAAAAATATTAACCAGTCTCTGGAACTGGAGAAAATGCGCATGAATTTCATAGCCATCAGCCCGACCCCAGGGCTCCAAACAGAATGAACCCCAAACCCGACTACCTGGTCCTCTGCACACCTGGGACTCGGGTTCCTGGCTGGCAAGCTCCTTCCCTGTGTCATTTGCAACCCGTTGAACTTCAGTGAAGTAGTGTGGCCAGCTCAGGATGCCACAGACCCCGAAATCCCAACAAGCGGGTGAGGCACGAGCAACGAGGATAGCTGCTTGCTTTGATCATCCCAGGATGACAGGGGCTGGTGGCTCTGTTAAACGTGCATTCCTGCAGGCTAGACTGCTCTCCATTTGAGCTGTGGGGTCACGGAAAGGAACCAGACAAGAGCTGGTTCTTTCTGCAGCCGATTCATTCCATGGTTTCCTCATTACCTCCTTAAGTCCCGAGGGGGTGTCCACATGCACTTTCTCTTAGCCACTTCCTACTGGACACAAATCAGCTGCTTGGCACATGTGGGATTTTGAGCCAAAAATCAAAACCCTGTCTTTTTTTTTTTTTCTTTTTTCTTCTCTCTAGAGCATGATCAGAAACTTATTCATCTGTATTGTGTGACTCTACTCTGGGATTTTATGCTATGTAATTTCGGGTCTAGAAGCCCAGGCCCACCGTGGAATCGTGTGGTGGTAAATGTTGGCTTAATGACATCCTGTCAGAGGGAGTACTGCTCCTGTACTGCTCTGTCTGGCCTTCTCTTTATGGACGGAGCACAGATGTTGGGTGTCCCTGGGGATGTGTAAAACTATTGCGACAGGACCCCATGGGCGTTGTGAGTGGAGATTCCCCTCCCACTCGTCTGAATGAATCCAGAGAGAAGTTTGCAGAGTCAATGATCTCACCCTGCCTTTACTTCCAAGGCCTTGGGCATGCTGGCCACGCTCTCTAACCACTGAGCCATGTCCTCAGCCCGCTCTCCTCACCTTTTGTTAGCAGTGGCTGTGTTCCCTTTGTTATTTTGACTTTTCTCTCATCTCATCCTAGTAATATTTAGCGAATAAAGCCTTCCCAGAGAAACTTTGCTTGCAAGTTTTCTCCCCTTCTCAGACCTCTGTCCATACTTGAAAGGTGAGGAATGGGTCTCTTCATTCCTTCAGCTTGGGGAGATTTGACTCCCCGGGGCTGCTGGCCCCGGGACTACTGCTGGTCACACAGCTCCATGACCTGTTTGCAAGGTGGTACCAGGAAGCTATCTGAGCCGCAGCAAAGAGCCAAAGGTGTTGGCTCACACATGTCCCTTTCCAGAGCACCATGCCCTTGAGAGGCCCAGAGCAAGGCCGCTCTTGGCTCACTGTGTTCTGTGCTATATGGCAGACACACCCTACCCTCCAAAGGAACCAAAATCCCCACTCCTACGTGAAGGGCAGCGGGGAAGAGAAGGGTAGATAAGAGCCTCTCTCTCATTTGCTTCTTGCTTTTGCCTGCTAATGGGCAGCACACTCTCAGTGCAAACAGAAGAGGTGACATGAGTTCTTGCACCAGCTTCTGTCTATTGCAAAGCACAGTGATTTTTACTTGGAAGAGGAATGAGCACGGCGGCCTGTGGCTTTGCTCCAGTGGACAAGACAGGGGCAGCACAATTTCTCTGTGAAGGACAGAAGGAACGATGCCTCGAGGGTCTGCTCGTCTCACACTGGACTGGCCATTCATGCTCACACTCCCCTCTGGGTGGTCGCTACGCTGACTCTAGAGTCTCATGCAGAAACATGCTAGACTCAACCTGGGCTCTAAAGACATGGACAATGCGGGCAGGGGTTGCAAGCCTCCAGCAGATAGGGGCAGGGGCAAGGAAAGGCTATGTCAAGTATCTGACACTCCCTGATTAAATCAGAAAAAGGCGACCCCTCTATTCACTGTCTAAAGCCATGTAAATGACATTGCTGTCATTGAAGCATACAAATCACATGCACATTCACACACACACATGCATGTATACATACATTTATATATACATGCACATACATGCATGCATGTGTATATGCACAAAGCACACATATGGCATGTACACATGAATGTATATAGATACATGCATGCATGTACACATAGACATGTACACACATGTGCACACATGCACGTGCACAAACGGCTGTTCATTTTTTCTAACCTGCAACTTAAACATTTGTCAGGTCAAGAAATGCCTGTGGAACAACGAGTAGAGATTTTCCTTTCCTTCCCCAAAAGTAGCGGAGTCACTGTTGATCCCCAGGGGAAGGAGCCCAAAGACCTGCTTTAATTGGCTTCTGAATTGCTGGCACAAGAAGGTTGGGGTCTCTTTTTGCCCCTTTCCCCACAAATATGGGTTGTCTGCACTGGTTACAAGTTGTGAGGTGAGGAAACTGGGGAAACAGCACTTTCTGCCGGGTGACCGTGGATGTTGGGGGGAGGAAGGAGCCGTAAGACAGAGGGATTGTCTGAAAATGTGGTTTCCTGAATCCACCAGAATCACCCCCTTGACCATGTCTGTTTTTCTACCCCTCCCTCCATCTGCCTGTGTGTTTGTTTATTTTGGGGAAGTGGGGGTCTCTGCTACTATATGGCTAGCATTTGTGAGTCAGGGCTGCCAGCAATTTGGCTAAATTTTGCCACTTTCTGGCCGTCCATGAAATCCTGTTCGTGACCTCCAGGTCACTCTCTGCATGGTGGTCGTTTCTGACAGTGCAGCTAAGAAAGGAAGGGGGTCTCCAACAGTACCAAAGCCCGGGGGTGTGGGAAGGACTCTGGCGACACCTGCACTGTGAGGTGAGTGCTCATTAATTAGTTCCTCACACCAGTGGCATGTTAAGGTGAAACACCATGGTCTTACGTGACCCTTCCTTTTGACTTTTAGGACAGTTATAAATTGGAGATAATTTGTCACCGGGGGCTATAACTTAGAGTGATGACCTGTTTGTTTAAACATTGAAGAGACAGGGAAGACAGTGGAGAAGCAGTCTGGAATGACAGCTGAATGTGTGTGTGTGTGTGTGTGTGAGAGAGAGAGAGAGAGAGAGAGAGAGAGAGAGAGAGAGAGAGAGAGAGATTATGAGGATATATAAAAAAAAAATTAAGAGTCATTTATAACTTTTTCCAAGATTTCTCCTTATAGGTAAAAAGGGAAATCAGCTTATGTTCAGACACAAAATCAATCTGAATATTTGAATTTTGCAAGTCATAGTTTAGTCTTTAGTTTTCTAAAGTTAAATAACTGCACTGGTTGTTTAGTTTTCTAACTTGTAACTTAAAGCATTCGTCAGGTCAAGAAATGCCTGTGGAACAACAAATTCTTATTTCCTTCAGGCAACTAAATGCGGAAGTATAGAAAAGAGACAAAAGTAGGCTTTATAGAAGTGATGTGGAAATTTCACCCAGTAGACCATTTATTAGTTGAGAGTAGCTGAAACTCGCATGAAATTATACACGGATTATAGAGAAAAAGCATTATCCATGGGTCGTGAACAAAACTCATAAAGTTTCCAAAGTCAGAACTGTGTACATTCCTTGTACCTACCACAGAAACTTACATAACTTTTTCTTCTCATAAGGATAGGTAACAGATTTTAAAATATTCCGACGAGGTTTCGCCTTACGGCACTCCAAACTGATTTCTCCACTGACAAAAGAAAATGATTGTCTGACTGCTAGGGAATTAACCAAAGAGCTCCATAATCACTGAAAATCAGTAACTCCCTGGCTCCGACAGACTCTATGACAGAAACACACTTGCATACACAACTCAAAGTAATTCTCACCACCTAGGTCCCTTCGACCCAAGCAAGCCAGACAGCATCTGGATACTTTTTCACAGGCAAGAATAGAGCACTTTTTCCCCTCTTTGCCCCATCATTAAAGGAAAAAAAAATCCTGCTCTCCACATGTAAACAACACTTGTAAATTCCCCCAGATAAGCTTGGACGTCTTGAATGATTTAAGTATGTTTTAAAAGAATAACAAACTTTTTCATTACCTTTAGAAGCAAAGTTTTTTTTTTTTTCAAAGAATATCTCCAGCATGCTGCCTGCCCCAAATGTTGACATAAGCGTGTGCTTCTTACCTGCAAAGAGGGACGAATGCAGGCTCCTGGCTGGATGGAAAATTATGATCAGACAAGGAAACAATCAGTCCGCGCAGGTTGCCTTAGAAAGATAGGTGCTTAAGGTTTCTCAAAATAAAGAAGGTTCTCGCTTTTCGCTGTCAGTCAAAAACAAGTTGGTACAAGTTTGAGTAGGAATTACCTGAAGGAACTGAAGGGAGAAAGAAAGAGATTGGGAGAGATTGGGCGGAGGAGGGAGGGACAGAGAAGGAGGGAGGGAGGGAAGGAGAGAGAGAGAGAGAGACAGAGGAGGGAGAGAGGGAGGAAGGGAGGGAAGGAAAAAGAGAGAGAGAAAGAGAGAGAGTTAGTTAGTGAGTTTGAGGAAGAAGTCCATGATGTCAGTGTGTGTCATAAGGTCTTAAAGAAATCTGCCGACCAGCATGGGACAGTATTGCTTCTAATGACGTCCAGTCCCCCGTTTGCCAGGCACCTGTAGGAAAGAAAATTGAAGCCCTTTTTAAAGGGTGCCGGTTAATCTCTGGACAAACTTTGGCCTCCCTTATCAAAGTCCTTGTTAAGGTCCATTTGCCTAAGTAAACTCTAAATAAATAAACAAATTATTTTCCCTGGGAGCTTTCCCTTGCCTGGTGTTCGTTCTTCCTCTAACCCCCTCCCCATATGAATATAAACCAGAACCCTCACCTCCCAGGCAAAGCAGAGTGACCCACGCTCATGCAGATCCTACCCAGATCAAATCCGTCCAAGCATAATGTCACCTGGGGAGGGGTCTTCTGTGTTCAGCTCCACCCCTTGTAGCTGTGGTGAGTTTTTCCTATGCCGTTTATTCTCACTCATGAATAAACAAAAATGTTGGATGGATGAGGGTTCTTCTGGGAGTGGGAAATGGGCTGAGGAGTCCATGTTGAAATTCTTTCACAAAGTCTGACTTTTTTTTATCCGAAATGATCAGGTATACTGGGAGAAACATCTATGGGAGATCTTTTAGGGGTGTGAAAACAGGTAGTAAATGTCTGTTCAGAACTCAGTTCTGTGTCCTTCCTATTTTAAGGGCTCAATAGCTTCTTTTCATCCCCTCCCCCCCCGCCTCCCCCCCCCCGTCCTGTGCAGGCAGGGCAATCTATGGAAGCTGTGTTTTCCTGGCCCTCCTGTGGCAGAGTGTGTGAGGACCCTGCAGCGTGTTTAGAGACAAAATGGTTTTTCCACAGTTTCCTATGCTGAGCTGCCCCTACATGGGTCCAAAGGCAGTGCGTGCGGGGACACTCAGAAGCTTGTGTCACAAAGGAGTTGGGGACACACTTGAGCTCGAGGCCTCTGCTCTTCATTCAGAGCCTAACTTATGATCACAAATCAGATCTTGGCCCATGTGATACCTGCCCAACGTGGTCCTCACCCCATGTTGCCCCAGCCCTACTTTATTTCTTCATTCTCGCCTCTATTTTACATGTCAGTGCCACTGCTGAAAACTGTCCTGATGCTGTCTGTTTTTCTCCTTGGAGCTCCACCACACTTACTTTGCATACCTGAAACACTTGGCATATCATAGATACACACACACACACATGTAGATGTATATGTGTATATATCCATGTATATATTTGCCAAGGGGATTGATAAGAGGATTTTAATGGTGGGCACAAATTATTAAAATGGAATATTAATCTTTATCTTCTTAAATTTAAAGAGCATTTCCAGTCTTGGCTTCGACTATCTGAATACTCTTTCTCAAAGTGCAAAACTCTGTCTTCAAAAGTGTTGTTAGGGCTGGAGAGATAGTTTAGCGGTTAAGGCGTATGCCTGTGAAGCCTAAGGACCCAAGCTCAGCTCTCCACGTCCCATGTAAGCCAGATACACATGGTGTTACATGCATCTGGAGTTCGTTTGCAGTGGCTAGAGACCCTGGTGTAACCATTCTCTCTCTCTCTCTCTCTCTGTCTCAAATAAATAAATAAATAAATAAATGAATAAATAAGGAGGACAAAAAAACGTCTCAAAAGTGTTATTAATTAGATATTCAGGCCAAGCATGGCATGATTAATTGTCTTTTAAGGAAAAGGGAAATAGAAGTCAGAAAAGCTGGTTTGATCCAAATCACAGAGCTTCAGAGCTGGGAGTTAAAGTTCCAATCAGCTCTCCCACTCTCGATCCAGGCACTTTACATTATTCTACATTGTTTCTCAAATTAGTCCATCGGGGACATTCATATGCATTTAAGGAGTCCTTCGCGTATCAAGCAATATGCTGCATGGATTACAGTCACAGCTTAATACTGTGGCAAGTCAGTTTCTTGCAGGATTGTGCTTAGTAGACCTTATATTCATTGACAACATATTTTTAAAGACGACGACAGAAGAAAATGTGTCAAAAGTACTCTGGATGCACTTAGAAAATTAAATACTGGGCTGGAGAGATGGCTTAGCAGTTGAGGCGTTTGCCTGCAAAGCCAAAGGAGCTCAGTTTGATTCCCTAGGACCCATGTAAGCCAGATGCACAAGGGGCACATGCGTCTAGAGTTCTTTTACAGTCGCTGGAGGCCCTGGCGCACCCATTCTCACTCTCTCTCTCTCTCTCTCTCTCTCTCTCTCTGTCTATCTTTCTGTCTGCCTCTTTCTCTCAATAAATAATAAATGAAAAAAAAAAAATACTAAGACAGTGGTCTTCATTATGTTCATATGCATCTCTTTTTCCTCTTTCATTTAGAACTACGTCAACAACTAGATCTTGAGGTTGCAGAGCTGACAGGATTATCCATGGGGGGAGGCATCATAAGTGCCTGACGGGAAGTTTGACAGGGACATAAGGAAAGTCTAGAATAACCCTCCATGAGACTTCTGTCACAGGACACACACTTTGTTTTGCATGACTTGGTAATTAAATGATCTGTCTAGGTGTTTCTGGAAATTTCCAAGGCTGAGGGCAATAGGAACACCTTTTAGCTCAGCGAATATTTTGTGGCACCCGATCCACCCAGTAAAGTCAGCTTCCCAGCCTTACTTAAGGACGTGAGATAGACTGCATAAAATTGCACAGCTAATCATCTGTAATTGAGATTAATGTTACTGATCTTTCAGCCCAAAATAAACTCAACATGAATGACTATTCAATAAGTGAGCTCTCTCTTTCCCTGTTTGCTTTCTTTTCTTTTTTTTTCTTTTCTTTTCTTTCTCTCTTTTCCCTCTCTCTTTCTCCCACTTAGTTGAAAACAAACAACTTGTATGCATCAGCTTTGAATAGAATATATCTCTAAAATCTGCATTTTTATCTAAAATTCTGAAAAGATATCTGAGTTCTGGGTCAGAAAGTTCATAAACATCAGTTTTAAAAAATGTATTTATTTATTTATTTGAGAGAGGGGGTGAGGCAGATAGAGAGAGAGGGAGAGAATGGGCACGCCAGAGCCTCTTGCCACTACAAATGAACTCCAGATGCATGTGCCACCTTATGCATATGGCTTCATGTAGGTACTGGTCCTTAGGCCTTGCAAGCAAGCTCCTTGACCACTGGCCCATCTCTCCAGGCCAACAGTAGCTTTTTCAAGGGAACCATCTACCAAAAATAATTTCCAAAGAAAAACAAAAAGCTACAGTACTTCCTGTTCTCATCTTGGCTTGACTCAAAACCTGAGAAACTTTGAAGTTCTTTTTTTTTTTTTTTTTTTTTTAACCTTTGAATAAATTCTGTGTAGGTCAGGGTCACTACGGAGCTGTTTCTGACGGGCTATGCTACTTCTTTGTGCTCTATCAGAACTTCCTATAAACACCAACAGCTATGCAGGACTTGGCCAGTGTCTCTAGTTTTCTCCCATCATTCCTTCTCAGAAGCAGACAACGGCCCCTGGTGATGTAGGTGAACCATGGAGAGTATGGTGTGCCCATCTGTGACCCATTGGAAGCTACACACCAGAGAAGAGGACCTCCTTGCCTTTGGACATCCTAGCAAGATGCTTGCCTTAGCAGACCACAGCATGAACCATCTCTCCGCTTTGAGTAGGTGTTCTAAAAGCAGACACGGAGACATGAATGCATGTGGAACTCATTAAAGAAGGACTTCTGGAAGGAACCCAATGGGGCATGGGGGAAACAAGAAAGGAGAGAAAAGCCAAGTTTCAACCATAGGCCAAAACCAAAGGCCAGTCCTTGCTGATCCTAGAGGAAGTTTTGAATTAAAAACGTCATCTGATGCACAAGGGGGTGCATGCATCTGGAGTTCGTTTGCAGTGGCTGGAAGCCCTGGCATGCCCATTCTCTCTCTCAGTCTCTCCCTCCATGCAGTCTGAGGGTACGCTCCATTGTGATGGGGAAGGCAGAGCGGCAGGAGCAAAAGGCAGCTGGTCCCATTGTACCTGCAGTCAGATGCAAAGAGCGATGGCTGCTGCTGTCCAGCTGGCTTCCTCATTGGCATTCATCTTGGGGGCCCATGGGATGATGTTGTCTGTAGTCAGGGTGGGCCTTCCCTCAATTAACCCAGTCTATCAGCTCTCTTACAGACATATCCAGAGTTTTGTCTCCCAAGTGATTCTAGACCTTATCAGATTGCCAGTATAAACCCTCAGAAGGCTACCCTTGTCAACTTAATACCCTCCAATCCCTTGTCCCCATAGGCCCATGGCTATCTTGTATTGCAACATACCTCCAGTCTGACTTCAAAAGTCTCTATAGTCCTTAACAGTCCCAACACTGTACACTTCCAAAACTATAAGTTCAGGGTTTCCTCTAAGACTCGGGCAATGTCTTAACTGAGAGCACAAATAATATCCAAAAACAAGTTACAGAGATACATGGCATATGATAAATACTCCCACTCTAAAAGACAGGGATGGGGGACAGCAAGGAAAAAATAGAGCAAGGCAAGCTAAAAGGCCAGCATGACAAAGACAAATCCTAAATCCTGCCTCTTGTCGAGTGTCTGCGGCTCATGACAGAATCCTCTGGACCCCAAAGGGCTTGTTTATTCCCACGCCTCCGGCTCCGCCATCTGATGAAGCACACATAGCCTTGCTCTTGAGCTAAGTCCACTCCGTGCCTGCGGGTTTTCTTGGCAGATGTCCAGTGGTCCTGGCATCTCCAGCATCTTTTGCAAAGTAGACTTCCCCTTTCTAGCCTCATACAATGGTTGCCTTGGGGTCACCATGCAGGGAATCTAACTAATCCTGCCATGCAATCCTGGGACGAACAGTAAAAATCCAGGACATTCTGTTATTCTGGGAAAATGACTGGTTGGTCACCCTCTTCCCATGCATGCCTTGGCTCTTTGGCAGTAAGCTATTCAATGTTACAAAATGAAATTGCAAAGAAAACCTGTTACTCTGACACTCTAATTTGGTAGTACAAAGTGGACATTGATTAGCACATCTATAAATCTAACTCTGTCCAGTGAGAACTGTGTACTTAAAGAGACAGGCTCATGGAAGCCTGAAACTTCTGTATGAAGGCAGCCCCATCCTTCAGCCCTTTCCTGGAGTTCCTTGGTGAATCCGGGTCTCTCTTGACAACACGGATTCTCCATGAGCGAACGGCAAAGCGCCTGCTGACCTGACTGGATGGTGATTGGCATTCCTTTTGCTTTATTCCAATTGAACTTTTTTCTTTTTAAACTATAGTTAGTGTAACATTATGCCCCATGCTACATAAATACAGTTGTCCCTGATTTATTTCGGACATGCTTCCAGCAAGAGAACTGCTTTGTAGCAGGTCCCAGCGAGTAGAGTAGAGGATGAAGAAGGGTTTTCGCTGTTGGCAGTATGAGCTGCTACGTGGGAAAGCAACACCAGCAGGGTGGAATGACAATATCCAGCCCACTGAGACCACAACGACCCTCCTTCCTTTGAAAGCCTAACCCGGTCATGTTTTGGGGGTGATGGGTTTGTGAACTGATTGTTGCTAAATCTCCATCAACTATCCAGGACAGACAGTGTTATCATGAGCACAGATCCTGTCTCCAGCTCGTGGATATGCAGAGTATATTACACACAGCAGACTTATGCTGAGCCCAACACTACAAGAGTCACTTTCCCAATGTTTTAATAGAATATCCATTGCCTTGGGATGATCACCCTGGATAAGTTGAGAAGGACAAAGGTCATGAATTATTCTACATTGTCCCCTATGCTTATATTTTCACAATTGGTCCTCGATTGGTAATGAATAATACCCTGTATTAGAGTATTTCTATTAAGGGGTTGGTGATACAAATGGGCAGGGCACATGTTGGATTCTACTTGTTAAATGCTGGATAATCCTCCATCATGTTGGGTCATAATACAGTACAAGGACTGCCTTTCACCTGTTCTGATATTTCTTTTTTAACTTATTTATCTATCTGTCTATCTATTATCTATCTATCTATCTATCTATCTATCTATCTATCTCTATCATCCATCTATCTATATCATCTATCTATCTATATTTATCATCTATCTATCTATCTATCTATCTCTATCATCCATCTATCTATATCATCTATCTATCTATATTTATCATCTATCTATCTATCTATCTATCTATCTATCTATCTCTATCATCTATCTATCTATCTATCTATCTATCTATCTATCTATCTATCTATGTGTCTGATACATGTGTATCATCATGTGTGAGTACAGATGTGTACACTGTGCATGTGTGGAGCTCAGACAACAACCTCACTTTTCACCTTGTTTGAGGCAGGGTTTCTGTTCACCACCCTTTCAGCCAGGCTGGCTGGCTTGTGGGTGTCC
This sequence comes from Orientallactaga sibirica, assembly GCA_036365145.1. Lineage (NCBI taxonomy): Eukaryota > Metazoa > Chordata > Mammalia > Rodentia > Dipodidae > Orientallactaga > Orientallactaga sibirica. The sequence goes on along the minus strand of JAEOAD010000052.1, from coordinate 2,072,269 downwards.
AGGGAGTCTCTTGGCTCTGCCCCCATCTCACCATACGAGTACGAGGATTGCAGATGCTCGTCACTGTGTCTGGCTTTTATGTGGGCGCTGGGTATCCATGCTAGGGGTGCCTTGCTTGTACGGTAAGCACTTGATCCACTGAGCCGTCTCCTTAGCCCTTGCCATGATATTTATATTCCTGAGCACAGTTAGGGCCTCTTTCTGGCTTTTCCAAAGTTATTAGCTGGCTTTCTTCTGAAACTATTTGGTACATGTTGCATTTGGGACCATTATTTTATCTTAAGTTAACATTTAGTGATATTATTATGCTTTGACTTCATTAAAACATCCTGAGCAGGGGAGGGAGAGATGGCTCAGCAATTAAGGTGCTTGCCTGCAAAGGCCAAGGACCAGGGTTCGATTCCCTAGAACCCACATAAAGCCAGATGCTCAGAGGGGTGCATACATCCAGAGTTCCTTTGCAGTGGCTAGTGGCCCTGGCACACCCATTTTTGCACTCTCTCTCTCTTCCTTTCCCTCTCTCTTTCTCTCTCCTCTGCTTGCAAATAAATAACAGGTTTTAAAAAAATTAATGAAATATTTTTAAGAGCACTCTCAATAATGCCTTGCAAATGCATACCATCTCTATTTTTGATAACCCTGACTCTGCATGTGTCTCCTTATTTCTATATGGCACACATGCAGAAACATCTAGAAGTCTTAAATAACATTTTAGGCTTTTAATATAAGGACAAGAGCAGAGTAAACACCTGCTTGTTTTATTTATTTATTTTTATGCTTTGGAAGTTTTCCTATTGCAAAATTGTAATTTGTTGCCAAATATTCTAGTTATTGTGGAAAAATTGAGCAATGAAAATTGGCTAAATGATGTAAACTGAGAGCTCTCATCCAAGTTGTCATAAATTCTACATGACTTTACACTGAGAGAGAAATATGGGCATAAAAAGAGGATGTTCCAGACTCCTCAAGTCCCAGTTCAAACCCTGTTGCCTTCTTTAGCAACGACTCTATGAGAGCGACAGACATTTTGGCCACACAGAGAACAGGACTGGACTTGAAGAGAAAGCTGCCAGTGGTCACCTTGCTCTACAGTCATGTCCACGGCTGCCTTTTCCCACCCTGGCCTCTGTACTATAGACTGCAAGCTGAGGTCTCTTGGAGCCGTGTTCTTTTTTTAAAAAAATTTTTTAAATTTATTTTTGGAGAGATACACAGAGAGAGACAGACAGAGAGGGGGAGGGAGACAGATAGAGAATGGGCACGCCAGCAGTCTCTCAGCTGCTGTGAACAAAATCCAGATGTGTGCGTCCCCTTGTGGGCAAGTGCAGCATTGCGATCTTGCGTCACTTTGCATCTGGCTACACGTGGGACCTGGAGATTGGAACCGGGTTCTTAGGCTTAGCAGGCAGGTGCCTTAACCACTAAGCCATCTCTCCATTCTGGAGCCATGTTTTTAATCATGCCTGTCCTTGACAATCCAACATGAAAATTAAAAGCTGCTAAAAGCATAAAGAAGGAAGGAAACAAAGTCAGCTCCTGAAACTGAAGTCAGGCTCCACTGACCTCCTTGGGGATTGACACTTGGCACAGACTGAAATCAGGGACTGGATTTCCCTTGCAGCTCCATTCAGAAATATCTCACCTTGCGGCTGTTCCCTCTGATCACATGTTGGGAGATGCTTGCTGCTTCTGTCGCTCTTTCTGCCCCACTGGCTTTGGCTTGCTGTGTGGACACCCTAACCCACAGCGACAACTGAGTGAAGGCTTGCCTCAAGCAAAGCGGAAAGTGAGGTTGTTGTCTGATCTCCACACATGCACAGTGCACACACCTGTACTCACCCATGAGCACGCATACACATGCATCCCACACCCAGAGAACTTCTGCTCGTCTCTGGAGAACTCACTTTCCTCCTGAAGTCTGTGTGTGCTCAGCAGGCCATAGAATTTCCATAGGGATAGTGCTCTGATTTAGTAATCAGTAAGTGATTTATAGCACCCCAAAAAAGCATGCACCCCAAGCAAAGCACTTAGGTTGTAACTTAATCTTTTGCAATGTCTTGGGGCAACATGATTACATTTTGATTGTTTGAACTGCTCAATGGCAGATGTTAACCAGTTGGCTTTCATTTTATAGTGCTCAGACACGGTCATCCTGGCCATTGGCCCATGAGTTGTTACGCTCTTTCCTTCTGGCAAGGAGTTGAGTATAAATGGGGAGAGGAGGGTAAGGTTCGGTTTAGTTTTAGATAGCCATGGGTTCAAATTCTTGATCCCCTACTTAGTAAACGTGAGACTTAGAGCAAGTTAATAGAATTCTCTGAGATGCACTGTGTGTGTGTGTGTGTGTGTGTGTGTGTGTGTGTGATGTGTGTGGCGTGCACATGAATGTGCCTTTGCAGTGATCCTGGCACTTGCTTGTGCTGGGGGACATTCACCTGCGCTGGCTGGAGCATGACAGAGCAAAGGGAGTCTTGCCTAGTCACTCTTTCTCCCCATGCTCATTTTGAGCCAGTTTCTTACTCATATCAGAGCTTGCAGGTTTTTTTTTTTTTTTTTTTTTGCAACCGTGGACAAATCCTTGATCCCTGCTCCTCTTTGTAGGACGGGGGTTAGGGGAACAAGTGCCCACGCCCAGATGTTTCAGGCCCCCTCGGGTCCTCAAGTTTGTTCAGGGCGCACACGTAACCACTGAGCCATCTCTCCAGTGCCTGAGATGCTTTTTGCACTGGTGAGCCGAGCATACGGAGTTCATCTCCCAGGCTTCCAGCTCTGTAGCTGAAGGAGGGCATGAGAATGACCTGATGTCACGTGTCTTCTGTCAGAGAACCCTAAGGAGTGGAGTTGCCTGGTGCAGGTGCTCCAAGCCAAGTTGTACTTCCTGTTTGGTGGGCAGATGGCTCACTGCGTTTCATATGAAGCTACATTCAGGAATCTCCCCATGCAGACCTCAGGTTCTCAGTTCCTCCTGTGGGTTTGAATTGTGGCACAGTGATGGTGTGCATGGCCGTCTTTGAGATCTGCCTTCCTCATCCTTACATTAACCCTGAGCTGCCCTTCAAGTGAAATGCCTGCTGTGATTCACATTTCTTACCTAGTACACCAGCTCCCCTGGGGGTGAATGGTGTGGGTGGAATGGTTTTTCTCAGTCTTACACTCTTGCTTTTTATTTTTAATGATTTGAGTAGTTAAATAGGTTAGATTACTTGAATCAATAGATTTCCTTAGCCTGTAACCAGGAAACTGAATTTAATCATAACAACTTTTCTGAAGTGTGGTAGCGATGAACTGTAAGGCTTCTGACACTTAGTTTAGTACTGTTTCTTGACTTAAAAAATTTTTTAATTTTTTTATTTTTGGAAAGAGACACAGAGAGAAACAGAGAGAGAGGGAGAGGGAGACAGATAGAGAATGGGCGTGCCAACAGTCTCTCAGCTGCTGTGAAAGAAATCCAGATGTGCGCTCCCCCTTGTGGTCAAGTGTGACATTGCACCCTTGCGTCACTTTGCATCTGGCTAAACGTGGGACCTGGAGATTAGAACCGGGTTCTTAGGCTTAGCAGGCAGGCACTTTAACCGCTAAGCCATCTCTCCAGCCCTGTTTCTTGACTTTTTAAAAAATATGTTTTTATTTATTTATTTACAAGCAGGAAGATACAGACAGAGAGAAAGAGAGAGAGGGAGAGAGAGAGAGAATAGGCATGCCAGGGCTTCCAGACTCTGCAAATGAACTCCAGACACACACACCACTTTGTGCATCTGGCTTTGTGTGGTTACTGGGAATCGCACCTGGGTCGTTAGGCTTTGCAGGCAGGCACCTTAACTGCTAAGCTATCTCTCCAGACCCTGTTTCTTGACTTTTAGCAGATGTGTGTATTCCCAGCACTTGAGTGTGAGAATCTTTCTCTTATCTCAGTTTTAGAGCCTACAATGATATTTGCTGCTGCATGGAGTTGTCTTTCTATTCGCTTGCTGACAGAGTACTTACACTGCATGAGCATGGGGCAGTCACCAGCTAGAACTAATGCGCTGGTCTGCACTAGCACAGGGGCACAAGGTCAGCTTGCGGACTTGCTGTGGGCTGCTCTACAGCATGCAGCACATGAAAACTGCCACTTGAGTTATAGAAACTGACTCGGGCAGAGCCAAAGTGGTCCGAATTTGGAAGCAATGACATTTGACAGTTCACTGAGTTCTAGAGATGGAATTTTAGTTAAGAGAGCCACCTGCGTCAGCAAGGCTCTTTCTAGTGTTTGCTGGGTGTTGAGTTTCTTCCTTGGAGTGCAGGTGGCAAAGAAGGTAGAGAGGTGGGTGGCAAGAAAGTTGATCTCCTCAGTTCCGTGTGCTGGAACATGTGTGCGTTTATGTGGGCAACAGGGGCTTCCGGTACAAGATGGACAGGCAAATGGTAACAGCAACCCCAATTGTCCATGGTAAAGTGCACTTGACAGGTGACCACAGAGGGCATGCATACTGAGCAGCTGCAGACTGCTGTTAACTCTGTTTTGGGTCAGCCCATCAATCAGTTCTGCTGTTTGTCCATTCAGCTCCTTGCCCGTATTCATGAAGACATCACTGAGGAACTGGCGGATGCAGGGTTTCAGAGGGTTTGGTCCACAGTGGTCAGCCTCATGGGTTTGGGCAGAATGCTGGATCGCTGGAGCTTGTAGTAAAAGGGGCTTCTTCACCACTTTCTGGACAGGAAACAAAGGAAGATACAGGAAGGGACTAGAGACAGGATAACCCATCCCCTAGTGACCTACTTCAACAAGATCCCACCCCCAAATAGTGCCACCAGCTGGGGAAGAACAGAGATTCAAAACATGAGCCTGTGCAGAACACTTCCTATTCAAACCATTACACTGCCTGTGCACACACACATGTGCATCCTTCATCACACTGCCTGTGTACACATACATGTATCCTACAATACACTGCCTGTGTACCCATACGTGCATCCTTCACATGTATGTTCACATGCATGCATGCACAAATCTATGCACACACTGCACATACATACACACAAACAAAAAGAAGGAAAACAAAGATTATCCTTGCTCCAGAGAACCTAGTGGTAACTTTCTGTTCTACAAAAATAAATACCTTAGCCAGGGGTGGTGGCACACGCCTTTAATCCCAGCACTTGGGAGGCAGAGGTAGGAGGATCACTGTGAGTTCGAGGCCACCCTGAGACTACCTAGTGAATTCCAGGTCAGCCTGGGCTAGAGTGAGACCCTACCTCGAAAAAATAAAAATAAATAAATAAATACCTTAAAAGTCACAAGCCAGCCTGACCACTTCTGTGTCGTTAGGAGAGGAGCAATTCTGTGTGTTTCTCTTCTTCAGTTGACCCAAATCATTTGAAACTGCACAGTGTGCCCAGACTAGTATGGAGCCAGAGAGAGTGGTTTCTTTGGAATTGTTTGGACTCAGGGCTGCCCAGGAAGGACTGGTGGAGACTAGAGCGACACCGGGAAAGTCAAATGTGTTCTTATGGAGATGCTGAAGACTCCATTTAGGCCAGATGCATTCAAAGGAAAGACACATTGTCTATTCTCAGGCCCTAAATTCCATTCATCTTGGGTGTCTGTGTTCAGCCAGGAATGTGGACTCTGTACCCCTGCTAGTTTTTAAAAATATTTATTTATTTGAGAGAGGGAAAGAGGAAGATAGATAGATAGATAGATAGATAGATAGATAGATAGATAGACAGAGAGACAGACAGAGAGAATGGGCACACCAGGGCCTCTAACCACATCAAATGAACTCCAGACACATGCGCCACCTTGTGCATCTGGCTAACATGGTTCTTAGGGGATCACACCTGGGTCTTAACAGCTAAGCCACCTCTCCATCCCTCTCATAGTTTAGCTTAAAGAGTCAATAAAGGTGAAACAGATCTGATCTACCTTTCTCTGGGCTCCAAGCAGGAGGAACGCATTGTCAACTCTGGTTTACATCGGTTAAACTCATGCTTAGTGTTAATGATAAGTTCCATAGGTTTATATTACAAGCATTGCTGATGTTCTTTAAATGAGCCAAGACACTGATGATGGGGCAATTTGACCCCCTTATTTGCAGCTACTAGACTCTTCCTGTGCTGTCCGAGCTACCTCGAGCAAAAAAACGACCAGTCTAACAACTACTCAGACCACCCTTACCCCAACACTAGGTGCCTTGACCACGCCTTACACACCTGGAAAAGGTATACAAGATCACGTCTGATTTCTCACCAAAGATATAGCCTCAGCCACAGCTGTTTGAGACAGTTTATACCAGGCTTTTTGCCAACTACAGCCCTCAAAGAACCCTGTCGGCCTTGGCCAGAGGTGGAGCTTTTTCCCTAAGGGATTACTGTTATGACTGGTACAAAAAGGTAGGTCTGTGATTGGTCCAACACACAAACCTGAATGCTTGTGATTGGTGCTGGAAGGAAAGGCTGTGATTTGCCAAACATGGCTGGACAGGCCCAAGCACTCCTCCTTGGACCATATAAACTATGGCTGAAGCCCACTCTGAGTCTGTGTGGGGACACTCTCCTGTGTTACCCCCCTTGATCTTACAACATTAAGTGCCATAAAGCCTGTGTTCCAAAGGTCTTTCATTGTCTAGGCTAATCTGGAAACACAAGGTAAGTGAACAGGAGGTGTGGCAGTGGAGGAGCATGATGGGAGGCAAGGGGGACAGCCTGACAGCTGCTGAACAAGCACTGGCTTTGAGCAGTGGCTTGGATTTGCGGGTTACATGTGACCCTAACATCTGGCAACTTAACAGCTGAAGATCCAATAGCCATACAAGCCCAACCCCACCTGGTACCACTCAATATGTGCTATACTGCCTAACGCCCCATGCAAACTTAATCTTACGTGGTACCCTAATGCGGGCTCCAGAATAGGCCTGTATGTCGCACGTGCCTGCTGCTTCAGAGTCCTGGGCTCCCAGGGTAAAGTGGCAGCGATCACTGCTTCTTTGGGCAGCGATCAAGGCACAGGTACTTAACAGCTCATGACCGCATTTACCTGTGGAGGCCTCACCTCCCCATTCACCAGTGGTACCCGCAGGCCTGCATCTACCAGTGGAGTCTTACCTTCTGCTAATAAGACATAGACAACCCTCCTGTCCCCCACCTCCTGGGCTCCCACTCCCAGTGGGAGGGTATGTCTGCACCTAAAAGAGTTTCTGACAGTACCTGGTGTCAAGTTCCAGGCCCTCTGGGTGACCCAGCTCCTGAGCAGCAGCAAGTGATTCGGTTGCACCCTGTCTTACCAATGCTGTCCCAATAGAGGCAGGAACCACCGTGAGTCCACTGGCAACTGGAAGAGCAGGTGAATAGTCTGAGAGTGGCCAGGGCAGGAAGAAGGGAAGAGGATGAGAGACGGTCAGAGAAAGCAGAAAGTTCATAGAAGGCTGTAGAAGGCTGTCAGAGAAGAGACCTTGTAGGCCCTGGCTGGAGAGATCTATAAAATCTTCAGGGCCAAAGGTCTCAGCCCTCAGGCTGAGAGATATAACAATGCCAGCTGCAAAGAGCCAGACATCCAAGGCCTGCATGGAAACAGTAACTAGCCCTTGTATAGTAGGGGTCCTAATACCACAGCCTGCGTGTGTATTGTGACATTATAGGGTGCTACGTGTGCCTGCTTCCTGTCTACCTACTGCTGCTGTTTGCTTCTATCAGACATGGGGGAAAAAATGAACGTGACAAGAAACCAGCATTTAAAGAGCTTCTTGCCTGCCTAATCCACCTAGAAACAAAGAACCCCCAGCCAGCTGATTGGTGACAAAGGGACCAAGTCCACCCTTTGTACTGACTTGCACACAGGGATTACTTGCTCTAGGGTCTGGGGAGACCAAGGAAGGTACAATCTGGTTTTCATTATGCAGAGTTTCCCTCCCCCAAACACATCTAATCTGGCAGTGCTTTCTTTTCCTCTTCCAGAATCTGGTGGGTGAGAAACCAGTTTAACCACAGGAGCTTAGTGAGCAGGGTCTAGAAGCCTGGTTTCAGGTTTAGTCTGAGCAAACAGGATACTCACGGCGACGGGTTTGGGTTTTAAAAGGAAAGGCAGAAAAACAAAACGAGGGCTAGGGATGTGGCTCACTTGGTAAAAATGTGGCTCTTCGGCTTAGCAGGACCGAAGCCCTGAGTTCAGTTCTCAGCACGGCGTAAACCAGGTGCTATGATGCTTCCCAAACTCCAGCATTCTGGAAATAGAAGCAGGAGGATCAAAAGTTCAAGGTCATCCTCAGCTCCACAGTGAGCTTGAGGCTAACTTGAGACTCATGACACCCTGCCTATCAAGGAAGGAAGAAAGAAAGAACAAAAGAATGAATGAAAAGAAGGAAGGAGGGAGGAAGGGAAAGAAAGAGTGCCTTAGATCATATCTTGAAAGGGTCAAATGTAAATTGATCGATCCTTAGATGACATAAAAGAAGGTCAAGCCAGAGAGACACTTTTGAGTCTTCCTCCAAGTACCCAGGGCCGATGTACAAGTGAAAGGCAGCTGTCCCACGTTTCCCAGCCCTTGCTGGCGTGAATCAAAGAACATAGAATGTGCTAGTTCCAGGCACTGAATAGGTTGTCTCCAGGAAAAGTCAAGGTGGGGGATGGACTCCCTACAGTTTGTATTTTTTCCTGCACATTGACATTAGCATAATAATTTTGTTTACTCGTCATCCTGTAAGCTTTAATTAAGCTATTATTAAGAGCCAGGCCTTTCCCCCTGTATTATGGTAACAGCAGCATCTAAAACCCACCCACCATGTGCCCAGTTTGATTTTCTTGGAGGCGCTGAGAGCAGGGAAAATGTCCCTGATGAGGCTGCACGTGGAGCTGAGAGGAGTGGGGGAGTTAACCCAGCCCATCCACACAAAACCTGCTGGGGGAAGCCTGGAGAAAGGGTGGGGTGGGCAGGTGGACAAGGGTTTGCAGTGAGAGATCTTATGGGGCTCACAGGCCATGGTCAGAACTCAGTGTGAGGCTGTTCTGGGCTCTCCAGTGGTTTGAATGTTAGAAGATGCCCTCTCCCTTCTGACAACACAAGATGCTCACGTGGCTTGGCTGGCAGGAGGGAGTGTGCATAGCAGGGGTTTTGATAAAGGGAGGGAGTGTGCATAGCAGGGGTTTTGATAAAGGGAGGGAGTGTGCATAGTAGGGGTTTTGATAAAGGGAGGGAGTGTGCATAGTAGGGGTTTTGATAAAGGGAGGGAGTGTGCATAGTAGGGGTTTTGATAAAGGGAGGCAGTGTGCATAGCAGGGTTGGGCTACATTGATGGAGGGAGAGAGTACACAACACTGATTTTGGGGTGCTTTTTCACATGCAACCACTTATGAAATCCTGGTGCACAGGTAACCCCAAGTCATTGTCAAGGTGACAGACAGCATCAGAGAAGCCCCCTCGGAAATGGTCCGAATATCCGAGCAACTTCACCTTGATTTGGAAGGTATCATATACCCAGTTCCTTGATCACATGAGGAAAACTCCAGGACATTTGAGGGAAAATGCCCCCAAAGTTTTGCTTTCACCAAACAAAAATATCTACTGAAGGCATGTGGGTTAGGGCTGGCTAGACCCAGAGGTTGGCCATGAGCTCCAGCTGACCGTGACCTTACTGCCTGTAGTCCTGCCTGGACACACCAAACTTGGGTGTCATGTGGACAAAGGGAAGGAAGAGAGTGAGTCATCATTAAAGAAAACTTTAAGTAAGGCAGATCCCCAGAACCCATGTAAAATGCTGGGTGTGATGGCATGTGCCAATAATCCCCGGGCTGAGAAGTCACCAGCAGGCACTCCTTAGGGCTCACTAGCTGGTTATTCTAACTGAATGAGCGAGTATTAGATTCAGTAAAGACCTTGTCTTAACGAGTAACCTGGACAGAGGCTGAGAAAGATTTCCAAGGAGTATTTCTGCTCTCTGCATGCACGTGCACACATGTGCATGGACCTCTGCACACACACCTGGCCATCCACACACAGGCCAACATTCATACACACAACACACGCATGTCCACATGCAGAACCCCCTCCCAAACTTTGCCTAGAGGACTGGAGAGATGGTTAGTGGTTAAGGCGCGCACCTGCAAAGCCTAAGGACCCGAGTCCCACATAGGCCACATGTACAAGGTGATACATGCGTCTGGAGTTCATTCCCAGTGGCTAGAGAGCCCATTCTCTCTCTCTTTCTTGTCTCTTTCCCTCTCTCCTGTCTCAAATAAAAATAAAAAAAAAAGAAAAAGAAAAACAAAACATTGACTAGAAAGTGGCATTATCCACTTAACAGTAGTTTTTGCCCAGATTTAGGGAGTCACTTCAATTCTTCACTTCAGGTTGTAACAAATGTGTGGTGGATCAAATGGCCTAGTGGAAGAGCAAGTCCAGTTACACAAGACGAAATGTCCACTGAGCTGCCCCGCACCTCCATGTTCACCAATAGATTGGAGGTGTCCAGCAGGCAAGATCACAGGACCATGGCCATGTCCTGCCTACCCATGTTTTGAGCTCCAATATCCCGATGTTTGCTAAGACATCTGGAAATAAAGCCAAGACCCCAGTGCATGGGAGGGTGATCTGGACATGTTGCGCTTGGGGGGATGACAGACCTGAGAAACCTCAGCTAGAAAAACATGTCTTACCAAAGTGCAAACCAGACACTTGGCACCCACACGCTGTGACGCAGGGCTCCCCGACAGGCAGGAAAACCACAGTAAAGGACTGATTATGCTGCTAGAACACATTCCACAGTCTGTCCAGGGCTATTTTTATTTTACAATAAGGTACAATGTGTTCCATGATGTTCTCTATCCCGGGCACTTTTCTAAAATTGTATCTGTGTTCGCATTATCCCAGAGAAGCTATCATTTAAATGAACACCTCCGATTTGGGTGTGTTCATTAAATTCCAAGGCAATAATAATATACACATATAATTTTTACTACAAGCAGGACACCCATGGTTGGGATCACCTGTTGACCAAGCCATTTACGGAAGATACAGTTTCAAGACACTGAAAGTCAGGGATGCTGAATTTTATGGACCAAACGCCAAAGCAAGACGTTCATTATCAAGAGAAATATGCTTGTTTTTTCAAAGAGTGAAGTCGGTTTTGAAAACACGGTTCGGGCAAGTAATTTTTTTTGGTCAAAAACCTCCACCTACAAGAGCATTCCAGGAACTTAACCCATAAGAAAACTAAATGTTTCTGTTTTAACTTAGACTCTACAAAACTTAAAACTGTTTTGGAAGAATGAATGGCTTCCCCATAGCTTAATGGCTATCCAACAACACAGCTGCATTAAAAAATATTTATTTATTTATTTATTTATTTATTTATTTATTTATGTATTTATTTATAAGCACAGAGAGATAGAAAGAAGAGAGACAGACAGACAGATACAGAGAAAGAGAGAATGGCATTCTAAGGTCTCTAGCCGCTGCAAACAAACTCCGGATGCATGCACCACTGCGACTGGATTTACATGGATACTAGGGAATCAAACCAGGGTCATTAGGCTTTGCAGGCAAGTGCCTTATTTGCTGGGCCATGTGTCCAGCCCTACAGATTCATTTTGAAGAGAAATTTCCATCCACCTCAAAAAAGAAAACAGACAACGGGTGTAAGGTTACCCTTCGAGCCCAGACTGTCCACCAGATCTCAAGTTCAAGAAAAACTTCCTCGCTAATGCTTAACTTGTTATCATAACCACTTTTACTTTTCCAGAAATTTCCTAGCTACTTTTTAACCATTTCTAATCGGGAAATCCAGACAGGGTGCACTCAAACACACCAGCCAAGGTCCTCTAAGGAAGGTCTAGACTTGACAAACTCAGCAAATTCCTCCTTGTTTGTATATTTGCAGACTTTGAAAAGTCTAGAGGTCAAAAGAGGGTTAGCCATCTGCAAAGCCATGGTGAAAGTGTGTTTCCTTCTTTCTTTCTTTTTTTTCTTTTGTGAAAGCAGGGTCTCACTGGAGCCCAGGATGATCTGAACCTCACTCTGCAGCCTAGGCTGACCTCAAACTCATGGTCATCCTCCTACCTTACCCTCCCCAGTGTGGAGATTCTTGGCACGCACCATCACACCCAGCTGAAAGTGTGTGTGTTTGTGTCTCGGTGTCCATTATTTTAAATGTAGCGAAGTGTAGCAAAGCGTGCTGGTATCTCGAAAGAGAAAAGTGAGGGGAGAGTTAGGCAGGATCCACACATGTAAGTGGGAAATCAAATCATTTCTATCAAGGAGAAAGAAAAAAAATAGCATATACATCCTCCTCTTCAGGAAAAAAAAAAAAGAAGAAGAAGAAGCTCTTTAAGGGAGTCCCATAAAATAATTCTCATATAAATTTACACCTCATACGAAGACATAAATAAACCAGATTCTTGTTCCAATTTCTCAATGTCAACTTTTCTGACAAGATCAAGAAACTTGAACCAAACAGCTGTGTCCAATGACGGACTCACTGCAGATATGTCTTTTCCTCTGCTGGGCAGTCCCAGTCGTCAGTCACAGGCACAGTGACACAGACACACAGGCATACTTCTGCCTTCACTTAAGCTGAGACAAGTGTCCAAGCCAGCTTATCTATTCTAGAATCCCTTGTATTTCCTTTGAAACCCAGCTTTTTATTTTCAGATAAGCCGAACCGACTTGGCGTGTCTCTGTCTTTGGCTTGCTCTACGGTCTGCAAGTCTCTTGAGGTTCTATGTGGTACCTTGTTCGTTTTTTTAACTATTACTTTTATTTAACTTTTAAATATTTTAATATTTTGACTTTTATTTAACTTTTATAGAGTACCAAAAATGTGGCTGAAGTTAGTACCTTTCCTGCTTTTCCAGCTACAATGGAAAAAATTTTAAGCGCTTCCCATGGAAAAAAAAATAGTAGAGGAAGGAGGGAAAATTTAAAAAAAAAAAATCACTACCTCAGAAGAAGCCTTTCAGACCACTCCACTTAGCGTCTCTGCTGCAGAGCCTCTGGCTCCAAGTGGGTGCTCCAAGAAGGCAGGAAGCCTTAGTCCTAGTTGGCTATTGAATTTAAATTTTATGTCCTTTCTGGCTTGGTGGCTTTGTGACCTTGGGCTGATCAGGTAACAACTTAGTGGGTACTGAGCAATATTACCAACATTGAGGTTGTAAAGAAAATGTCAAATCAAAGAGGATTCTGGTAGACTATTTGGAGGGCAGTATGAACATGTCTCTAGGAATTTCCAGCTCACCAAATATTCAAAGCAAAAGCAAGAACCATCTCTGGACACATCCCATCAGCCCTGTGGCGAAGGCTGCTTGTGTCTCCTGTAACAGCAGGCCAACTACAAGCTGCCATGGCTAGGTGGCAAAGATGGTTTGTCTGCAAAGTAACTTGGCCACACTTAGCCCAGACATGCACCATCACACTTGCACACCTCCTGGCAGGAATTCTCCTCATCAACTTTCCCAGGTCACTAGATTCCCATCTGAAGGAACATTTGAACCAGGGATCGAGATATCTACACCCATGCTTCACGGTGGAAAGAGCCGTGAATGAAGTGGGAGCTGTGACTGGAGACTTTGTTCCTATACGCTTGTTTTTCCACACCAAGCCCTAGACAATCATGTATTGGAAAACGCTTTTATCTAATCATCCTGACTTTTCCTCCCCTCTTTTCCTTCCACTGGGGAAAATTCTTCTTATGAATGATTTTTCAGATGAGGTTTCTCCCAGGGTTTAAAAATCTTACAGCCGGCAGTCTGGACGTTAGAATTAGGGTTTTTCTTTTTTTAAAAATTTTTTTCCCTTCAAAATGTGTGTTCATTTTGACTTTGTAATACATAAAAGGAGGCACCGTTGTGATCAAACCTTAGGATGCCCGCATTTGTGTGTACAGTGTTGGGCTGGTGAGCCAGCTACTTCCATCACTCACCTGTAACCTTCATTCTTTTCTCCGCGGAGTATGTGTGTGGGTGGGGGGGTGGGGGAAGCTGCACCATGGTACCCCTTACCCGTCTGGCAGATAGGAGCTGATTATTGTGAGACAATTATGAGATTACGAGGCTGTGATAATTTCAGTTGTTCCAATAACATACCCAAGGTCATCTGTTTACAGGGGCTCACAGTGTCACAGGTTTCTACCCGTGGTCACTTACTTCTGCTGCAGATCCTCTACGTGGTACTGGGTTGGCGGGGAGGGGGGGTGGACAGTACTAGTATGAGCCATGTGCTAGAAGAGGTGGCCACCTTGAGGTGATCTGGAAGCAGAGGTAAGACAGGGGCTGGAGACAAAATCTACCCTACAGAGGCACACCCCACTTCTTTTTCCTCCCATAGTTTCCACCACCAGATGGGGACCAAGCCTTCCACCCATGAGATTCTGGAAGGCATTTAAGATCCAAACTGTGAGAGAATCTGACTCCATCCTGCATGTCTGACTGGTTTTTCAAGCCCCACCCCACTTCTCCTTAGGCCACCCATGTCAGGAAGCTGACAAGAAGGCCCTGTCCTCTTTCCATTGGAGCTGATGACCACTCCAAACCTCACACATGCCTGCCCACGTGTGGGAACCCTCGTCCTCTACCCACAGCAAGTGCCAAGCAGTTTCTTTTCCTGTCGTTCGGCTATTTTCGGACGATCTTGATGCTGGCCTGGCCCTCGCTGTGAACTCTCTTCATGGGAACGGTACAGCCTTCTTGGTAGACGCATGTGTAATGTCATTAGGCACAATCACAGCTGTGGTCTGAGTGGTTCGTCCCACCTCTGGCAAAAAAAATCTCTGAATTCATTTGCTGATTTGCACATGTTTGTTCTGCCCATTGCTCTGACCCATTCATTGTCTTCCTGATGGTCCACCAAACATCCTCTTATTGTATGGAGCAAACTGGCGTTCAGGATGACTGAATAGCAAGAGAAGAGGAACCAAGTTCTGAGTGACATTGTGAGCTACTCTCGCATCCTCAAAGTGCTTGCTTCAGGACCGCTCAAGTCCTGAAACGTCAAGCGAATTTTGTTGAGCCACTTGTAGCTGAAGATTACTCCAAATGTAGAATTTATGATGGGATCCACTCATGACCTCTTAAGAAGAAATTAGCATGTTTTTTGTCTGGGCTGTGAACTGCTGATAGTCTGCATGTCTGAACCACATCTTAGGACCACACCATTCTCAATGGAACGTACTTTCAGTGAAGGGTGGTCATGGGATGTTTCCTGGGCTGAACTTTCAGAGACAGCCAATACTTGTTTTCACACCCGGGAAATATTCCAAAAATCAGTGTACTATTCAGATTTCTCTCACTATGATGAATTGCCTGAAATAATCAACTTATAAGAGGAAAGGGCACAAGGATTTACCACCGTTTGGAGTCCCAAAGTTTGAGACTCCTGGTGGGGGTATGGAAGGTAAATGGCACAGGGGCAGAATGCTGTAGTTTAAATATTGATTGTTACTCACAAGTATATATCTCAAAGGCTTAGTTCCTATAGTCATGGCATTGGGATGTAGGAAAACTTTTGGGTGGGGTATAGTGGGAGGCCATTAGGTCACTGGGGGTATGCCCTTGTGATAGGGGGACCCTGGCCTCTGCATTCTCTTGTTGCTTCCTGGTGTATGAGATGAGTGGTTTTGCTCTGGCAAGGACTCCCATCATGATGCCCTCCGATCACTGGGAAAGTGATCTAGCAACACACCTAACCTGCCCGACAGGTATTGCCTTTACCTGGATACCTTATTCATGAGTCACAAAACACCTCGGCTGTCAGCACCCGCATTTCTGAGCATTTCTAGACTTGTTAAGCTTAAGATGCTGGACAAATTTTTAAATTCAGAAGTCGAAAACATTGTAAAAAAGTATTTGCTTATGAATCACCTTCCCCGTATATCACACGTCTTTAGGCCTGAGCGCAAATGTTTTGCGCTGCTCTATATAGGCATAAAAGGAATCTCTATGAATAGCAGCACTAACATTCAGGTAATTGTCACTAACCACAGGGAAATACAACACGGAGCCAGTTGTGGTAGTTTCAATGCATTGCTACCCTGTCCAAACAGAGATCTCAGTTATGCAACTGTCTCTAATGACTTGGAGAGGACCTTTGAACCTAGCCTCAGGCAAGCCTTTACCCAGATCATGAAGTCATGACCTCACTTAATTACCATTATTGAATCTTCCTAGAAAGAAAGTTCTTCAGGGTGTTTCTCTCTGATGCACCAGGAACTCGTCGCTACAATAGCTAATTATTTCACTGTACTGTATGGACTTTTTATTCAAAGCATAATCCAGGCTCATAACATAAGTAAATATAATATATTTGTTGATAACCACACAAAAAGATAGGTGGGAGCAAAGTTGCGATAATCAAAGAAAATGATACCAGATGGCATTCGGAATAAACAGAAACAAAAGGAGAAAATTAGAAAGAATAAATGCAGATATTATTGTAACTTAATTCTGCACATATATAGTTATTTTCATTGTCTCAGCTTCCTTAAATACCAGAAAACTATATAAATTGATTGTTACAACAATAGATGGCTTGGTTTGTAACATACATAGAGATAATTTATGAAATGTCAGAAAAGGGAAATATAAACATCTAGAACTATGTAGGAGAGGAGTTTATATTTCACTGATATTAATTTAGAATAAAACTGAAGTAATTCTGATAAGTTAAGGTGCATGTCCTAAGCCTTAGGGAAAGCAACAAGAATATAACTCAAAAAGTAATCTTTCATTTATTATTTATTTATTTATTTATTTATTTGTTTGTTTGTTTGTTTGTGAGAGACATAGAGGCAGAGAGAGAGAGAGAATGAGAATGGGTGCACCAGGACCGACTGCTGCAAATGAATTCCAGATGCATGCGCCACCTTGCACATCTGGCTTACATGGGTACTGGGGAATCGAACCTGTGTCCTTAGGCTTTGCAGGCAACACCTTAACCACTAAGACATCTCTCCAGCCCTCAAAAAGTAATCATAAAAGCACACCAAAGGGTTGGAGGCATTTGTCTGTGAAGTCAAAGGACTCAAGTTTGATTCCCCAGAACCCATGTAAACCAGATGCACAAGGTTGCACATGTGTCTGGAATTCATTTGCAGTGGCGGAAGGCCCTGAGGCTCCCATTCTCTCTATCTGTTCTCTTTCTCTCCCCCCCCTCAAATAAAGCAAAACAACATCAAAATATATCAAAAATACAGTATTATCTGGATTGTAGTTTTTTCTAAATATATAATTTCAATTTGCCTTAGAAACCCCCTCAAAAAAAATGAACATGAATGTTACAACAATGTCTCATGCAAATAATAATTACAACATGGGCTGGAGGGATGGCTTAGCAGTTAAGACATTTGCCTGCAAAGCCAAAGCATCCAGGTTTGATTCCCTAGGACCCATGTTAGACAGGTACGCATGTGTCTGGAGTTCATTTTCAGTGGCTGGAGGCCCTGATGCATCCATTCTCTCTCTCTCTCTGTCAAATAAATAAAAATAAAATATTTTTTAAAGTTCTAAAAAAAAAGAATTACAACATCATTATTGGAACAAATAACCCAGGAAGGAGTGGGGAAGATGAAGCCAATGGAAACCTACAAGGAGGGTGGTGCAGGATGCGTCTTCTCTGAATGATCTGAAGTCAATACCTGTTCCTCCGCACCCTGTATTGCACAATATCCTTGCCATTTGGAACACAAGTTTCCAGCCCATAGAAAGGGGTTGAAGCAGTTATTCCAATGTTAGATGCAATCAGCGTTGAGATTAGAGGTTATTAGATTCAGACAGAGAAGGATCTTTGTGAGTTCTGTGAGTTCAAGCCCAGCCTGAGACTACAAAGTGAATTTGAGGTTATCCTAGGCTAGAGTGAGACCCTACTCCCCCAAAAAGAAAACAAAAAAGAGGCTACTAGAGATAAAAATGACAGTTAATAATTTTAAGTGTCGATCTATGAGAAAAATATAACCATGTGAACACATATGTACTTTTCAACAGTGCCCTATAATTCACCAAGCAAAAGTTTACAGAACTAAAGAAAGAAATAGATAATTGAACAATAATAAGTACTACAGGTCACTCCCTTCAAGAGTGAATAGAACAATCAGGCAGAGAATGAAACAGGACATGGGAACTGAGCAACACTATTACATGTCTATAAACTCTCATCTACAGCCACACCACCCTGAATGTGTCTGATCTCATCCAGATACTCTCACTCAACATTAGAATATAAACTCTTCTCAGGTGTGTGTGGGGGGGTATTTTTCAGAAGGGTACATACATACATACATACATACATACATACATACATACATACATACAGTCATCCATAAAACAGCCTTGGTAAATGCAAAACGTAACAGACCGTGCCAAATGTATTACCTGGTCACAAAGGAGTCATTTAGATAACAATACCAAATCAAATGGAGAAAATCACACATATGTAGAAATTAAATAAAAAATTGGTTAATTTAATGAATGGATCAAAGAACAAATCACAAAGAAATTAAGATAGCCTGCGAGAGGTAAAAAAAAAAAAAAAAAAAAAAAAAAAAAAAAAAAAAACACATAACATCCTGAAACTTATGGATTTCAGATAAAGCCCAGAAGATAATGTGGGCCATAAACATCCACATCAAAAAGAAAAAAAGAGGCTGGAAAAATGGCTTAGTGGTTAAGGCACTTGCTGTGAAGCCTAAGGACTCATGTTCAACTCTCCAGGTCCCACGTAAGTCAAATGCACAGTGATGAAAGTGAACAAGCGTGCAAGGTCACACATGCACAAGGGAGTGCACATGTCTGGAGTTCTACTGCAGTGGCCAGAGGCCCTGGTACACCAATTCTTCATCACCCCCACCACACATACAAGCACATAAAAAAGGCAGTCTGGTAGGCTTGCCTCAAAAAAAGAAAGAATGAAAGAAAGAAAGGAAGAAAGAAGGAAGGGAGAGAAGAAGGAAGGGAGGGAGGGAGGGAGGAAGGAAGGGAAGGAAGGAAGGAAGGAAGGAAGGAAGGAAGGAAGGAAGGAAGGAAGGAAGGAAGGAAGGAAGAGGAAGGAAGGCAGAGAAAAAGAAAAAGACCTTGGGTCAACAGCCCAAATGTCCACTGAAGTCCCTAGAAACATTAAAGGAAGCTTAAAATAAGAGTAAGAAATAATATAATTTAGAGTGCTAATTAATTAAATAGAGATTAGAAAAAGCATATAAAAGATTAATACAAACAAAATTCACCCTTCAGTTAAAGTGACTAAACAGAAAAGAGAGAAGTCTTAAATTATTAAAATCAAGAATACAGGACGCAATACTACCACTAACATTATAGGAATAAAGCGCAGAACGTGTAACGAGCAAAAGCCAAGACTGTCGATGAAACGGAAGAGCAAATAGAACGGCATATGCCATTTTAACTGTCTCAGGAAGGCGCAGAAAATCGAATAAATCTATACAAGTGAAAAATCTAAAAACTTCTCTGGCAAATGTTCAGTTTCCTGGTCTAGTGTACTTAATATTTTTAAAACTATTAAAATTATTTGAAAACCATCACAGGAGCTGTGGTTATTAAAGTAAGGAAATAGGTTCCATCCCCAGCAGCCACATAAAAGCTGTGCTTGGTAGTGAGTCTGTAATCCCATCCCTGGGGAGGTAGGGAGGGAGAGGCAGGAGGATGCTTGGGGCTTGCTAGCTAGCTAGTCTAGCTGAATAGGTGAGCTCCAGGTTCAGTGCAAGACCACCTCCAAAAAATAAGGTGGAGAACTATTAAGGAAGAAAGCAACATTGACTTCTGGCACATGCACGCACGCACGCATGCACGCACGCACACACACACACACACACACACACACTTATGCTCACCTGTTCTCACACACTTGTACCCACACATACATGAACATGCATCCACATACACACACGTGCCAAAAAAAAAAAAAAAAAAAAAAAGCAGAGAATAATTCTGAAGTCATTTGTTGGGGCCAGCATTGCATACACAAAGCAGAAAGAAATCACAGGTAAACTGCAGGTCTGTAAAAATACCCCTCTTATAAATACCGACAACAAATAACCCTGAACAAAATACAAGCAAACAAAGTCTGGAAGCATCTACACAGGATGGCATACTGACAAGAGGCAGCACAGTTCAGGAAGGTAAAGACCCACATGGACAGAATAAAAGGCAGAAACGACCAGGGCATCTACATAGAGCAGGAAATTCATGCTATAGACTCCTCCTCCTCACTCAGGATCAAAATGTCCTCAGTAAACCAGAGACAGAAGGAAACATCATCGACCGGATAGAGTATCTATTCAAGAACCAAAACAGGGCTGGAGAGATGGCTCAGTGGTTAAGGTACCTTCCTGCAAAGCCTAATGACCTGGGTTTGATTCCACAGTGCCCACCTAAAGCCAGAGATGCACAGAGGCACGTGCATCTAGAGTTTGCTTGCAGTGGCGAGAGAACCTGATGTATCCATTCTCTTGTTCTCTCTGTCTCCTCTCTATCTCTCTCTGTTTGCAAATATGTAAATAAATAAAATGTAAAGGCCCAAAACACCCTCATCTCCCATTATCATTGTGTTGAAAGACTGAAGCCATCTTGCCTAGAGTCAAGACTAGAAGCCTGAGGACTGGGGAGATTGCTCAGTGGTTAGAGATACTTACTTACAATGCCTGTCAGCACAGGGCTCAATTCTCCAGCTACTCACATAAAGCCCAATGGACATGCATTTTCAGAGGCATAAGACCTTGCTTGGTAAACACACACACACCACAAAAATTTAAGATTAACAAGAGAACACAAGCCTACCCACTTGCACACTTCTATTCAACAATACCCGAGGGACTCTACTCTATGAATTTAGACAAGATAAGTCAATTTTTTAAAAATCCAAACAGATAGGAAAAGAGGAAAGACATTCTATTAACATAAGACATGTTCCTGTCTATAGAAAAGTGCAAAGAATCCACATAGAAGTGATTAGAATAAATGAATTTAGGGAGATGGCGGCAGATAAAGTGAGGCAAAGGCCTGGGTGTAGCTTACAGGCATGCATGACAAGAGAATCTGGTGGTGAACCAAGCGTACAATAAAAAACATTTCAGGACTGGAGAGATGGCTTAGCGGTTAAGGTGCCTGCCTCCTAAGCCTAAGAACCCGGTTCCAATCTCCAGGTCTCACATTTAGCCAGATGCAAAGTGACGCAAGGGCGCAATGCCGCACTTGACCACAAGGGGTGCATGCATCTGGATTTCATTCACAGCAGCTGAGAAATTGCTGGTGCTCCCATTCTCTATCTGTCTCCCTCTCCCTCTCTCTCTGCCTGTCTCTCTCTGTGTATCTCTCTAAAAATAAAAAATAAAAAAATAAAAAATAAATTCATACTGCTAATGACAGCATGAAGAAACTGAACATGTCCATAGAAAGAGAAAATATTCCCAAGCTACACACCTGACAATGGGCTTGTATCTAGAGTATGTACATAATGTCAACAGCTTGATAATAAAAGATTTAAATGACTGAGTTAAAATGAAAACTAGATCAGAATAGATATTTCCCCAAAGGAGGTAAATACCGGCTCATTAAAAGCATCCAAAGATACCTCATCTCAGTAGGCACCGAGAAAACGCAAATCAAAACACAGGGAGACACACTTCAAAACCTCTGGGAGAGTTAGAATGGCAAAATAAAGATAATAGCAAATGTTGACAAGGTGGTGAAGGGACTAGAACCCTTATGCATGGCTGATGTGATGCAATGTCTTGGCATGTTAAGCAAGGAGTCACAATCCAGTGATTCCATTCTGAGGTGTGTTCCCAAGAGAAATAACAACATACAACCGCGGGCTGGAGAAATGGCTCAGCAGTTAAGGCACTTGCCTGCAAAGCCTAAGGACCTGCATTCAATTCCTCAGTACCCACATAAGGCCAGATGCACAAAGTGGTGCATGCATCTGGAATCCATTTGCAATGGCTGGAGGCCCTGACATGCCTATTCTCTCTATATGCTTGAAAATAAATAAAGAAAATATTTTTAAAAATACATTCACACAAAAACCTGGACATAAATGTTCATAGCAACAGTCCTCCGAATAGCTAGAGTGGAAGCAACCCAAATGTCACTAAGTGGATGACAGGACAGACACATGTGGTACAGGAATACACTACATCGCTCAGTGCTTGGGTGTAAACTACCACGTGGAGGAGCCTTGAAAATAGCATTCCCAGTGAAAGGAGCCAGGCACAACTGGTGCAATTCCATAGATGTGAAGAGTTCAGAAAGAGCAAAACAGGGACCGGCTTAGCAGTTAAGGCATTTGCCTGCAAAGCCAAAGGATCCTGGTTTGACTCTCTAGGACCCATGTAAGCCAGATAGACAAGGGGGCAAGCGTCTGGAGTTCGTTTGCAATGGCTGGAGGCCTTGGAGTGCCCATTCTCTCTGTCTCTCCCTCTTTAAAATATTAAAAAAAGAAACAGTAGTGATGGGAAACAGGCCAGCAATAGCCCCCTGGCTTTGGATGGGCTCCAGGGGAAGGGTAAGAGCAAAGGATTGCTGTGGCTCACCTTTCATCTGGCAATGACAAGAATGTAAAGCCAATAGTGACAATTTGACAGCTCTGTGGATAAACAAACAACAAACAAACAAACAAAACCCACTGAATCACACAACTGTAATGCTCGAACTGCTCAGTAAGGAAATTACACACTCAACAAAGCTACTAAAGTTGAATTCCTAGAGATCGTGCAATATGAAGTCAGGAATCAATATTTTACAGGGAAAGAGATTAGTATAATAGCATTTATCACGATTAATGTGTTGGGCCAAATCATGACTTGTTGAGGAGGTCGGGAGCTGTTTCTTGCACCCCAGGATGCTTGGCTCATTTTTGCCCTCTTCTGCCTAGAATCTAGTGGCTTTCCTTCCCTAAGCTAGGACCACCAAAAAGTGTCTCTAGACTTCTTCTAGCACTCCCTGGGGAGGGAGAGACAGACTCATCCCTGGCGGAGAAGCACCCTGTTCACTGTTCAATAGCCATGACTGAGCTAAACTTAGTCTTCAGGATTGGTTAACTATCGCCTCCTATTTCTAAAAGTATAAGCATTGGTTCTATATTTTTCAGAAGAAAGCCGGAGACCGAATTCTTTTAATTAACTTCAGTGTGCGTGTCCTGGGAACCAAACTATGAAAATAGTCTTGGTTCATTATTACTTTCTTTAGATCAGGGTCCCATCAACTTTTCTATTACACTCCATGAATATCCAGAAATGTACCCATATAGCTCCACATCCACAGATCCAACCAACAACGGCTGTAAGCATTTAAAAAAAATATTCCTGGGCTGGAGAGATGGCTTAGTAGTTAAGGTGCATGATTGTGAAGCCTAAGATCCCAGGTTTAATTCTCCAGGTCCCACATAAGCCAGATGCACATGGTGGCTAGAGGCCCTGGTGTGCCCATTTTCTCTCTCTCTGTCTGTCTCAAATAAATAAATGAAAAATTTAAAAAATCCTTTATGATCTAAATGTGTACAGACCTTTGTTTCTTATTACTATAGCTTGAACAATACTATATAATAACTATTTAGATACCATTAATGTGATATTAAATGTTTAAGTAATTTAGAAATGATTTGAAGTATATGGAAAGATAAATACAGGTTATATGCAAATATTATGCTATCTTGTGTAAGAAACCTGAATGTAGGAAGATTTCAATATCTACCAGGGTCCTGGGATCAACCCATCAAGGGTGCCAAGGGTCCCGTGTATTACATTTTTGCAGCCACATCTTTATTAGAATCCTGCTAAACAGCAAGTCCTCAGAGAACAAGGTGTTTGTCTTTCACTTAAGGTTGCCTTGGTAATCAAAAGAACATTATTAATGCTTATGCAAGGAGGAAAAAATTCCCTGGAAAATTAAAGGGAAAATTTTCACGCTAATTTAGTTGTTTTTAGAACTTAGCTTCCAAGTTTTCGATCCGTATTCAAGGAAGACACAAAAGCTGGTTGCTGAGAAGAGCAGGAGGCACGTGGTTCATAGGCCCTTGCCCTGACAGAGGCTAGAAGGAAACTGAGGGAAACACAGGGCTGAGTGGGAATGGTGAGTCCCGGAATGAAATGAGAGCCGTGTGGCTCCGTGAGCCAGCCACTGATAAAGGAAATGTGTCACTTTTCTCCAGAGTCGCAGCAATCCACAAAACCACAAGCATGGTCCAATATAAGGGAAAACATCTCAGTTTTACACACACATCCTCTTAAGTTCCTATTACTCACCACTGAATGGGAACACTAGATGTCACTGACCCTTTTCATAATGAGATAACTACGTGTCTCACAGTGGAGAACTTCCATTTTATTACCAAGTTTATATAATGCTCTTTCCATTACCTGACTCGCCTGAGAATGGCATATCCATCCCAGAATGACCTCAGGAGCATTTCCATGTGGGGACATGGGGACAGTGGCCTTTCCACCTTCCCACAGACCATCATGCCATCAGCAAAATACAAATTAAAACTACTTTGAGACTCCATCTCATTGCAGGCAGAATGGCTAGCATAAAAATTATATATGCTGGGGTAGGTGTAGTGAAAGAGGGACCCTTCTTCACTGTTGGTGGGAGTGCAAACACAGTGTTTTCCACTATGGAAATCTGCGTGGAGGTTCTTCAAAGGACTAAGAATAGAACAAAATTATGATCCAGCTATAGCACTCCTGGGCATAAACCCTAAAGTTCCTCCACTGTGCTATAGGGATGCTTTCTCAGCCATGTTTATTGCTACCTTTTCACAATAACTAGGAAATAGAATCAGCTAGATGTCCATCTACTGATGATTGTGAAGATAGGGTGCATGTACACAATGGAATTTTACTTAGCAGTAAAGGAAAAATAAATTATGAGTTTTTCAGGAGAATGAGTGAAGCTGGAAAAGATCATGCTGAGTGAGGAAACACAGGCCCCCAAACATAAATACTACATGTTCCTTCTCACATGCCCATCCCAGCTTTGAATTTCTAGACTAGGGTATATGTCAGAATGAGTGTTTGTAGAAACCAGGAAGAAAGAAAGGATCAATGGGGGGAATTTTGTGAACAGCAGGTATGAAAATCGAGGTGGATAATAGTGGGAGGGAAAGGTTTAAGCAGGGGCTGGGGGGATGAGGGACAGAATAGGTGGTAAGAGGATTAAGGACATGTGAATAAGCCATGTGAGCCCTACTACTTGGTAAGCCAATTAAAAATATAAATAAGGGGCTGGGACAATGGCTCAGTGGCTAAGGCCCTTGCCTACAAAGCCTGATGGCTGCAGTCCATTCCCTGGGACCCACATAAGGCCAGATGCACAAAGCGGAGCATGTAACTGGAGTTCGTTTGCAGTGGCTAGAGACCCAAGCATGCCCATTCTCTCTCTCTCTCCTCTCTCTGTCCTCTTTGTCTCTGCTTGCAAATAAATAAATAAAATTTAAAATAAAATATAATTTTAAAAAATGTGCTTGAACAAAGGCCTCCTACATGGATGGAAAAAGCTACTCTTGGAAGCCATAGGTTATTAGTAGAAAATTCCTATGCCAGGAATGAGATACTTCAGAATAGGTTGGCAGTCAGGGATATTACAAAGGTCCCTAAAACAATATAAGCTGTTAAAATTGGTCTTTATTGCCTACCAAAACTAGATGGTAAGTCGTTGCTGTCAAAGACACCACACTCTTTAGTTGCAGGGCATAAAGAAACCAAGCTGGAATCGCCACCTAGCTTTTTTCATGACAGACAGTGATAAGTGCGCTACTGTGGGAGAAAATCCACAGTAATACCTATCTGTGGGCCCTCGGTGCTACGCCAGCTTCCTTCCGGGCAAGATGTGCTCACTGGTGCCATAGTGGCAGTAACCCTATGGGAGTAACCAACTGCTTTCTGGTTGGATTTGAGACCCACTCCACAGGAGCTTCCTGGTGCTGTAAACCTGGTCAAAAAAAATCTATGCCTAGGGCTGGAGGGATGGCTGAGCAGTTAAAGTGCTTGTCTGTAAAGCCAAAGGACCCAGGTTCGATTCCCCAGGACCCACATAAACCAGATGCACAAGGTGGCGCACACTTCTGGAGTTTGTACTGGCTTAAGGCCCTGATGTGCCCATTATCTTTCTCTCTATCTGCCTCTCTCTCTCTCTCTCAAATAAATAAATAAATAAATAAATTAAAAAAAACTGTCTAGGGACATGGGCCTATGGGGAAATCTATCACTCTAGCTATTCTAAATGGTTATAACATCTCAAACTGCCTTCTGAACACATACACACACACACTCACACACACATACACACACATACACACAGACATACACACACACACTCACACACACATATACACACATACACACAGACATACACACACACACACACTCACACACATATACACACATACACACAGACATACACACACACATATACACATACATACACACATACATATACTCACACATATACACATACATACACATATACATACGTACACACACACTAACACACACATACATACATATACACACATGCACACATATACTCGCACATACACACACACATACAAAATGATAGATCAGAATAAATGACATTAAGATGAATAAATATACCTTCAGGAAAAATGCAGTTTACTTCTCTTACACTTTAAATTTTGCCCTCACCCTTTGAAAATTCCATCTTAGACTTACTTGACTCACATTCTGCACTGCTTTTGGGAAATCATTGCATGATCCCCATGAAGTCCCTGTTTTTCTTTTCCTTTTATAGAAAAATAGCATTTTTTAACATGCACCTAAATGAATCAGAAGTTTTGTATTACATTTTCTTGAAATAGCGAGCAGTTTAAAAAAATTAATGGGGAAAGCCATCTAACACATCCTGTGTGGGAAGAACTTGACCAGGTTCAGTGACCTGCCTGCAGGTGTGTGAGGAGCCCAGACTCTGACAAGGTGGTGTGTGCTGTAGCTGCATGCTAAAGAGCCTCTGGTTTTAGCATTTTCCTTCTCCAGTTGCAATAACCATAATAACTGAGTGACCCCTTGTTCTTGCTGCCTTCAAGGTGATTTTTTTTTTTACCATCATTCACCCTTTTCCATATTCCTTTCATGATACTAGTAATAATTTAAATTTAAAAAGTGGTGTCTGGAACCTGCTGTGGTTAAACAAAAAGTGTTCATTATACCACATATTCTTAACTTACCAAGAAAAGACCAGCACAAATCCTCTGCCAAAGTGCACCAGTGTGGCCTCTCCCAGCCCCATGGTGAGGAGCAGAGGCATCCAGCTATGTGCTGGTATTCTGGCACTTACAAATCCGTAAAAGCAAAAGAATGGCCATGATCTTTCTGGGGGACGGCTGAGAGAGGCGCCATGGGCACAGCATGCTTAGTCTTCAGGAGGTGCTTAGATGCCATGTCCACATGCCCTGACTTCCATGGACGTAGTAACTGCGCTGATGACAGCAGCAGGAACAATAAATAAACTAGGAATGATACCAGCGGCCATCATGATTACCATGTCATTGCTGGAGTCTAATATGTCTGCTGTTACGTTTAAACTGCTCACACAGTCTCTGTACCCAAAGGTACACGTGTCCCTGGACTGATTCCACAGAATGGGGCTATCAGAAGATGCTCAGACACTGAGGAGGTAGCGGTTGGTAGGTGGTCCTTATATCACTGGGGCATACTTCCCAAGAGGACTGTAGGAACTTGCCCCCCCCCCATCTATCTCTGTCACTTGGCTCATGAGGTGAGTGCTCTGCTCTATGGTGCACAGCCTGCCATGCCAGGTTTACTAGCCTAAAGGAGTAAGACAACCAGTTCTTGGGTTAGAGCCCCAGAACTGTGAGCCAAAGTAAGCCCTCTGTTTTCTTAAGCTAATCGGCTCAGGTGCTCTGTGATCAAAACCCCAAACTAACTAACGCACCATGATTGGCTGATTCGTGAATTCCTCCTCCAGTCACTGTAAAGGTACTTATCGTCAACTTCACTTCATAGATCACAAACAGAGGCCTGGCTGGTTAAATCAGGGATGAGCGTACAGTCTGCAGCCCAGTGCGTCCATGTCTGCTTGCTTACGGATCAGTTTCTTATACAGGGTTGCTTTGATTTACAGGGGTGAGTGGAGTAGTTGAACAGAGGAGCTGATGGCTGATAAGGACACTAGTGTCCACTGTGGGACTGACCCTTCAAAGAAAGCATGTGCAGGCTCCTTATCTGACATGTCCAAACGTACACATAGGATGTCATTCCTTAGGGCTGACTTCCATCTTGACATGGAGCATCCTGTCCAGCCATGCTTTTAATACTTTGAGAACCTAAATCGAGTATATTTATGTTGCATACCTGCCATGTTTTCAGTAGCCACTGAAGTCCTCTGTAAATATATAAACCTAATAAGCTCGTGGTCAGTGAGGGGATAACTGGTCCGAGGGAGGGGGCAGGGGTAGGAAGAGGGCTCTGCTCTTTGCAGTCATTCGGGTACTTGTCTGACATTGACTATTGACCTGGAAGTCTCAAACAAAGAGGTGGAGGGTGTCACAGGAGCCTTCTCCACCTGACTCCACCTTGGCCATCTCTTAGAAACATGGCAAAGAAAAGCAGATGGACCCACACTCACCATGGCATGCGTGTGGAAATCAGAGGACAACTTTGATGTGTCAGGTTTACCTTCTACCGTGTTTGAGAAAGGGTCTCTCATTTTCTGCTGCTGTGAACACCAGACCAGCCGACCCATGAGCTTCAGGATTCTCCTGACTCCACCTCCCACTGCCACAGGCATATTGAGATTACGGACACACGCACCCCTTTGGGTCCTGTTCTATGTGATGGATGGGGATTCAAACTCTGGTTGTCAGGTTTTTTCCAGGAACCACTTTTAATGACTGAGCTCTCTCCCTGGATTTTTTTTCCATTCTACTTTTGATAGGCCTCTGGATTATTTGAAGCTTGTGTAAGTAAACCTGTAAGGAAGACATGTGAACTGTTCTCCTTGAACATATAGGAAGTTTCAATACTGTAAATTCCTAGCAAAATGGATAGGCACTGAGTTTCACTGGCCAGTAATTCACCCATGTTACAAGAACCACTCGGAAGCCCCAGCAGAAGGGCTTGGGATAAGCCATTTGCCACAGGATTCATAGGTCTTGTGTTTTGTTTGTTTTTCTTTTCCATCTTAATGAAGCATTATTTCAATTATTTCACTGAGCTTCGGTGATCTGTTTTCCAGAATATATAAAGAACTCTTTGGGCTGGAGAAATGGCTTAGTGGTTAAGGTGTTTGCCTGCCAAGCCAAAGGATCCTGGTTCAATTCTCCAAGACCCATGTAAGCCAGATGCACAAGGGGGCGCATGTGTCTGGAGTTCATTTGCAGTGGCTGGAGACCCTGGTGTGCCTATTCTCTCTCTCTCCCTCTTTGCATCTTTCTCTCTCTTTCTCAAATAAATAAATAAATAAATAAACAAATAAGTAAACCAAATTGAATTAAAAATAAAACTTAAAAAAAAGAACTCTTCAAAGTCAATGATGAAAACATAACCTAATTTTAAAATTGGAATAAATTTTGAAGAGATTTCTCTGCCAAGAGGACAGGAACATGGCAATGGTCCCAGCACATCCTTAGACGTTAGGGGATCCAGATGAAAGGTAAGGTAAGACTCGCCTCCCTATGAGATAACTGTTGTCAAAGGCAGATCATAAGCCATGGTGGTGGAATTTCAGAGGTACTAAAACCCTCATGTATTGCTTGTGGGATTGTAAAATGATGAAACTGCCTTGGCAAACAACTGTCAATTTTGGCATATACTCTAAAGGAAATGAAAACATAAATTTCATTTCAAAAGTCCATGTATGAATATTAATAGAAGGATTTTCCCAAATAGTCAAAGTTGGAAAAGCCTAAATATCCACTCACTCATGAATGGAAAAGTGAATAAATGTAGCATACCCACACACTGGAATATTATTCATCCTTTAAAATAAACAAAGGATGGATACACACTCCGATATGGCTAACCCTTGGAAACATTATGTTTAATTAAAACACCAGTCCCCAAAGTGCACAGATTATATGTTTCCATTTATATATGGAATTCCATATGGAATGTCCAGAATAGGAAAATTCATGGGAACAGAAAGTGGATTATGATTTTTTCATGGGTAGGAAGAAGGGAAGAAGAAGGACAGATAGCTCATGGCAATGAGTGTGTGGTGATAACCATGAAAAGATTCTAAGATTAAATAGTATTGAGTGGTCTGACTCTGCACATACCAAAAAGCACTGAAGGAAAACCTTGAAGCAAAGTAAGTCAATTTGATATACATAAGTAAAATTCAATAAAGATGTTATTTGAAAATTCCAGAAGACTAGGTTATATTTTCCCATTGCTGTTTTGTTGGTCACTGCTCCCTAAACAGCTCAGGCAGTGTTGGGTTTTAGCAGATTTGTGAATGTTTCTAACACATTTGGATAGTCATCTTTTCTCTATTGAGTCTTATAAGAATCCCCTGTAGGTTAATTGCCGTTTACTTTAACTTTTCTAGTCTGTTCTCTTATAGAATCCTTTTCATTTATCCACGCGTTCATCCATAGTTTTTCTTGTAACTTACGGTTTTTATAGCTTCTTGTAAAAATCGTTTTCTACGCTAACATCAGAGACACACTATTCTACATGTCCTAATCGCTTCAAGTTTTGTTTTCTATATTTAAGTTCTTGTTCCATCTGGAATTTATTTTGGTGTGTGGTATAAGGCAGGAATTGCATTACTATATTTTCCATATGGAAAATGGGGCGTTTCATACCATTTATGGAACAGCTTTCCTTTTTGCTACCAATGCAAAAGACTGCTACCTTTGTGATGTAGCAGACTCCAGACCGAGTTGCTGTGCAGCCTTCTAGATTGTAACTGATGGCTGATGGCATTGGCTCTGCTGGAATATCACACCCTTTAAATTACTGTAATTTTACTGCTAGTCTTAACACCTGGCTAGTGAACATTAACGCATTCCCCTCCTGTTTGAACTTTCCTGTATCATTCCTCTTCATTCTCTTTGAAATTGTCTTGTTTACTCTTAAATTCTTCCCAATGGATGTGAAGAGACACTTCTCATTTAATACACACACACACACAACAAGGGTTTTGTTTTAGTTAGACTAATTTCATAGACTAATATGAGAACTTTATGATGTGGCATCTCTTTGTACTTACCTAGGAAGTATTGCAGATGGCTTTTGGCAAAGGATGTCTTGTTTTGTTTGCTTTTTCTTTTTCCTAGCCAGCCTCAGGGATTCCATCTCCACCTCCCCATCCCTGGGAACACAAGCCGCACCACATGGATTCCTCATACTTGCAAGGCACTAACCTCACTGAGCCATCGCTCTAGCCAATGCTTTATTTTTTTAACCTTTTTTTTTTTTTTGTCTATGCTTTATTTGAAGTAGGAGATTTAACAATGATTTCTCACAGTTGTTTGTTTCCAATGTAAAGAAAGCAAGAGACTTCCCATGGTGCCTTTCTTCCTGGAAACGTGCCTGAGGTTGGGTTGCTCTGAAATCTTCAATGCAGATCCCAAAAAGCAGGTGAATGAACTTCTTCCCTAAGTTACAGGGGAATATTACGCAGTCCCACTATTAAATATCCTATGTGCTTATGATCAGTGTCATGTTTCTTGAAGATGTTTCTTATTATTTCCACTTTGTTGATAGGTTGTTTTTCATGAGTCAAAGCTAGATTTTCATTGCCTTAATTATCTATCTATCTATCTATCTATATATAATTTTATATATTATATTATATTATAGTTTATGTGATATATATATATATATATATATATATGATCATATCTTTTTCTCTTTTTATTTTAGAGAGCATGAGAGAAAGAGAGAAAGAGTGAGAGAAAATTGACACACCAGGGCCTCACCCACTACAATCTAAATCCAAATGTTTGCGCCACCTAGTGGACATGTGCAACCTTGCACTATGACCTGCTCCAAACTATTTCACCACAGAACTAAGGCAATAATAAATATCTGTGGTTTTAAGTTGCTATGCTTGGGGGGTGATTTATTATGCACACTCAGATAATACAAGCATAAAGAAATCATTGTAAGCATAAGCTGATGTAATCATAAGCATTTTTATCTGTTTGTAATGAAAACCAGACATTAACATAGGAATATTTGGTTGTTGTTCCCAAGAATAGATCTTTATTTCATGGGGAGGAGCATCACATTTCAATCTGACCCCTGGTGTATACATCTAACCCAGTGGTTTGGTGTGGTGTTTCCTAGTGTTTAACTAACAGTGAATGCAGAGTTGTGTGTTAGATTCCTAAGCCTAACCTCTGTTGCTTCATGTCCAAAGATGAGACCCTCCACTCCACCCCAGGTTACCAGGGGAGTTAGGGGTGGACCAGCATTGTCCAAGAAGGACCATCATGACATCAGTGCAGAAGTGAGGATGGAAAGAGCCCATGGCTTGATCAACTGGTCCCCCAGGAAAGGACTCTGAACAGATAATGTTCAGTACTCTTGGATGCAATGAGCAAACCTATAGTGACGAGTATGGGTTTCCTGTTGCAGATATGTTCTTGTCACTGGGACAAACATCCAGCCAGAAGCAGCTTATCAGAGGAAAGGGTTTACTTCAGGCTGACAGATTCAGGGGAAACAGCATCAATGATGGAAGAGGCTGGCTCACTTCCATAGATCCAAGCAGAGAGACATCCCCCAAAAGCCAGCAAGCACCAAATGGGAACAGCCAGCACCTCAAACTGCTCTTTTCACCCCCAAACACACCTTAGGGCTAGACTGCAAGATCCAACCCAGTGACTCCTCCGATAGTTAGACTGCTGGAGACCCAAGTTACTCACTTAATTAAAAATACCTCAGGCTATGGAGGCTGTACATTCACATCCAACCACCACAGGGCTGGGCGGCATCGTGTTAAAGATGTAGTCAATGTCATTTTCATTTTTCTCTGAGATTACGAGCAGACAGTTCTCTTTTTCCCTCAGAATGAATAATTTAAAAATCACAGCATTCTGAGGGTGATTATCAAGATAGTCATAGACAGACAAGTGGAGGTACAGAATACAGGGGGCGGAAGGGCTTGGGAAGTGTAGGGAAAGGAGGGAGGGGGAAGAGGGAGAGACGCAAAACTAATAACAGAATGAATTGGTATCATAGAAACCTTCCTCTTGGTTAGCTAATTAAAAGATACAGTTCTTTGAAAAAGAGAGAAGGTTTATGCCCATCAGAAAGTCTACTAAATGTCTATTTTTAGCCCATTTGATCCATGTTTCTCTTACTTGTTCTTAGAGAACCTGCTTTTTCTTTTTTTCTTTTCTAGGTAGGGTTTCACTCTAGTCCAGGCTGACCTGGAATTTGCTATGTAGTCTCAGAGTGGCCTTGAAAGCACGGTGATCCTCCTCCTTCAGCCTCCCGAGTTCTGGGGTTAAAGGCACTTTTTACAGATGGCAAAGAATCCCGGGAAGCACCAGGACCCATCACAATGACAAGAAAGGAAAGCAAGACTGCATGGCCCTAGATGAGGAGGGCTCTCGGTGGGATGGGGTTGGGGAAGAAGGGACATAAAGGTATAACCCAATGGGAATGTCACCAAATTCCAATATAGCGGTAAAATTCAGCTTAAGGAAACAAGAGTTTATTTGGGCTTACAGCTGGAGGCTACAGTCCATCATGGTATGGTGGCGGGAGCAGGGGGTTATGAATATAGGGTGATGAATTCTGGTACCCAGCCAGCTTTCTCCTTTTCCTTCAATCAGATGACCGTGTCATCCACACTTAGAATGGGTCTTCCTACAGAAAGTTCCTCACAGATGTGCTCAGAGATTCATCTCCTAGGTGATTCTATATCCAATCAAGATAACAATTAAGGGCTGGAGAGATGGCTTGGTGGATAAGGCACTTGCCTGCAAAGCCAAAGGGCCACGGTTCGATTCCCCAGAACCCACATAAGCCACATGCACAAGGTGATGCATGGGTCTGGAGTTCATTGGCAGTGGTTGGCGTTCTCTCTCTGCCTCTTTCTCTCCATCTCTACCTGCCTCTCATAAATAAATAAATAAACTCTTAAAAATACATTTAAAAAAACATAACAGTTGAGATGAACCACCACACTAGCCACCTTCTGGATCCTGGAACACCACTCACCAGCATGACGAGACAATGTAGATCTGCTATTGAAGGCTCTGGCCTGGGTCACAGCCCCAGGAAATGAACACAGGAGGCTGGCTACAGTGGCAGGTAGTGCCTGCCACGTAACTCGCAGTTGCCCCCAGGCTAGGCTACTCTGTGGGGCCTGGTGCCACCATGAAGTCAGAGCTTCTGGGAGAGTGGAAGAGTTTAACTAGTGCTACAAAACTCCTTCTAAAGGAAACAGAGTGTGACCCAAAGACCCGGATGTTCTCTTGCCTGGTGTGTTTATACAAAGGAATTATTACACCATCTCCATGGAAGCGTTTATTAGGTGACCACTGAAAGAGACATGGGAGCATCCACTGCCTGTTACCCCAGTAGCTTGTGGCCCTCCCTTTTAGTCCCATGAACACCCTCACTTCAGGAGTTAATAATCAAATCGCACATGTGTATGTATACAGAACCCCTTGGAATGTTTGCCCACATGATTTCCAGAGACTTCCACAGATCCACAGAACCAGAATCCACTGAGGGATGGGTAGGATTCTGCAATTAACTCTCTTTATTCTGTCCCCGCTGTCCCTGGGCAGAGTACTGACACAGGCGGCTTGGTCATCCCTCTTTGACAAGTGACTGTTGCAAATGGGTGACTCAAATGCATGGCTTGGCCAGGTGCACAAGGTGGTGCATTCATCTGGAGTTCATTTGCAGTGGTAAGAGGCCTGAGCATGCCAATTCTCTCTCCCTCCCTCCCTTCCCCTCCCCCCTCCCTACAAATAAATAAAAATATATTTTTAAATGCATGGTTTGGGGATGGGAAGATTGCTCAGTGGTTAAAGATGCTTGATTACAAAACCTGCTGCCCAGGTTCAATTCCCCAGTACCCACATAAAGCCAGATGAACAAAGCGATGCATGCATTTGCTGCTCATTTGCAGCTACAAGAGGCCCCTGTGCTTCTGCTCTCTTTCTCTGTTTTATTTCTCAAGTAAATAATCAAAAATATTCTTTGGGGGCTGGAGAGATGGCTCAACAGTTAAGGTGCTTGCCTGTGAAGTCTAAAGACCTAGGTTCAATCTCCCTTAACCCACGTAAGCCAGTTGTACATGGTGACGTGTGTGTCCAGAGTTTGTTTGCAGTTATTAGAGGCCCTGGTGTGCCCATTCTCTTTCTCTCTCTCTCATAAATAAATAAATGAAAAATGAAAAAAGAAAAATATATTCCTTAAAGTGCATGGTGTTCCTTCTATGATATTTGCATTGGGGGTAGTACTACAGGCTCTGCATGGTTAAAGCGAAAGAGCAAAGATGTAATTGTGGAATGCTAGACATGGGTGAGTCCGATGAGGGAGAACCTTCTTGAATAGCTCCTCAACTAGGCTGGACCCCCACTGTAAATTACAAGGTCAGAGAGTCTCACCTTTCTCTCCATCGGTCTTTCTGATGGCCAATGAATGTCCTCATCCCCTGCAGTGGCAACTGTGAATCTGGGACAGGAAGAATGTTGACACTCTGTGATTTGCAACATGAAACACTGATAGATTTCATCCCACTTAGGAAGTTCCGCCAGGAGGAAAAAGTGAATTTGTGATATGCATGTAATATACAGTAACAACCAAGAGAGCACGTGGAAAACAAACCTGGTGACTACTTCTGAACAAGCATGAGTGACTATTTCGGAGTGATTTAGTGGCTCATTTTTTGCTACATGGTGACTCCTTTTTTTTTTTTTTTTTTTTCTTAAGCCAACAAGATCCCAAGCTGGGTGTGAAATTTAGGGGATAAAAACTTTAAAGTAAAAAATTGAGAACTATGAATTTCCTTTTTCTGAAAATTGATCACTTGTCTGTCCAGTGAGGGGTCGCTTGGAGCAGCTCCAGTGTTGGCAGGAAGAAGGCTTGACTTGAGTAGACCCACTTCCTCCGGTTCCGGTTCCTGAGGCCATGTCCCAGATGTCCCTAAAGGGATGCTGATCTTCTGTATGCCCATGGGGGGGGGGATACAACAGTCACCACCATATTTCTTCCAACCATAGTTTTTTTTTTTTTTTTTTTGGAGACAGTCACAGAGAGAGACAGAGACAGAGGGAGACAGATAGAGATGGGCACGCCAGCAGCCTCTCAGCTGCTGCAAATGAAATCCATATGTGTGCACCCCCTTGTGGGCAAGTGTGGCATTGCGCCCTTGCCTCACTTTGCATCTGGCTAAACGTGGGACCTGGAGATTGGAACCGCTGGAGATTGGAACCAGCATTCTTAGGCATAGGAGGCAGGTGCCTTAACCACTAAGCCATCTCTCCAGCCCCCAACCATAGTATTTTAAAGAAACTATTTCAAATTGGGCAAATAATTTTAGATATGTGACAAGTGGAACTGTTTAAATGGCATTGAAGTACAATTTCAAAGAAGACATAGAAATGCCAGCCTTTAGTCTGAAGAATCCAATATACCTTACTAATTTCATTTTGATATTCCCTACATGTTAATATTATATTTTACATTTGTGTGCATTATATTTACAGTACATTTTACATTTATCTGCTTCATATGTCAAACATATGAGTGTGTTTTGGAGGAGACTGCAAAATTCCACAGCAATTTTAACTTTTTTGTTTCTGCAGTGTTGGGGATGGGACTCAGAATCTTATGCTTGCTGAGCAAGACTACCAGTGAACTACACCCCCAGTCTGAATGTAAAGTTCAAATAAATGCTTTAAATAAAACTCTAGATTTCAAAGAAGTACTATGTTAACACTAGCTGTTTTGGGTATTTGGTCATTTGTCTATTATATGATAAACATGAATAAGTTAAGAGAAAATATATGTGAGCCATGGATAGAAACTAAACCCAATTTTATAGAACAAGAAAATATGTCCAGTAGAAACGGTCACTGGGCTACAGAAATGGCTCAGCAATTAAAGTGTTTGCTTGCAAACCTGCTGGCCTGAGTTCAAATCCCCAGAACCCACATACAGCCAGATACAAAGTGGCACATGCATCTGTGATCCCAAAGCACTCATGACACTGTGGATCTGAGGCAGGAGAATCTAGCAGCTTATGGACCCTCTAGACAGGTATACATGAAGCAAAGTGGCAAAAACAAACAAAAAATGAAAAGCAAGAGAGATTCCGTCTATCGCTGGGTTTTAAGAGGAGGAAAAACACCCTGAGGTTGTCCTCAACCTCTATACACGTGCTATGGCACCACACGCCTATGCACACTCATCCATCCACACAGACACACACAGGTGATCAAAACTTACCCACCACGGCTCAGGGGATTTTGCCAAGGGGGTGGAAAGATTGTAAGAGCCACAGGTTGAGACATCATGCTCAGAGGCATTCCTGCTCCCCCCCAAAATTACTGACTGCTGCTCTCACAATGCATAACCCACAACTCCATAGAGAATGCCTGCGACCCCACTGAGGAGGGTCCCCAGCAGAACGGGGGCAGGGGCGAGGAAAAAGAGGGTACAACACATGGTGTATCCATATGAAATATGCTACTAATAATAATGATGATGATAAGGAAGAAAAGATAAGCAAGCAGCTGGTGCTATCGCTGCCTGATTTTTGCATTCTGCATGCTGTGTGTATGTGTGTGTATGCACAAGCACATGTGTGTAACATGTAGAAGCCAGAAGTCGATGCTGAGTGTTTTCCTCATTGGCTCTTGTCTCTATTTCACTGAGGCAGGGTCTCTCACTTGAGTCCAGAGCTTGCAGACTAGGCAGTCTAGCGAGACAGCTGGCCCCAGGGCTTCCCCTTCTCTGCCTCCAGCATACTGGGAGTAACGGAAGGTCTTCACACTCACAGGGAATGCAGGGAATGTATGTGAGTGCCATGTTGTGGATGTGAACTCTGATCCTCACACTTACACAGCAAGTGCTTGACCAACTGAGCCAAAAATTTTCCGAGCAGCTGCTTGCCACATTTGATTGTCCATATTTTATTTTACAAAGAGCATGGGCATTACTTACATACTCAGAAAATGCCTAATTTTCCATGTAGTTTCCTATTTACTTGAATCACCACTTTAAGTATACTTGTTTCCACGTGATGGGAGAAGCTCCTTTTAGAACTGCATGCAACTTGGCATGATTTCACTACTCCTGTGGTGAAGGAAACCCATTTCCTGTCTTCAGGTAATGCTAATTTGTTCTCTTTTAGGATCTGGTTCTCAAAGCCTTCTTCCCCAGCACCAGCAAATGCTCCTCTGTCTGAAAGCATTTCACATCTACATGGCTCTTTCCTCACCTCACGTTGTGAGGAACTGACGTTCCTTCCAAGGAGCTTTGAGAGACAGCCTCGGAAATGTTTGCTCTGGTGTTTCGAAATAGCAAAATGTGTTTGATCCTTTTTAGCTTTCTGCATTGTGGGTTCACACTACACACAGTTCAAGGATATGTCTCTCTTGGCAAGGTTTAAAATGTGATCTCAAGCAGGCAGTCAAGTGTACCTAGAAAATTGGAACCCCAAAGTTCTTGTGCCCGCTTGTCATGCCAGGTGCTTGACCCTGGTTCTCTGCCCTCAGGGAACTTTCTGGAAGCAGCAGCATGGTCATATTTCACTGAAATGTTGCATGGAAGACGCCAACAGGAGTGGCCCCTTATTTTAGTAAAGATTGTTAAAACAGGAACTGGAAAAACAAATTCCTTTGAACTTCCTCTTGAGACTTTCATTAAGAGTGTTTATTCTTGGATGATGGGGATTAGGGGAAAGGTATTTCAGATGTTGTTTCACTGCCGGATACTGAACTGCTGGCTCTCGGCTTGTGATGAAATCCTTGTACAATGTGCACTTTGCTGGGAGCTGTTTAATCTCCGCTGGTGAAGCATCCTGCGAACTGGAACCAGGCTTCCTGGTTGATATTCCTGAACGTGGCTTTGGTCATCTTTGCTCTACCTCTTCTCTCTCAAAAGTCCCTGAAGACAACTGTTTCCAATGGTGCTCTCAGGTGGTTGGGTGGGAGCTGAGATTGTCTCCTGTTTCTTAGGAAGGGTCAAATCAACCCATGTGCGGAAACAGAGCTGAGTTTGCAGAAGGCAAAGGCAGCAGGTTCTGGTACAGCTGGCTATACCAGTGCAGCCCCTCTCCATCCCAACATAGCTGGACTGGCTGACACACACACTGGCCTGGGAGTTAGTGTACCATCACTTTTGGCTTCCTTTGGGAAACCTGACACAGGTCATTTCTTTTCCTCTCAATTCAGCTTTGAGGTTATTGCCCCAGGTGAGCAAGTGAAGGTTCAGAGAGGCGGAGGGAAATTCCCAAAGTCACAATGTTAGCAAGTGGCACAAGCAGATAGACTCCAACCCAGAGGCTGAGCTATGTGCCATGTATCCTTGTTTGCATAACTTGCCTTTTCAGCAGGAACAGAAGGAACCAGAGAGAACCCTCTCTCTCACACACAGAGGAACTTTGTGAACAAGATGTTAGTTGGTTTTGTTTCCTATGGAGATCAAATTCTGAAGTTTCCGCGCAGATTATCATACTCTCTAGAAACCAACCAAGGAACACAGAGGGGTTTGCCAATTACCAAAACCCAGCATTTTATTCTGATCACTATTGTTTCCACAAAGTCTGCTCTTTGTGAAGGTGCAACACAACAACAGACAGCCAGAATCTCTTCAAGACTTGAAAGTGAAGGAAATCATGCATTTGGTTTCTTGAGACAAATAGTCCTTGTTGATCAGGAATCAAAATTTACAGTCTGGAGGGGTTTTTTTTCTCCAGTTGATAAAATATGCAAGTAATTAACTTTGCTTTATTTTAGAGTCAAAAATCACTGGCCTAAAGGTAAATAGGCAGATGCAGGGGTCCTGAGTTATGTGACAAGCCCTGGTCCTCCGGCACCAAAGAACCTGTGAGCAGCCACCTGGACATCCTTTATGACCTAGCATAGCCTTGCTTTTCCAAAAGCTACCAAATTTCCCTTTGTCAGGATTATGGGACAAACACCCAACCAAAAGCAGCTTATAGGAAGAAAGGGCTTATTTCAGGCTTACAAATTCCAGGGGAACACCACCGATTGCAGAATAAGCTGACTCACCTCCATAGATTAAAACAGAGAGACACCACCACCTCAAAGCAGCCAGAGCTCCGACTGTTTTCCATGAACCTTAAGGGTGGACTCAAAGAGTGACCCTCCGGTACCTACCTCTTCCCCAGTAAGAGTTTCACCCACTGAGGATTCAAGTTGCAAACTCAATCTTAATAAAACATCTGAGTCTATGGGGCCCATAATTTAAACCACCATATTCCACCCCAGGTCCCTTTAGACTAATGACCACCTCACAATGCAAATTATATCTAGTCTATTGTTCAAAAGTCCCAAGTCTTATCTGAGATTTAAGATTGTCTCTTAACTATGAGGCCTGGAACATCAAAACACAAGTTACATTACTTCCAACACATAATGGCACAAAGTGAATATTTCCATTGCAATGAGACATAACAAGGAGAGACTGGCCCAATACAAGTCAATAAGCAGCAGCTATACATCAAACAGCTGCAGTTCCAAGGTTCAAGGTCAATAACCAGTGATGAAAGTCTCTGGATTCCAATGTTACTCCTCCAGTTGAGCTGGTCACAGCGCAGACAAACATCCTGTCTGAAGTCACCACTTCTCCATGACAACCACTCACAATCTTGCTATATCCAAAACATCTTTGGGTCTCCTCTGTAAACCACAGTCCATCTTCAAAACTCCATACAATGGCCTCACTGGGCCTCTGTGCAGGGATGTCTACT
Organism: Orientallactaga sibirica; assembly: GCA_036365145.1. NCBI lineage: Eukaryota > Metazoa > Chordata > Mammalia > Rodentia > Dipodidae > Orientallactaga > Orientallactaga sibirica. The sequence goes on along the minus strand of JAEOAD010000052.1, from coordinate 2,031,412 downwards.
CTGCTTCACAATGCTTTTAGCAAGGCTGAGACCTGGGAACAGGGTGGGGTGCTGAAGGAGATTGGCTGCCTGTGGGATGTGGAATAAGCAAAAAGGAACAAGAAACCAAGAAGGAAATTCGAAGATGTGCATGGGGAGAATGACCCTATGAAAGGTGACATCTCAAACAAGGACAGATAAGACTAAGCTAGGAGTTCTCAAATAGCCCAGGCATCTTCTGTGAGTGCAGAGATGCAGCACCCAGGGCACGGGGTTGGAAGAAGAGGCTGTCTCCTGTTCTTTGCCAGTGACTCTCTTCTCATAAAAGCTGGTAAATCCGATGTGTGTGTGTGGTAGTTTGAATATATGTCCCCCAATATATTCAGTATTTTATTAGTTATAGTTTGCATTGGCAATCACCTTGCTAGAGGCAATGTCACTGGGGGCTGGTCTTAAGGTGTTGGTGGTGGGTTTGAGATTCCATTGTAAAGATATGCAAAGTGTGCCTAGCAGGAGTTCCTGAAGTGTGCTGGGCTTTTGGGCTGTAGTTTTGCTCTGTGCACTGTGGTGGCTGGTTGGCTTTTTTTTCTTTCTGCTTGGCCCTGTGAAGGTAGGCCGCTTCTCCTGCCATTATGGAACTTCCCCTGGATCTGTAAGCTTCAATAAATAATATCCCTTCCTCCATAACTGTGCCTGGTCTGGAAGTTCATCTCAGCGAACCTGAAGCTGTCTGCTACAGAGTGGTTCATGTTTCTCCACAGTGGGATGTACCTTTACAGATGCCTAACCAGAAACATAGTATATTAATGAGGGAGGGTGCCATGAACTGTCTTTGCTGAAGGGCAGTTCCATCATGGCAGGGAGAGGATGGGGCAGCAGAGGCTGGATATCACTTCTTGCCATAACAGCTGGCAGAAAGCAGCAAGGGTGAATTGAGCTCTGCCAAGGGGGAGCTGGCTATAGCAACCCTAAGTCTGCCCCGCCCCCAGAAACACACCTTCCCCAGTAAGGTTCCACCCCCCAAAATCATCATCAACAGGGAACCAAACATTCAAAACACATGAGTCTATGGGGAAAACTCTGATTCAAACTACCACAGAAGGAAACATAAAATAAGAAAGACTATTTCTATGCGCATGAACTTAATAAGTCATTTCAGATAATAACAATTTTGTTATTTTTGAAAAAAATCGCAAGAAAAGAACCTAAACATCAAGCCATTAAAACTTCTGAAGATTTTATTAAAGTAGCCTTAAATTCATGGTTCAGTTTATAAGTGACACTTTCCATCTATTTGCTTCTCATTTTGTAATTTTTAAACCGCTTTTGCATTGATATTGTATATTCTCTGAACATTTTTAAATTTTAGCAGTCTAAGTTTTCCTTTGATGGCAAACATATACACACACTTATTCTTTAACACATACAGCACACACACACACACACACACACACACACACAGCACACACACACACACACACACACACACACACACACACACACAGAGGCTCAAATCTGTCACACAAGTGTGATCCATAAACCTGAAACAAAGCACTCAGTGCAAGTATGGCTGCATGGCTTGAAAAAGAGAGACAGAGAGAAATTATACATTTAGAGAAAATGTAAAGCTCTGAATATTAGACCCCCCCCCCGTGTACACCAGCTGGCACTCAGCAAAAATAATGTTTAAGACAAGAGGAGACCAGCGTCCCAAGCAGCAAGCCAACCTCAGAAAGGGGTCCTGTGTACTTCCCAGCCTACTCATTGAGGAAAATCTTTGAGGAGAGGCCTTACAGTCAAATCTCACAACCTGGAATAACAAAACACCCTGCAGTTTTATCTCCAGTCCCCAGCCTCATGCCCCCTCTATTGTCTCCATGAATGACAGCTCTGAGAGTGTGTGTGGATGCAGTCAACTAGTTGTGAAGTTAATTTGACTTGGATAGGAAGTATGAGACCTGAGTTGACACCAGAGGGGACCAGACTAGCTCAAAACTCCGTGTGCTCAAACTCCGTGTGACTTGTGACCCACACTACAGAAGCCCCGGGAAAGCTGAAGTTCTAATAGGATGTGGAAAGACCAGTTGAGGGTGAATACAGGCAAGGGCGCTGAGGTGGAGAGCTGCAAGCCCAGGTGTCCCCCAGAGCCCCGTGTCTTGCCCAGCCAATGCAGCCAGCTGTGCACACTGCCAGAGGGCCAGAGACCTCAGTGGAAAACACCTGCTCTTTGGAAGTGGCCCAGGCTGCACGCAGCTCTCTGTGGCATAACTTACTTGAACTTCAGAGAGAAAAATGAAAAGCAACAATGAACACCTGTTTCCTCCACAAAGTAAACCTCAAAAGCCAAGCGGGGTTTGGAATGGGGACTCCATCTCTTCTTGGTACTTGAAAAAGATGAGGAGAATTGACAAATTATTAGCCAAAGTCATCAAAAGGAAGGAGGAGGCTGAGGAAATGGCTTAGCGGTTAAGGCGTTTGTCTGTGAAGCCTAAGGACCCTGGTTCGATTCCCCAGGACCTACGTAAGCCAGGTGCACAAAGGGGGCACATGCATCTGGAGCTGGTTTGCAGTGGCTGGAGGCCCTGGTGCACCCATTCAGAAGAGAAAGCTATGCATCCATTTCTTGAAGAAACATAGGCATAAAATTTTCTCAATAAAATGCTTGCAAAGTGAGTTCAATAATGCATTTCAAAATCATAAAACAAAAAAGATTCATAAAGCATGATTAAATTGGTTTTGTTCTAGCAATTCCAGGGTGGGTCAATATATGCACCTGAACAAGCAAATAGATAGAACAGATAGAATCGGGAACAGAATCATATGAACATCTGAATGGATGCAGAAAAGGCCTCTGACAAAATGCATCAACTCTCCATGATAAAAGCCACGAATAAACTGGGAATAGGAGGACCACACTTCAACATAATAAGTGCACCATTTAACTCTTAGAAGATGACCAAGGCACCAAGTTCATTGAAATGTACACTGAATAATAACAGTGAAAACTATACAGTTTAAGGATGGAACACCGCACTGGCATGTTTAGTCACTCATCATATGATAAATAAGATCTGGGTCTAGTAACTGTCACAATTTAAGTCAAAATGAACATAAGCGGTACTCTGAGATTGCGAACAAGTCATGGCACGAATGTCACACCCGTGGCTTCCATCTATGGTCAAAGGTTCTCCCGTTCACGTTGCCATAACCCATGGCTTGATATCAGTTGGAAGGACCATAAAAATAAATAATTTCTTCTTTTCTCCATCCAAGTTTATTCTTGGACCCTGAACTGTCATTTGGTCCAGGACAGCAGGGTTTAGGGAAGCAGAAGAGTGGGCAGCTTGTCCTATTGTAAGTCACACAGAAAGATCTAAACGCCCCAGGAGCATTCGACCACTCTGTCTCCTTCCTGTATTTCTCCTAAGAATCAGGCATTCAGTGACAAGCACGCTCAGAGGAGGCCCCTTTCCCCAACAGCTCCCTTTCTTTACTGAAGACTACGTTCAGAGGGAGGCTGACCTCTCACAGAATCCTCATGTCAGTGAGAGCCGTTTCTCTTCCATCTCCACCCCACCATCACCTCACTCACAGCTGTAAGTCCATCATTAGTTCAAATTGAGGCTGGCTTTACATGTGAATATTCTCTCCTGTTCCCTCTGCTGATGGAGTTTCAAGTCTGAATCGCAAGGTTAGGATGAACGAAAAATGAGCCATAAGAGTAATTGTGAAATTGACATGGAAGGACCATTCTGCTCCCCATGCGCATGAAATGCCAGTTTTTGGCATCAGATGGAATCTTTCAGCTGCAATCAAGCTATACCTGGATTCTCTAAATAGGAGAAAAAAATAATTTGGCTCTAATCCAGCCACAACACTTAGAGTCAACAGTCTAGAGACAAGGGTACATTTTCTTTGTGGGCAAAGTTAAGGCTGTACTGTCAGGTAACTGGGGAGACAGAGAGCATAGGGAGCAAGGGCTTGTGGGATGCAAGAAATGCTGGAAAACATCTGTCTGTCCAGACACAGACTATACTTCCCTCCCATGCACCCCATTAGAAAATGCCCAGGAAGAGTTCCCTGATGTGGCTTCCCAAGCAAAACCCTCACCCCATTCTTTAGCTTTCAGAACATAATCATGTTGGCACTAAATCCTGAAAGCTCAGCTACCAGTTGGCATAGAACCCAAGCTGGAGCTCTCGACTTGCACACACATCAAGTCCAGAAGGCTGCGGGCTGCTGTGGCTGAGCTGCCTAGAGGTCCCTCACACACTGCTGGAGCCACACAGGACACGTGCCCTGCTAGAACTCAGCCGGCATCTCTTCCTAGAAATGCAGCCCTTCCCTAGAACCCATCTGAACCCTGAAATACGGGTGAGCAGGCCAGGTTGCCCACCTCCACTGGGCCTGTGTGTGAGATGCATGGAATCCAGAATAGTCCAGATCCATGGGGGCAGGGCAGCACAACCGAGGAGGTGATGGGAAGACTGTGAACCTGGAGAGGGAATGACCTGGAAACCAGCTTCGAGCCTTGTCCTCCCTGTTCTTTGGTTCAGACCTTTCCTTCTTAAAACATGTGCTCTGGGCTCCTGCACTCCCTGATACGGGCCCAGTAAGTCTGTGCAAACACGCAGACTCAGGGCAGACGTGAACACTTGGTGCCTGATGCCGAGCGATGAGCGACATGTCCTCAAATCTATAGCCTTCCAAGAGCCACAGATGCAACCCTGTTTGTAATTAAGGACTTTGCTCTCACAGTTAACTAGAATAAGGCTATGCTGGATTAGGGTGGGTCCTATACACAATGACCAGTGGCTTACAGAACAAAACAGAGTCACAGAGATGCACAGGGTTGCTGCTTTGAGAAGATACTGGCAGAGGCTGAAACAATATAAGCACAAGACACAGAGCGCCAGAGAAAGGCACTGGAGAAAAATGGGAGGGGGCCCTTCCTGAGCGCATCTGGGAGGAAGCCCTGTCTGCTCCTGAATTTCATACTTCTGACGGCTAGAATTGTTCCCGCGGTTTTAAGCCACCCAGTCTGTAGTATGTTGTAGCAGCCAAAGGGAAATCAAACAGTGCGCATGAGACTCTTCCCAATAAAGACATTGTAAGACGTCACAGCTGGAATCCAGCACCCTGGACCTGTGATTGAAACACACACTGGCAGAGATCTAGTCATCCACTCACCATGTTTTTGAGGAGGCAAGGATCATAAAAGATACATATTTTAGAAGTAACCTTTGAGAGAATGTCTTGATACACAAGAAAGTGTTTTGTATCCACAACCTACGACCAGAGTTTAGATTGACACGTGGAATTACTATGCATCTTTAACTCCTGCGGTGTGTGATGAAAAGGTTTCAGGAGAATGGCAAAGCTAGTGTTTAATCCTGCTGCAGTACATGGGCACTAAGAAGATAAAATAGCTGTGTAGAGAATAAATCTCACACCCGTCCTCAGCCCACCCTTTCTCCCACCTTCTATTTTCCTTCAGCCATTCAGTGCGTATAGCAAGAAGGTCGGGAAGGGAGTCCAAGCCCACTTCCCCTAAGAAAGAGCTTGCTTTGTGAAAAATACATTTAAAAAGAAAAAACAATCAATATGCTATTCTTTGGAATAAAATACTCCCAAAGTAGAATCAACCCACAATAGTCAAAGAGCCAGAAGAGCATGATAAGGTTTCCCAAAAGGATTTACTAAAGAAGCCAGTGATAAATTATTTTTGGAAAAGAGTTCCATCGTCAATAGGATATAAGAAGATAACATCTCAGGGCAACAAGATCAGAAAACCAGAATCCAATAATAGACTGCTCTGAAAGAGAAAGGATAGTTAAGACACGGGGCCCAAGAAATAAAGATGTTCATTTCATGTGTCATCTTGGCAAGATCACTGTGTCCAGACGCTTGGTCCAGCACTGGTCTGGATGTTGCTGTGAAGTCATTTTGAACTGAAATTAACGTTTACGACAGAAATCACTCGACAAAACAGATTCTCCTTCGTAATATGGATGGACTAGAAGTCAGTCAAGGCCTCAAGAGCAAGATGGAAGTCCCCCAAGGAAGAAGGTGCTCTGCCCGTGGTCTCTCTTGGAACCAGAGCTGTGAGCCCAACACTTCAGGGTGGCTCCAGCCTGCAGCTGCGAAGTGATTGACCTTGTCAGGTTTTGGCAGTATGAGACAATTCCTCCAAAGGCCTCAGCCCTCTGTATCTCTGACTCTGGATAAATTACTTTTCTCCTTGAAGGGGTCAAATATTGGACGAGAAGTTTGCTTATAGGATCTATTTTTGCCTGGAATTTGAAGGGATATAGTCATCAAGGCAGGAAAAGCATGGCAACAGGATGATGAGGCAGTTGGTCACATTACATCCACAATGAGGAAGCAGACAGTGGGCTTCAAGGCCTGCTCCAGTGACTCCCTTCCCTTATGGAGGGTCCTCCTTCGAAAGATTCCACAACCTTCCACATGAGCCAATGGGGGACATTTCACACTCAAACCTCAACTCTCTCTCTCTCTCTCTCTCACACACACACACACATACAGAGAGAGAGAGTTTTTGAGGAACTCTGTGCAAATAACATATTCTTAAGTCATGTTTTTAATCAATCTAACTTTTTAAAAACTTGTTTAGGTATTTTCACCATTATGGAGTTAATTACATTTATGTTTATGATTTTGTTACTTGTTTTTATTTTCTTCATCTGCTTATTATTCTGTTCTCTTGGTTTTTTTTTTTTTTTTTTTTTTTTTTTTTGTTTTTTTTCAAGGTAAGGTCTCACTCTGGTCCAGGCTGACCTGGAATTCACTATGTAGTCTCAGGTGGCCTCGAACTCATGACAATCCTCCTACCTCCGCCTCCCGAGTGCTGGGATTAAAGGTGTGCACCACCACGCCCGGCTCTTGGGTTGTCTTTAAGGCAAATAATTGAATATTTTCCTTTCAGTAGTTCTTTAGATCTATAATGGTTTCTTGGTATATACATTGAATACATATATGTACATACCTTCTTTCTTTTAGTTTGCTGTGTGTGTGTTTTTCATTTTCTCTTACCAAGATTTATAAGTGGCTCCCTTACTGCATGATATTTCCCTTTAACAGGCCTTCTCTCATGACTCCAACATCTCAGTTTCTAATGCTCACCTTGTTCTGCTCCGTGGGTCACATCTTCCAAATTCTGCACATCTCCACTACCTTATGTATCATGGACAAGGTGGATGGTTGTATCAGACTTGGTCAGAGCCTTGAGCTTTGCCTTAAATGACACTTGAGTCACTGCTTTGCTCTGGGGCTGCTGAAGTCTTTCCCCCTCTCAGCCAATCTGCCTTCCATCTGCTTCCCCTTCTGGGTTCCTTCAGCTGTGACATCAGCCAAACTTCTGAGGACCCCTTCCCTTCACTTCTTCTCTGACCTCCTCATTCTTTAGCCCTTTGCTAGAGAGGAACACTACCGTTGGATTCCTCTGACAAGTGAGATTATAGATTTCTGCGTGAGCTCTGGCCACCTCTGCTTGTGCAGGCTGGGCAGTGCCCTGGAAAGAAACCACACAAAATGCATTGATTCCCAGCAGCTCCCCTTTCTGGGGAGTCAGTCACTGCTGTTTTCCACTCAAGTGCATTCACATACCTTTCACTCTTGGTTGTAGCTTACGCTTGTTACTGGTGGGAGGGTTAAGACCATATAAGATTCTTTATCACTTCTATAAATAGACCACAAATCAGTCTAAGCTCCCATGTTTCAATTAGCCACAATCTCCTGCACATTACCAGACAGCTCCCAACATCTGTGGCTAGGACTGAAGTTCCCATGATCCTCAGGAACTCCAAAGGTTGACCTAATTTCTGTGAAAGAGGAAGGGAGACTCATTTATTACTAGACTCTGTGTGTATCGTTGTCTTTTCCTTAGACTGTTGTTAAAAAAGAAGTAGGACTAAAAGGTTTGTCTGTCTCGAGTCTCCAAATGATAGTAGAAATATGAGGCTGTATTTGCACATAACAAAGGAACATAAATCCAATGTGTTCTGCTTGACCCTAGAGAATGTGGGGTAGTCATTAAGAGTGAGAGCTCAGGAGCACATGACTGAAATCACTTCTTGGTTCTACCTCTTATTGTCCACTTGGAAGGCTATTGAACCTCATTGGGATCTTTCCCCCCACCCTGAAAAGTGACTTCAGGATTACAGTAGATTTTTAAAATTATTAATTTGAGAGAGAGAGAGACAGAGAGAGAGAGAGAAAGAGGCAGAGACAGAGTGAGGATGGGTGCACCAGGGCCTCCTGCAACTGCAAACAAACTCCAGAGACATGAGCCACTTTGTGCATCTGGCTTTACGTGAGTACCAGAGAATCTAACCCTCGCATCAGGCTTTGCAAGCAAGCGCCTTTAACCACTGAGCAATCTCTCCAGGCCCATTTCAGTAGGTTTTATGTGAGTTCGAACAGTGCAGCGGCACACGTGAAGCTGCTACTGTGGTGGTTCTTGCTATTATGATCATCACCACGTTCTTCATAACTGGTTACTCTGTGTGCACTCCTGGAGCCAGAGTCCAGGTCAGGATCCCAGTGCGCCTTTTCTCTAGCCAAAAGGAAGCATCACGACCCCACTGGCATGATGCACAGGGAACACAAGAAAGTTGAGAATCATCCTGGCCAGCACTCAGCGCCATGCTGCCCTCGCAGCTCTGCTGGCCTCCCTTATCCATGAAACGGGGGCTGGGTCCATGCATTACATGAGATGCAATCTCTTGGGGCCTGCACGCACTGATTCACTCCATCAGCAGGATATACTCCCGCTGGTACAGAACCACCTGGCCCGGATGGCAGAGCATCGCTCAGTGCTGAAGCTCGTGCAGCTAATCCTGGAAGCTTGACCGTTGGGAGTTCTCTACCATAAGCATAATCTCGCTCTCGCTAACTAGGGCCTGAGACCTCCTTTGCTTTATTCTCAGCCTCCAAAAGACTTGACAATTAGTCCTGAGACATGAAATTTTGACTCTTCCTCAGTCCTCCCTAGAAGGGCTGCCCCACTCACGCCTGCCAGGGTTAATTACTTACTCTGAGGTACGTGCCTCATATCTCTCCTAAACGGACTGGCATTTTGTCCTGCAACCTGCCTCTCTCCTCCAGGTCCCTCTTTCGTCTGTGCTGCAGTAGGCCCAAACTCTCACCCACTTGGACAATTGCAAGCCTATCTTCTTTTTTTTTTTTTGACATGCTCACATATGTGTGGGTGTACATGTGTGTGCATGCATATAGAGGCCAGAAGTTGATATGTCTTCCTCAGTGGCTCTCCACTTTATTTGTTGAATCACTTAAACCCAAAGCTTGCTTATTTGTCTAGTCTAGCTAGCAAGTTTACCCCTGGGTCCCTTGGTTCCATCTTCTGAGTGCTGGGATTACAGGCAAGCTACCATGCCCACCTCTGGCATTCACATGGGTGCAGGGAATCTGAACTCTGGTCCTCATGCTTGTGTGATTTATAATGGAGCTATATATCCGAGGGAGATGCCCTGGCAGGTATATTAGGAGTTTCTTTCTACTATCCAAAATTTAAGGATGTTCTTTTTTTTTTTTTTTTTTTTTTGGTTTTTTTGCTTTTCAAGGTAGGGTCTCGCTCTAGCTCAGGCAGACCTGGAATTCACTGTGTAGTCTCAAGATGGCCTCGAACTCATGGCAATCCTCCTACCTCTGCCTCCCAGATGCTGGGATTAAAGGCATGTGCCACCACATCCGGCAGACTGGGCTTTTTAAATGAGAGAGCAAGGGTGTGAGAGAGAGCAAGAGAGAGAATTAGCATGTCGGGGCTTCCAGCCACTGCAATCAAACTCCAGACGCGTGTGCCACCTTGTGTGTATGTGTGACCTTGCATGTTTCCATCACCTTGTGAGTCTGGCTTACGTGGGACCTGAAGACTAGAACATGGGTCCTTAGGCTTAGCAGGCAAGCATCTTAACCACTATGCCATCTCTCCATCCCTAAGGATGTTCTTGATCACGTGTGGTGACCTGGTCTCACCTGGTGCCACCACTTCCACTCACCTTTCTAAAGAATCTGTGGTTTTCTTTTCCTAAGAAGCCTCGTGAGTCCTCTGGATGCACTAGATACTTCCTGTTTCTGACCTTCTCTGGTCATTTCCCCATGCTGGCCTGGCCTTGTTTCTCTTCTTCACCCCTGGAACGTTTACTCTTCCAGGGTCTCCTGCCTTTAGAAGGTCTTCTTGAAGCATCAGCACACGTAAACATTCCTTCCATGTTCAGGTTCAGACCCCGTGACTCCTCTGTATAGTCTTGGCTAGATCCAGTGGTCCTGGGATGCCCCACCTCTCTTACCAGGTAGCAAAGTATTTGTGGGGTAGAGTTCATGAAGGCTTGGACTCAGCATGTCCCACATCATGAATGGCACCATTCCTGCCTGTCTCACTATGTGGCTGAGTCCCAGCTTGGGCTCTACTGGGTGGCCTCAGTCAGCTGTGTTCAGGTTTGGCTGCAGGACTGTTGGGGTGGGTGAGCCCAAAGATGACAACAGTAAGGTGATCTACTGTCTTCCAGAAGCTTCAGGGGCTAGGTAGAGGGGTGTGAGCTGGTGAAAGATGGAGCATAGAAAATCACCAAGTGCTTCCCAGGACCTCCGTGACCTCTGAGGATTAAGCTATTCCTACTAAGTCAGACAGCTCTTGTGCCCTCCATCGTGCACACACAGCCTCAGCCAGGTGCTCCCAGGCAGGTTCCGAACTCCTGGAAGCCTCATTTGATTCATAGGCTCTGACCGGCATGGAACCTGGAACCCAGTGAACTCCCACTTACCAGAATTTCCGCTCTATTTATTATCGCCCTTCCTGCACTTTCAGGAGAAAACAAAACAAAACATTTGCACTCACATAATGAGACTCTCCATGCAACACATGAGAGTGCAAGCAGGAGTTCAAGTGCAGCTGCAGATACAGCTGGCCGCTTAGCTAGCCACAGAGAAAGTCACGCTGAGACAGCACCCAGGTACCATCCTTCTCAGGCACCTGCTTCAGGCGGCAGAGCCCATGCTCCCAGCAGCTGTTGCTGTGATGGAGTGTCCTCTTAGTGAGGTCAGCACTGAATTTCATCCCCACCAATCCCCATGACAGCAGTGACAGTGGCGGCCACCGCTATCAGAGGACACGGCTCTCCATCTCCACCATTTGAGGTTATAAATGGCACTATCAATCCGAGAGCTGGCGCTCGGGAGCCCCCCGCGGTTACACACTCAGCAAGCTCTGGGAACAAGAACCGGCAGGGATGAAGTGAGAAAGATGACAGTCCACTTTCCCGTCACCCTCTTGGCTTCCGATCAGCCAATTAAAAGACAATTCCTGGTCAAAAGCACAATTCTTGTCATCACTTTTCAAATTTTAATCTGTTTTGCAGAGAATCATCTCTAAAGTAGCTTGAGGAATTTCATTATAAGGAATTAAAAAAAAAAAGATTAAACTATGCCTCAGGGAGAAATAGCCCTCATAACCTTAAGGCAATGAAAAGGAAAGCATTACCCACATTTTCACTTTCTGAGAACATTTTGCTTGTTGTTTGGGGTCAAGAAAACTGTTCTCAGTGAAGATTTAAGGTAGCTTCTTTATTTCTTGAGAAATATGAAGATAGAAAAAAACACTTTAAACATAGTTCTCTGTGTGGTTTTCTACTGGCTTATTCAACCATCAGTCAAAAGAATTATGATTTTTAATTACGGGCTAATGGTCCTTACATCAAAGTTTAACTTTGGTTATAGTAACTTAAAAGCTATGAATACTGATATTTTTTCCTTATATATATATAATACCACAAATAGTTTATTTTCTAAAAGAAAACATACATTATTTAAATGAAGTTCTAATCAAGATCTGTTTGCAAAGAAATAATAAATATTTTTAATATATTCCTTACAAAAATATTATGCAAATGTTTGACCTTTAAAACTTACTCTTAGAGAAAATATTCTGCACAAGCTAAGCTAAAAATATTCACACTAGTTATAAACTAGTAATAAAAAAGATTAACACTCATAAAACATGGGCAGGTGATCAATTTATCAATGGAAAGAATTCATTTACAGGCATTCAGCTTCACTTTCTTTAAGGAATATCCAACTACTAGTGAACTGGGGCTGGGGAGAGGGCTCAGAGGTTAAAGACATTTGCTTTAAAGCCTGATGGCTCAGATTAAATTCCCAATACCCTCATAAAGCCAGATTCACAGAGTAGCACATATATCTGGAATTTGTTTTCAGTGGCAGGAAATCCTGGTGTGCCCATACTCTCTCTCTCTCTCTCTCTCTCTCTCTCTCTCTGTTTGCCTCTATTTATCTATAAAATAAATAAATAGGGTGGAGAGATGGCTTAGCAGTTAAGGCCCTTGCTTGCAAAGCCTAAGAACTCATGTTCAAATCTCCAGATCCCATGTAAACCAGACACACAGTGACACAAACACACAATGCCACACATGCGCACAAGGGGGCTCACATGTCTGGAGTTCATTCACAGTGGCTAAAGGCCCTGACACACCCATTCTCTCTCTCTCTCTGCCTCTCAAAATAAATAATATAAAAATATGCTTTAAATAAATTAATGAAGTACTCAACCACTTCTTTAGATATTTGATTCCTGAGAGGAAAATGCTTCAGACATTAGTAAGAAAAGTAGTTCACCTTTTCCTGAGGAAGGAAACAAACTTGTCATGAGTACCTAAGATGTCCAGCAGAGTGTGCAAGGTTAGTCTCAGAGCTTGGGGTGTACACTTGGTCATCGAGAGTCCTCTGAGTGGCCATTCCAGGATGGAACCATCACACTGCCTTTAGGACTTGCCTAATCCTTGGGAGGGCCAGTCTCCCCACCAAGACCAGACACCAGTATATCGGTCTTAAAACACACCCACCAAGGCTCAGGGAATTTTGCAGAAGAGAGGACAGAAAGATTGTAAGAGTCACAGGTTGGGACACCATGCCCAAAGGCACTGCCTCCCCCCCCCATCACCAACCGCTGCTCCCACAACACATAACCCACAAACAACCCCATGGGGAGTACCAGCAACCCCACTGAGGGGGGCGCCTGGCAGAATGGGACCAGGGAGGAGGGAAAAGATGGTCCCAACACATGATGTATCCATACAAAGTACGTCCTTAATAATAAGTTTTTTCAAAGAACACAGAAGAGAATGCAGTGAGGACTCGGGTGAGCTGCAAGACAAAAGGAAGGTACATTGACTTTCTAGTCCCATATAACCAATGGGCTTAGACATAGTGACCGTAATCATCACCTCCAGGGTCAGGGGTCAGGATGGGAACACAGTGGAGCCAGTCCTCCACTCAATCCCATCAGGCTGAAGTGGGTAGCCGTGCCGCACTCCTGGCTCCCTGTGCCTCCAGGACTGAGGTCATGTGTTCTTGCTGACTTCTGGGCTGCAGATCACTTCCTGCCCTCAGCCACCCTCAAGCTACATGACCACTGGGATATGCGTTCAAACACGGTTCCTCACTCCTCCCAGGCCCCCGGGACCGGAAGAGCCCATCTGACTAGATCCAGCCCACCCAGGACGCTTTGTACCAACTTTTTTTTTTTAATTTGAGACTGAGAGAAAGGGAGAGAGAGAAACAGAGAGAGAATGGGCTTGTCAGGGCCTCTAGCCACTAGAAGCATGTGCCACCTTATGCATCTGTCTTATGTGGGGCCTGGAGAATTGAATCTGGGTCCTTAGGCTTTGCAGGCAAGCACCTTAGCCGCTAAGGCATCTCTCCAGCCCCATTTGTACCAACTCTTTAGGGACATGTACATCAATTCCCATGCCATGTGTCATAACACAGCTACAGACATGATACCTTCCTATCCACAGCCTTTATGCATACCTCAGAAGGCATCATTCCAAAGTCATGGGCCATGCTGGAACTCTGCCTACCACACACAGAAGAAAAGCACACCTCTCTGAACAAAACTGAAACCATATTGTCTGAAAGGGCTTCGCCTTTCCATCAGGAATGTTTTTCTATATCCGAAATGCATTTGTCTTGAAAATAGACATCAGATTACATATTCCTTCTGCAGCTGACTAACTCCTGGTACATCTTGGGTGCGGTCTAAGGACCACCCATGACATACATATCCCAGTGGGACAGTGAAATTCCCTGGAAAGTTCCCCCAATGGCTCTGGTGTGTACGATCATCAACTCCCTTCTCTTAGGGATGCTCAGAGGCAAAGTAACGGTGCACTGAATGGAGCAGGGGCCACACAAAGACAGCAAGGAAGAAATGAAACTTCTGAGCGGGATGGCCCTTCCTCTCCTCACTGTCCACCCACGGCTGCTAGATCTGCTCTAAATTCTATCAATTGACCAAACCCTGGGGCTTTAGCACATCCACCATCAAGTTCTGGGGCAACTTAAAGGGGGTAGCAAAGGAAATACCAGATGAATGGGCAGAAAATGTAGAATTTTCATTATCTTGGGTTTGTTTCTAGTGCCCGGGTCCTCCATGTCAACTAGTATATGCATTCAAAGGATGGCATGTTATTTTAGACCATTTCTGGTAGGTGGGCCTTGAATTAGATGTAGAAAGGTTTAAGCATTTGGCATGCTGAATGGCACTAAAGGGCACTGTCCCCCTCACCCCACCTTTGATCTGAGGGCTCATTTCATAACTAATCCTAACTGATCTGGGAAAAGTAAGTGAATGCTGGGTGCAACCCAGAGGCTTTGAATCTGGTCTAAAAGGCTTGAGTTCACTTACAAAATCTCCTTGGAGCTGTCAACAGGCCAGCAGTTCTCTACTCAACATTCTCGGGAGAGGAGTTTTATTGTCATAACCAGGGGTCACTACTGGCATCTAGTGGTGGGTTCCTGGGATGCTTCTGTCATCCCACAGCACACAGACGAGCCCCAAGGACAAAGTGTCCAAGTCAAGTGTCAACTGTGCTCAGGTTGAAACCTGGGAGTGACTCGAATCCATGGGCCACCCCAGGCTGGGTGACTTCAGGAAGGCACAGGTGGTTTGTTGACATGAAGACAAAGGCAAAGACAGGTTGAGTCTTTGTAACCTCAGAGGCCTGCTTGGGACCTCTTCCCCAAGCAGGACAAGGGCTTCCTGCTGTCCCGGGAGGTCTGTCCTGCAGACTCTTCATGCACCAGATGGAGGAACTCAGACTTTCACAGGAGCAGGATGTGGACCAGGTTGGGCTGGGGCCCCAGGTGCATAGCTGATGGTCACTCCTGCCACACTCTGTAGGAAGACATCACTCCCCCAGAAGTGAGTCCTGACAGACCACCGTGTGCCTCTGCTCCTTTCTGTGCAAGAAATGAACTGATGGAGGCATTCTGTAAATGGGAAGAAAGTGGTTCTCAGCTGTTACTCAGAAGCAATTTAAGGTAGACTCCCTAAGAGAGAATCTAATGTTCCCTGCTCATAACCAACACTATTTTGTACATCTCTTTTTTTTTTGTATTTGAGAGAGGGAGATATATATACATTATATATACATATACATACATATGTATGAGAGAGAGAGAGAGAGAATGGGTGTGCCAGCAGCCTCTCAGCTGCTGTGAACGAACTCCAGATGTGTGCGCCCTCTTGTGGACAAGTGCAGTATTGCGCCCTTCCAACACTTGGCATCTGGCTAAACACGGGACCTGGAGGTTGGAACTGGCATTCTTAGGCTTGGCAGGCAGGCGCCTTACCCGCCAAGCCATCTCTCCAGCCCCTATTTTGTACATTTCTGTTAGGCACTTCCAGTATTAAAAAAGAAGAAGAAGAAGAAGAAGAAAACTTTTAGGGAAAGGAGGGTTGTATTTTGTAAAACCATCATGTTTAAGTGTTTTGGGTCATTCATACCTATGGGTGAGAGAAATGGGACTTGTACTTCTTGCCCCACGACCTCCAGTGAAGCTTACTAGTTTTGGATCCAGACCAACTAGGTGTGATGACTTATCATCAGGGTGCCCTTGAGTGGCTTACTTGACTTTTTGCCTCAGTTTCCTTATCTGTCAAGTGGAGATAATATCCCACAAGTAGGATTGTGGGAACCAAGTGGGCAAATATTTACAAGGTGGTTAGAATAGCGCCTGACCTTCAGGTTATGTTGCCTGCATGTCTGGATTCATTCTGAGTCCTTCCGTAGCCACGGTGCCCCAAGAGTCAATGTCTGCTATCTACAATGTTAAGTGATAAAGGTGCCAAGCCCAAATGCTAACCCTGAGTCAGTGGCTAATTCAGAAACCAGCACAATTATATTTCCTGCGCTTGGCCTTCTAAGCCCTATATGCTTTTAAGCAATTTTCATCAATAAGGTTGACACGCAGAAGTCTCTGATTACACTGAGTTTTGTTAGAAGTCCTCTCCACCAGGTTCCTGCCAAACTGCATGATTTTGGTGACCCCGAGGTGTTCCTTTGACACTTCCCCTATTCCTGTCACATGCCAGCTTCTTTCATTGTCTCTTATTCCTTCTTCTCCTGTGTATAAAGCAATGCTTTTATTTTGGTGAGGGGGAAACGAGAGAAGGTTCCAGATCAAGATGAATGGAGAGACGGTGAGATCTAAACCTAATACTCTCCTTTAACCATAGGAGACAGAGGCTCTGCGGAGGTGAGATCCAGGGAGCAGCCGGCTGGGAGTGTCCCAAACAACCCCCTTTACTGCCTCACTTGTTCCAGCCTGGATTTCACAGAAATGAGTCTGTGCACTGCCAGCCATGGTCCTGCTCCCTTCCTGGTGAGAAGGAACTTGGTCCTGGGGCAACACCGGGAAGAAATTCCAATCTCTTTCCCTTGATAGTGTGTTTGGTTTGGGGCAGGCGCTGCCAGGACCTGGGGCTGCTAACTTCCTGCTTCTCACCAGATCAGGGACCCATCTTGCTGCCTTGGCAATCCACAGTACCTTCCATCCTTCTAGTCTGCTGGTCCACAGCCTCCTCTGATGGCGGGAGGGAACGGGAGTTTGTCAAATTGGAAGATACAGTCCAGTTTCCACCATTGCCTGGGTGTAATTATCACCACTGGTCCCTTTGCTTTTAAGCATCCCAGTTTAGAACATGGCTTGTCTGACTCATGCTAGGCCTGGTCAGCATCTCCTGGAATCCTGCAGTTAGGCCTGGGAGGCAATACTCAGTGGGTAGTGCTCGCCTTGCAAGTTTGAGGACCTGGAGGTCAATCCCTAGATACCATGTTTACAAAAACAAAAGGATGGGCATGGTGGCACACATACTTATAATCCTAGCACTGGGCAGACAGAGACAGGCAGATTCCTGAAGGTCATTGGACAGCCAGTCTACCCTCTGTGATGAGTTCCAAGCCTGTAAAAGACTCTGCCTTAGAAACAAACAAATGAAAAAAGAAAGAAAGAAAGAAAGAAAGAAAGAAAGAAAGAAAGAAAGAAAAAAGAAAAGAAAAGGAAGGAAGGAAGGAAGAAAGGAAGGAAAGAAATAAAAAGAAAAGAAAAGGAAGAAGATAGATGGTGCCTGAGGAATGACATCTAAGTTTGTCCTCTGACCTGTCCACAAACATGTACACTCATACTTGTACCCCCTACACACACACACACACACACACACACACACACACACACACACAGCATCCTGTAGTTGGCAGAGTTTATACGGCTTCCTGGCCACTGTGAACATCCACAAGCCACATGTAGGAATGAAAATGAAAGCCTAGGGCCTGTACTTAGGTCAGCTGGCAGAGCAAAGGTCAGTTCACAGAGCCCTGTCTGAGTGTGATCAGCACCCCATGCCCTCTCCTTCCTTTTCCTGAACAGCACTGGCCTAGGATGCAGCCAGAGTGGGGCATGAGGGGCAGGGACACTAGGTGCAAGCACTGAAGTGAGTAGGGACAGAGGGATGGGCACTGAGGGGTCAGCAGGATGGGATGACCAGGGTACCACATGCAGCAGAGAGCAGGCAGAGGTGGGGACTGTCTTGGACAAGTTACTCTTTTTTTTTTTTTTTCAGAGAGAGAGACAGAGACAGAGAGAGAATGGGCACACCAGCAGCCTCAGCTGCTGTGAACAAACTCCAGACATGTGCACACCCTTGTGGGAAAGTGTGGCATTGCACTCTTGTGTCACTGTGTCTGGCTAAATGTGGGGCCTAGAGATTCGAACGGGTGTTCCTAGGCATCACAGGCAGGCACCTTAACCACTAAGCCATCTCTCCAGCCCCAAGTTACTCTTCTCAGGGGCTCACCATCTACCAGAGGATTAAGGATGGATCTTTGGGGGGTCTGGAGGAGAAAGACCAGGAACAAGGCACATACCATGGCTTGCATATTCCATGCCCAACACCCCAAATGCACTGCATGGCAGCCTGTATCAACTTGATTGCACCATGTATACCCTGCCAATCTTTTTTAAAAAACGTTTTTGTTTATTTTTATTTATTTATTTGAGAGCAACAGACAGAGAGAGAAAGAGGCAGAGTGAGCCAGAGAGAAAGAGAATGGGCACACCAGGGCCTCCAGCCACTGCAAAGGAACTCCAGACACATGCACCAACTTGTGCATCTGGCTTACGTGGGTCCTGGGGAATCGAGCCTCAAACCGGGGTCCTTAGGCTTCACAGGTAAGCGCTTAACTGCTGAGCCATCTCTCCAGCCCTACCCTGACACTCTTAATGTCATTGCATTGCAGGTTCCATTGCTAAGCCTAGGCTCCAGCGCTGGGACAACCTGCTGGAGTTACCAGTGTCCTGCCTGAAGGCACAGCACACAGGCTCCTGCTCAGCTTGCCTGGATGTTCAAGGTGCGCTCTATGCAAATGAGCCACCTCACTGTGAGCTTGTGAAGCAAGCACCTCCCAATAAGCGGCCACTTAAATCTACTGCTCTCGCGGGGCTAATGATATGCCTTTAAGTACCTGCTGCTTTGCAGATCCACACAGGCTTGTTTGAAAGATGGGCAGGGCGCACAGAATCCATCCTGCAGAAGGCATAAGGATATGAAGACAGGCATGCAAATGAGCTCACCAGGAAGGAACCAGGCAGCACAGGGCAAAAGTCCCCAAACTCAGCACCAACACCCCAGAATTGGAACCAAATGGTTTTTTTCCCCCAGCCAGATATATTGTCATAGTGTCCTCAATTTCAAGTCATTAAAAGTATATGGGATGTGGGACAGGGGACAGAGAGATGGCTTGCAATGCCTGCCAGTACGGGGTTCAACTCCCCATCAACCACATAAAACCAAATGCAAAAAAAAAAAAAAAAAAAAAAAAAAAGACACAAAAATATAGCTCACTCTCCGTTGGAGAATCTGTTCTTTTTCAGAATGTAGCAAGACCAGAGGAGATAAACCACCCCTCTCACTTCAGCCAAGTCACAGCTGAATCCACAGAGGAATGGGGAGACGAGCAAGAGGGCTGCTTCCATGCTGAACTTGATGATCATCGCCAGGGTGTGGAGACAGACCCTGAGGATACTCAACACCTACCAAAGCAGAGATCCAGATGCTCCTAAGAGCTCATCACTGGAGTAGACTTAAAACTCACCCACCGCGGCTCAGGGAATTTTGTGGAAGAGGGGGCAGAAAGATTGTAAGAGCCACAGGTTGAGACATCATGCCCAGAGGCATTCCCTCTACCAAAAAAATCACTGACTGCTGTTCCTATAATATAACCACAACCCCATGGGGAATACCTGCAACCCCACTGAGGAGGGTCCCCAATGGAATGGGGGCAGGGATGAAGGAAAAGAGGGTACCAACACATGATGTATCCATACGAAACATCTTATTAATAATAATCATAATAAACATTTAAAAAATACAGCTTATGCATCTGGCATTCATTTGCAGCATAAATAAACCCTGGTGGTCCCCATACACACACACACACACATACAGACACACACATACACACACACATACACACACACACGCCCCAAATTTTAATTACCCTCTTGCCCTCCTCAGCTACAATTCCACTCAATTATGTAGTCTCTTCCTGCAGCCTCTTCCACCCCGCCTGAAGCTACCTTGGATTTGGCATCCAGATCTGATGTGCACCCAGAAACGGCCAGCCAAGCCCTGCACAATGCGAAGTTGGTGTGTCATCGCCAAGCCTTCCTGGCTAGGGTGTGTGCTTCAGTAGAGCAGCTGCCCATGAGGGTAACTCAGAGAACCAGAGTGCCCACTGAGCAAAGGTGTCACTCTGTCTCCTTGCCTTGAGGCCTGTTATGGGTAAAGAGCCCGGGAGCCCCCAGGTACCTGAGGAGCCCTGTGGTGGCAAAGGCAGGAGCTGCCCTTCAGGGAACCATCAAGTCTTTGTGGAACCAGCCATATGTGGCAACGGGCTTGGAGGAGACCAGCATATCTGATCCTCTATCTGAGCATCAAAATGCATATGTTAATTTAATGTAGAATGTGTGTTAAAACAATGTGCAGTGGGGGCTGGGGAAATGGCTTAGGAGTTAAGGCATTTGCCTGTGAAGCCTAAGGACCCTGGTTTGATTCCCAAGGACCCACATAAGCCAGATGTATAAGGGGCGTATGCATCTGGAGTTTGTTTGCAGTGGCTGGAGGCCCTGGCATGCCCATTCTCTGTTTCTCTCTGCCTCTTTCTTTCTCTCTCTCAAATAAATAAAAATAAATAAAATATTTTTTTAAAAAAGAAGGCTGGAGGGATGACATAGCAGTTAAGGTGTTTGCCTGCAAAGCCAAAGGACCCAGGTTTGATTCCCCAGGATCCACGTTAGCCAGATGCACAAGGGGGCACACATCTGGAGTTCATTTGCAGTGGCTGGAGGCCCTGGTGGGCCCATTCTCTCTTTATCTCTTTTCCTCTTTCTCTGTCAAATAAATAAATAAATATTTTTTTTTTAAAAAGAGTGTGCAGTGCATCCATCTTGTGGTATGGATTGTGTGCTAACATAACAGGCAATGTGTTACCAGTGCAAAGGTTATTCATGTGGTAAATAATGTGTATATTTTGACATGCGTGATGTTTATGACATAATATGAAAGGATTAATAATATAATATGTAACATGTGTCATTGTGATATTTAGTGTGTGAATACAATATGTACTATAAATATATACTTCGTGATATATAGATAAAGTGCTAAAAACCTAATATATAGTTTAATATGTAAAAATGTGACATTATGTGTTAATGATGTAATGTGAAATTATTAAAATGATTAATTTACATCACTATGAGGTCCAGTGTATATTGTGAGTATGCTACAAAATGTGTTATTATTGTAAAATTTATTATATTCTGATATAATATATTTGTACTGATGTAATGGTTAATGTATATTCATGTGATGTGTTATGTATTAATATAATATGTAATATGTTAATAACAGAATTGTCGTGTGTCTTAACATAGCACATGACAAGTTCCTGAAAGCACATGGAATGTGTTATCAGTACAACATGTAAAATCAGCCGGAATAGAATCAGAGTGACCACGAGGATGTGGCCCTGACAGAAGTCTCTCAGACAACCTATCCTGGCCCAGCTATTTTTCCAAGGCTGCATGCAAACAAAACCACACGTCCAAGGTCTCAGGGAAAGACCTGGACTTTCCATAGCCAAAGGGAAAGTCCGCAGGAACCAAACCAGAGCCAGCCAGCTGTGCACATGCACACTCACACGCACACACACACGTGCACATGCACACACACAATTTGGCATTTTCAAGAAACAACTCATGACATACTTTATAATTCTCCAGTAAAATTATTTTAAAGTTTCCAAAGTCCCTTTTACAAAAAAAAAAAAAATCCCCTTAAATATCCCTTTAAAAAAATTAGATATTCTGTGTCTACAGCCATATAACCCTGAAAAAGGCACCCAATCTCACTGGTCAAAAGACTGAGAGTTCTAGAAGCATTCTAGAAACATAGCTAGATAGATGCAAGATAGGAAGATAATAGTCACATGATAGATACTAAATAGATACAGAAATAAGAGGTAAATAGATGATCAGTAGATAAATAGATAGCTCAATTGTAGACAGATAGCAGATGACATATAGACGGTAGGTATATTGTGCTGTCACAAGTGCTGCACATTCTCTTTGGCAGGGCTGCCCCACCTCCATGATGCTGACTATATAGGAAGACATTTCTGTTCTGTGTGCTGTTCTGTGCTTTGTAAGATGTTCAGTAACATCTCTGGCTCTATCCACTAGACACCAGAGTCTGAGACAGACAAAATGATCTCAGACAGTGCTCAGGGCCTTCTGCCCAATGTATAATCACCCATAGATGAGAACCCCATTGTGGTGGTTTGATGCAGGGGTCCCCTATAAACTCAGGTGTTCTGAATGCTAGGTTTCCCAGCAGATGGCAATTAGAAATTAAAGACTCCTGGAGGCAGTGTATTGTTGGGGGCGGAGTTACGGGCATTATAGTCAGTTTCCCCTTGGCAGTGTTTAGTACATTCTCCTGTTGCTGTTGTCCACCTTATGTTGGCCAGGGAGTGATGTCCACCCTCTGCTCATGCCATCATTTCCCCCTGCCATCATGGAGCTTCCCCTTAAGTCTGTAAGCCAAAATAAACCCCTTTCCCCCAAAAGCTGCTACTGGTCAGGTGATTTCTGCCAGCAATGCAAACCTGACTACAACACCCACTTTCCATACTAAGGGGTGCGCAGTAGCACAGACCCCAGAGCTCCATGCTTTGGTTTCAATCCTGACTTCTGCTTCCTAGCTGGTGACTTCAGCCGAGTTCCCTGCTGGGTCTCCACGTCTTTATCTGTAAAAACGAGTACGATTACAGTAACTCCAACTTGACACAGAGTTAAGACAAGGCAGGCTTTAGCTACAGATTCTGGCACAAAGTCCAAGCTTCCAAAGCCCGTAGACCCCAGGGTTCAATTCCCCAACACCCATGTAAAGCCTGAAGCAAAAACCAAAAAGTGGCTCCTATTACCCAGAGTCCCAAAGTCACTGAATGACAAGAGGAGAAAGACAAGAATGAGAAATGCAGACATGGGCTTTGAGTCTTAGCCAAAGACCCAGTCTCTGGAGATCATGGTTTGATGGCATCTTCTTGACTGGGCTGGATTTATGAAAACACTGAGTGTATCATAGTACAGTGTAGATGAACCAGTAGCTTATAGATTCTGCATCAAGTCTTTTAGCTCCTTTTATTACAATTAATAGATAAGGTTGATCCCAAGCCTCATCTTTGCCCAGTCTCTCTCTCTCTCTCTCCATCGTGTGTGTGTGTGTGTGTGTGTGTGTGTGTGTTGTTACCTGCTTCACTGCTACTCACTGGTAACAGAGTCAAGCCATCAGAAATCACTGAACTTAGCCGCAGGAGGGCTTAACCATTTCATTGTCACTGGGAAACACTGACAGCGTCAGATGAGTATTCAATTTCAGGCTCCTCACAGCTGTCTTCTCATCATCTTCACAACCTTGTGACTTTGGAAGGAAAACGTGCACAAGTCAGTGAGGGTGACTGCAGAGCCGCAGGAATCAGGCCTCCTCCGAGAGACGCACCAGGTGCACGTGGGGATGTCTACTAACTGGCTCCAAGCCAGAGAGCCCTCAACGAGAAGCCATGACACATGGCAGCCACCTCGACATCAGGAGGGTACAGGGACAGGGCAGAACAGAGTTCTTTCTCTCCATGCAGGAAGTTTCAGTCATGGAGCGGTGGATGTGTGTTTCAAACAAAATCCAAGTTCCCAAAGTCAAGCCCAGAAGTCGGATTTTTCCTCGAATATACAATTCCTGGGAAGAATGAGGAGCCCAGGAAAGGTCAATGTCACCATCTGTGTACCAACTGACTTGGCAAGAAAGGCAAACAAGGAATGTTGGACGACTGGTCTCTCATACAGCCGAGTGCTCTTGGCCTGCAGATGAAAATGAATTACCAGGAGCCGATCTTTATAATTGTTGGGGAACTGCTGACAATGATCCAGTCCAAACCTCTGCTGCCGCTCCCTTCTTTCCATCTCTCACACTCTGCTCCCCATGTTTGTAGGATGATGACTGGATGGAAACCACACTCCAGCCAGCAGACAGGTGAGCAACAGATGGCCCAGGAGGAGCAGACAGAAGGTTGGCGGGCGGGCCAGGAACCTGGGCCTGGGGACCAGTCCTCTCTTCTCAGGGCTCCAGTCAGAGTCTCTGCGACTGTCCTTCCACGAATGGAGCTCAACTCGGTCCACGAGTCACTATCAAAGACAGGACACCCATCGCCTTTACTTAGAGGGAGACAATGGGGAGACAGTGTGACGGGAAAGGGAGGCTGAGAAGGCAGCTGGGGCTTCGGATTATAGGGCAGGTTTCCAGGTGAAAGCAACCCAAAGGGGATGTGGTAGCTTTCAAACCTTGAGCTTGGCATTCTTTCTGTCTAGTTATTTTCTATTATATATATATTTTAAAAAACAACAACAACTGTAGTTTTCCATATTACCCATTAGTTGTACCACAAGTCCTGTGACAATACATACAGAAGTTCATGCACACTCCCAAGACAAAAACCAGATTCCAACTTGGGCTTCTAGTATCATCAGTTGATCCCAAGAACCCTTTGGACCCAAAAAAAAAAAAATACCCCGAGCCCCGTGAAAATGCCACACACTCAGGCAAAGGCTTCTGGATTCGATATCATTCTTTATTGAACTCTTATCTGAAAGAACTGGCTCTGGCCAGAGCTGAGTAAGACTTTGTTCCTGAAATGTGAAACCAAAGCCCAGCTCTGCCAGCTTTCCTTTTCTCTCCAGGTCCAGACCTTGTCTACGCAGAACATAGCAGCTTAGCTATGTGCTAAGGAGATGGCTCAGTAGGTAAAGTGCTTGCCACACAGAGCATGAGGACCTGAGCTCGGTTCCCCAGCACTCCTGTGAAAAGCAGGCATGGTGATGTGCACCTGCAATCCCAGCCCTGGGGACATGGAGCCAGGAGGATCTGTAAGATTTGCTCGCTACATCGAATCAGTAAGGTCCGTGTTCAGCGCATGACCCTGTCTCAAAAGCACAAGGGGGCTGGAGAGATGGCTTACCAGTTGGGGCGCCTGTCTGCGAAGAACCCTTTTTCAAATCTCCAGGTCCCATGTTTAACCAGATGCAAAAAAGTGATGAAAGCACGCAATGTCTCATATGTGCACAAGGAGACACACATGTCTGGAGTTCATTCACAGCTGCTGAGAGGCCGCTGGTGCGCCCATTCTCTATCTCTCTGCCTCTCCCTCTCTGTTTCTCTCAAATTAAAATAAAAAAAGTACAAGGCAAGAGGGGAGGCGTCAAAGCAGAAGAGGGACTAGGTGAAGAAGAGGAGGGGTTCAGTGGAAGGAGGATGGGGAGCAGGGTCAAGAGAAGATAATGGGAGGAAATTATGATCAGAATACATCATTAACATGTAGAAGATTGTCAATAAACAAAAAAACAAAAGCCACAAAGTCAACAATAAAAACAAAACTAATTAGACATGAAACTGAGGAAATAAGATGGAAAATAAATACATGATAGACGACCCACATGATTCACTGTAGAGTGATGTAAATTAAAGTGACTTAAGACGTCATTTCCAATATGTCAGAATACTTAAATAAAGTCATGACATCACATGCTGGGCAGGGTGTCTGTGTGTGTGTGTGTGTGTGTGTGTGTGTGTGTGTGTGTGTGTGCACAGAAGTGACCACATCTACACAGTTTGTAAGGATTAAAAGTAGGTACTTCAAAAAATTGAACATGCACAGGCCACATTGCCCAGTAATTATGGGCTTGAGCACTTATATTCACACAAATAATCAAATACAAATGTGTCTAGCAGCTTCACTGATAACATCCCCAAACTGGACACAGCCCAGAAGTCCCTCAACAGGTAAACAGTTGAACTGTAGCAGGTTTATTCTAGGAGATGCTACTAAGCACTGAAAGTGAGTTCTCGGGAAAATGACAACTGACAATCTCAAAGTGTACCCATCATCTTTGCATGCTGGGGATACGAAATGATAGACACGGAGAGCAGATCAGTGGTCACCAGTGTAAAGGAGGGAGAGAAAGCAAGACGAGTTTAGCCATGGAGGGGCGACACAGCCGACCCTGTCATGATGAAAAAGTGTTCCATAGCCTGATGGGACGCATGGGACAAGGCCATCCAGATTCTTTACTATATCTGGTGACATGGGGCCATTGGGGAAACCGCTAAAAAGGTGGAAGGAATCTCTCTGTATTCTTTCTTATATCTGCATATTAAAAATAATAAGTTCAGTAAAAATTAGTACTTGCTTCTCAAAATAAAATGAAATAAAGATGGAGAACTCCCGAGAAAGACACCTAACAATAACCTCTGGCCTCCACGCACATGTGCATGTGCACTCCCACACACACACACAGACAAGTCATACATGCACAGTGCATGCATATGCATAAAGAGAAGGATATAGGCCCAGCTCATGCAACAAGTTGTTTTCCTTTCTGTCATTTCCTTCTGCATTGGAAGTGGATAAGAAATAATTACAGATTTCCAAGAACCATATTGTGTTAAGCTCATCATGGGCTGTCATCTCGGACCATATGGACTTTGGTGTGTTATATAATTGTAACCCAAGAAACGCATATTTCATTAAGTTGCAAACTCCATCTACTTAAATCCTTTCTATGGCAATGATTTCTACTTCCTGCATTGGTGCTGGGGCCCAGGCTAGCTGTGTCCACTGGGTTCACCTGTGTGTGATCTTCACAACGTTCCTGCCAGGAGGCATCATCATCCTGCTGTGTAGAAGGGGGCACTCATGTCCGGAAGTTGTCCAAGATGATGGTCAGTACACGGGACACTGATCCAGCTCCGGCTGATTTGAAATCCTGAGCTTTTCCTACACTACCATAGACTCATTTTTACCAGAACTGGCTGCACCATTTGTGGGTCCCAGAGCACAATAAAAACCCAAGACCCCAAGTTCAAATAGGATTATGAACCAAGATGTTGGCAGCATCGGTGCTGAACCTGCCAGGCTGGGGTACTCGCTCAGTGGTGCAGGTTGCAGACTGCTGAATCCTGCCCTTCGTGCCATCAATTGACACCCCAAAAATGGATCTCTTGCTTTAGTCAAATTGGAAATTACCTGTGAGGAATGACTCTCCCAGAATGCATTTCAGAAGAGTTCATTTAGTGATTCCTCATAGGTCTTTCAAATCTGATTTCCTGTCAATAAGAATTCAGTCGGAACATTGCCTTGGCACGACAGAAGGGGCTTTTTCAAGGGTGTAGCTTTAAAGGACAGCAATCAACCAGATCCAATCTGCCAAGTCCCAAGGCACTGTCCACTTACAAGGTGGTGGTGGCGGTGGTGGGGGGGTGCTTTGCTGGTTTGTTCACAAGTGGGGGTTGTGTCTAGTGTAGATCCCCTGGCTGCTGTCCTCTCAGAAATCTGAGAAGGAAAAATGAACGGATTCCAAGTGCTTCTGAAAAGTGGTCTGCTAGAAGCAGAAACGGACACAGGATGTTTGAGAAGCGGTTTCCTCTGTAGCACTCCGCTCCATTTCCTTAGGAGAACTTTGGAATGACCTTGTTTTCACAGCAGAGCTCGGCTTGGGTTCCAGGGCCCTTTCCTGGGGAGCCATTCAAAGTAGACGCGTGGAAGCTGCACAGGCCGGCGTGTCCTTTGTCACCCTGAGGCTCCGTTCTTGCGAAGAACAGAGGTTCCACAGCACCCTCCTGCCATCAGATCTCCCCCATCTGCACCCCCAACCGCAGCCCCAACCTGCAATCCTCTGGCTCCACAAGCAGCTTCTTTTGTAATAGAAATGTCACATCTCAGCTACAGCTCTCTGGCCTGCAAACCGGAGGGTCACAAACCAAAGGGACCCATTTCCGCTCTGGCCCAGTACGTCAGATCTTTGTGTGACACAGGGAGGTGAGAAGTGTTGGTTCCGGTGATGTGGGGCTTTTATTTACCTCTGTTCTTGGAGTTTTAGAGCAATAATAACCATCCAAAGAGTCCTGTAGAAAATGTGACCTGCCTGAAAGGGTGACATCCTCAGACATAGTTCCAATGTCAACAGAGGTGGACCTGACATCTGGGAATGTAAACTCAGCTGTGACTTGGTTGTATGTGCTACATATCAAGGGTCTCTAATTCCACAGCTCTCAGGCAGGGCCCAGAGTCTTGAGTTTGGTTAAATGTTCCTGGTAATCCAGACACCAAGGTGCCCAGCATCCTAGAATAGGCTTTATCAATGTCTGATTCCACTTTCAGAGTCCTGAACACATCACTGCTGGGGAGTGCGCACTCCCTAAGAAACCGCCTTCCGACTGGCCATCCTCCGAGCCATGACCAAAGTGGGAAAAGTCACTTTACCTCACTCTGTTCTCCACTTACTTCTCTCCTGCTGTATTCTGGGATACACATGACATCCACGCATTCCCCTGGTCTAGTTACCTTCAAAATGAGTGGTGGGCTCATTCTATCTGAAGATCCCCATGGACTCCTGGGGAATCTCAGGAAAGTGGCTCTGTAAATGGCAATAAGGTGAGCGTGAAATTCCATACATGGCTTGTTCAAAACATCTGAAGCATTTTATGTATGTAGTTATTTACGTATGTATTTATTTAAAGTGTGTGTGCATGTGTGTTTGTGTGTTTGTATTGTGTAAGCATGTGTGTATTCCCAGGGTGGGTACATGGGTGTGTATGCTTATAGAGGACAGAGGTCAGTGTTGGGTATCTTCCCCAGACACTCCTCACCTTGCTCCTTGAGACAGGGGCTTTTGCTGAACTCAGAGCCCACTGATTTGGCTAGACAAGTTGACTAGCAGCCCCAAGGATCCCTGGTCTTCTCCTTCCCAGTGCCTCCCGGGTGCTTGCTCCCATCTGGCTTTTGTTGTGGGAGCTGGGGAGAAACTGAGGCCCTCATGCTGCAATCACTTAACTCATCGAGCCATCTCCCCAGCCCCATGATATGTCTCACCCTCCTTTCTCCCATATGTCTCTCCCACATGCTAAGCATGTCGTGTCTTCCCCAAGAACCAAGGACAGCTATAGGAGAAAGAGGACTGAAAGTAAAAGGAATTGAATTGAACAGGCAGGACATGAGTGCATACCAGCTTGCAAGTCCCAGGGAGGATGTGAGAGCACGTTCTAAGTGTCCCTAAAGGTGACCCCAGTGCCTGACAGAAACAGTAGGGGTCTGTTGTAGCACTCATGGCCCAAATTTCAAGAAAGTAAATCAGAGGTTGGATTTGGCTTTGCAGGATGCAAGCCCCCTCTTCTCTGTGTACTTGGTGCCCCCTAGTGGCTGAGTAGACCTTCCTTCTCCTTGCAAGTCTGAAGGGTTTACAATCAGAGGTCCTTTGAGTTAGGGTTTTCCAGCTGCTCCTGTACGTGACTGTGAGGTCACAGGGGACTGAGGACCACAGGTGAGAAGGGAGCAAAGTCATACAATCGTGGTCATACTGGATGCCCAGCATTTCCCATAAATTGCCCCGTTAAGTACTCAAACTCTGCACCAGAACACTGCTAGTCAGACCCCATTTGACTCTTTAGCAGCTGATAGGCAATGGGGAGATGTGAGATGTTTCAAGCCCCAAACTGGCAGATCCAGGAGTCCAACAAGGCTCGACTCCTTCCAAAGCCCACACCTCTTCTCTGTGCGCTGTTAGCAGATAGGAGAGAAGGGCCTGAGAGACAGCCTGGAGCTACAGGACACTGTAGGGAGGGCCGTTGTATTATTATTTCTTGACCCTGCGTCAAAATACCCAACCAGAAACAGCTTGTGGGAGGAAACGTGTTTAATTCAGCTCACCGTTCCTGAGGGTAGGGTCTATTACTGCAGGGAAGGCATGGCAGGAGCAGGAAGCCAGTGTCATATCTTCACATCAGCAGGGAGGAACGAGCAACTGATGAATGCTGGGTTTCAGCCAGCGTTCTCCTTCCTTCTACAGTGTCCAAGACCTCAGTTCATGGAATGGTGTTGCCCACAGTTAAGATGAATCCCGATCTAGACAATCCCTTACCGACGGGGCAAGACCTTTGTTTCCATGGTGATTCTAAATCCTGTCACGTTGACAGCTGGGATTAACCACTAGAGGAGGCGCACCTCAACACATCTTTGCTGAGCTAGCAGAGAGTGCCACCCCCCCGCTTGCCAAGGGACCTGCCTGATGACTTGTCCCCTGCACGAATGAGCTGTGCATTGCACCACAGAGCCTGTGCAACCGAGAGTCCTCAAGACTCAGTTTCCCTTGGGATAAATACCCTTGGCTGCATTTCTTTTTCTGAATCTGCTGATTTGACCCTGTCGGTGCTGTTTTCCTCTCGTTCCCAAACAAGAGAGCAAATAGCAAAGCACACCTGACACCCATGTAAAAACTTGGCCTCTTCCTTCCCACACGGCCAGTCACATACACAGAGCCCTTCCTCACATGCATGCAGAAAGCCCTTCTGTGGTCTATGTCTATATGCACATGGTTTTCATGTGGAAATACGGGCCAAGCTTGTCCTCTTGGTAGCAGAGACCACTTACTGCCCGGCATGTTTCACTGACTTACAATTATAGCACATTGGAGATCTTAAATGGGCAGCTTCACCCAGCTCACCCAGTAGCAGAGGTGAGGACTGCAGGTCTCATTCAATAATGTATCAAGTGAAGAACATATAGCTAGAGAGGCTCGAATGTAAGAACTAAATCCAAATGACAAGTGGTTTGTACAGAGCCTTGTGTTTGAGTCTAGAGGCCTGTGACATCCGCTTGCATGAAAACTGGCAGCTGCAGAGAGAACGTGCTCAAAAGAGGCCCAGCTATACTGCGTTTTGATGAGGCAGACAGGTTTGTGGGCATGTGCTGTACTCCATTCTGAACAACTGGTGCCATGTGAAGGATGGTTAGAGACAAGTCCTGGCCATGAGGTGACTGCTGCCCAGCTGAGATTATGTGAGCAGCCCCTGCCCAGGAGTCCCTGGGCAGCCATAGGATTCAGGGCTCCTCAGCTTGACACGTGTGTGGAGCTGCAGCTCCCTCCCGCAGACAAGACAGAGTGTAGTTAGAACCAGCCTCAGCAGGCACTGGCCTCTGGGACACAGACCTGCCAGTGTGAAAAGCCATTCTCCAGTATCACAAGAGGCCAGAGGCAAACAAGTGTTTGATATGTTTTGCATGTGTATACACGTGTGCATGCATATTTGGATGTGTGTGGGCAGGTCCACATGTACAGGTGAGCTTATGTGTACATGCCAGAGGTTAACACTGGATGACTTCCTCTATTGCTCTCCATTTTATTATTATTTGTGGTTGTTGTTTTTCTTTTTGTTTGTTTTGTTTTCAAGGTAGGGTCTCCCTGTAGCCCAGGCTGACCTGGAATTCACTATGTAGTCTCAGGGTGGCCTCGAACTCACAGCGATCCTCCTACATGCCTCCCAAGTGCTGGGATTAAAGGCGTGCGCCACCACGCCCAACTTCCATTTCATTTTTTGAGACAGGGTCTCTCACTGGTCTGGAACTCATAATTTGGCCAGACTAGCCAGCCAGCAAGTCCCAGGGATACTTCAGTTTCGGCTCTGCCTCCCCAGTGCTGGCACTATGGGCATGAGCTGCCATGCCCAACTTTGATATGGGTGCTGGGGATCCAAACCCAAGACGTCATGCTTGTGTGGTAAGCATGTTTCTTACTGAGCCATCTTCTCAGCACCCACCCACCCCCCCCCCCGCAAGCTTTTCATTTTCAGGGAGCACTGACAGGAGAGACATTCTCCATTGCATACGTCACAGCAGAGAAGTCTTCACAGGAAAGGCGGGTCACACATCGTTGATACTTGTTGAAAGCCCAGTGGCTGTTGAGGGCATTTGAAGGGGGCTCGTCTAGTTCCACAGATGACCATCACACACAGTGTGACGCCAGAAGAGAACAGGAACAGAGAGAGACAAGGAGCAGCTACTCAGCCATGCTGAAAACACTAATCAGAGGACACTGGGCTTTTGGTCCAGATGCCAAACCAAACCCCTTGTAAGTATAGATTTACTGAACCTCAAGGAGGTAGGACTGGTCCCCGAAACAAGACCACTCAGCAGCAGCCAGCAGTAGACACAACCTACATAACCACGGATGGAATTATTAGAGGGGAGCGAGAGTCAAAATTCTATCTTTTCTAAATCTCTGCATTTGCAATGAAATTGCAGCATGGTGACATGTCCGGATGTGAGCTGAGCAGCAGGGTGAGGTCCCCTGGATCAGTGAAATATGCTTGAAAGTGAGGGAGTGGCAGCGTGAGCTCCTATGCAATGCCCAGAACACATGATCTGCGTGCTCTCCCTAGAACCTTCTAGATCAGCATCTGCCCAGAACACATATGATCTGCGAGCTCTCCCTAGAGCCCTCTGGATCAGCATCTGTCTGGTACCTTGAGAGTACCCTAGCTAAGAGGCAGATGAGTTTCCGCCTACAGGCTAACAGAATCCCTCCTCCAGGTCTCTGAGCACTGGGGATTTCAGGAATCTGGTTTGCTGTGAGGCTTTCAGTTTTGGGGGGGTGGATGTATTGTGCCTTTTTTCTTTATGGGACTACAGTACTATCTCTCTCAGACCATGTCTCATTTGCCCCCCTGAGCCTACACCTGTACTCCTTTGGAAGCCCGTCTCCAAGAAACCCAAGCACAGAATGGCACTGAGTGGAGGCATCTCTACTTGGCTGTAAACAAGAAAATGAGGAACCTCCATTACCTTTCATGCAGTCCTTCACCTCTATGGGGCATCCTTTCTCTGAAGCTATTGCTTAACCACCAACCCACAGGACTGAGAATCCATGAATCCTAGAGTCATTCTTCCACCAACTGTGAGACTGGTTGATGGACCAGGACCATGAGCCTCAGGAGGGTATGGCGGGGAGTGGGGGGGTTGGTGGGAGGGTTCCAGAACAACAGGAAATGGAATCAAAACTCAGAGAACAGGGTTGATGTAATAACATGGGAATTCTTTTTTAAATTTATTTTATTTTATTTATTTGAGAGTGACAGACAGAGAGAGAAAGAGGCAGATAGATAGAGAATGGGCATGCCAGGGCCTCCAGCCACTGCAAACAAACTCCAGATGCATGTGCCACTTTGTGCATCTGGCTTATATGGGTCCTGGGAAATTGAGCCTCAAACTGGGGTCCTTAGGCTTCACAGGTAAGTGCTTAACCACTAAGCCATCTCTCCAGGCCCATGACATGGAAATTCTTGATGAGAATTCTTCATCTGTTCCTTTAAGCACATCTCAGGTCTTACCTTCAACACTCTTCATCCTAGAAGCATTTCCAAACCACTCTCCATCCAATGTCCCAGTTTTCAAAAAAAGCACATAGAGTAGAACTGTTTCTGGAAACCCAGAAGAAATAGATTGCTGACTCATGGCTGCAAAGATTATTGTAATTTCTTAAAGCCTGTCTTGGTAGGCAGTGTGCAGCGTGGCCAATATAGCCTTTGCTTAAATGAGATGATACACATCAGTTGCAGAATTATTAGCCTTTTGAACATGTGCTCGTAAAAGTTGTGCAACGAGGTACTGTATGAATTTTTATTGGTGCTAGAGAGCTGGCTCAAAGGTTATAGTCACTTGCTTTAAAAGCCTGGCAGCCAGCATTAGAATCCCCAGTACCCACTTAAATCCAGATGTACAAAATGGTGCATGCACCTGGAGTTTGTTTGCAGTGGTAAGAGACCCTGGTGTATCCTTCATATTCTCTCTCTCTCTCTTCCTCCTCTTCCTCTCTGCTTTCAAACAAATAAATAAAATCAAGCCGGGCATGGTGGCGCATGCCTTTAATCCCAGCACTGGGAGGCAGATGTAGGAGGATCACTGGGAGTTTGAGGCCACCCTGAGACTCCATGGTGAATTCCAGCTCAGCCTGGGCCAAAGTGAAACCCTATCTCGAAAAAAAAAAACCAAAAATAAATAAATAAATAAATAAATAAATAAATAAATAAATAAAAAAAATATGAGAGAATTTTTATTAAGACAGCTTTCGCTACATATGGGAACAAATGAGAATGAACAATTCGTGATCCACAGCACGAACCGATGAACCTATGGGCTCATGCTCGCCTGGTGCTTTAGGTCTTGGCATGGGCAGCCTCATCATTCCACAACTGTCTTGATTTCTAAGGTTCCTCTGAAAAAAACAAACATTATTATCTTAGAGCAAGTGATTCATGAATCCACTAATACAGACAAAATAAGTCACTATACTGGTTCATTTAGGGCCACTCTCCCTTAGATGGACTTGTATTGTCTTTGGCTAAAACTCCCCTCCCACACTTAGGTCTCCAGACACTGCCCCTCTGCTTTAGGAATCCTGATTCTCTTGGTGCTTCCAGTGTCCTTTGCGGTTGCCTTTGTTGCAGGTCATTGTAATGCCGTTACCTTTCTCGGCTACATTCCCCCACTTCTTCACAAATCCATGTCCTTAACGAGGTAAAAGACCAGATTAACATGCCCCCCCTCCTTTATATCAAATGTAATTTTGTAACTCATTATAAACCACCTCCCACATTTATAATAGTAATTTTAAAATAAAATACGGACCTTGATTGATTTTATTGGAAATTACTCCTCCTTGATTTTTTTGTTTTTGGCATATGTGCATATTTTGACAGTACAGTCAGTCATTTCTTTGAGAGAAAAATCTTTGTCATCCTTGAAGGGGGGAAAAAACCTCGCAGTATCAAGTGTAGGTGGAAAGCAGAGTAGAGATTCCTCTCAAGTGAGTCTTCTCTGGTCCATTCTTAAAGTTACTCTCATGAGTATACCCTTTGCTTAGCAGCATGCACACATCATTTAATCAGCTTACAGCAAGCTAGGTCCCTGAGCGTTTCCACATTCCTCTTGAAAACCAGTTCCAAAAGCCTAAGAACCACATGGCCAAGTTGATCACAATAGTGACTCCAGTTCTTGGTAGTTTTCTATATTAGTTACTTCTCTTGTTGCTTACAAGAAACAGCTTAAAGGAGATCCAATTTTCTTGGGTTGGTGGCTTGAGAGGACACAGTATATCAGGGCAGGGAAGGCTGACAGGGGCAGCCCCATGGTGGTCGGAGTGGCAGCTGCTGCTGCTGGCTCACATCTCAGCAGACCAGGAAGCAGAGAGAGGTGAGTGCCGGGGCTCCTACATATTCATTTGAGGCTCTGGTAATGATGAAGGAGCTAAATTCCTGCTCTGGACAATACATTTCTCATCCATGGAGTCATGAAAATGGATTACCAAAAAACTATTGCTTTGTGTTACTCAGTTCAGGAATAGAGGTCATTTCATAGTAATGGAGTCAGAATTTATCTCTATATAGACATGTGTATATATACACATATGTGTGCTTACTTTAAAGGAAACATCTAAAATAAATTCAATAACCCATTCCATCTCAAATTATAATTATTGCAAAAGTGGGGATAATTATATTTTAATTACATACTTGAGATATAAATTTATGTATTTGAGAGATATAAATCTATATACTTGAATTATAAATTATATAATTATAAGTGATTATATAATGATACCCCGTAGCTGGGATTATCTATTTATAAAACTTCCCCTAAAGTCTACCTTACAATTCAATACAGCACATTCAATTGCACTCTTGAACTCTTAGCATGAATCTTTTAATGCACAAAATTTCCAAATTGCAAGGTGATCAGGGTTGCAGTCCATTTGCCCATAATAATTTAAGCTGTTAATTGAGATTCAGTTAAAAATAAATAAATTCATTTTAAATGTGTCCCCCAAAACATATTCTGTGTGCATAGGCTTTTAATAGTTATTTGTGATACCCACCATGTGTCCATACATCACACTCTCGAATCCATGGGGCCGAACCATCCATGGGAAGAACCCACCTGATGCATCAACTCTTGACAAGGGAGTACATGCCTTGTGTCAGGATCAATGCCACTGCTCTGTGGGTAACGTGATGTACAATGGAAAGTCAAGCAAGAACAGAGGGCAATGAAAAATTACAAGTTAAGAAATGCAATGATCTAAAGGCCAGTGAAATTGAATCGATGGCCAGTTTTCTGCTTTGGGAGAATAACTTCTGGGAAGCCATCATTAACAGGGGAGATTTGAAAGGCATTGAGCAAGAGGTTCAGAATGGAATACAGGAGGCAAGCCCTCAGACAGCTTGTCAATAGTGATATCTTTGCATTGTAACTCTTCCCTGTCACTACCAAAGGCGACTGCTTCTACAAGAAACTCCCTGATACCTGTGGAAGAGGTTGTCCATGTTAATCTGCTCAGTCCCTGATGGTCTGGTGGCTTGAGGCTGTGACAATCGGGGCAGTGGAGCCGTGTCGTCTGCTGTGCAGAATAGATGAGAAGCTTGCTGGGAGGACAGTTCCAGTGCTGAATTAAGCTTTCTGCTTTGAGCAAAGAGATGACGTTGGTCATGGGCTACATTAATAATAATGTTAGGGCTGGAGAGATGGCTTAGCGGTTAAGGCGCCTGCCTCCTAAGCCTAAGAAAGCCAGTTCCAATCTCCAGGTCCCACATTTAGTCAGATGCAAAGTGACGCAAGGGCGCAATGCCGCACTCGACCACAAGGGGATGCACACATCTGGATTTCATTCACAGCAGCTGAGAGGCTGCTGGCACACCCATTCTCTGTCTTCCTCTCCCTCTCTCTCTCTGTCTCTCTCTGTGTCTCTCTCCAAAAAAAAAATAATAATAATAGTAATAATAACCAACAACAACAACAAAACAACGCTGTCAATGCTGCTCTGCAACTATTTCATTTTTCCTACCTCCAGGCACACAGTACAGTCCTCTCTTTTTCTACTCAATTACTTAATTATTTCTAGCCAAGCTCTGAGCAGGAGTAATGTTTTCCCTGCAACAACCCAGGCCTACCCTAACCAAAACAAGAGCTTAGTATCAGACGCATCGAAAACACTTCACTTGTTCTAAGTCAGTCCACACAACAGTGCTATGAGGTTGCTGCTGATTCTGTCTTGTTGCAGAGACAAAATCTTCATTTTGACTTGCAGTCTCTAGGGGAAGCTCCATGATGGTAGTGAAAGCATGGTGTGAGCAGAGGCTGGACGTCACCTCCTTGTCAGCAGTAGGTGGGAAATAGCAGCAGGAGAGTGAGCGGACTATCACTGGCAAGCTAGGAGCTGATAAACCTCACAGTCCACCCCCCAGTGACACCTCCACCAGCAAGGCTTCATCTCCACATTGCCATCAGCCAGGGACCAAGTGTTCAAAACACTTGAGTTTATGGGGGGGGGACATAAATGATTCAGACCACCACAGAGGTAGATATTATTTTACAGATAAGGAAATTGAGACCTTCTATAGCTAAGTATTTGCCCAATGTCACCAAGCTACCAAGTGGCAGAGCTCAAACTTGAACCTAAGGAATCTATCTGCATCATGTGCCCTCCCAATACCTCCGGTGAGGAGAAGTCACTGTGTGCAAGGAGGCAGAACGCAAGTGCCCAGACGGGCAAGGCGTGTTTGCACAAGACCCTCGGTGATTCAACTTGAGACTCAGAGTGACTCTTATTTATTTAGCAGAGACTCTTATTTATTTAGCAGAGACTCTTATTTATTTAGCAGAGACTTCCTTAAACTTCTCTTATTGAGTGGAAATGTATTGGTCAGAGTTCTCCAGAGAGACCAGAACCAATAGGATACAAGTGTGTCTATGTGTGCATGCATGCATGTGAAGGGGTTCAGTGTATGGAACTGGCTCACATTACACTAGAGGTGGACAATTCCACATTAACAGTGTAGGTGTATGTGTTACTTTTCTCATTGTTCTGAGGAAAATACCTGACAGATCTGGGGCATTCGGGGTGGAATGGTTTGAAAGGCATCACGTATTCTCTCTCCTCCGCAGATTCTAAATTTTAGTGTTTCTCTGTGTGTAAATAAGAGGATTTGAGAGTGGGTAAGGCTATGAAACTAGCCAGAAGACCACAAGAGGGGAACAAGGGGCATCAGAAAAGGTGAGGAAGAACCAAAGGAGACATGTGACATAAAAGTGGGGAGGGTACTGAGGGGAAGGAAAATAGGGGAGAAAAGGGAAGAAGAAATCAAAAACACATCTGGGGGCTGGAGGGATGGCTTAGTGGTTAAGGCGTTTGCCTGCAAAGCCAAAGGTCCCAGGTTCAATTTTCCAGGACCCACGTAAGTCAGATACACAAGGGGGCGCATGTGTCTGGAGTTCGTTTGCAGTGGCCGGAGGCAATGGCATGCCCATTCTCTCTCTCTTACTCTCTCTCTCTGTCAAAAAAATGAATAAATAAATAATAAAATATGTTTTAAAACATACACATTTTGTTTGAAAAGCAATGAAACCAGTGCTGGCACTATGGGCATGAGCTGCCATGCCCAACTTTGATATGGGTGCTGGGGATCCAAACCCAAGACGTCATGCTTGTGTGGTAAGCATGTTTCTTACTGAGCCATCTTCTCAGCACCCACCCACCCCCGCAAGCTTTTCATTTTCAGGGAGCACTGACAGGAGAGACATTCTCCATTGCATACGTCACAGCAGAGAAGTCTTCACAGGAAAGGCGGGTCACACATCGTTGATACTTGTTGAAAGCCCAGTGGCTGTTGAGGGCATTTGAAGGGGGCTCGTCTAGTTCCACAGATGACCATCACACACAGTGTGACGCCAGAAGAGAACAGGAACAGAGAGAGACAAGGAGCAGCTACTCAGCCATGCTGAAAACACTAATCAGAGGACACTGGGCTTTTGGTCCAGATGCCAAACCAAACCCCTTGTAAGTATAGATTTACTGAACCTCAAGGAGGTAGGACTGGTCCCAAACAAGACCACTCAGCAGCAGCCAGCAGTAGACACAACCTACATAACCACGGATGGAATTATTAGGGGAGCGAGAGTCAAAATTCTATCTTTTCTAAATCTCTGCATTTGCAATGAAATTGCAGCATGGTGACATGTCCGGATGTGAGCTGAGCAGCAGGGTGAGGTCCCCTGGATCAGTGAAATATGCTTGAAAGTGAGGGAGTGGCAGCGTGAGCTCCTATGCAATGCCCAGAACACATGATCTGGCGTGCTCTCCTAGAACCTTCTAGATCAGCATCTGCCCAGAACACATATGATCTGCGAGCTCTCCCTAGAGCCCTCTGGATCAGCATCTGTCTGGTACCTTGAGAGTACCCTAGCTAAGAGGCAGATGAGTTTCCGCCTACAGGCTAACAGAATCCCTCCTCCAGGTCTCTGAGCACTGGGGATTTCAGGAATCTGGTTTGCTGTGAGGCTTTCAGTTTTGGGGGGGTGGATGTATTGTGCCTTTTTTCTTTATGGGACTACAGTACTATCTCTCTCAGACCATGTCTCATTTGCCCCCCTGAGCCTACACCTGTACTCCTTTGGAAGCCCGTCTCCAAGAAACCCAAGCACAGAATGGCACTGAGTGGAGGCATCTCTACTTGGCTGTAAACAAGAAAATGAGGAACCTCCATTACCTTTCATGCAGTCCTTCACCTCTATGGGGCATCCTTTCTCTGAAGCTATTGTAACCACCAACCCACAGGACTGAGAATCCATGAATCCTAGAGTCATTCTTTCCACCAACTGTGAGACTGGTTGATGGACCAGGACCATGAGCCTCAGGAGGGTATGGCGGGAGTGGGGGTTGGTGGGAGGGTTCCAGAACAACAGGAAATGGAATCAAAACTCAGAGAACAGGGTTGATGTAATAACATGGGAATTCTTTTTTAAATTTATTTTATTTTATTTATTTGAGAGTGACAGACAGAGAGAGAAAGAGGCAGATAGATAGAGAATGGGCATGCCAGGGCCTCCAGCCACTGCAAACAAACTCCAGATGCATGTGCCACTTTGTGCATCTGGCTTATATGGGTCCTGGGAAATTGAGCCTCAAACTGGGGTCCTTAGGCTTCACAGGTAAGTGCTTAACCACTAAGCCATCTCTCCAGGCCCATGACATGGAAATTCTTGATGAGAATTCTTCATCTGTTCCTTTAAGCACATCTCAGGTCTTACCTTCAACACTCTTCATCCTAGAAGCATTTCCAAACCACTCTCCATCCAATGTCCCAGTTTTCAAAAAAGCACATAGAGTAGAACTGTTTCTGGAAACCCAGAAGAAATAGATTGCTGACTCATGGCTGCAAAGATTATTGTAATTTCTTAAAGCCTGTCTTGGTAGGCAGTGTGCAGCGTGGCCAATATAGCCTTTGCTTAAATGAGATGATACACATCAGTTGCAGAATTATTAGCCTTTTGAACATGTGCTCGTAAAAGTTGTGCAACGAGGTACTGTATGAATTTTTATTGGTGCTAGAGAGCTGGCTCAAAGGTTATAGTCACTTGCTTTAAAAGCCTGGCAGCCAGCATTAGAATCCCCAGTACCCACTTAAATCCAGATGTACAAAATGGTGCATGCACCTGGAGTTTGTTTGCAGTGGTAAGAGACCCTGGTGTATCCTTCATATTCTCTCTCTCTCTCTTCCTCCTCTTCCTCTCTGCTTTCAAACAAATAAATAAAATCAAGCCGGGCGTGGTGGCGCATGCCTTTAATCCCAGCACTGGGAGGCAGATGTAGGAGGATCACTGGGAGTTTGAGGCCACCCTGAGACTCCATGGTGAATTCCAGCTCAGCCTGGGCCAAAGTGAAACCCTATCTCGAAAAAAAAAAACCAAAAATAAATAAATAAATAAATAAATAAATAAATAAATAAATAAAAAAAATATGAGAGAATTTTTATTAAGACAGCTTTTAAGCTACATATGGGAACAAATGAGAATGAACAATTCGTGATCCACAGCACGAACCGATGAACCTATGGGCTCATGCTCGCCTGGTGCTTTAGGTCTTGGCATGGGCAGCCTCATCATTCCACAACTGTCTTGATTTCTAAGGTTCCTCTGAAAAAAACAAACATTATTATCTTAGAGCAAGTGATTCATGAATCCACTAATACAGACAAAATAAGTCACTATACTGGTTCATTTAGGGCCACTCTCCCTTAGATGGACTTGTATTGTCTTTGGCTAAAACTCCCCTCCCACACTTAGGTCTCCAGACACTGCCCCTCTGCTTTAGGAATCCTGATTCTCTTGGTGCTTCCAGTGTCCTTTGCGGTTGCCTTTGTTGCAGGTCATTGTAATGCCGTTACCTTTCTCGGCTACATTCCCCACTTCTTCACAAATCCATGTCCTTAACGAGGTAAAAGACCAGATTAACATGCCCCCTCCTTTATATCAAATGTAATTTTGTAACTCATTATAAACCACCTCCCACATTTATAATAGTAATTTTAAAATAAAATACGGACCTTGATTGATTTTATTGGAAATTACTCCTCCTTGATTTTTTTGTTTTTGGCATATGTGCATATTTTGACAGTACAGTCAGTCATTTCTTTGAGAGAAAAATCTTTGTCATCCTTGAAGGGGGGAAAAAAACCTCGCAGTATCAAGTGTAGGTGGAAAGCAGAGTAGAAATTCCTCTCAAGTGAGTCTTCTCTGGTCCATTCTTAAAGTTACTCTCATGAGTATACCCTTTGCTTAGCAGCATGCACGCATCATTTAATCAGCTTACAGCAAGCTAGGTCCCTGAGCGTTTCCCCATTCCTCTTGAAAACCAGTTCCAAAAGCCTAAGAACCACATGGCCAAGTTGATCACAATAGTGACTCCAGTTCTTGGTAGTTTTCTATATTAGTTACTTCTTTTGTTGCTTACAAGAAACAGCTTAAAGGAGATGAGATGTTCTTGGGTTGGTGGCTTGAGAGGACACAGTATATCAGGGCAGGGAAGGCTGACAGGGGCAGCCCCATGGTGGTCGGAGTGGCAGCTGCTGCTGCTGGCTCACATCTCAGCAGACCAGGAAGCAGAGAGAGGTGAGTGCCGGGGCTCCTACATATTCATTTGAGGCTCTGGTAATGATGAAGGAGCTAAATTCCTGCTCTGGACAATACATTTCTCATCCATGGAGTCATGAAAATGGATTACCAAAAAACTATTGCTTTGTGTTACTCAGTTCAGGAATAGAGGTCATTTCATAGTAATGGAGTCAGAATTTATCTCTATATAGACATGTGTATATATACACATATGTGTGCTTACTTTAAAGGAAACATCTAAAATAAATTCAATAACCCATTCCATCTCAACTTATAATTATTGCAAAAGTGGGGATAATTATATTTTAATTACATACTTGAGATATAAATTTATGTATTTGAGAGATATAAATCTATATACTTGAATTATAAATTATATAATTATAAGTGATTATATAATGATACCCCATAGCTGGGATTATCTATTTATAAAACTTCCCTAAAGTCTACCTTACAATTCAATAGAGCACATTCAATTGCACTCTTGAACTCTTAGCATGAATCTTTTAATGCACAAAATTTCCAAATTGCAAGGTGATCAGGGTTGCAGTCCATTTGCCCATAATAATTTAAGCTGTTAATTGAGATTCAGTTAAAAATAAATAAATTCATTTTAAATGTGTCCCCCAAAACATATTCTGTGTGCATAGGCTTTTAATAGTTATTTGTGATACCCACCATGTGTCCATACATCACACTCGAATCCATGGGGCCAACCATCCATGGGAAGAACCCACCTGATGCATCAACTCTTGACAAGGGAGTACATGCCTTGTGTCAGGATCAATGCCACTGCTCTGTGGGTAACGTGATGTACAATGGAAAGTCAAGCGAGAACAGAGGGCAATGAAAAATTACAAGTTAAGAAATGCAATGATCTAAAGGCCAGTGAAATTGAATCGATGGCCAGTTTTCTGCTTTGGGAGAATAACTTCTGGGAAGCCATCATTAACAGGGGAGATTTGAAAGGCATTGAGCAAGAGGTTCAGAATGGAATACAGGAGGCAAGCCCTCAGACAGCTTGTCAATAGTGATATCTTTGCATTATAACTCTTCCCTGTCACTACCAAAGGCGACTGCTTCTACAAGAAACTCCCTGATACTGGTGGAAGAGGTTGTCCATGTTAATCTGCTCAGTCCCTGGTGGTCTGGTGGCTTGAGGCTGTGACAATCGGGGTAGTGGAGCCGTGTCGTCTGCTGCGCAGAATAGATGAGAAGCTTGCTGGGAGGACAGTTCCAGTGCTGAATTAAGCTTTCTGCCTTGAGCAAAGAGATGACGTTGGTCATGGGCTACATTAATAATAATATTAGGGCTGGAGAGATGGCTTAGCGGTTAAGGCGCCTGCCTCCTAAGCCTAAGAAAGCCAGTTCCAATCTCCAGGTCCCACATTTAGTCAGATGCAAAGTGACGCAAGGGCGCAATGCCGCACTCGACCACAAGGGGATGCACACATCTGGATTTCATTCACAGCAGCTGAGAGGCTGCTGGCACACCCATTCTCTGTCTTCCTCTCCCTCTCTCTCTCTGTCTCTCTCTGTGTCTCTCTCCAAAAAAAAAAATAATAATAATAATAGTAATAATAACCAACAACAACAACAAAACAACGCTGTCAATGCTGCTCTGCAACTATTTCATTTTTCCTACCTCCAGGCACACAGTACAGTCCTCTCTTTTTCTACTCAATTACTTAATTATTTCTAGCCAAGCTCTGAGCAGGAGTAATGTTTTCCCTGCAACAACCCAGGCCTACCCTAACCAAAACAAGAGCTTAGTATCAGACGCATCGAAAACATTTCACTTGTTCTAAGTCAGTTCACACAACAATGCTATGAGGTTGCTGCTGATTCTGTCTTGTTGCAGAGACAAAGTCTTCATTTTGACTTGCAGTCTCTAGGGGAAGCTCCATGATGGTAGTGAAAGCATGGTGTGAGCAGAGGCTGGACGTCACCTCCTTGTCAGCAGTAGGTGGGAAATAGCAGCAGGAGAGTGAGCGGACTATCACTGGCAAGCTAGGAGCTGATAAACCTCACAGTCCACCCCCAGTGACACCTCCACCAGCAAGGCTTCATCTCCACATTGCCATCAGCCAGGGACCAAGTGTTCAAAACACTTGAGTTTATGGGGGGGGGCATAAATGATTCAGACCACCACAGAGGTAGATATTATTTTACAGATAAGGAAATTGAGACCTTCCATAGCTAAGTATTTGCCCAATGTCACCAAGCTACCAAGTGGCAGAGCTCAAACTTGAACCTAAGGAATCTATCTGCATCATGTGCCCT
Organism: Orientallactaga sibirica; assembly: GCA_036365145.1. Taxonomy (NCBI): domain Eukaryota; kingdom Metazoa; phylum Chordata; class Mammalia; order Rodentia; family Dipodidae; genus Orientallactaga; species Orientallactaga sibirica. The sequence continues at coordinate 1,987,373 of JAEOAD010000052.1, read as the reverse complement.
CCCAATACCTCCGGTGAGGAGAAGTCACTGTGTGCAAGGAGGCAGAACACAAGTGCCCAGACGGGCAAGGCGTGTTTGCACCAGACCCTCGGTGATTCAACTTGAGACTCAGAGTGACTCTTATTTATTTAGCAGAGACTCTTATTTATTTAGCAGAGACTCTTATTTATTTAGCAGAGACTTCCTTAAACTTCTCTTATTGAGTGGAAATGTATTGGTCAGAGTTCTCCAGAGAGACCAGAACCAATAGGATACAAGTGTGTCTATGTGTGCATGCATGCATGTGAAGGGGTTCAGTGTATGGAACTGGCTCACATTACACTAGAGGTGGACAATTCCACATTAACAGTGTAGGTGTATGTGTTACTTTTCTCATTGTTCTGAGGAAAATACCTGACAGATCTGGGGCATTCGGGGTGGAATGGCTTGAAAGGCATCACGTATTCTCTCTCCTCTGCAGATTCTAAATTTTAGTGTTTCTCTGTGTGTAAATAAGAGGATTTGAGAGTGGGTAAGGCTATGAAACTAGCCAGAAGACCACAAGAGGGGAACAAGGGGCATCAGAAAAGGTGAGGGAAGAACCAAAGGAGACATGTGACATAAAAGTGGGGGAGGGTACTGAGGGGAAGGAAAATAGGGGAGAAAAGGGAAGAAGAAATCAAAAACACATCTGGGGGCTGGAGGGACGGATGGCTTAGTGGTTAAGGCGTTTGCCTGCAAAGCCAAAGGTCCCAGGTTCAATTTTCCAGGACCCACGTAAGTCAGATACACAAGGGGGCACATGTGTCTGGAGTTCGTTTGCAGTGGCCGGAGGCAATGGCATGCCCATTCTCTCTCTCTTACTCTCTCTCTCTGTCAAAAAAATGAATAAATAAATAATAAAATATGTTTTAAAACATACACATTTTGTTTGAAAAGCAATGAAACCCAATTCTTTGCATGCTAATAGAAAGTTATTTTATTTTATTTTTTTTTTTGAGGCAGGGTCTCACTTTAGCCTAGTCTGACTTGGAATTCACTACGTCGTCTCAGGATGGCCTCGAACTCACAGCGATCCTACTACCTCCACCACCCTAGTTTTGTATGAAAGGAGTGCACCACCACACCCCCGCAGGGAAGGCATGGTGGTGGGAGCAGCTCTGTCCCTGTGGCAGTCTTTCTTCACATCATGGCTAACAAGGAAGCAGAGAAAGCTAGATGGGACCAGGGCAGGCATCATCTTCAAGGCCTACCTGCCCCGAGTGACTTACTTCCATAGCTAAACCTCACCTCCTAAAGGTTCCATGGTCTCGGATACCAGCACCACAGGCTGGGGACCAAGCATTCAAAACATGAGCCTACGGAAGACATTGCATATTTAAACCATAACAGTAGGACAGCAGGCTTACGAGCCAGGACAGGAGATAGTCCACGACCAGTGTGATTCTGCTGGCCAGAGACACAGCATAGATCACAGTGCACAAAAATCTGAAAGCTGCCCCTTACAGCCTTCTCTTGCCTAAGAAGCCAGCGCTTTTGTTCTACCCAGACCTTCGAGTCACCAGACAAGACCATTCATCTCTGTGACCAAATACTCAAGGTAATCAAATTAAAAATAAACAGTCTAGGGCTGGAGAGATGGCTTAGCGGTTAAATGCTTGCCTATGAAGCCTAAGGACCCTGGTTCGAGGCTCGCTTCTCCAGGACCCACGTAAGCCAGATGCACAAGGGGGTGCATGCATCTGGATCTCTGGCTGGAGGCCCTGATGCACCCAAATACTCTCTCTCTCTCTCTCTCTCTCCCTGCCTATTTCTGTATCTCTCTCTCAAATAAATAAATAAATAATAAAATATTTTAAAAAAAAATAAACAGTCTTATTTATTTTTTATTTATTTATTTATTTATTTATTTATTTATTTATTTTGGATTTTCAAGATGGGGTCTTGCTCTAGCCCAGGCTGTCCTGGAATTCACTATGAAGTCTCAGACTGCCCTGGAACAGATGGCGATCCACCTACCTCTGCCTCCCGAATGCTAGTTTTAAAGGTGTGTGCCACCATGCCCAGTGGAAAGTCTTATTTTTGTCTGGTTTCAAGATTTCACTCCAGTGTCACTTGGCCCTGTTGCTTTGGGCATGTGATGCCCAGGACATCATGGCAGAAGAGCAAGGCTCAGAAAGCCAGCTCACCTCATGGCAGCCAGGAAGCAGAAAGGAAGAGGAGAGGTCGGGGAACCAATGTCTCTTGAAGTGCATGTTCCCAGGGACTTCACTAAGCTCTGTCTCCTAAAGGTTCCATCACGTCCCCAAAGTGCTACAGGCTGGGGACCAAGCCTTCCAACATGGCCCTTGGGGAATATGTAGGAACCAGACTACAGTATGTAAGGTCGTTCTCTTTACATGGCCTATTAGTGTGAATATCATCCTGAAACACTTCCATCACAAGAACCTAGGCTGATCCCATAGTTCACAGTGACATGACCCAACTCCACTGCTGGCCCTTCCCCAATGAGCATGACCACTGCGACACCATGCTGCCCCTGTGAAGCTGTGGGAAGCGCCCATCAATCACCCTAAGGGAGGCTGGAAGGACAAAAGACACCGCTCTCTGGTTGTCGGCAGGAGCATAAAGAAGTTTCAGTTGCTTTTGGTGAACCCTTTTGTAAATTAATGTTCCAAATCTTTTTTAAAATAAGTTGCAATATTCTCTTCTTTGTCATACAGGAGACTGGTAACACAGAATGCCAAATTGGTTTCTAAACTAAACTGGTGAATATGATTTTCCTAAAGTGCATCATTTTCACTGCTGTTTACTGTAGTTTGACCCCTCAATTAAGAAAGTGTAGCTCTAGTGCCTGTGAGACAATAGGACACAGGCTGCTTTGAGATCCTGGAAGACTGCATGGTAATTGCCTCTTTTATGTTAAGAGCACATCCCATCCAGACCCCTTGACTTCTTTTGTGCATCCCCGCCCCGCCCCCAGCATCTGTCACTTACCGCACTTCCTGATATTGTGCTTGCTGTCACTGAGAATGAGCTAAGATGCTCAAAAGTGCATCATTTTGCCCAGGCTAAAGACATCATTTCAGTGTCGAAACATGTAGGATGCGCGTAGAGATATGCGTACGACAGGAAAATCCCTGGGGTCCAGTCCAGGCAAAGTTCATGTAGTCGGGGTACCACAGAAACAGAGATGGTTAAGAAGTCTACCCAAAGTCAAGCATTGTCCCTGCGGGGTCCCTAGCCTCACACTGCTTGTGGGTCTCAGCTACTATAAGGCACACTTCCTACATACAAACACTGCTGAGCACTCGTTACGCTTGACTATCTTTTCATGTGCACCCCTGAGGTTGATGTGATTATGTCAAGTGTGCAGGTACAGCCACCAAGGTGCCAAGAGGCCCAGTGGTCAGCTCAGGGTCACCCCATTAGTGAACAGTGAGGCCAGAAGTCAAACTTGCATCACCTACCCCAGGAGTGAGCAAATGCTTTCTGTAAAGTGCCAGACAGTGGCCTGCAGGGGCAGGCACATGGGGGGTGGGGGGAAGCTCAGGGGCAGATCATTTAGCACTGAAGCCAAAAAAAAAAAAAAAAAGAAAAGAAAAAGCCAAATAGTAAAGATATTAAGGTTTGCAAGCTGTAAATATAACATAATAAATATGTCTGCCATGATGACTCACCCCTGCCCATGCAGAGTGAATCAGTCCTAGGAACAATATAAACAAACAAGCGTGGTTTATTTCAATAAAACTTTAAAAAAATATTTTATTTACTTAGTTATTTATTTTTTGGTTTTTCATTTTTGGGTTTTTCAAGGTAGGCTCTCACTCTAGCCCAGGCTGACCTGGAATTCACTATGTAATCACAGGGTGGCCTTGAACTCATGGCAATCCTCCTACCTTTGCCTCCCGAATGCTGGGATTAAAGGCATGTGCCACCACGCCTGGCGAAAATATATTTTATTTATTTATTTGAGAGAAAGAAAGAGAGAGAGAGGGAGGGAGGGAGAGAATGGGCACATGAGGGCCTCCATCCACTGCAAACAAACTCCAGACGCATGTGCTACCTTGTACATCTATCTGGCTTACGTGGGGCCTGAAGAGTCAAACTGAGATCCTTTGGCTTTGCAGACAAATGCCTTAACTGCTAAGCATCTCTCCAGCCCCTATTTCAATAACACTTTAATGAACACAAGTATATCATATGAACAGCAGCTGACTGGACCTGACACACAGACTACAATTGTCAATCCCAGGTCAAGATCATCATAGGTCATGGCTTGAGAAAGATCTAGAATGAATCTCCGAGTCAGTATTGAAACCTATTTGCCCTAATGTGGTACTTCTGCCAGCTTATTGGAAAGCTCCCCAACAGCTAATAGATCTGAAAGCGAAGCTGGGCTTGGTGGCACATGCCTTTAATCCCAGCATTTGGGAGGCAGAAGTAGGAGTCTCTGTGAATTCGAGGTAGCCTGAGACTAATTCCAGGTCAGCCTGGGCTAGAGCAAGACCCTACCTGGATAAACAAAACCAAACCAAACAAAACAACAACAAAAAAAGATTTTAGAAGAGACACTCTATGTCCTGTTACATAGATTTACATATCGGGGAACAGTTCACACAGACGTAGTTTGTGTAAATGGAGCAAAGTAACTTTGACTTTGGTCCTAACAGTCTATCTAAGGATGTTGCTGGGATAGTAGAAGGAAGAGCAGCTTTTGAAATGATAGCATCATTCAGAAGGCAAGTGCAAAAAGATACCCCAGAGCAGATAAAACGTTCCTTTTATTTATTTTTTGTCTGTTCTAGAAAGAGGGATATTGGAATGTCACCTTGCCTTTTCTTAAGAGGGCAAAGTAATTTTGAGACTCTGAATGAACTCATGAGAATGTCGCTGCCTGTGAGTGTGCGGGCAGGAGGTCTACTTGAAGAGGAATCTATTCACGCAGGTTGGATATGGAGGTCTAGGAGTACTGGTGGTGCTATGGAGTGCACCCTTGGGAAAAAGAAGTGGCGAGAAGCCGGGCGTGGTGGTGCACACCTTTAATCCCAGCACTCGGGAGACAGAGATAGTAGGATCACCGTGAATTTGATGCCACCCTGAGATTACAGAGTGAATTCCAGGTCAGCCTGAACTAGAGTGAGACTCTACCTCAAAAAAAAAAAAAAAAAAATAGAAGTGGCAAGAACCCACCACCTCAGGGGCCGTGCCTCTGAGTCTAATCATGTTGTCCTATTAACTGAGCAGAGCTCTAAGTGTCATCCCCCGTCTTTAGAGAAACAAAAGGTTGTTCAGAGGCCAAAGTCAGCAGCTGCGAGCCATCCTCCAGATGGTCAGAAAGTCAGAAACCAAGGCCAGCAGCTTCCAGCATCTTCCAGATGGACAGAAGCAGATCTCACAGCAGTGAGCAAACCAACAACCTAAGCACAGGTCTCACAGGCATGTGGCAGTCTGAGTAAACCTGGCCCCATGTGGTCCACATCACCCGTCCAGGTTCGTGGGCAGTCTGAAGGGGGCGATATTAGGCTCTAAGATGAGATGGACTTGAAGGAAAAACCAGTTTTCAACTGGAGAAAAAGAGAGTGTACGCTCGTTCACCCAGGTTGTTTGAGGTCTTCTTCAGGGTTTGTTAGGACGAAATGAAGTCCAGGATGTGATTGTTCCACCACAAGGCCAGGCATCTCACATGATTAAAAATGTCTTATCTCTGCTGGGCATGGTGGTGCATGCCTTTAATCCCAGCACTTGGGAGGCAGAGGTAGGAGGATCACCGTGAGTTCAAGGCCAGCCTGAGACTACATAGTGAATTCAAGGCCAGTCTGGACTAAAGTGAGACCCTACCTCAAAAACTTGATTTGGCTAACAGATCCACTCAGTGGAATGGAACTCATTGCTGGAACTGGGAAATAAGTCAAAACCAGGTACAAAAAATGAGCTCAGTCTTCAAGAGCAAGATACCACCAAATGTGGGCTAGAAGAGAGCTAACACATATAAAATTCCCTCCAAAACATAGATGGTCATCCCGTCTATCTAGTACTAACTTCTCTCTCCGTTGGAGAATTTGCTTATCTTTTTTCAGGTGGACAATGAGCCTGAAGGGAGGATCAGCCAACCACACCTCACCAGGGCCCCAGCTGAAACCATAGAACAATGCAGGGGAAGGGCAAGAGTTCAGCATTCATGGCGATCACGACACCAGAAAAAGGCTGAAGGAGATAAACACAGAGAACATCAACTCCAACTAAGCCAGATATTCAGAGACACAGAGGCTCCCAAAACCTCATCACTGAAGCAGAACTAAAATGACCCCAATGTGGCTCAGGGAAACTCGCGGAAGAGGGGGCAGAAAGATTGTTAGAGTCACAAGTTGGGGCATTATGCATAAAGACTGGGGCCTACCCCCCAGAACTCTTGACTAACCTCACAATGCATGACCCACATTCCACACTGATGAGGGTCCCTTTGAAAGTGGGAGGACAGGGAGGAGGACAATGGAACCAATACTATGAATGTAAAATCAGAATAATATAAATAAAAAATATATATTAAAAAAAAATCTTCTTATCTCTGGCCAGGTGTGATGGCCCACGCCTTTCATCCCAGCACTTGGGAGGCAGAGGTAGGAGGATCACCATGAGTTCAAGGCCACCCTGAGACAACATTGTGAATTCCATGTCAGCCTGGGCTAGAGCGAGACCACACCTTGAAAAACCAAAAAATAAAAATAAAATAAAATAAAATAAAATATTTTATCTCATAGTATAGGGAGATGACTTAGCAGATGAAGCATTTGTCCTGCAAGAATGAGGATGGAGGTTCAGACCCCCAGCACTAGTGAAAATGCCAATAGGACAACAGGTGTCCAAAAATCAGCATTCCACCGAGATATATGCCCACCCATGTTTATCACTGCACTAGTCACACTAGCCAAGAAATAGAACAGCCTGGGGCTGGAGAGATGGCTTAGCGGTTAAGACATTTGCCTGCAAAGCCAAAAGACCCAGGTTCGATTCCCCAGGACCCACATAAACCAGATGCACAAGGGGGCACATGCATCTGGAGTTTGTTTGCAACACTCTCTCTCTCTCTCTTTCTCTCTGCATCTTTCTCTCTCTCTCAAATAAATAAATAAAAATAAGATATTAAAAACATTTTTAAAAAGAAATAGAACAGCCTAGGTGACCATCAACAGATGCAGGATTTAGCTTTTAAAAATTGATTTTAAAATGATAGCTATGTATATAAGGTGATGAACATGCTAATTGCCTGATATAATCATTCTACATGTACAAAAAATATCACAATATAAACCTTAACTGACTATAGCTGCAATTTAACAATTAAAAATAAAACTTTAAAAATAAAAGTAAAAATTAGATCAAAAAAGAAATATAAATAAATTTGAATAATTAAAAATCCAGCTCCCATCAGGTTAGATAGAAAATAAGACTCATTCTAATTTAGTTGGAACCACAAGAACACAGGGAAAATGAAAAATGGATTTTGTTTTTCAAATCCTACCAGCTGGCTTTTACTCTCTCGTTGATCTCGGCATCTCATTCTTTCTTTGCTAGCAAATTAATCTGGATAGCGAACCCTGCCAGAGGTCTTCAGAGGGGCTTGGAGGGCTGCTTGCATTACCACAGGCCTGTTCTTTGCTGACTGCGGTCCTGTTGGAAGGAGGCAGAGGCGGACACTGCCCAGTCCGCACAAGGTCAATGGTCCAGAAAAGCTAATGTCTCATATCTGCACAAACAACACAGGAAAGCACCCACCCACAAGTCTTTCCTCTTGTCCTTGGCATGGGAAACTGTCGACTGGATCACACTGACTATTCGTCAGGCTGAAAACAGACATGGAGAATTTTGGCTGTGGCACCTGATGTCTTTTCTTACCATCCCCTCTTTCTTTTTTTTTCTTTTTTGTGAGCCATCTCTAATGTCCTTTCCCAGTTTTCTCATAACACGGTGTTGACTCTCTGCTGTTTCTTCCCTTGATGGGACAGCTCATTGCCTTCCAATCTTGTGCCTGTTGAACCCAGCATCCCATGTCCTCAAGCCTTTGGCCGAGTCACTTATCCTGGGAGACAGTCAGGCGAATGTCACGGCTGAAGACATTGCAACTGTGCTCAAGAAATGTTTGCATTTCATTCACGAGACACGAGACTACTTTTAGACATCTTAGCCCACAGGAACATTGGGAGAGCCAATAAGCAACAGGGGCATTCCTCGGGAATATACTTACAGATGTTTACTTGACAAAAACTGGTTTTGTTTGAATATTGCTATAGCAATTTATGCTTTCAGGGAGATAGGAGCAAGCGTTTACTCACCCCAGCGAGGACACTGTGACATACTGAAGAAATAATTTCACTCAAGACTAGCTTGGGGAATCAATGAATTTATTGGGGCTCCTTACATTAGCATATGTGACTTAAAGACAGCTGCAGCTCTGAAAAGCCCATCCCCACATTGGAGGCAACTCAAGAAAGTTGCATCCTCGGAGCTCCTTACGCAACTTGTGGGCATCTTTGCTGGAGAGTCCCCTCTCTCTAGCAGTTGCATACAGTTCTTAGAACCACAGGAAAGGCCCTTTGAGGGTCTGGTAACTGGATGAGCTTTCTGAACCACCTAAGTTTCATAAACTTCCTGAACCTTCTACACCCCCTTAGCTTCCTGAGTTGTTCTTGTCTTAACACCTATGAAGAATGGCCAGTGTGGACAGTCTGGAGGGCAAGCTAAGGGCGGAGGTTTTGTTCTGGAGGGTTTTGTTTGGAAGGGTTTTGTTCTAAATGTTTTGTTTGGAAGGGAGGGAAAAGGGAAGGGAAGGGAAGGGAGGGGAAGGGAAGGGAGAAAGCTCCCAAGCTGGGTGGGGTCCTGAGCAGAATACTGCATAGCAACTTGGATGGCTGTGTTATGCCTTGGGGATGTAAATAAGCCATCTCATCCAGGTGAGTTGGACTAATTACTTTGAATGTATATGGGGGCTCCTGATAGACTGATGTGTTAGACATGAGCCGATGACTTTGCTCGTTGGGCTCTTGAGACTCAGTGGAAAAACCCACCAGCTGGACCTCTTAGTGAGTCAGCATGAGTCAGGGATTTTTTTGGATTGCAGTTTCCAGACTCTGCTCTCTTAAAAACCTCTGTGTTCATCAGCTCTGTTGGGACATAAAGATTATCTGTTTATTCCATTTGGACCTATAACCCTGACTAGCTCTCTACCAAACGCCCCCTTACTCCTTCACTCCTCTCCCCAGGAGGAAAGGTTTCACGTCAGGGGAAGTGGCTACAGCTGCCTCTGCACATTTCCATGCAAGCGTTTTGCAATATATTGAGTTAATCTGGTTGGGGGTCAGCAGAGGGATCAGCTAGCTTCCCACAGACATCTGAGGTTGTCAAACCGCTTCCGTGATTTCTGGTTGGGAATAAACACAAGGGAGCGTGCCCTCTTTATTAAGATACTCAATCCAAAATGACAGAGCGAATACAGTTACTCTCCAATCAAGTATTTGAAGAGGCCAATGTCAAAATATAGTTTAGACTGTCAAGAAAATTTGCAAAGGCTTTTGAAATGGACAGTAATGTGACTGGGTGCTCTACCTCGGGGAGCCCCTGCACTCTGGATCTGCTTTCCTTGCCCTCAAGCTATTTTGACACCCCCACACGTTGTAGAAAACTGACTGTAATGAAATTGATGCTTGGCCAAAACACTCAAATAAATTGTGCCCCAAGGAGATGCCTTTGATTACTGCCCAGAGAACACTGATTCATTTTGCTTTTATTTGTCAATACATTTGAGCGTTTCTGATTTCCAGTGTGCATGAGAATTCTTCTTCGATCTGATTGTAACATCTGAGTGGTTTTCCCATTCACTAATGACTTGAATTACTAACGTGCACATTTTGAAATTATGCAAGCGCCGTTTCATTTCACTAACAGCTTATCTCCTAGCAGGTCCCCGCACAGAGTCGAGGTGATCGATGGAGGTTCAGGGCCTTCTGAAACTGCTTCTGCACCCATTACTGTAACTCACCTGGAGAAGCTCTGAAGTTCAGGGTCCTGTTCAAGCTCAAGGGCTTCTTTTGTTTGTTGAGCTGACAACGATGCTCATGGCTTCTTCATCTTCACTCCGGATGAGAAATGTAGGACACCTTGCATGTGCTCTATACTCTTTATCAGATGAAAACATCTCCATCTACTTCCAGTTTCGTTGACTTCCAGTTTTATAAAAAGAGTATTGCATTGTGCTGCCCGTCTGGCATAACCATTGTTTTATTCCATGTGTATATGTGTGGTGTGCACACTTGCACGCACATTCTCCTATGTATGTGGATGGATGTGCATGTGCATGTGTAGAGGGTAGAGGACAGTTTCAAGGGTCAGGCTCAGGAGCCCCATCCACCTCTTTCCAAGTCTCTCAATTGCCTGGAGCTCATCTGCTAGGGAAGAATGACTGACTGGCCAGCAAGCCCCAGGGATCCTCCTGTCTCCACCTCCCCAGCCCTGGGGTTATGGTCATGCACCACCATATCCAGCATCTACATGGATTTTCTGGGCTCAGACGTGGGTTCTCATGCTTGCAAGCAAACACATCACCTACTGAGCCATCCCTCCAGCTGTTCAACTGGTTTTCTACGTTATTGTTGACGGAATGAGTTACATTAGATGTTTTCTGATATTGCTGAAGGGGCTTCATTCCTAAAGCATGCAGCATTTGATGTTCTTTAATATTCAATTCACTGTTGTTTTAACATTCTTCTTCATATGCTCATAAACAGAGGTGAATATTTCCTATTGTCCAGTTTTGATGCCTAGAATAGAACCATTAAATGAATGAGGGACTTCTCCCAATCATTTCTAGGCTTTGAATGAGTTTATATGAAATATTTTAATACTTAATGACGTATTCAGCTTCTGTTTCTTCTTGACTTAATTTGGTGAAATTATAACTGATAGAAAATTATTAAATCTAAGATTCAAATTTATTGGAATCGTGTTATCTTGTGCTACTAAAATCTTTATTACATCTTGCAGTTAACACGGCCCCGTTTCATTCTGTATGTTAATTTTCTCTGTATATTTTTCTGGGCTAATCTCACAAAGCATTTGTACATTTCATCAATATTATTAAAAGCTACCTTTCACCTTTCTTAATTTGTTTTGTCATGTTTAGTTTTTTTAATTTTCTTTCATCAATCTGATTTTGTCTTCCCTGTCTAATCTATGGCATCGAATATAAGAGCTCTGTACTACTTACAATGTTTTCTCCTTAAATTTCATTATGCAAACATGATACAAGCTCAAGGTCAGGAAACATTTGGAAAAGGATTCCTTTCATTTTGATTAATATTAAAGTGCAATTTTATGGAAATTACATATTCAGCAAGCAACGGTTTCAATAGGGCACAGATTACATTGGAAATGTCTCCTCTTGCAAGACAAAGAGTAAAACCAGGAGAGTATTACCTCAAACTGTGAACACATATTTAGCTTAATAATATAAATCACCATTTCTGAATTAATTTATTCAACTTTCATCTTATAAGAATTTATGTAGTATTTTCAGAATACCAGATCTATGTCAGGTTTGCCAAAGGCAGGTAAAAACATTCAAACAGCCCCTGCCCTCCTCAAGTTTATGTAATACTAAAGAAAACAGGTGGGGTTGGAGGGATGGCTCAGCAGTTAAGGTGCTTGCCTGCATCCCATTCTCTCTCTTTCTCTCTCCTCTCTCTCTGCTTGCAAACAAATAAATACACGATGTTTAAAAAGAAAACAGGTAATAAATAAGAAGATATAAAATATATGATTTCAGAGACAGAGAAGCCTTGAAGAAAATGCATCTGTCAAAGGATACTAGGTCAGTCATTTCAGACTCCTTATGTTGATGGATATCTGGTAATGAACCTACTTTTTATATGTTTAATGGGCTCCTTCAAGCGTGCTTAAGTGGCTGGTAGGAATGTAAACTAGACCAGTCACTATCAGCATGGAGGTTTCTCAAAAAACAAAAACTAAAAATAGATCTCCCATATGTCCCAGCTATACCATTCCTAGGTATTTACCCAAAGGACTCCGAGTCAATATATCACAGAGATAGTTGCACATCAATATTTAATGCAACATTTATTCATAGCAGCTGTGTTATGGAACCAACCTAGGTGTCCATCAACAGAGGAAAGGACAAGGAAAATGTAGGGTATGTTCACAAGGGAATCTTTTTTTTTTTTCTGCCACAAAGAAGGATGAGGTATGTCATTTGCAGGAAAATGGATGCAAGCAAATTAAGCTAGTCTTAAAAAGACCATTTCCTCTCATGTGTAAATGTGTTTCCTAGATTTTATACAGACACATATTATCATGTGTGATTGACTTGAAAGTAGATACATGGCTACCTAGCCCCACAGAGAGAACCCATTGGAGAGGATAATGGGGCCAGAAGGGCACATGGGAGACTAGGTTCAATGTATAATGTACTTATATGAAAATACCCTTATGTAACACAATACCATATATATTTAATTAAATAATAAAGCATGCCTACGTAGTCAATAAATACAGCAGTGGAAGGAAGGCAGTTAGAATGAAAATAAAATTCTATGAATGTTGACTTTAAGAAAACCCTAGAACTGGATGTGGTGGTGCACACCTTTAATCTTAGCACTTAGATGGCCAAGGTAGGAGGAGGACTGTAAGTTCAAAGCCAGCCTGAGGCTACATAATTCCAGAACAGCCTGGGCTAGAGACCCGAACTCAAAAAAAAAAAAAAAAAAAAAACAGACAAAAAGAAGATGCTAGACATCTTTATTGAAGGGCAGACTAATTATCCACTTTGTAAAATATAATCCTCAGCATACTACCTCTCAGCCCTCTCCATTTAGATTTTTAAAGACAGGTTCTTTTGGGCTGAATTTCTTCTTGGCAAACAGGAGAGATCTTTGTAAGGTTTGCCAAAGGCAGATAAAACCTTCAGAAAGATCTTATTTGCCCAGAGCTCCGTAGATAGAGTTCAATTGCTCTATTTGCATCTTAGCAAATGCTGGGCCCCACTCTCTTTCTAGGACGCACAGCCGACATCTATCCACCTAACTTCTTCCTACCCACAAATCTCCTTTATTCTCTTCTGATTTTTTTTTTCTTCCTGGAAGATATTTTCTGGAAATAGCAAAGGAGGCTGGTTTTATGTGTCACCTTGGCCAGGCTGTGGTACTGTGCTGGTTTGAATGAATGACTTCCCATAGCCTCATGTATTTGAACACTTAGTTCCCAGTTGGTGGTACTATTTGGGACAGTTAGGGAATTTTCAAGAGATAGAGCCTCCCTGGAGGGTGGGCCTTGAAGTATCACTGCCCAGCCCTGATTGTTTGTCCTACTTCCTCCCTGTTAGTGTGAAAATGTGATGCTGGTCAGCTCTTGCCATGTTTTCCCCACTGTGAAGCTGGAAGCTGAAATAAACCCTTTTCCTTCCATAAGCTGCTTCTCATTGGGTGTGTTTTATCCCAGTAATGATGTAGGTACTTACTGAATGAAACACTCATTTGGGTGTAGCTGTCAAAGTATTTTTTCCAACCATCAGTTTAAAAATCAGTTGGTTTTAACTGAAAGAGAGAACTCTTGATAATGGGATAATGTGTGTGAGCCTCATGCAATCATTTGAAGGCCTTAAGAAAAAAATCTGCAACTTCCTGAAGAAGAATAGTGCCTGACTGTGTATCCAGCCTGCTGACCAACTTCCTGCCTTTCAACATGCTACTACCACAATCATAGGAGACAGCTTGATAAAATAAGTGTCTTACAATGTTGAAATAAAATTATCAGTATCTATCAGCCTCTTATCTATCATCCATCATTCTACCACCTATCTATTATCTACCATCTATCTATTCTCTATCATCTATCAACCTATTATTTATGTATTTATCACCTAGCAATCTATTATCTATCATCTATCTAGCTAACACCTATCAACCTATTATTTAACCATCAATCATCAACTTATCTACCATCTATCCTCTATCATTTAATAATCATCTATCTACCACCTACTTATGCATCTATCATCTATCTGTATACAGCTATCATCTAAATCTATATCTATCTATAATTATATATATTTATGAATCCTTTATCTGCCTGACATGTATGTATATATGCATGCATGTTTCCCTCTGTCTATCTACCATCTATATATTCACCCATCCATCTATCCATGTTGGCTCTGTTTTCTGGAGAATCTTGGCTAATGCAGGACTTTATTCTACTATGAATGTGTTTCCAGCAGGTATAAGGGTCAGGTGCAATCCTGGTGGTGTCTATAGTGAAAGAATGCTACAGACATTCTTAGAATACTATGGGGTGTCCGGTGGTACTCGGCCTGGACTCTGAAATGAGGCTCAGAAAGCAAAATACTTTGAAAACTGTCTGGACCCGGTTTCCCCCAGGGAAGCTTTTTGCCATCTCATAAACATAATGTCTGGCCAAGTGACAAATTTGCCCATCCTGCCTGAATTCTAGGAGCAGTCATGTTTTGTGGGACGTGCCGTGCACACCCCCTCCAGCTCTTTGTGCTCCGCTCTGCCCATGTTGTAATTAAGATTTCCAATATCAGGAATTCAACACTTGAAAGATTTTCTTAAGGGAAGGCAAGAAATATAAAGCAGCTCAATTTTAATTAAAGGAAGGAGCTCATTACAAAAATGAATAAATGATGGTGCTGATAATTACCAAGTCAAAACCACAAAAACACTCATGTCTGGTTGAGAAATGAACACCAGTTCACCCCCTTATTTAACTCATATAATTTTAATTTCCTTCTGATTTCTGTAATTGAGGAGTGGTGGCCAGCTAGGGGACTAGAGAAAAAGAGTTCCTTCACTTTGAAAGAGGGGTCTCTTCCCTGGCACAGAAGCCCTGGACCCCTCTGCCATGGGCTTTCTTTCTCAGATAGATTGTTGTCCCTGCCGCTCTCTCATCCTGCCATAGTAAGGAAGTTCATTAACTTCATACACTTAAGCGCTGACTTCAAGGTGCAGAAGGTGCTTGTGTGGGGACAGGGTTCCTCTGTGTACCCTCAAAATAAAGGATTTCTTCTCCTCAGGTGGCCTCTACCCCGGCACCCTCCCCCCACCTGTGTCCATGTCATCTGCCTTCTTCCCTCTTTCACTCACCCCTCACGGCTCAGCTTCTCCACACAGCAGGAGAAGATGTTTAATGAACCAGAGTCTCTAAATAACCATGTCACAGTGGGTAGAGAACTTGCTTCGCATGTACAAAGCCTTGAGTTTGGTCCCCAGCGCCTCATATAGCACATGCTTGTAATGGGGAGGTAGAGGCAAAGGGATGAGAAAGTTCAAGGTCATCTTTTGCTACATAGTGAGTTTGAGGACAGCCTGTGCTGCATGAGATCCTGTCTCAAAAAAAAAAAAAAATCAGGGCTGGAGAGATGGCTTAGCGGTTAAGCGCTTGCCTGCGAAGCCTAAAGACCCAAGTTCGATTCTCCAGGTCCCACGTAAGCTAGATGCACAAAAGGGCCCATGCATCTGGAGTTCTTTTGCAGTGGCTAGAGGCTCTGGTGCACCCATTCTCGCTCTTTCTCTCTCCCTCTCTCTGTCTCTAATAAATAAATAAATAATTAAAAAAATCTTTAAAAAAATCAGGGCTGAGGAAATGACTTAGTGGTTAAGGCATTTCCCTGAGATTCCTAAGGGCCTCAGTTCGATTCCCCAGGACCCACGTAACCAGATGCACAAAGGGGCACATGTGTCTGGAGTTCTTTGCAGTGGCTGGAGGCCTGGCATGCCCATTCTCTCTTTCCCTCTATCTGTCTCTTCCTCTCTGTCTCAAATAAATAAATATTAAAATATTTTTAAAGCCTTTAAAAACTCAAACAACAACAAAAAAACCTAAACAAATAACAATGCCAGCAACACAGCAATGCCAAAATAAACATGTAACATCAGGAGAGTTTTGCAAGGTTTGTGTTAATATCAGAAGCCAGGACTTTCCCAGGAAAGAAGGGGGCAGAGGAGAAGCAGTTGTGACATTCACTGGTGTCATTCCTTTTTATTATGCTTGATGTACAATAGAATTATCCTGAAAACTCATTTTCAATATCCAGCCACTAGGGTTCCCAAATGCCATGACATTTGATCCTGCATTTTTACCATTTGTCTTGCCGGCTACTGAGATAATTAACTGGGTTCTATTTACACAACTAACTTTGGCAATGGTTAAAGATGAAAATATCACATTTTTCTTCTTTTTTACCTTGTTTTTCCTTTTTTCACTTCCAAGTGGTAACATTCTTTCAGGTACAATCAGCCCCCCTCTCCCATGAAACCAATGTTAGTCCAAGTATGGTCCCTAGGAAATGTCAAAGAAGCTCATGATGCCACAACCCGGCATAGAACCCCAGGTCACAAGTCACAGTTGTGCTGGGTAACATGTCTCCTTCCTGCAGGAATGAAAGTAAGAAATTCTTCTGAGATAAACTTTCAGGTCATGACATTTTGGCTGTTCCCAGCAGAATGAGACTAAGAGGTATGTTGAGGGTTATTGTCAGGGAGAAACCTAATTTCTTTTTCTTTAGGACAAGGCTTCTCCATTTTGGGGCTTCTGACATCTTGGGCTGGATTACTCTTTCTGTGGGTCCTCTCCTGTTGCAGGTTATTTATCAAAAAGCTTGGATGACAAGATGTCAGTAGGGCTCTACCTATGGATGACAATCAAAAGTGCCCCCAAACACTGCCCAACTAAAGTTGACAGAAACAAAAGTGCCCTTGCACTGGAGTGATGACTTTAATAGCGTGGCCTTGGGGCCAGGGAGATCGCTCAGTTACTAAAGTCCTTGCCACACAAGCATGAGGACCTGAGTTTGGATTCCCAACACCCACAAAACATAAAAGCTAGACACCATGGCATGGGTGTGTGACCCCAGCACTGGAGAGGCAGAGACAGGAGGGTCTCTGGGGCTTGATGGCTATCTAGCTTAGCCAAACTGGTAAGCTGAGGTTCAATGAGAGACATTGACTTAAAAAACAAGGTGGTGTGCCATTGAGGAAAACACACAATGTTAACCCCTCAACATGCATATATATATCACATGGGTGCCCACACCAAGCACAACACACACACATACACACACACACACACGCAAAAAATAGCATGACCTTAAGTTGATCATATGTGAGAGACAGTGATCAAAAGTCACTTTGGGTACTGAGTGCAGCTTGCTGGAAATGTGCTCTTTACATCACTACATGTTCTTTCTCTGTCCCTTTTTAAGACTATTGGCAAATGGATTTACATATATATACAGTATTTATTTTTACTTACTTACTTGAAAGAGAGAAAGAGGCAGATACAGAGAGAGAATGAGTGTGCCAGCTGCTGCAAACGAACTCCAGACACATGTGCCATCTGGGGCCTGTACAATCAAGGTCCTTTGGTCTCCAACCCATAAAATATATATAATGTGTATGTGCATATTAACATATATTTATGTAAAACCAGCATTTTCCTTTGGAACAAAAGTAAAATGCTAGGATTTCTTTGCAAAGAGAGCACACACAGCATGAGTTTGCTCACATGGACTTCTTCAGAGATTCAGGAATGGCCTCAGTTAAAATGAGCATCAGGGGCTGGAGAGATGACTTAGCAGTTAAGGCGTTTGCCTGAAAAGCCAAAGAACCCAGGTTCGATTCACCAGGACCCATATTAGCCAGATGCACAAGGGAATGCATGCATCTGGAGTTTGTTTTCAGTGGCTGGAGGCCCTGGCACACCTGTACTCTCTCCCTTTTCCTCTGTCAAATAAATAAATAATAAAATATTGTTTTTAAAAAAATGAGCATCAGATAAAATTGGTGTGCCATAAAAACAGATGAACTGTCTCATGACACATGTTTTGAAGTATAATTATATCTAGAGACAGGCATGAATGCCGATTACGGGATCCCACTCTAAGCACAAAAATCTCCATTGTTGCCCTTCCCCCCATTTTTTTCTGTGATAGTGTGTGCATCGCCAGATGCTGGGGCCACAGGTAAAGCTGAGACTTCATTTCTTTCTCTCCTGCCCATGCAGGTTTCTCTGGCCAGTAAGGCTGGTATTCAATGTGACTTAGAAAATGAAATGTTACACCCAGACAAGGAGCCTCTTTGCTCCCCATGCAGCCCAAGCCGTCATCACACGGGTGTGTGTCTTTGTCCTTTAAACTTCTTTGAAACTCTCTACTGGTGTATGGAAGCTCAGTTGCCCAGTAAGTCTGACCTGCAAGCTTAGAGCTTGTGAACCAGCATGGGGAGGAGCCATCCACAGATAAAATGAGGGGGAGAGGGTGTTACTTTAAAAAAATTAAAGGGCTTGGTGGCTTATGCTTATAATTGTAATACTCGGAAAGTGGACGAAGGATTGTGAGCACAAGGTTGAGGCCAGTCTAGGCTACATAATGAGATCTTCTCTGAAGAAAGGAAGGAAGGAAGGAAGGAAGGAAGGGAGGGAGGGAGGGAGGGAGGGGGGAGGGAGGGAGGGAGGGAGGGAGGGGGAAGGAAAAAGAAAAGAAAACAAGAAGCAAAGAAACAAGAAAGGAAGGAAAAAAAGGAAAAGTGGAAAGGAAGGGAAGAAAGGAAAGGAAAAGAAAGAAATAAGGTATGACTGCAAATTCCCACTTCATGTTCCCATTCTAGCCCTTTCCCAATGAATGCACACACACACACACACACACACACTATTGCACCCACAAGGAGCTTTGAACAAGGACAGAACACACATATTCTTGTCACCATGCGACATATCCTTCCTGACCCGTGGACCACAGCTCCCGCGAGGTTATGATGGTGCCCAAAGCCTTTCTAGGTGCACGGGCCACAATGGGTCTGCACTGTTGAGACCTGGCATCCTCTAATGTGTACCTAGACACACTGCCAGGGAGACACCTGAGCCACATACAGACACTGCTGCCGCCACACCTGGCCTTCATTTCAGGCAAGAAGTGCACCAAGGTCATGACTACAGCCTGACCATCTGCTGGATTTGGCAATGTGAAGCTCTCTGAAGGCCCAGGTGGCTGGAAATTGGGCCAGAGAAGCGCCACCTCCCATCCTCCTGGTTTGGCTCTAAGCCCAGAGTGAAGAGCTCCGGCCCAACAGAGCTGGAGGAGACGGAACCTGGAAGACTGCACTGCTAAAGGAGAACACCAAGACTGTGTGATTTAGAAAGTCAGTCAACGTGCTGGAGCTAACAAAATCAGGGCAGGTGACGGGCTCCCAAGCCGAGGACGGGTGGGAGTTTCTGGGGAAGTGGTTCAGTGGATAACGACACTTGCTTACAAAGCCTGCTGCCCCAGGTTCAATAACTCAGGCACCTGTGTACAGCTGGATGGATGTTCCTTTACAGCAGCAAGAAACACTGGTGCACACACACATGCATGGGCACACATGTGCACACACACAAACACACACACATGCATACCATATATATATATATGAAAAATTTCAAAAGCCAAGGGGGTTGGAGGAATCGCTTAGTGGGTTAGAGTGCTTACTGTACAAGGTCGACATATGGAACTCAGATACCCAGAACTCATACACAGCCAGACATGCTTGTGCACATGTCTCTCTGTAGAAAACATGCTGACCATAATGGGAGACAGAGTCAAGAGAATTCCAAAGCTCATGGGTGTGGGCCAACAGGTAGCGTTCACAGTGGCCAACAAAATAGATCCTGTCTCAAGCAAGGCACACAAAGACCATAAGGCTATCCTTTAACCTCTACACATATGCACTGAGGCAAGTGCTCATTCATACATATATGCACATCACACACACATACACGCACAAGCAAGTGATGAGACGGAGTTTTCTGACCAACTTTTAGTGCTGCTCAGTGTTCTGAGATCTATCAGGCATACAAAAGTATAACTTATTAACTCTGCCCAGAAAGCTTACAACAATCCTGGAAAAACAATTAGAAAGAATGTATACAAAAAGATTGCAATGGTGATTTAGGAGATTACTCTGAAAGTGCTTAATTATGCAGAATTAAATGATAAATATGTCATGTAGTTTTGTTCAGTAAAACGAGTTCAGACCTTTTGCAATCACTATCAAAATTACAATGCCAGTCTTTACAGAAATAGGAAAAACAATCTTGAAATTCACAGGGATACACACAAACAATCCTGAGCAATATAAACCAGAGCTATCACTACTCCTGATTTCAAGTTAAACTATAGATCTATAGTAACAAAAAAAGCATGGTACTGGCCCACCAGCAGACCTATAGATAAATAGAATAGTGGAAACCAATACTGCTACAGTCACCTGATCATTAACAAAGATGCCTTAACTAGGCATTGGAAAATATCTTCTCCCACAAATCATTCCGAGAAAACTGGATATCCATGTGTAGATGAATGAAACTAGATCTCCATCTCTCACCCTATACCCATACATACAAAAAAATCAACTCCCAATGGATCAAAGACTTTGACATAAGCCTTGAAACTCTGAACTTGTTAGAAGGGAAAACACTGAGATATGGACATAGGCAAGGACTTTCTGAATTTTAAGATTTTTTTTTTTTTTTTTTTTTTTTTTCTGGGAAGAATGACATTGGGAATTGATAGGGGATGTTTATAATGCTTCCCACATATTCTTGATTCTCAAGAATCATCTGAAATATGTTACTAGATCTCATGCAGATATATCACAACTCTTTGGGATCTGCAATATAAGTAACAATATGAACCATGATGAAACTCGGGGCAGAGACAGGAGGATAACAGTGGATTAGAAAGTCCCAATGGCTCCCTCACCCCTCTCCTCTTCTGTAAAGAATAAAATGCAGATCCTGCTCAAAAAATATCTCTGGTGCCTTTCTCCCTTAAAACTCACCAAGTCTTCTGTTTATAGACACTGTTGACAGTTCAGGTTAAATGAACTTGGACTATGGGACTTTCTAACCCTCACAGATCACACACATCCTACGGATGCTGAAGAGAATCACTTCAGTATTCTTGCTCACAAATCCCAAAAGAAATATAAGTAATAAAGTCAGACTGAGTTATTTATTTTTTTATTGCCTCAGATGAAATTGGACTGCAAATATACTTAGCAATTTCAGATTTTAATTGTGACTAATTATACTCAGAGTCATGAAAGAGCAAAACAACTCCCAAGGCCAGATTAGAGGAAGGCGGGGCTGAGTTCACAGAATCAAGTTTATTAATGTGTTCATGCCCTGTGCCTCAGGCCACAAGTGCTCATTAGCAGTCAGCGCCAGGTGTGTGGGTGTTGGGGGACCTTGATCAGCTTCACTGTAGCAGAGCGAGCGGGGTTGTCCTCCAGCTGCCGAAGCAATTCTAGTCAGGGTTCAACATGTTCATTGTCTTTTCCTAAAAAAATCTGCAGACCAATTGGGCGTGTTGGCACACACCTTTAATCGCAGCACTTGGGAGGCAGAGGTAGGCAGATGGCCATGAGTTCGAGGCTGCCCTGAGTCTCCATAGTGAATTCCAGGTCAACCTGGGCTAGAGTGAGACCCTACCTTGAAAAACCAAAAATAAAAACAAAAACAAAAAATCTGCAGACCAAAGCAGTTGCACCACAATGCTGTATGCATGATTTTAACCTAGTGGGAGCACTAACCCCAACCCACATGGGTCAGGCAGGAAGTCATCTCCACGTGATCCATGTTATGATCATGCTAGAGGGCTCATGTCACCTCTCTTCCTGGCTCAGGAGCCGCCTCTCTTCAGAAATGATGAAGAAACTCTAGAGGCTCAGCCTAGGTTGTGTGTGTGTGTGTGTGTGTGTGTGCTCTTAACACTGATATTATGTTGTGTTGACATCTTAAAGAATCTTTCTGGCTCCCTCCTGCACTAGCCAATTGTCCAAGACAATAGGAGCTCAGCCAGGAGGGTGTCTTTGATTTGTAGATGAATGAATTCAGGACCTTCCTCCTCCATCTGGCCCATAGACTCCAGGAGACAGTGCCATCTGTCTTCCATATCCCTCAGTTCCGATTCATAGGTTCATCCAAATGTGGATCAAAAAGACTTGAAAAAAATTTTTCACTTGTACTGAATATATATAGACTCACGATGTACATGGTGTCAGTTATTACAAAATACAATCGACAGATGAGCTGCGGTACTTGGGAACACGTGCACTGGTTCCATACAAATGCTACACTGCTTCGCAGAAGGGACTGGGGAACTCATGGATGCTGGCTTCCACAGGGGGAGGGGCGGGTCCTGAAGCAATCCTATACAGATATGAAGGCATTACTGAACTCATGTGTATTCACCATCCCAAGGTCAGGTACACTAGTGGAATCTCCCCCCAGTTAGATCTCACTGGGATGATTCAAAGAAGCCAAGCCTAAGACGTGCATCTGTGCTTTTCGTGAAACCCCATGATGACCCTGGCCGCAAGCTTTGTGCTTCCTCCTGTCACCTACTGCTGACCACCCTGGAACAGTCCCAGGTGTCCTCACAGGGACACTGTGTTCCTGTTGCCAGCTCTGTGAGTGAAAGAAACGGGTTTCCCGAGCCTCTGCTGTGACTCATCTTGTGACCACACCCGGACCCCTGGACCATCACACACCCGTGCAAAACAGCCAGGCTTCTTTGTGTTGACAAAAACGAGTCAGCATCCTTTTAGTGCTTACATGCAAAATGCTGTGAGTAATTGTGGAATGTCAAATACAAATGGAATCTTTCCCCTGACTGGAAGTTTGATAGTAAAATCAAATGTGCACACGGATATGAAGATGGATAGTGGCAGCCGCCATTGATGAGCCCAGATTAAGGGCTGTGGGGCCATCTGTGAGCTACTTCTCTCCTCATGCTTTGCCTGGGCCATGGACACATTGGCTTAGCTGTGACCCAGAGGTACAGAAAGGCTTTATTTCCTGGATAACATGGAAAAGAGCAATCTCCTTTCTACAGAACCACAGGGACTTGACATATATATGACAGAGAAAAAGATAGATAGATATAGATATAGAGATAGAGATAGAGATAGAGATAGAGATAGAGATAGAGATAGAGATATAGATATATGGTATGAGACAGAGAAAAAGAGGTATTGGCACTCCAGGGAATCTTTGCAAATGAATTCTCCAGATTCATGCACCACTTTGTGTATCTGGATTTATGTGGGTACTGGGGAATCGAACCTGGACCATCAGGCTTTATAAACCAGCCTTTCAGCCACTGAGCTATCTCTCTAGTCCCACCTCCCCCCCCCACAAAGTTCTTATAACTTTGTTGGGTTTATACCATTCACTTATAACATGCCCTGGGACATAATGGCTCTCAGGAAATATTGCCTGGGATGAAGTGAGATTTAAAAGGCTCAAGAAAGGATGAGGAAGTAATTATAAACTCTAGTTGTCATTCCCCTCCCCCCCCAAAGTTAAAGACCTTTTCCAGCATTTAGTGAATTTGGTACTTCACACGTTTGTGTCCTTGGAAGGATGAATTATAAGGAGTGAGTCTGCTACCTCCTTCTCGTTCAGTAGGGACTGTCATGATGAATTTGTGACCACAGATAAGAAGGAGGAGGAGGAGGAGGAAAAAGAACTGGCTCTTGGTATACAAAAAGGTCAAGCCACCATGGAATATGGTATGACGGGTCCTGAAAAAAGTAAACAGAGAATTACCCTGCAGTCCATAATATGGCCATCTACCCATAAGAGCTAAAAGCAGATACTGGAACATGTATATTCATATTCATGTTCATAACATTATCATTCACAATAGACCAAAAGCAGAAGCAATACAAGTGTCCACAACAGATGAGTGGATAGGTAAAATGTATTTATATACATAAAGGGGCATTAAAGAATTTTTGATAAGTGCTACATGGAAGGATCTTGAAGATTGTATGCTAATCAAAAACATCAGGCCCAGGGCTGAAGAGATGGCTTAGTGATTAAGGTGCTTGCCTGGGAAGCCTAAAGATCCATGTTCAATTCTCCAGATCCCACATAAGCCAGACACACAAAGCTGAGGTAAGTGCAAGGTCACACATGTCCACTGGGTGGCAGAAGTATCTGGAGTTCAATTTCAGTGGCTGAGGCCCTGGCATGCCAATTCTCTCTCTCTTAATTTCTCTCTCTAAAAAAAAAAAAAAAAAAATCAGTCACAAAAGGACAGATAGGACACACTCCCTCTCACCTTTTTTGGGGTACCTAGAGAAGTGAAATTCATAGAGACAGAAAATAGAATGGTGGTTTCTAGAGACTGGGGGAGGGAGGGGTGCAAGTTAGTGTGTAATGGAGGTAGGGTTTTATTTTAGAAAAATAAAATCAAGTTATAGAGATGGCTAGTAGTGACAGACAGCTGCATGGCAATGTGATATTTTAATGCCCTAAACTGTATGAAAAACACATACTGGCGCTACGTGCAACTTACCATAATTTTTGTAAATTGAGATATTTTTAAGATTCTGGTACAAAAGAATGGTTTCAGTGTATAGTAAAACTGGAAATAAAATCATCATTAATTTGGCACCAATCAATGAAATGGAAGATACAAGCAAAACTAATGTCGTCTATTCTTGGAATTAAAAGGACATCTAATGCTGAAATTAAAAACAAGTACAGATAAGAGTGGCACATCTTCTGGAGCACAGAGAAAGAACCTCTACTTAATGAATGACTTCAATTTAGCCAAGAGACCAAAGAAAATCAGTTAATGCAGAGATGCTAATAAGTTATGTTTAGGTAAATAATCTACTGAGCTAGCACTCATGACTCTAATTAACTCTTATCCAGGAACCGGAAACAAAGAGGGATTACAAGGGGATTAAGTTTAATTGCATAAAGGAAGGGGTCTGTGTGTCAATGCTTACATTTAATACTTTCCAACTGTGAATACAATGTGTTCTTTGAAACCAGCTCTGGCTTTGCCCTTAGTCCTTTAGGGTCAATAAGCTTTAAGAACAACTTAGTATTGTGAGGAGAGAGGCCTCCACACTGCTGCAGTTAACGTCTCATTACTGGAGCAAAACTGCTGACCAAAAGCAGCTGATGAAAAAAGGAAGTTTTCAGTTTGGCTTACAGTCTCGTGCAGAAGCTTCATGATGGCAGGAGAAAGCACAGCATGAGCAGAGGCTGGACGTCACCTCTGCCACAGCAGGTGGAAAACAGCAGCGAGAGAGTGAGCCTTACTTGGGCAAGGGAGAGCAAGGTTCCGCTCCTAAGTTGTTATCAGCTGGGGACAAAACACATGAGTTTCGGGGAGACGTCTGATTCAAACCACCATAGCCATCCTAATCAATATGGAACCGAGTGGGAAAAGTAAATGTGATTTAGTGCAAGAAAAAAAAAAAAAAAAAGCAGGCAGGGTCCAGGAAGGAAAGAGATGGTACTCTTAATTCAGGAGACTGATCCCAGCTTCCTGAAGGCTGATTTTAAAGGTGGTTGGGGGGAGGCTACGGAGAACAGCAAGATTAACGTCACAGATGAACCTCGTCTTCCCTTAGGTTGGGGGAGACTATAGGGATCCAAGAGAAGGCTGTGGAACAGTGGCCTTTACACAGTAATGAAACCACTGCCAGCACACGGCCACAGAAGAACACTCCAGCCATCCTGTCCTCGGCGTACAAAGGACAGAGGAGCCCTAATGGAGCTGTTCACGAAGGCCAGCACGCAAGGGCTCAGAACATTCTACAGAAGAGCCAGTACTAGTCTCATGATTAAATGGCATTTTACCTAAAAGTCTGTATCATTATTGCTTAACTTTCATTTATTATCTGAGCCGGGTACTTTTATGCATTGGCATGACTAATGACTAGTCCACTGGGTCTTTACAAATATGGATTGCAGTGTCTGCAGTTGTTTCTGGAAATTAGCATGGGGTAGTGGAGTGGGTATCTTCCGATCCTCTGAGGACAGTCAAGCACAAAAAGGCACTGTGGAGGAGAATCTTCTGTCCATTTGGCAGAGCTGGGGTATGGCCCTGCCCTCATCACTCCGGTGGTTCTCAGACCTTCAGGACTTATACTAGAGTCTACAGTATTGCTTTCCCAGATGTCAGCTTGAAACCACTCCCAGCTAACCTACGCCTCCAGCTCCCAGACAGCAAGCACATTATGGGACTTTCAACGTCCATAATCACATGGACTCATGCCTTTTAATAAATCTCTTTATTATTCTGACTCTCTAGAGGGCCCTGACTAACCCAGTATCCAAACGCATTCACTTAGGAGAAATGAAGTCAATAAATGTAAGAGAGAATTGAGCTGCTCAAAAGAATCATAGGATAGTTGCCCATCATGTGTCATAAAGCACAAAATATTCTAAATTACTTGTGAATAAGAACTCTGTGCAAAGAAAATGACTAGTCATCTGTACTTACATGAACCATTTCATGGGGATTTTATTATCACATTCATATTTTAGATATGTAGCCACCATTATGCTGAACGTTCATCATCTGGTGTTTTTGGTTGTTCAGAATTCCCTGTGGGCAGCCAAACTCCTGTCTGGGAAAATGTATGAGACAGCCTGTGTCTTCCTCGGCAACTTTCAAAGGAAGTATTACAATTAGGATGATGTGGATTTCTCATGCCTAATGAAGGCACATGAAGCGGTGTGCTGAGAGGATTGGATAACTGTCCGTGAGAGGGTAGGACAGATGCTTAACACATGTCATCTTGAAAGAACAAAGTCTATTTCTCCCAATAAAACACAAATCATGGGTCAGATCACTGCTCAGAATGACTGCTCAGAAGCCAGAGCTAGGGAAACTCAAAAAGAAATCACTCACTAATTTATCATGGACAAGTATCATGGACTGAGGAGATGGCTTAACAGTTAAAGCATTTGCCTGAGAAGCCTAAGGACCCAAGTTTGATTCCACAGGAATCCACATAAGCCAGATGCACAAAGGGGCGCATGTGTCTGGAGTTTGTTTGCAGTGGCTAGAGGCCCTGGAATACCCATTCTCTTTCTCTATCTGCCTCTCTCTCTCTCTCTCAATAAATAAAAATTTATTTAAAAACTATATCATTTTCATTCTCCATAATTTACTTTTAATACTTAAGAATCTTTAACAATATCCCTACCAAGTACAGACATTGCCTTACCCAAGGCCTGCAGCCCCATCTCCAAAGGACCATTGATCTAGGACATGTAAAACCTGCCCTCTTGGCCCCTGTCAACACGGTTCTTAAAAATCACCAATCTTGGGCTGGATACATGGCTTAGTGGTTAACACTCTTGCCCGAGAAGCCTAAGGACCCATGTTCTACTCTCCAGATCCCACGAAAGCCAGATGCACAAGGTGACACAAGTGCACAAGGTGGCACATGCACACAAGATGGCACATGAGTCTGGAGTTCAATTGCAGTGGCTGGAGGCCCTGGAACACCAATTCTCTCTCTCTTTCTCTCTTTCCCTTTCACATAAAAATACAAAAATAAACAAAACCACTGATCATTCCATTTTCCAGAGGGCTGCCTGAGGTTTCCGTTTTCCATGAGTCTCCATTTCACGTCCCCTCTCCCTGATCCTCTCTTGACTTCTGTCCACAGATGTTGATGCCCAGGACAACCCCCAACAAATTCCCCATGTGTTCAGCTCCACTCAGAGCCAGTTTTCACAAACCCAGCCTGCACAACACACAGACTTGCGGACTGACTTCAGTACATAGTTTTCCAGCCATGCTTTGATTAAGTTTAACATGGATCCAAAACTGCCTCAAAGTCTCTGTGATGGTTTGTTTCCTACTCCGTGGATGTAGGAAAACCCATGCATGTAAGAAAACATGTAAACTGGTATCTTCAAGGTATCCTGTAGGTATGGTTAACATCAGCCAAAAGGTAAATTTAAAGAAAGGACATGATTCTTGAAATGAGGTTGGGTCTCATCCAATCAGTTGAAGCCCTTTAGATAAAAAACTGGGGATTCTCAGAGAAGAAACCATTCTGCCCAATAAGAAAAGCATCAGTTCCTGCCTGAACTTCAGTCTCACAGCCTCCCCCGTGGGTTGTAGACTTGCCAGGACCACAGTGATGTGGGCCACTTCCATAAATCCACAATATACATATGCATATGCACACACACACACACAAATGAGAGAGAGAGATATTATCTTTCAATTTTGGTTCTCTAGAGAATCCTTGCTTATATATAGTCTCCTACCATGTGTGCATTTATTTCTCTTAAGATCTCTGAATCTTAATTTTAGCCACTTTTGGCTGCAACCAAATTTAAAATTTTTTCTTCTTAACTTTGAAATTTGGCTTATTCTGAAACAAAACAGTTTAAGCTCTGCCTTTATAACTGCTGGTTTATATAATAGTCTCCTATGCTTTACGTTCAACCTGCTCATATCTTTATATTCAAAGTGCGTCTGTTAAGCAGTGTGCTTAGCTTTAGTTATCATCTCATCTCATGGTCCTTGTATCTCCTTTGGAATACTTAGTCTGCTTACATTTATTATAACTTTAGTTTAAATCTATTTTATTATCTGAGTGCTATTTTCTTCTGTTTGATGATTTTTTCTATCATTTATTAAAATTTTAGAGTTTAATAATGCTATTATTAGTAATATTTAACTTTTTGTCTGTTGGCTTGCTCAATATACTTTTAATTTTTCTTTAATGATTACATTATTATTTTTAAATTTTTTTATTTATTATATTTATTTGAGAGAGAGAGAAAGTGGCAGACCGATAAAGAGAGAGAGAGGGAGAATGGGCATGCCAGGGCTGTCAGCCACTGCAAACAAACTCCAGAAACATGCACCACCTTGTGCATCTGGCTAACGTGGGTCCTGGGGGAATTGAACCTGGGTCACCTTAACTGCTAAGCCCTTCCTCTAGTCTGATTGCATGCATTGTTGATATTAGCGTATGATTGCTGTCATGTATTTTAATGGTACTACACTTATTTATGATTAATATTCATCTACCTTTATTACCTTTGTTACAGTTAGCATTGATCTCTGCATTTCCATGTTCTGTTGTGCCATATGTAATTATTTGGATGACAGCACGACACATCCTCTGATGACCACTTTACAATGCAGTTTTAATTTCATAGATGAGGAAATCAAGGCTCGGAGCGATTAAATGGTACATAGAACAGATTGATTGACAAGATCATAAACCCTGGAAGCCATCACATGGCACACTATTTGGAGGAGATAGCTTAGCACTCTAAGCACCTCTTTCTTTGAACTATAAAGTGGCTAATGGAGACATCAGCACCCACCTCATTGTGCTAGGGAGGCTAGTGAGCCAAGCAGCGTGGGATGTTTGACGTGATGGCCGGTACATTGTTAGAGCAATTGCCAGTGTTCGCTTTGGCTATGACGATGCTTGGCATTGCTACAGTGAGCCTGTTGACCTCTGCTGTGGCCTGTCCATGCTTCTGATGGAGAGTCCACCCTCTGAAGCACACTGAAGGAGCATCACTCAGCAATCCGTGAGCAAGGGAAGACATGACCTTGACCAGGTCAGCCCTTCTATCAGTACCTTCCAAGTGGACTGAATCTCAGCTCACAAGGGACCATGGAGACAGCCTTCTCATACCATCAGGATCTCCCACGATGAAGAGGATGGGACAATTGGCAGCTGCCCCACAAAGGAAGGAGCGCAGAGAGCCATGACTGTGGGACCGTGGCAGCATCTCAGCCCTGTCTGAGTTCAGGAGCAGTAGACAAAACCCAAGTAGACTTGAACCACCAAGCTCCAAGGTTTATCCAACATTTTCTTCTTAAAACAAATCCTGATAATGGGTGAAGTACAGAACTGGAAGGCCTTGCCAAGCTTTCCCCACGCCCCCAAGGGTATGCAGGTGTGAAGTGGTGGAGATGGCATTTGATCTCTGACCGTCAGACCACAAAGTCATGGCTCCTCTGCCATTGAGCAGTTCCATACTTATCTCAGTTGTTGTGTGACTGGGGTTTGGATAGTATGAGTCCGTGCTGCCTAAACTTTGAAAATGACTATGAAGAGGTCAAGTTTACAGCATCTGAATCCCACCAAGACACGACTGAATCTTTTCTTTTTTTAAATTTTATTTTTTATTTGAGAGAGAGAATGGGCACAACAGGATCTCTAACCACTGCAAATGAACTCCAGATGCATATGCCACCTTGTACATCTGGCTTATGTGGGTCCTGGGGAATAGAACCTGGGTCCTTTGGCTTTGCAGGCAAGCACTTTAACTGCTAAGCCATCTCCCCAGCCCAAATCTTTTAATTCTTAATCATCAGCCACTAACATCCCCATTGAAATATGGATTTATGTGGGATAAGTGTGATTTCACTGTTTAGTGTACAGTTATAGATCTTTGGAGATGGCAAGAAGAAAATTTGAACTGTTCAATACTTGTTCTATGGATCAATAAATAAAACCTCCTTCGTGGAAAATACATGTTGAGGGGCTAGAGAGGTGGCTTAGCAGTTAAAAGTGCTTACTTACAAAGCCTAATAGTGCAGGTTTTATTCCCCAGCACCTATGTAAAGCCAGTGACAGGAGGCCCTGGCATGCCCATACTCACTTTCTCTCTTTGTCTGACTCTTTATGTCTCTCTCTCTCTCTCTCTCTCAAATAAATAAAAATATTTTTTTCAAAAGGAAAAGAATTGGTTCAGAGAAAAGCACAATGTTCTTGCTCTGTCAAAGGGGGACAATAATATTATCATACATGGGGACAATCCTCTTCCACCCCCACCTGGAACTTGGGCCTCCCTGAATTCCAAGTCTGGATCAGAGTCACTGGAGATGCTGTCAATGATGCAGGGCACCAGTGCACCATGAACTGGAACCTACATCATCCTAGAGGCTGTCTGCACGAGAACTGGTGTGTGGCATAACATACTTGCTAACCCTGTCCAGTTCCGCCTTAGAGACACACCATGATTCACAGCCATCATTAGGAAAAACTGGAGGGAGAGTGAGGAATAAAATGTAGAGCACATCATTTCATGCAGTCACAGTAGTTTTATGTGACTGATTTTGTCTCACTTTTGTCCAGCATAAAGCCCTTCTCCATTCTGAGACACACAAATATCTTCAGCTTGTCATGGTGGCCAAGTTTGAACATTAAGAATTGAATCCACCAGGTATTTTCTTGGAGGCACTGCATCCAAATGCAGATCTAGGTTTATTATACTCTGCTAACACAATCCTTCTTTCCCCAGAATTTCCATTGCATCCCATTGTTCCTGTGTCAGACTACTTGTTTTGATTATATTAATATTGAATTATGTTTCTATAGCTACCAGAGAAAAATCTGCTCTTTAATCTCTCTAATTTTATTGTCATAACTTTCCCCACCTCTGCTTATGAATTTATTCTTCTATGAGAGGTTTAGTGTTACTTTGAGGGCACTTCAGAATCAATCACCGGGAATTTTTATGCAATTATGTTAATCCTATAAATGAATTTGGAAAGAATTGGCATCTTTCCATTATTCAAAAATAGGATATTTTTCACTTAATGCATTCTTTTTCTCTGTAGCTGTCAAGCTTTGGTTTTCATTTTGGGCTTCCTTTATACCTTTTGCGAAGTTCCTTATAAGGCAATTTAAGCAGTTTATATTTTGCAGTACCATCATAAATAGATAATTGTTTTCAGCAAATATTATGATTGGTTTTTATCCTGGTTTTTGGAACAGCAATTGATTTTTTAAAATTTTTATTTATTTATTTGCAAACACAGACAGAGATAGAAGAGAGGCAGAGAGAGAGAGAATGGACACGCCAGGGTCTCCAGCCACTGCAAAAGAACTCCAGATGCATGTGCCTCTTGTGCATCTGGCTTACATGGGTCCTGGAGAATCGAACTGGGATCCTTTGGCTTCACAGGCAAACGCCTTAACTGCTAAGCCATTTCTCCAGCCCAGCAATTGATTTTTATATGTTCATGTTTGTATCTAGGCACTCCGGTTTTTAATTGGACAACATGCCTTTGGGAGCAGCAACACTGCCATATAATCTAGAAGGGATTACAGGTAAAGTTCTCTTCGTCAGCTTTATATATCTTAATGTGGAGGCCGGGGCATGTAAAGCACAGAAGAACAGTGGCAGCACACCTAGGGCTCTTGTTCTTTGACCCTTGGCTTCAGTAGGCGCAGGTCTATATTTCACATACAGTCAAGTATGACTTTGGCTGTTCGTTGATTTAGAGCTTCTGTCTCACGCTGAAGGCTTACATTCCTTCTTATGATGTATCTTTTCTTCTGCCTCTAGAGATAATTACTAAAGCTTCGGTAACAGACACTGTTTGTTAAGTACTCATCAAGGCATTCTCCATGGAGTTCAGTCTTCTTGATGCTTCTAACCCAGGGCTATTACTACTCCATTACATGTAAAGAAGCAGAAGCCTGAAGGTGCTGAGTGGTAGGTCGTCTCACACACACAGTTGCTGCATGCTGAAGCTCAGCTTCGAGCCTTGTTCTGCTAGTCTGATTTGTCTGTGTACCATGCTCTGTAGTCTCATTCTTCAGGACTCGCCTACCTTCCTTGTTCTGCTCTGTCTTCCAGGAAGACAAGTCCATCAAGATTACAGTCCCAGGTCCTTTTATATGTCTGCCTTCTAATTGTTTTTGACTAAATGAGGCACTTACATAACACGGAAGGATGAGGAGAGAGAAACAAGGGTGTTTCTCCTGCTGCTGCGGTCACCCTGCATGGTCATGAAACCGTCACAGTCATAATAACTCTTTCACCACTTCAGGCCTCAGTCCTGGTGGCCACCCTTCTCCCATCAGGCCTGTGTGGTGGCAGCTTGTCATAGTTGCTCAACTGCAGAAACCCCATCATCTTTCTTCTACTCCCTTACTCCTAAATTTCAGAAATTTAGTGGAGAACATGACTAATTCAGATCTATTTCTTTCCTTCTCTTTTTTTTTTTTTGGGGGGGGGGGGTTGGTGGTTTCACGCCAGCCCAGGCTGACCTGGAATTCACTATGTAGTCTCAAGGTGACCACAAACTCATGGCAATCCTCCTACCTCTGCCTCCCAAGTGCTGGGATTAAAGGCATTCACCACCATGCCCTGCCAGATCTATTTTTTAATTAAAGAGGTATATCTTGTAAAACTCTGAGAAGCAGAGTAGTAAAAAAAAAAAAAATCTAGCTAACTCTGGGTTTGGTGACAACTCTTAAATACATAAAAAAAATGGTAACTAAGATTTTCTTAAAATTACAAAACAATATGGTAAGGAGAATTGGAAAAAATAACCTAGAATGGGAGAAAGTTTTTAAGATTATATATCAGACAAAGAGCTGGAGAGTATAAACACCTTTTACAACTCAACAGTAAAACAAGCAACCTGATTTACAAATGGGCAAAACACCTGAACTGTTCCCTTACCAAAGAAATGCACAGGTTGGGGTCCAGCAATGAGGAGATTCCACAGGCTTCAGGGAGCTGCAGTTTGAACAGCGAGAGACACCGCAGACCTATTTACACCTGAACCCAAAATACTGACAGCAACAGAGAATACGTCACTGCTGGTGTGCATGCAACACGGAACAGCCACTTTTGACAGTCGGCTTGTAGGGTTATGTTTGGGATCTGAAGCATCTCTCAAGGGCTGTAGGCTGCAGGCTTGGTCTCAAACTCAGCAGGGTTCAGAGGTCAGGTTCTAAGGGGTCATGAGGGCTCTGACCTCCACTGGTGGAAAATCCTTTGATAGATTCGTAGCTGGATGGGCTGTGGGGACCTGGGAGAGGCAGAAGGAGGTGGGGTCTTGTTGGAGGAAGCAGGTCACTAAAAGTGTGCGTTTGATGAGTTTGCTTTTGTCCCTGGCCCACTCTTCCTCTCTCCAGTCAGTCATGAGATGGGCAGCTTTGCGGTACCACGTACTCCCTGCCATGACATTCTGTCTCTCCACGGGCCCTGTGGTGGTAAATGTAAATGGCCCTGTAGCCTGAGGTATTTTTGATTAAGCTGCCTACTTGGGGCGGATCTTGAATCCGTCCTAGGTGTGTGTCCAGAGTCAGCTCGTGCTTGCTGGTGCTGGCTGTTGTCTCTCTGCTGTGGCTTCATGAGGAAGTGAGTCAGCTTCCTCTGCCATGATGAAGCTTTCCTTGGAATTTATAAGCCTGAAATGAACCCTTTTCCTCCCATAAGCTTCTTCTGGTCAGATGTCTGTCCCAGCAATGAGAAGATAAATGCAATAGGTCCCAAATTTTACGACCTTTTGTTAGGGTGGGACAAAGTTAACTAATTTAAGTGTGTGTGTGTGTGTGTGTGTGTGTGTGTGTGTTTATAAGACTAATGAAAAGCTTATCCAATAATGACTCTCCTTGGAATTTACTCAAATGGTCTATAATCATCAAAACTTGGAAACAACCCAAATGCCTTTTAATAGGTGAGGGATAAACTGAGGCATAGCTATGTAACAGAGTATTATTAATAGAAACAAATGTAGTTCAAAGTCTTGAGTCTGAAACATATTTCACTAAGTGAAACAGACCATATGAAAAGCTTTGAAGACTAAATAGTATATAAAACCTGCTGTATTGGTCAAGGTTCTCTAGAGGGAGAGAATGAATAAAACGAATATGTATGATAAAGGGGATTTATTAAATGGGCTTTTATGATATGGGCTGGGTAGTCCAGCAATGGCTGTCTGCGAGCTGAGTCTGAGAACCTGGTAGGTGGTCAGTGCATGAGGCTAGATGCCTCAGCAGTCCCAACCTGGCACCGGAGGCTTATAGGATCACTGGAGAGTGGCTCTCCTTTTGTCCACATGGGAAAGCCAAGGAAGCTGGGGTCCCATGTCAGCAAAAGACGACAGCAGCAAGGTGGATGAACTTACCAGCAAGGGACAATAACCTCGCTTCGTCCTCAGATCTCTTTATGTCTGGGTTGTACCGGAAGGACCGTCCAGTGTCTTCCTCTTTAAGTTAACCCTTCCTGGAAATGCCCTCACAGACCTTCCCAAGACTCATGTCTCTTACTTGATTCCCGAACCTGTCAAGTTGACAACAGAGATTAACCATCGTACCTACAATAGGCATTGTGGGAAAGATGTGGGTCTGGAGACAGTAATAAGGACAGAGATTGCTGGGGGCTAGACGGTAGGGAGAGAAGGGTGAGAACAGAGGGAAGTTTTCTACTGTAAAAGTATTATTGTTAGAGCTGTCCATAGTCTGGGCTACATGTGATTAGACATTCATATAATCCCATGGAGTGTGAAGCAGCAAGAAACAGCACCAGGAAAAAGAAGTATGACAGATGAGTATTTCGGGAGTATTGCTGTGTACTTCACACTGTGTCATGTCAGGAGCACACCGTCATGTCAGGCTCTCCTAACAACTGTGATGCTAAACTTTCTCATTTGGTGAAGTGTTCTTCATAAACACACATTTCCTTGTATTTTCAGTGAATTATCTGCAGAGTGAGGCTTTCAGACTTTATAAATATCTTTTTTTATTTTTTATTTTTATTTATTTATTTGAGAGAAGTGGGGAGACAGAATGGGTGTGCCAGGGCCTCTAGCCACTGCAAATGAACTTCAGATGCATATGCCACCATGTGCCTCTGGCTTACGTGGGTCCCAGGGAATTGAACCTGGGTCTTTAGATGTCACAGGCAAGTGCCTTAACCACTAAGCAATCTCTCCAGTGCTCCCCCCCTTTTTGTAAAAATATTTTATTTTTATTTATTTATTAGAGACAGAGAGAGGGAGAGAAAGAATGAGAATGGGCAGGCCAGGGCCTCTAGCAACTGCAAACGAACTCCAGATACATGTGCCACCATGCGCATCTGGCTTACATGGGTCCTAGAGAATTGAACCTGGGTCCTTAGGTTTCGCAGGCAAGCACCTTAACCGCTAAGCCATCTAGCCAGCCCCCCCCCTTTTTAGATAACTTCTTCACCCACTGATATCCTTGCCAAAATACATCATGACATTGGAGTTGCAAAATATTAGTTTTTAATAATGTTATTGTCCTTCTGCATTTATCAGTATCATTCTTCCACAAAGAAAATCTTTCCTTTTACATTTTATTTTCCTGGATGGAGTATAATGATGTGGTCATCCTCAGGGCTTACCAATGTACAAATATTAGCATAGTATTTGCTAACAATGTACTTTAGTGTGAATTATTAACTTCAGTTAGAAGAACCCACCAGTATCTGCTAACAGTCTTAACAAATATGCCACACTGTGCATGGTATTACCATGCAGGAAAATGGATACAAGAGCAAGTTTATGGATTTCTTTGGCTCCCACTCTTTTGTGCAAAAACCTAAAACTGCTCTATACATTCCAATCTCTTCTTTGACAATAAAAATACATCTTATTTCAAATCATTTTTAGCATGTGTGGAGATAAGTAGTTTTTCATTTGCATAGTAGATACATACATCAAATTAATATATTTAATAGTGTAGAGTGATTTTTTTTTTATTTCTGGCATAACTACTTGAACATGACCTGTTCTAATTTTTACATGGCACTAAAGTTGATGTGTTAGAAATTTATTTAGTGATTTTTGCACTGACTTTCACAGTGAGACTGACTTGTGTGCTATTTATTACTACTTCTTTTTTAGTTGTGTGGTTTGGATGTTTTCTGAAGCCTTGGTCAAGCTAATACAACTTTATAAAAGTAAGTTGAGATTTAAAAGAGAACTCTCTTATGCACATGTGATACATTATATAAGGAATAATTTTATTTTATATTAAACCACCTAGCAATCTTCAGTAGTGTGCATGGTTATCTTCTGCTCCTCCCTATTTTTGTTTTATGCTTTTAAAATAGTTTTATAATTTGTACTTGGCCAGGAAGTTGTTATTTTCATAAAAATAACAAACTTATTTATAGAGTGTGTATTATTTAGCTATTTTTGTTTTTGTAGCCCCTATGGGTCTATAGCCAAGAAGTTTTGTCACTCTCACATTTGTGTATTTTTCTGGAATAAAATTTAGCAAAAACAGTAAACATCAAAAGTGAATGCATGTTTTTTTGGCAAGATTTTATCACTCAAGAAACCAGCTTCAAGATGTGTTCTATCTATGAATTCAGCTGTTCTCCTGCCTTGATAATTTACATTTGTATGATACCCACTCTTGTGAGCCTTTGGTTTAGGTATTATTTTCCCAATTTTTATGATGAATAGGTAGTTTTAAAATATTTTCACAGTGAGGGTGACTTCCAGGTAAGATGGCTGCATAGGAGTCACACCAATCCAGCCTAGGGAGGGAAAAACACACTCTGTCTGAACAGGGAAGGTGTTTAGGTTTTTATCATCCACAGTGGAGAAGCAGAAGAGACTAAGATCTATCAGATAGGAGGAAATCGGCCAGAATCCAACTGAGAATCTTGCAGACCCAGACCAGTGCAGATCCCACCTGGTACTCAGCTGCAGGAGCAGAGACCAAACAAAGGGGATTTTACAGCCTCATCAGCCTCCTTACAAAGTCAAGAAACCTGAATGGGAGACACCAGAGAAGCTACTGAAGGGGACACAGGTGGGACCAGCTGAGCAGTTCCAGTACAACTCCAGGCTTCCTGCACTCCCCTACCCGCCAACCAGTAGCAACAGAACCCTCCAGAGAACACATTCAGCCCCTGGTGGCAGGGCATCCAGCACAGCTGGTCAGAGCACCAGTTCCACAGTACAACATGGAAGGATCAAAGTGGGCACTCAGCATTGGTGAGATTTGAAGCTACCCCAAAAGGTAACAAGGCCAACTGACAAAAAAGCAGGTACACAGACCTGCACTGGAAGTGCTAATTCTCCTTCCATGTCAGGGCAGGTTATGGGTTACATAGTCTTGGTTGGCTTTACCATTCTCAATTAAACTGTATTTGGAAGCTGACTATTGTTGCCTTTGATGCTTATAGATTCATAGGGCCTTTGTCTTTTTCTTCTGTCATTATTCTGAATCAGACCCTGGCTGACCTTGAACCCATTTCCGAACAGAAATCTCAACTTCCCAACTGACAGGATTAAGGGTATAGAGCAACACACACCCTTAGGAGTTTTGGCTTTATAAGGTTATCTGTTTCAATACCCACACTTGCATACTCTGCGCTGGTTTTTATTGAATATATATATTGCTCAGTTGAATTTTAGAATTGGCCAGTAAATTGCTCCACCCACCTCACTAGAATACTTGAATAGCAAGCAAACTCAACACCTAGCATTACTTCTGTGGTTGTACTGGAGTTCAAGAGCTACACTTGGCACCTTAAACTCCTACTCTGAAGGTACATAACGTTGGATTTCCAAATATAAAAGCACCACAGCATCAAATCAATTCAGGATGCAAAAATCACAACATTATAATAAAAGAAACACAAAGAATCAAGACGACATAATCCCACCAAAAATTATAAATCCATCAGAAATGGCCCCCAATGAGACTGTTTTAGATTAAATGCCTGACAAAGATTTTTAAAAAATGATTTTATCTACATTTGAAGAAATCAAAAGAATCATAGAAGAAAACAAAGGAATTAAAGAAGAAAACAAACTCCTTAAATAATTCCAAGGAACACAGGAAATCAGCTTAATGAAATAAGGAGGTCACTACAAGACATGAGTAAAGAAATACAAATACTGAAGGAAAACCAGGCAGAAATTCTAGCACTGAAAAACATAGTCAGTCAAATAAAAAACTCTGTGGAAAGGCTCATCAATAGAATGGATGATATAGAGAACAGAATATCTAAACTAGAAGACCAGGTGGAAGATCTAATACAGTCCAACAAAGAGAAAGACAAGCTAATAGGAAGGCATGAATGGAAATTTCAAGATATCTGGGACACTATAAAAAGATGAAACATAAGAATTTGGGATACAGTAGAAGGAGAAGAATTTCAATCCACAGGCTTAGTAGGTACTTTCAACAAAATCATAGAAGAAAAATTTCCCCAAATTGGGGAAGAAATGCCAATGCAGATACAAGAAGCTTTTAGAACACTGAACAGAACAAAAATCTGGAAAGAATCTCTCCTCGCCATGTTATAATTAAATCACCAAACACACAAACCAAAGAAAATATATGGAAAGCAGTTAGAGAAAAAAGCAAGTCACCTATAAAGACAAGCCCATCATGATCACAGCAGATTACTCAAGACAAACTTTAAAAGCCTGTAGGGCTTGGAATGATGTATTCCAAGTTCTGAAAGATAACTGTCAACCAAGAACATGTTATCCTCAAAGCTATCCATCCAAATTGAAGGTGAAATAAGGACATTCCACAACAAAAATAGGCTAAAGGAACTTATGAGAATTTTTGCATGAGGAATATTTGTCTGTAATTTTCTTTTTTTGTTCTATCTTTGTCTGGTTTTGGTATCAGGGTAATGCTGGCTTTATGGGGGAAGTTCAGTAGAATTCCTTCCTTTTCTCTACCTTCAATGAGAACTTTATAACACTCAAGCAAGAAATTTCAGAAAACACTACGAAATGGAAAGACATCTCATGTTCTTGGATTGGAAGAATCAATAGTATGAAAATGTGAATCTTACCAAAGGCAATCTACACATTTAATGCAATCCCCATCAAAATTCCAATGGCATTCTTCACGGAAATAAGAAAAAAATCCCAAAATTCATTTGGAAGCACAAAAAACCTCAAGTAGCCAAAACAACTTTGAGCAACAAAAACAAGGCTGGTGGTATCACCATACCTGATTTTAAGCTATATTATAAATCTATAGTAACAAAAACAGCATGGTACAGGCACAAAGTCAGACACATAGATCAGTGGAACAGAACAGAGGACCCAGATGTTAATCCAGGAAGCTACATCTGATTTTGAACAAAAGTGTCAAAAATATTCATTGGAAAAAAATAACCTCTTCAACAATGGTACTGGTAAATTTGGATATCTATATGTAGAAGGATAAAAATAGATCCTTGTCTTTCTCCATGCATAAGAATCAAGTCCAAACAGATCATGGACCTTAATACCAGACCTGAAATTCTGAAACTGCTAGAGGAAAAAGTAGGGGAAATCCTTCAACATATTGGCATAGGCAATGACTTTCTGAATATAACCCCAATTACTCAGGAAATAAAACCACTAATCAACCACTAGGATCTCATGAAATTACAAAGCTTTTGAACAGCAAAGGACACTGTGAATAGAGCAAAGAGACAACCTACAGAATGGGAGAAAATCTTTGCCAACTATATATCTGAGAGAGGATTAATATCCAGAATATACAAAGAACTCATAAAACAAAACAAACAACCAAATTAAAAAATGGGCTATGGAACTAAATAGAGAGTTCTCAAAGGAAGAAATGCAAATGTCATATAAACATCCTTAGTCATCAAGGAAATGCAAATTAAAACTACTTTGAGATTCCATCTCACTCCTGTCAGAATGGCTATCATCAAGAAAACAAATGACCATAAATGTTGGCGAGGATGTGTGAAAAGGGGAACCCTTCTGCACTGTTGGTGGGAATGTAGTCTGGTATAGCCATTGTGGAAATCAGTGTGGAGGTTCTTGAGACAGCTAAAAATAGATTTACCATATGATTCAGATATAGCACCTCTAGACATATATCCTAAGGACTCTTCTTACTACCTTAGAGATACTTGCACAACCATGTTTATTGCTGTTCTATTCACAATAGCTAGGAGATGGAACCAGTCTAGATGTCTCTCAACAGGTATAATGGATAATAAAGATGTGGTACATTTACACAATGGAGTTTTATTCAGCAGTAAAGAAAAATGAAATTATGAAATTTGTAGGGAAATGGATGGACATGGAAGGGATTATACTAAGTGAGGTAACCCAGGCCCAGAAAGCCAAACATGGCATGTTCTTGCTCATATGTGGATCCTAGCTACAAATGCATAGACTTTTACAAAACCAAAAATCGGTAGCAGAGGCCAGTAAGCTGTAAAAAACGCTACAAGGGAGGGAGGAGAGGAAAGGACTTTAGGGGATAATGCTGTATATATGTAAGTAGAAGCACAGATTACAGGGAGTGGAATGGCCTAAGTGAGGCCAAGGGAAGAGATTGAGTAAGAGAAGGTGGGGGAGGGTCAATCAAAATTCAAGATATTCTGAACAAGACATATGAAAGCCTACTTTTTTGGTTAATGGCACATCCAGAAGCCATAGATTACTACTAGACAATTTTCAGTGCCAGGGATAGGAATACCTTCCAGTGAGTTGTTGGCCAGGGAGGGCCCTGTTCCCTCAAGAACATTACAGGCTATTGCCAAGGCCCTTGGTTTCCCATGAGTAATAGATGTAAGACCCTATTGCTGAAGATTCCACGTACGTGGGAAGCAAGGTCACTGAGAAATCAAGCTGGTGTTGAGCTGAAAACCTTCTTCCTGTAGACCAGCCAACTGGAAGCTGGAAAAAGCTGCACTGCATGCATCACTATGGGTGACAGAAGTCATCAGCAATGAAAGCAGTGGACACTGGAAGCCTCAAATTTGGTCAGACAGGCCAAATGGGTGCTATAGTGGCATGTCTGCTCCAGGGGAATCCAACTGCTTTCCTATTGGACTGGAGGCCACTCCATGGGAGGGAATACATGCCTGGTACTGAAAACCTAATCAAAAGCCTATGGCAGGGGAGGTCATGAGTCTTAGGGGTATAAAGCCTGCTCTTGTCTGGCTAAATGCATATATTATTCTCACCAAAATTCCCTGAAAACACTGTGCTTAATCTTCATATTCATATATTAATGCTACTCTCACTTCTGGTTAGAGAAGCTTCTCTTTTCAGATGGCGATGACCATGGGGATGACCCAAATGGCAACATAGTGCTGAGAAGAAGGGACAGAAGAATGTCCAGCACTGAAACATCTCTGTCACACCCTCCAAGGCTCAGGATACATTGTGGAAGAGGGGGCCGAAAGAATGTAAGAGCCAAAGGAAGGGTACTACTCCGTACAATGCAACTGTCCAGACAGAATTTGGCCTCAATATCCATGACCTCGCAGTGCCTAGCAATACCTTCACAAGACCCTCATAATATAAAAAGATGATGACTTCAAAATAAAAGAGAAACTAACGGAGAGAGGGAGGGGATATGGAGAGTAGAGGAGTGAAAGAGAAAGTGGGGTAGGGGAGGGAATTATCATGGTTTATTGTCCTTAAGTATAGAAGTTGTCAATAAAAAATTTAAAAATATTTTCATAGTAATTGTTTAATAATGATGTGAAAGAATATGAATTTGTTTCAGAGATGAAATTTAAGTTTTAGCAGTCTAACAATGATGTACTTCTTTTTAACCTTTCTCTCTCTTTTTGAGAGAGAAGGAGGAGATGGAGAGGAAGAGAATGAGCATGCCAAAGCTTCTAGTCACTGCATATGAACTCCAGACACATGTGCCACCTTGTCATCTGTCATATATGGGTTCTGGGAAATTGAACTTTGGTCCTTAGGCTTCGCAGGCAAATGCCTTAACCACTAAGCCATCTCTCCAGTCCCTGCTTTTTCTGGTTTAATCCTACTTGGGGATTAAACTTGAGCTTCTTGTGGTTTCTTGTATCCGTTTCAGATCATCAACCCTTAATTTTTTAAAAAATATTGTATTTATTTATTTATGAAAGAATGAGGCTGATTGAGAGAGAGAGAGAGAATGGGTGCATCAGGGCATCCAGCTGTTGCATATAAACTCTAGTTGCATGTGTGCCACCCTGTGTATGGGTCCTGGGGGAATTGCACCTGGGTCCTTTGGCTTTGCAGGCAAGTGCCTTAACTGCTAAGCCATCTCTCCATCCCTAATTTTCACTTCTGTCTGCTTGTCTTTCCCAGTTCCTCTTTGCTGGAGCGCCACCTCAGGTGAGACTCTATCACCTCTGGCAGTGCCCTGCAAGGACTCTGTTTCAGAGGCCCATGCTAGTCACCTCCGCCATTGCAGATGGTGACAAATACTCTTCCTGCCCCTGAAGGGTTGAGTGTGGGTTTTCAGCACCTTTCAAGGGTTGCTAAAACCCTTGCAGAATTAATGAGAGTTCCTGTCAGCTCTGGGGAATGGTAATGTCCCCAACATGTGGAGATGAGGTCACATAGGGACCATCAGCCAGCTAGCCATTCCTCAATGTTCACTGCGGGAACCCTGAGATCATCTTGTGGGACATACCAGCTCTGCTCACTGCTTCTCAAGTTGTACAAATGCTCATATGCCAGCACCAACCCTGAAAGACTAAAAACTTCCTAGCTTTTCTATCCCTATGTGCCCAAATCCCCACTGAGAATTAACTAGCACTCTGCAGCCCTTCATGAACTGGATTTACTCCATCCCTCATCTTATAGATGAGGAACTAAGCTTTCCAAAGTTTAATTTTCCTGCTGGCCTGGTATTTTCTTCTTTTCTCATTATTGTAAATGGACTATTTACATTTTAACCTCCAATAACTAGAAAGATTTATGTGTTATTTTGGTCGTCTGGTGATTTTAATTCTAAAACATGCAGTTGGCCCAATATTTATGCAATTACTATTGCCAAAATATGGCTATTTCTGTTGACTCTGCTTTACATAGAATTAGATTAGAAATAGGCAACTCGAGAGTTTCTTGCTACAATAATCTAGATTTTAAATGTGTGTACAAGTGTGTGTGTGTTTGTTAAAAGGAAAGAGAGAGAAAATGAAGGCTGTTTTCACTTTCAGCATATATATAAATCTCCCTTGTAGCTTCAATATTTTTTAAAATAATTGTTATGACTTTTAAAATGTATCTAATATCTGCTATACTTTCTGTATTTCTAATTTCTTTTTGGCTTTGCTTTAATTGAATACATTATCATGTTTTTTTCCAAACTGATGCAAAGATGAAGTACTTTCTAAAGCCTTATCTATTTACATTTATATTTTATAATTTCAAATAAGTGAAAATTTGCTCAGTCTACATTCCTTGGTTATAACATTTCTTCCTCAAATCTCTGTAAATGCCATTTTTGCCTATATCTGATGAGCATTCCTATCAAAAGGTCTGACATGGGGATTATTTTTCTTAAGTTGTAGCTAAATTCACTTTTCCTCTCTACTCCGTGGAGAGTGAGCATTTGTCTTGAGATTTGTAAATTTCACAAGATTGTGTCTAGACATTGATTTGTTTTTATTTGGCTGAAAATAACGTATTTTAGTTTAAATTCATTTGGGATAAAACATGTTCTTTTACTTTAGAATATTGTTTCTATTTGCAACATTCACACTGCACAGAGTTGAATTTTTCAGTCCTTTTTTATGGTATCTGATTTGAGGGGTTTTCCATCATTTGGAGTTCCCCAAGCTCCTGTAAACAACCCCTCACACTGCTCTGTAAGTAAACCCAATAAATTCACTGGTTCACCAAACTGGTATTGGTACAATCGTCCCTTGGTTTGTTTTCCGAGCCCTAGCTGAAGTGAGTGGACATGGTCTTTGTTTCCTGTGACAAATATTACTTGGCTTCAACTTTGCATTTATATGTCAGGTCTTTCAAGGTCTCTTTTTATACATGGTATGAAATATGTTTCCAATCTCAGACCATATCCTGATAAATCCA
The DNA here is from genome assembly GCA_036365145.1 of Orientallactaga sibirica. Classification (NCBI taxonomy): domain Eukaryota; kingdom Metazoa; phylum Chordata; class Mammalia; order Rodentia; family Dipodidae; genus Orientallactaga; species Orientallactaga sibirica. The sequence goes on along the minus strand of JAEOAD010000052.1, from coordinate 1,942,930 downwards.
GTTGTTCCAGCACCATTTGCAACAAAGTTCACAATTCCCCAATGACTAATGGAAGTTCAATGATTTCTCTAAAAATTCCCCCAAGCTCATCAACTCCTTGTGTTTGATAATGGTTGCATGCTCAAACTTTTCTTACACATGGCACTGTTTCAACCTTTCCATTACTTTCTGTACTGTGGGTGGTTCATTGATGGAATATTTCCACATTGGTTAATTGCAAAAGCTACATAATATATTGCAACACCTAGTGAAGTTACACTTCAGGCCCCCGTTCATCTTTCATTTTAGAACTTTCTTACTAGTGTTCTGTATGAATTTTAGAACCAACTGGCTTAAGGACATACACACTCCTTATTTTGTTGTAGTTGAATTATTAAAATTGAATAAAATTAGTGTAGTTAGACTAAGTGAAAATTAATTAATTTAATGAAAATGAAGAGATTTACGGTGTTGACTTTTTTTCTGTTCGTGAACAAGGACCATATCCTTATTGTTAATGTCTGTCATTCTGAAGTCTGGTCAAATCTTCATTTGTCTTTCGTTAATTGCTCATAGAACTTCTAAGTGTTTTGTCATTGTCCCTTGTACATGAAGATTTTTTTTTTTTTTACTGTCTTCTAATCTGCAGGTCACCTTGTGTTGTGTAATATTTTCTCCCTCTCACTTCTGGCTTTCTGTGGAGGTCTGAATGAAAAATGTCCCCCATCATGTGTTTGAATCCTTATTTCCCAGTTGGTGGCGCTGTTTGGGAAAGTTGTGGAACCTTTAGGAGGTGGCGCCTTTCTGGAGGAGGTGTGTGTTCCCAGGGACAGGCCTTAAGGTGTCACAGCCCTGTCATGTTTGCTATTCTCCGCCACTCTACTCCCTCCCTGCTGATGTGGCAATGTGACACCAGTTGTCTGCTCCTGCCATGCTTTTCCTACCATGTCAGACTTCCATTTAAAACTATAAACTAGGGCTGGAAAGATGGCTCAGCAGTTAAGGTACTTGATTGCAAATCCTGATGGCCTGGGTTTGATTTTCTAGTATCCACATAAAGCCAGATGCACAGGGTAACACATGCATCTGGAGTTCGTTTGCAGTGGCAAGAGGCCCTGGCATGCCAATTCATTCTCTCTCTCTCTCTCTCTCTCTCTTTCTCTCCTCTTTCAGTTCCTCAGAAGCCAGTTCTCAGGTCCCTGAGGACCTCAGTCCTGCACAGGGCTGGTATCTCTGTTCCTGGGGTGGGGAGGCCCCATACTCCTGCATATCCACTTCAGTATTCTCTCTCTCTTTTGCTTCCTCTCTGAGAAATAACAAGAGTAGTCCTTCTCAAATCCCTCCCCGCCCAAGAGACCTCTAAGCTGATTGGGGTCAAGTTTTGTCTTACCACTGAATACTGACTACTGGAATTAGCACAAAACGTGGCATGAGTGCATGCGTGAGTTAAGTCACTCATTTGGGGGGATTTGAGTGAGGTTTGTATGATTCCTCAAAACATCCTTGGTCTGTACCTTCAGCAAAGAAGCCAGGTGATAGCTGTATGTGTTGGCAGCACAATAGAACATGCACATATGTTGTTCCTCATATGTGCTGCATATCCAGAAATATTGACAGCACAGCACTAAGAACTTTCCTTTCTGTGTGTGTGACGAAGGAGGTGAGCTGTCCTTGAAACCAGTAAGGTAGAGAAATGTCACTTAAAAAACAGCTCACACATACCACAATAGCAAAAAATAAACAAGTGGGGCTATATCAAACTTAAAATGGCAACAGCCATTTAAACGGGTGTGAGGTGATTATTTCAATGTAGTTTTCATTTTATTTTATTTTTATTTTTATTTTTTGGAGAGAGACACAGAGAGAGAGAGAGAGGGAGAGGAAGACAGAGATGGGTGCGCCAACAGTGTCTCAGCTACTGAGAACAAAATCCATATATGTGCTCCCCCTTGTGGTCAAGTGCAGCATTGCGCCCTTGAGTCACTTTGCATCTGGCTAAACGTGGGACCTGGAGATTGGAACCGCTGGAGATTGGAACCAGCATTCTTAGGCTTAGGAGGCAGGTGCCTTAACCCCTAAGCCATTTCTCCAGCCCTTCAATGTACTTTTGACTCGAATTTCCTTGACTCCATGTGATGTTAAGCACATTTTCATAAACCTGTTGACCATTTTTTTATGTCTCCATTGGAGAAAGACCTGCTTATGTAACTTTCCCAGCATTTACTCAGGTTATTCATATTTCTCTGTTTGTGTAATATGAGTTCATCATGCCTTTGAAATGTTTACAAGATTTGTGGTTTGGATACATATTTTTCCAATATTTTCTCCCAATCCCCAGGCTGCCTTTTATTTTGTTGTTTCCCTGAGCGTTGGAGCGAGTTATACAGATACACATTTTCTTCTCCCATCGAGGCCTGAGCACTGGGCTGCTTGCTACGCCACAGCAACAGTCACTTATTCTCAGCACTTTGATCAGTTAAAGTCTCCAGAGTCACCAACAACCATGACCAAAAGCAGTTTCCCTGACCTTGCCTGACAGAAACAATAATCTATGAGAATAAATATAATGTGTACAAATCAATTTGTTAGTCATGCATATCACATCTTTTTTTTTTTTTTGATATTTATTTGACAGAAAAAGAGGGAGAGGGAGAAAATAGGCATGCCAGGGCCTCTAGCCATTGCAAACAAACTCCAGACACGGGCACCCCCTTGTGCATCTGGCTAACATGGGTCCTGGGGAATCGAACCTGGGTCCTTTGACTTTGCAGGCAAACACCTTAACAGCCAACCCATCCCTCCAGCCCCCTATCACATGTTTTTAACAGCAGTATCTTCCCCACTAGGACCTGTTACCTCTCCAGCTACAAGTTTTTGTCTTATAGAACTAAACATAGGTTCCCTTCTATGGAGCAGGCCATAATTCCAATTCAAGAACTGTTGGGTTTCATGCATAACAGTTGTGCCACCATTGTGCCAGTGGGCTCATCTTGTTCGGTGTGTTGGTAGTTCAGCATGCAGGGTCCACAACTAAGGGAGCTGCTACACTATTTCTCATATACTCAGGTCCCTCAGCAACGCCTGTCTCCCCTCCATTGTCTTTTAGCCCTTGATATTCATGGGGACCTCAGCCAGCAATCACCAAATGTCCCTCGTGGCACATCTGGGATTTCTCCCATAATGCCTCAGATTATAAAGCCTTGGTCTCAAGGAGGGGTGAGTAGATATCATACTTAGTTTCACTGCTTCCCCTGTACTGATACGGATCTCATCTGTCCCCATGTCCTACAGCCTCAAAAGCCCAGGTTGTAGGGGGCTCTCTCATTTCTTGTTTAAAATTCCTTTCTAATTCCAGCAGGTCATGGGTAACCTATTCCTTTGTTTCCAAAGTTATTTATATCGGGCCTTACTAAGGTCCTGACTGCATGCTGAATCACGGATTCAACGTCAGATCTGGGGGTATCTCTTATCACTTCTGCCTCATTCTATACTTGCTCACTGTCCATCTCTTCCCAGGGAATTCATTTCTTTGGATTGCAGAAGGGGCTAATTTGTACTATCTCTCCCTTATGCCTCACCAACCATTAAAAGTGACAAGTGACAAGTGACAAGCCAACACTTCAATCTCGTCTTCTTTGTTCCACTTTTTTGCCAGCTCATCCAGAGCCTAGTGTGGATAATAGCATTCACAATTTTTTTCACCACAACTTCTCCATTATGTGGGCAAATTCTTTCTGGGCAGACAGCTGAACTTCAGTAGAATGTGTTTTCACCCACAGCAAACATCACATCCTAGATACCACATCCTGCTTATGATCCTGTCTTATATATGTTACCTTCAAGAACTGCAAAATAGGGGGCTGGAGGGATGGCTTAGCGGTTAAGGCATTTGCCTGCAAAGCCCAAGGACCCAGGAACGATTCCCAAGGACCCACTTTAGCCAAATGCACAAGGAGGCGCATGCATCTGGAGTTCATTTGCAGTAGCTGGAGGCCCTGGCACACCCATTCTATCTCTCTCTCTCCCTTTCTCTCTTCCTCCCTCTCTCCCTCTCTCTTTTTCTCTGCCAAATAAATAAATTAATTTAATTTATTTTTTTTTAAAAAAAAACTGCAAATTATTCTCTCATCTGGTAGTGGTTTGGGGGATATACTGCATATCTGAAATCCATATAAGCAAAAGAAAAATAGGGCTAGAGAGATGGCTCAGTGGTTAAGGTGCTTGCCTGTGAAGCCTAAGGACCCATGTTCACTCTTCAGATCCCACATAAGCCAGATGCACAAGGTGATGCAAGCCCACAAGGTTGCACATGTACACAAGGTGATGTAAGTCTGCAAGGTGGCACATGCACACAAGGTGGTGCATGCATCTGGAGTTCAATTACAGTGGCTGGAGGACCTGGTGCACCAATTCTCTCTCTCTCTCTCTCTCTCTCTCTCACTCACTCACTCTCTTGGATAAAAAAGCAGTCTGTTGGGCTTGCTTCAAAAAAGAAGAAGAAGAAAAATACAATACACAACTTAATTGAACTCAGTGAGGTTTTTGATGTAAGACTGTCTCTGATGTTTCCAGAAGCCTGTCAATCAAAGCATGTGACTCAGCCTGGAAAGACAGCTTTTGCTTTGTCCCAGGATAGTGAGCTTCTACGGTAAAATAGGACTCAGTGAAACAAGTTCCTAGGGAGATAGAGTTTATAGGTAGGTGGAGCATTTCTTTTCAGAGAATAATTACTATCATTAGTCATAAAATTATTATTTTTCCTCAAACATGACACAGTTTAGCATCTTTTCTGACAAATTACACTTTTAAAAAAATTGAATAATTTTTTTTAGGAAATTGATATTCCTGCCACATCTGATACTTTAACTGAATTGACTCAACATAATAGTTTTAAAAATCAATAAACTCAGAAATTCTGGTGTCTTTCAGAGTGAGTTTCCTCCCACCACTCCTGGATTTCTTAACCAGTCATTTTTTTCCTTTGTCTTTGAGTATATGAGTGTGTAATCTCTCTTTTACTTATTCACTGTGTGCTTACATGTACATGTGTGATATGTATGTACATGGGCGTGTATGCCAATGTACATACAACAACCAGAGGAAGATATCTAGTGTGTTCCTCTATGACTCTTCTACCTTTTTCCTTGAGAGAGAATTTCTTGTTGAACATGGGGCTAGCTGGTTTTTTTTTTTTTTTTTTTTTTTTTGGCTGGCTGGCAGAGAGCACAGGCCACTCTCCTTTATCCACCCCTTTCAATGCTGGGGATGTAGGTATATGCAGTCATGCCCAACTTTTTACATGGGTGCTGGAGATCAAACTCCAATCCTGAGCAGCCACCCCAGGATATGTAATCATGTAATCTCTTGTGTTCAATTTGTGTTTGCATTTTTTTTACATATTATTTATTTATTTATTTATTTATTTATTTATTTATTTATTTGAGAGAGAGAGAAAGAAAGAGGCAGAGAGAGAGAGAGAGAGAATGGGGCACATCAGGGTCTCCAGCCACTGCAAACAAACTCCAGATGCATGCGCCACCTTGTGCATCTGGCTTCTGTGAGTCCTAGGGAAACTGTCATAAATGTATTCAGACTCTCCCCTGCAGCTCTTCTTGCTGTCCACTGGAACTTTGGACTCATTTCCTGTCACTGCTGCTGTCCTGTGTCACTGTGGTCCTAACCTGAGCTAGTTAGGAGCCTCTGCCTGGCTTCCCAGGGCCATTTCCCATTGCCTCATTTCCCCCAAACCTTCCCTCCTAGACACCTCCTTCCACTGTCAGTGGAAGCCCAGTGTTTGGCTGAAATTAGAACATTAGAACAAACAGGCTTGTCCTGTCATATTCCTCACCAGCATTATCTCTACTTCTTTCATTTTTTTAGCAAGTTCATCTACCTCAACATCCAGTGGATTTCTGCCAAAAAAAAAAAAAAGCATTCAAGGGCTGGAAGGATGGCTTGGTGGTTAAGGCACATACCTGCTAAGCCTAAGAACCCAGGTTCGATTCTCTAGGTCCCATCAAAGCCAGATGCACAAGGTGGCACATGTGTCTGGAATTCCTTTGCAGTGGCTAGAGGCCCTGGTGTGCCCATTCTCTCTCTCTCTCTCTCTCTCTCTCTCTCTCTCTCAAATAAATAAATAAATAAATAAATAAATAAATAAATAAAATCTTTAAAAAAAAGAAAGCATTCAGATACCAACTGTGGTCCCCCCTACCACACGTTAGTGGTGTTGCTCACTTTCCCTGCTTCTCGAGGGCAATATGCTCTCTCAGTGCACAGTAGGTTCCCCCAGGCACAAATTCACTTTCCAAAGTTGTAGCTGTTCCCTTTAATTGCAATCCTATGCTAAATGAAAAATTCCAGAAATAAGCAATTCATAAGTTTCAAATTTCGCATTCTTCTGAGTAACGTGATGGCATCTTATAATAACAATGTGCTTGTCCCAGCCCAGCATATTGTCGAGTGTATCCACGGTGCATACAACACCTTCCCCTGCCATCAAGGAACCATTGTAGCTTGTTTACTTTAAATATCAGGTCATGGCACCACATGAAGACTAGGAGTACAATGTAAGAGTGAGAAAGGTGACAGAGATTGATGATAGAGGAGAGAGACCATGATCATATAAGTTTCATTGTCATAAAGTATGACAATTATGATATGTCACCATTAGTTATTTTCATAAATCTCTTTCTGTGGCTAGTTTGTAATTAAGCTTTATCATAGGCATGCGTATATAGGGGAACTCATGGCACATATAGAGGGTTTCTTACTCTGTCAGTTCTCATGTGTGTCTCCTAGATGGAACTATAAATGCGGTCCGTAGTATAACTCACCACTTTCTCCAATTAAGAATAACCTATTGTTGGAGATGAGAGAGTGATCATTAATATCCACGAGTGGGAGGCAGATTCTTTCCCTGAGTATCTATGTGTTCATAGAGAAATCAAAACACTTTTATGGACTATAATCTAAAATTCTTTCCTCAGCTTTATGTATAGAACACTTTTGCTAAACATGTTACTGAACTTGGTCACCTTTGGTCATATTTTGAGGGGGCTCAGAAATAGAAGTTTAGATTGTCAAATTTTATCCAAGATTTCTTTTCATAGAAAATATACCCTGGGGGCTGGAGAGATGGTTTGGCTGTTAAGGCACTTGCCTGCAAAGCCCAAGGACTCATGTTTGACTCTCCAGATCCCAGGTAAGCCAGATGCACAAAGGTGAGGCAAGCGCAAGGTCGCACATGCCCACTAGGTGGTGCAAGCTTCTGGAGTTTTATTGTAGTGGCTGAGGCTGTGGTGTGCCAATTCTCTCTCCCTCTCTCTCTCTCTCTCTCTCTCTCTCTCTGTCTTTCTCTGTCTCTCTCTAAAATTAAAAATTAAAAAAATAAAAATAAGAAGGAAGGAAAGGAAGGAAGGAGGAAGGAAGGAAGGAAGGAAGGAAGGAAGGAAGGAAGGAAGGAAGGAAGGAAGGAAGGAAAAAAAGAATGAGTGTAAAAAGAAAGAAAGAAAATGTGCCTTGGGATGAGGAGATAGGTCATTGGTTAAACTTACTTGCAAAGCCTGCCAGCCTCTGTGTTTGATCACCCAATACCCATGCAAAGCCAGATGCACAAAGTTGAGTCTGCATCTGGAGTTCATTTGCAGTGGCAGGAGGCCCTGACGCACCTATACTCTCTCACTCTCTCCCCATCAAACTAATTGATTAATTACTTAATTAAAAATATATATCCAACAACCACCCCATTGTACCTTAATTGCCGTGTGTATTTATTGTATGCAATGAGACAAATTCATGTATCTACGTGGGTAGCACTCAGCTCAAGAGAAAGGGCTTGCTAAGAATCAAAACTGGACCACCACAGAGTACACTGATAGAGTCAGTGAGCACCCTGACACTCCACAGAGTCGAGCGGTCAGCACGGCATAAGGAAGGTCACACTGGATTGACTCGTGAGTTCCTTCCCACTCTGACAGCTGAGACTCCAAGACAGCCAAGCACATGACAAGCGCAGAGTAACATTTCAGGCAAACAAAACAAAATATTGCATGGGAAGGTGTCTTCAGATGGCTGGTGTTGAAGGATCTAATCTTAAGTGCATATTTTTCTGTGGCACCCAGGCGGGCTGATGAGTCTTGCTGTACCTCTTCTTCTGTCTGTCTAGTTGAAATCTCCCCCATTCTTTAAAGCATCAGACAATACAAGCACAAATGTCTTCCTCGTTTCTTTTCTTAACACTGTGTGTGATGGAATGCCAAGTAGGTGGAGGTGATGACAGTAATGAGATACATGCTTTTAAGACAGGATCCCAAAAACGTTTTGGAGACAAGGTCTGATGGAAATAACTGGATGTAGCCTGCTTTCTTCTTTTCTGTTTTAACTATTACTAGATTTTCCCTCTTTTCTTCCTTCTGTTTTTTTCTCTCCTACAATATTTTTCATCTTCATAAAAGTCTATAGGAGTTCATGACAACATAAAGGAACATGCTGAGGAATATACATATATTTAAAGCAGCTTTAATCCCCAGGGAATAGAGAAGACAGAAAATGCAAATAATGCCTGAACTAACTTTGGCTTTGACCCAGCCTCTCTGGCTCAGTGCTAAGTTTCTGTATTGCTTTAAAAAGGGGGGAGGGGGGTGTGAGGCTTTAAGAAGCCAGGTATGCTAGGTGGTAAACCCAGCAAGGTCATCCTCTGGCAGTTCAAAGCCAATCCATGCTATGCGAGACTCTGTCTCAAATAAGTGCATCTGACAGTCTTCCAGCTTTAATATGCTGCACCTTTGTAATGCTATGAGTCAGGCCCATACTTTTGTGGAACTGTAAATGGACAGGACAAAAGAAATGTTGCAGATTGTTGTGATCTCTGGGATCCTGCTCGCCAGCAAATACCAACAATTTCTATGGTCACACATGGGTTCTTGGCAGAAGGGATTGTGTCTTTAGGCAGTGAGCCATGCCTGGACTTATGTGCCCAAAGCTAGTTCACCTCTTTCCTGTTGCCCTCCTTCCCTTATAGAGGAAGGGCACAAGATGGTGTGATGATTAGACTGAGATGACCCTCATAGCCTTGTGGGTTTCAAATGTTTGCTCCCCAGCTGGAGGCAAGTTGGGAGGTAGAGCTTGGTTGGAGGAGGCATGTTGCTGGGTCCAGACTTCAGGGTGTTACACCAGTTTTCCCTCTTGCCAGAGTTCAGCTCTCTCTTGCTGCTTCCTCACAGCTGCTAATGCAAGATGTGACGCCCAGCCTCTGCCCTGCCATCTCTTCCCTGCCATGATGAAACTTCCCGTCAAAACTGTGAGTGACGATAAGCCCTTGCCTCCCATCAGCCGCTGTCCTGTCCCAGGAGTTGTGAAGGTAACTACAACGGATGGCTTTGTTAACTAGCAACAGGAAGGGGATGGATGGTTTGTGGACTTATTTTTTTCTTTCATAGACTCTGGCAAGGGTCCTTAGGGAAAGATCTCAGCACTCAATGCTTCTGCTTTCATACCTGACCCGTGAAGAGCTGACAGATCAACCTTTGAGCTTACAGCATCAGAAAAAAGCCAGACTTTTCCTTGGAAAACTACCAACATTTGTTGGACCCACAGGAGAATTGAGGCTTCAGGGCAAAGCACTACTGCAGAATCTCAAGGGTCCCAGCCTAGATCTGCTCTAGGCAGAGCAGACGCTGGCGGATTGTAGATGAACTGGACCATCCCAAGGGGAACTTTGATTGACAGTGAGTACAGACAAGGATGGGAAACTTCAGGGGCCGTGGTCTGATGGGAATCCTGTGATGCCATTAGCTTTGTTTCCAATGAATTTCCAGGTTAATGGTTAGCTGATACTACAAGCCTCTGGCTAGGGAGGAGGAGAAAAATCTGTAAAATTTGTCCATTAAGAGAGACCTGTGTTCCAGGAAGGAGGATTCTGCCAAAACCACATCCTGGCTGGAGAGGGCTCCCTCTAAACTTCCTAAGAGAAGTTCAAGAGAACTGCTCTAAGAGAGGACAAACATACATTGTCAACTGGGGGTGGTGATTCACACCTATAATCCCAGCACTCAAGAGGCTGAGGTAAGAATGGAGATCATTGTGAGTTCAAGGCCAGCGTGAGCTACAGAATAAGTTCCAGGTCAGAGTAAAATCCTGCCTTAAAACAAATAAACAAAAAGGTAAGACATTGGGGCTGGAGAGATGGTTCAGTGGTTAAGGCACTTGCCTTCAGAGCCTATTAAGCCGAGTTCAATTCCCCAGGACCCATGTAAAGCCAGATGCACAAAGTGGCACACATATCTGGAGTTTGTTTGCAGTGGCTGGAGGCCCTGGTGTGCCCGTTGTCTCTTCTATCTCTCTCTGCTTATAAATAAATAAGTAAATGAAAATATATTTTTTAGAAAGGTAAGACATTGCCGGGCGTGGTGGCGCACGCCTTTAATCCCAGCATTCGGGAGGCAAAGGTGGGAGGATCGCCATGAGTTCAAGGCCACCCTGAGATTACATAGTGAATTCCAGGTCAGCCTGGGCTAGAGTAAGACCCTACCTTGAAAAACCGAAAAATGAAAAAAAAAAAAAAAGGTAAGACATTAAGCCAGGCGTGGTGGTGCATGCCTTTAATCCCAGCACTCGGGAGGCAGAGGTAGGAGGATCGCCATGAGCTTGAGGCCACCTTGAGACTACATAGTGAATTCCAGGTCAGCCTGAGCTAGTGAAACTCTATCTCAAAAAAGCAAAACAAACAAACAAAAAAAAAAGGTAAGAAATTGTCTCAAAAACAAACAAACGAAAACATTGCCAATGAATAATATGGCTTTACAGGAGCAGACTCGGAAGACCACAGCAAGTAAAGCAAGAGGTTCAGGGGACCACGGGCATCACGTGGAGGTCACAGCCCATGTGGCAGATGTAGCTCCATCATTGCACTGATCTTTCCATAGATCACAGAGTGTTCCTCCTGTGTCCTTCACCCTCACCTCTGCAGGGGTCCAGTGTGATACCCCTACACACCGCTGGTCGAACCAGCAAGCCCCGGGGAGGACTCAAGAAAGCCCGAAGCCACAAGGTGAGTGAAAGAGGCACGAGAGGGCACTGAGACCTCTGGCTCCTACAGCTGTAGCCGGCACTAAACGCAGGCAAAGTCCAGAATGTTAACCATCGGTTCTCACACAAACAGCCCATATACCTGACTTCCTATTATAAATATTGTCAGAAGAGGAAAAGGAAGCATCAGAAATAGGCTCATATGAGGCTTATGTGATTGGCTCTGTATCATATATGCGATGAGACTCAGGGTGAAATTGTTAAATTTCAATTTAAAATACTCGTGAAGGTAATGTGAACAGCACTTGTGGGAAAAGTCGTGTTACTGCAGAACTGGAGAAACACCTGTGTCCTTAGGTGAAGAGGCCTTTGAATGAAGGACACCTCCCACCCCTCAGAGTACCTTACCGGTCAAAAAACTAGGCAGAGGGCTGGAGAGATGGCTTAGTGGTTAAGGCGCTTGCCAGCAAAGCCTAAGGTCCCAGGTTTGATTCTTCAGGACCCGTGTAAGCCAGATGCATAAAGTGGCACATGCCTCTGAAGTTCATTTGCAAAGGCTAGAGGCCCTGGCATGCCTATTCTCTCTCTCTCTCTCTCTCTCTCTCTCTCTCTCTCTCTCTCTTCTACCTATCTATCATTTCAGAAAGAAAGAAAAATATTTTTTTCAGGCAAAATTTTTTCATTTTTTTTTCATTTTGCTTTTAAATCAGTAAAGGAAACTGGGTCATTGAAGCTGCAGTGATCCAAGCAGCAGCATGTTTGTGTATTCGTCCTTTTTTTGTTTTTAAATATGCTTAAATTATCACACTGCTGGCACACTTCATTTGCATGAAATTCTGCCCCATACATACTTATTAATTGTAGTAGTTATTTATCTCTCCCATCCCAGAAAGAAAAACAAACCTACTCTGGAAGATAATTTCATTGATATATAATCAAATTTCATTAGTGAATTGTGAAGATTATAAATTGTGAATTGTGACAAGATTTATAAATGATTTGAAAAATAACATTTTAACATTTGGCCATCAACTTAAGAAAATGGTTTGTTATATAAGTTTTTGCAATTTTTAAAAGGTAATACATTCTACCCTCAATATGGTCCTCAGAATTAAAACATAATGGGGCTGGAGGAATTGCTTAGTGGTTAAGGCTCTTGCCTGCAAAACCGAAGGACACAGGTTTGATTCCCCAGGACCCATGTTCGCCAGATGCACAAGGTGGTGCATGTGTCTGGAATTCATTTGCAGTAGCTGGAGACCCTGGCGTGCCCATTCTCTCTCTTTCTTTCTCTCTCTATTTCTCTGTCAAATAAATAAATAGAATTAAAGCATAATGAATAGGGTGAAACAAAGGAAAAGAATGCAACTGAGTGCTAAGGCAGAACATCTTGCCAGCAGTAATGAAGGCAGACTACGTTCTAAATAGCAAGTGTAGAATTTCCTTCGGACAAGAAGATAACAGTTTGTATTTTTCACTTACATGGGTGAAGTGAATTTTGCAGTTACCAGTTCCATTTAATGCACCAAATGAAGCTCCTAAAATTGATACTATAAGGCACCACCTTTAAGTTTTCCAGGCTGCAACTAACTGTGCATAATTTTTAAATGGTTTCTTAAATTTATTTATTTTTTTGAAACATAACACAAGGAAGGTGTTAAAACGGGTGTGATAGCTCAATGGAATAAATATTCCTGATTTTGGGAGGGTTGAAGAGGGAAACTTTTTAAAAATATATATTTTTAAAAAACTAGGCAGAGACCAGAATAGAGGTGAAGTGAGAGAACAGGCTGGGGGCATAGTTCATTAGATAAGCACTTGCCCAGCAAACATGAGTGCTAGTTGGAATACGTTTTTAAAAAGCCATGCTCTGCAGGCCTAGTATCTGTAATCCCAGCAGGCCTGCAAGCGAGAAGGGAAGCAGAAACAGAAGAACTGTCCAGAAATTAGGAGGCCAACAGGCACAGTGCAGCATGGTGAGTAATAAGAGGTGCTGCCTCAAATGAGGTGGAAAGTGGGCTGCAGAGATGGCTTAGCAGTTAAAACGTTTGCCTGCAAAGCCAAAGGATCCCAGTTTGATTCTCCAGGACCCACGTAAGCCAGATGCAAAAGGGGTGCATGCATCTGGACTTCGTTTGCAGCAGTGGCTGGAGGTTCTGGCATGCCCATTCTCTCTCTCTCTCTCTTTCTTTCTCCCTCAAAAAAAACAATGAGGTAGAAAGTGAGGACCAATAGCACAGATGCCTTCTGACCTATACATGTATGCTACACACACAATGCTTCACAATGCTAAAACTTGCAAGGGACAAGGTGAGCTGACAAGGGAACGATCAGAGACCCAGTCAGGCCAACCCTTTGTCTGCTGAATGTTTCCTGAAGCATGAGCTTTTGCGCCCTGGCAGGATGACATGTGCCTTGGCCACAAATGCCGTACTCCATCTGCTACACCTTGTTTTAGTGCCAACCCAGGATGCATTATTTAGCTTATTTTACTGTCACTGATTTCACTTTGTAGTCAGCTAAGGGCTAGCCTGTGTGGCCTGAACCCAGAAGTGTGTTTGAGACAGCCAATCGCTGGCCACATTTATTGTTTGTCAGTGTACCTCTTAGCTTTGGCTGTCCTCTGCTAGCTGGTTCTTAGTCTTATACATAGATAGAAGTTCTTTGAAATAAAGGAAAAGGAGCTTTGGGTTTTCCCATTGCTTTCTGAAGGACCAGCCTTTGAAAGATTTAAGCTGCCTCTGTGAGAATCTGCCTCCTCTCCTGAGTCCCTAACTCCTCTCCTTCCTTGACTGTAGACGACATGAAGGAACTCATGAGCGATGTCAGCAAAGAAATGTATGAGAGACGCTATCAGGAAGCAACAAGAGGAAACACTGGAATTCGAAACACAGAAATGAGGAATGTCTGTTCTGGGCACATTAATAGATACAAAAACATCTGAGCAAAGAAGTATTCAGTCTGAAGACGAAGCAGAAAACTTGCCCCATTGAAATGCAAGGTCAAAAAAAAAAAAAAAATTAAAAAAAAAAACAGAACAGAGCATCAGAAATATCTGAGAGAACAAAGGCTAATAAGATTCTAAAAGTGCTGAAAAGCACCAAGGCACAGCTCCAGGAAGCAGAGAAGTCACCAGGAAGGACAAATCACATCACACAAACCCATAACCAAACGCATCTCCGAAGGTCACATCGAAATCCAACAAAACCAAAGACGAGTAGGAAATCTTGAGAGAAAACGACTTAAGCTTTGACAGAAACGAGACAGTACTCCCCCTTGGGCTTACTAACCCAGAAAGAGTGGACTTGACCTCCCCTAAATGCTGTTGGTTTTCTCACTTTATGATGAAATGATGCATGAAAAAAAAATCACTGTGGGCTTCATTTCTTAATTAGGTGAATGGAGATGAAATATGGTCTCGTGTGAATGAGGATGTGCTGTACGTGTGAAGAGTAGCAATTACTAATAAACTGCACTTTCATCATCCCTCGGGGACCTCGAGATCAGCTCTCCCAGCAAGGAACATCTTTGGGGTTCATATGTAATCACAAGGTATCGCATAGTGGATACAAATTGGATTCTGTTTTTGGCTCAGATGGGAAATGCTCTGACACTTCCAAGGCCAGTTAATGCAAAAGGTAAGGAAGCCTGGGATACAACCTCCTGAGATTATAAGTGCTTGGGAGAGAGCAGTAAACAGCATGAAGAGTTTTAGAATCAGGCAGGCAGTAAATATATATTATATATTGTTATAAATATATAATATTATATATGTCAAGAAAATCTCCCAGAATTCTCAGGTAGGTATCTGAAACCAGAAATAATGCACTTTGCTCTTGTTGTTGTTGTTTTTAAGTTACTAGAGCCAAAGTACACTGGAAGGAAAACTATCAAGAAAGCAGGCTTTAGTAAGAGCGGCTTTAAACTGAGCACATGATGTTGGCATGGAATCTGGAGCTAGCAAATAGTGTTCACACGCACTGCTGCCATTGAGTTTCCTGGCCAGGGGCACTGAGGCTCTCCAACTTTGCTTACCAGTCATTTATGGTGTCATAATTATTCTCACTGCTTCTCCTTTTAAAACTCTGGGCCAGATAGTCTCTCTCTCTCTCTCTTTCCCTCTCCTCTCTATACTCACTTTCTCTTTTATATCACCTATCTTTTTCTTCCTCCACCTTTCTTGGCACTGACTTATAACTCCCAGTACCAGCACGGTGTTAACTTTCACGATGAGCTGTTGATCCGAGAGACCTACAAAGTTTCCCAAAAAAGACAGATTTCTGTCAGAGTTCTTGATGACCCACCAAAGGTTAAGGGTAAGACCCTACTGTGAGACAAAACATGGAGAGATCTGGTCAGAATCTGGAAGAGAGTCAGTCCCCAGACAGTTAACTAGTCTAGTGCCAGAGGGTGCTACATGAGCGACTGGGGGAAAATGACTGACATTGGTCCAAACAACTCGCAGTCTAAGCTACCCAGCAGGAAACAACATGACACAATGCTCAAACAAGTGCGGTAGTGGCACACAGCCATAGTGGGTAACCAACTGCTCTTGATTTGGCTAATAGATCCACTCAGTAGAATGGAACTCATTGCTGGAAATGGGAAACAAGTCAAAACCATGTACAAAAAAATGAGCCCAGTCTCCATGATTAAGCTCCCACCAAACGTGGCGAGAAGAGGGCCTACACACATAAAATTCTCTCTAAAATAACTAGGGCCATTCCATCTATCTAGTACTAACCTCTCTCCATTGGAGAATTTGCTTATCGTTTTCAGATGGATGACAAACCTGAAGAGAGAATCAGCCAATCACACCTCACCAGGGCTCCAGCTGAAACCATAGAGTAATGTGGGGGAAGGGCAAGAGTTCAGCGTTCTTGGGGATCACAACACCAGAAAAAGGCTGAAGGAGATAAACACAGAGAACATCCAACTCCTACTAAGCCAGATATCCAGAGACACAGAGGCTCCCAAAACCTCACCACTGAGTAGAACTAAAATGATCCCAACGTGGCTCAGGGAAATTCGTGGAAGAGGGGGCAGAAAGAGTGTTAGAGCCACAAGTAGGGGCATTATGCACAGAGACTTGGCCTATTCCCCATAACTCTTGACTACCCCCACAATGCATGACCCACATTCCCCATTGATGAGGGTCCCTTTGGAAGGGGGAGGACAGGGAGGAGGATAATGGAGTCACCACTATCAATGTAAAATTAGAATAATATAAACAAAATAATAAATTATAAAAAATTCTCTATAAGGGTTGGAGTTAGCAGCAATAAGCAGAAAAAAATTCATGTAGCTATTTTTTTCCTGATTTTTAGGATAATAATCAAATATTTATGTAACTCCATTAAACACTTTTGAGGGCTGGAGAGATTGCTTAGTGGTTAAGGCATTTGCCTACAAAGCCAAAGGACCCTGGTTTGGTTTCCCCAAGTCCCATGTAAGCCAGATGCACAAAGTGGCACATGCATCTGGAGTTTACTTACAGTGGCTGAAGGTCCTGGCATGCCCATTTTCTTTCTTTCTTTCTTTCTTTCTTTCTTTCTTTCTTTCTTTCTATCTATCTATCATCTATCTATCATCTATCTGCCTCTATATATCTGTCCCCCTCTCTCAAATAAATAACTGAAACTTAAAAAATTTAAAAAATAAAAAATGACGAGTTCACCAATCTTGGGCTACAAGAGGGCCTACACCTATTAAATTCTTTCTAAACTAACAATGGTTATCCCATTTAACCGGTGATGATTTCACTCTCCATTGGAGAATCTGATTCTCTTTTCAGATAGACTCAGAACCTGAGGAGAGAATCAGCCCATCACACCTCACCAGGGCCCCAGCTGAAACCATAGAGGAATTGAGTAAATGAGCAAGAGTGCTGCTTTCTTCGTGATTCTGATATCAGCACAAGAGTCAATTCCAAAGCAATGCCTTCCTTGAACAAATGAGGCATGACAAGTTCATATGGAAAGCTCATTCATGTAACTAAAGAAAAGCACTTTTTGGATGGGCACATTCCTGAGCGTGCTCAATTAAGAATGTAAAAGACGCCTCCGTAGGCTCGTGGGCTTGAGTACACATTCCCCAGCTGGTAGTGCTCTTCAGGAAGGTCAGGAATCTTTAGGATATGGAGTCTTGCTAGAGGAAGTTCATCACTGGATGTGGGTCTTGAGGTTTTATAGTCCAGCCCCACTTCCCCTGCTTCCTCCCTAACAATGTGATGATGTGACAAGATGCCACTGCTTGCCTCTGCAGCCAAACCTTCCCCATCATGATGAAACTTCTCCTTAAAACAGCAAGCTATGTCACATCAAACCCTTGTTCTTCCCTAAGATAGTTCAGGTTATATATTTTGTCCTAGTGGCGAGAACATAACTGATGTAGCTCTCAAGCATGTTCAGTTCAAGGTTAGTGTAAGAAAGAAAAGTAGATGATACATTTTAGGGTGTGTTTAGCTCAAAGTCATGGATCACATGTTTGAAAGGTAAGAAGAGGGGTATCTCTGGCATGCTTCTGAAGAGATGCTTGGTAGGTGCACTGATACTGGAGCTTGTCCCTGAAGCTAGCTACTTTGTTCAGCAGCTAACACAGCTGACTCTCGGTTACAGTCATCGATCTGCTCACACATGGGAAGGGGGGAAACTGAGCCCTCTGGGGCCCTCTTTACAAAGGCTTTCATCCAGTGCATGAGGACCCCATGCCCCATCTGGTGCTAAGGTTGCAATATATAAAAAAGATTGTGGTGAATTGAATGTAAATGTTCCCCCATAACCTCAGGTATTATTTTTTATTTATTTGAGAGCAACAGACAGAGAGAGATAGAGCTAGAGAGAACAGGTACGCCAGGGTCTCCAGCCACTGCAAACGAACTCCAGATGCATGCACCACTTTGTGCATCTGGCTTATGTGGGTCCTGGGGAATCGAGCCTCGAACCAGGGTCCTTAGGCTTCACAGGCAAGTGCTTAACTGCTAAGCCATCTCTCCAGGGCCAACCTCAGGTATTTTTAATTATGATTAAACTTCCTACTTAAGACTCCAGCAGGAAAAGCACTGCTGGACGAGGTGTGTAACTGGGAGGGTGGGGGGAAGATCTTGAGTCCAGCTCTAAGGTGTGTTCCAAGCCAGCTTGAGCTCTGGCTGTTCGTTGTGTCTCTCTGGTACGGATGTGTAATGAGGTGAGCCAGCTTCCTCTGCCATGCTGACGCTTCCCATGGAATCTGTAAGCCTGAACTAAACCCTTTCCTCCCAATAAGCTGCTTCTGTTCAGGTGTTTGTCGTAGCCATGGGAAGGTAACTGCAATAGGCGTCATTCATTCCATTCCACAACTCAATGCTGGGTTTCATTTGTCTTTCTTGGGGCTGTCTTTTCCCTTTGTCATAATAATCCCCCAACTTGATGTGGACAACAGAGAAGTGACAGCTCTAACATCAGTCATTTGGTCTAATGTCTTGATTTCATCCACTCATTTGAAATCACTAACCAAATCCACTTCTAAAACAAAATCCACTGAAAACAAGAACAAGGTCTCGTTCTAGCCCAGGCTGGCCTCAGGTTCACAGTGTTCCTCCTGCCTTAGCCTTCTGACTGCTGGGATGATGGGCAGGCTGCCACCACAACCAGCGCTCCTGCCCTTATATTATTTCTTATTTTATGTTGCTTTAATGAGATATAAAAGTTCAGAGGTGCCTAAATAAAGTTATATACTTTGAAGAAAGGGGGAAAAAAAGAAATCTTGGCTGTGGAGATTGTTCATTGTATAGAGTGCTCATTGGATAGAGTGCTCCATGCACAAGCATGAGTAACTGAGTTCAAATCCCCAGAATCCACATAAACGCAACGTGCTACAGCCTGCATCTGAAATCCCAGTGAGCCAACAGGGAGATGGGCGGTGGGGACCAGAGGATCCATACAAACACAACGTGATAGCTGCTTCAATAATCCCAGTGAGCAGACAGGGAGATGGGAGGTGGGGACTAGAGAATCCCAGGCAAGCTAGTGGGACAGTCAGCCTGTCAAAGAGAGTGGTAAATAACACGAGACCCTGACTCAAGCGTGGTGGAAGGTGGGGACCAATACCTGAAGTTGTCCTCGTCCTCTGATCTCCACACATGGGCTGTGACACATGCATTACACACACACACACACACACACACACACACACACACACAGAATTCTTTTGGTTTTCCTTTCTAGCATGTTCTTAAAAGCTGCTTGAAAACTTGCCTAGTCATGGTGGGTATTTAATTTACTTAATGTAAACTTCCCCCTGGCTATGTGCTGAGAAGAAGTTTCTTTCTTCATTCCTCATCTTGGAAATTTAACTGCAAGAACTTTTCTTCCATGGACAATTCTGCACGTGGGACCCTATCAACTCTGTTTATCAGTTCCATGGCTTGAAACCCAATCCTTGTAAACTAATTACATTGTACTTCATTTGAAAATCTGGGCTATAAATTATGTGCCAAAAATGTCTTAAATCAGCTGCAAAAGCGGCAGTACTTGTCTCTAATGGTATAGAATCTACTGACTCTTTCCAGAAACAACTCTAGTAAATCTTCATAGCGCGCAGTATCCCCACCACTGCACAGGCTTGTTTCCAGCTCGATTTATCACTGAGATGTACAGACATGATCACACCACACGGCAGCTAATTCTACTTCATTTAAGCTGTGCGGGAATATTGGATGTCATTTCTAACTGATAGCGTCACAGGAGCGTGCATTCACTCCTTCCTCCGTGCCCTCTCAGGGGACACCCTACCTAGGCCTGAACTCGGAGGAGCCCATTGGTGTGAACTGATTGCAGCTCTCAGTGTCTGGAGAGTGTTAACCTTGGATGCTGTCTTGTTGACAAGAGGCTGAGTGAACTGTGAGATCAACAGGCATTCTGAATGTCTCAGACACCGTGATGCTGATGAGCAGAACTGACAAACATTGGCATGGTACTGAATCACGAGGGCATATCTCGTTTTTAGATTACTAAATACATGTGGAGCATCTTAGAGTTTATGAGCTCTACTCACATTGTGTTTCCTTTTGTTCACATAACCACACATGAAGTAGATATTGATCTTGGGGAAAGATTAAAAGAAAAGGGTCTTGGCTGGAGAGATGGCTCAGCGGTTAAGACACATGCCTGTGAAGCCTAAGGACCCTGGTTTGATTCTCCAAGTCCCATGTGAGCCAGATGCACGTGGTGGTGCATGTATCTGGAGTTTGTTTGCAGTGGCTAGAGGCCCTGTCACACCCATTCTCACTCTCTCTCTCTCTCTATATAAATAAATAAATAAATAAATAAATAAATAAATAAATAAATAAAATATTAAAAAAAAGAAAAAGAAAAGGGGCTTCAGATGGTGCTGGGAAGCTTCATGCTGAACAGCCAGCTTTGGGAGCAGCGGTTGCCAGTCCTCCTTCCCCACGACTCACTGGGTTTCCCCACTTCAGCTTATCATCCTGTGTCAGACTTTCCTTACCATAGTGTTTTGGACTGACGTTCTACCTTCCATTCTCCTCCATCTGCCAACTTGTTGGGTTGTGCTCATCATTATTCTTTTGGGGACTAAGAACACATTTGAGAAACTGTGGGAAACTAGTGACTTACCATGCAGGAAATGGATATATGCATCATCCATTTCCAGGCAGCTTGGTCATGAGACCCTTAGGCAAGAAGCTTCGATGTCTTTAGGAGGGAGACAATACTGTAGTTTTGTCTCCATTCATGACACATCTTCCCAGCTCCAGGCCCACACGTCACCCAACAACGAGGTGAAAGCATGGGTCAACCTGAAGAGCATGGGTCAACCTGAATACATCATCTTGTCCCTGCTAAGAGCTCCAGTCCCCTTTCCTTCCCATCTCCCTCCTCCTATTTCTGTTCCCTCTTCTTTTCTGCCTTTCATTTCTCTCCGTCATCACTCCCCCACCTTTTTTTTAGATCCTCACAGCTCTCTTCAACTCCAAGGCTGGCTCCACCTTTGACTGTTATGCCAGTCCATCCTTTCATCTGATTGCTTCTTGAATTGACTTAGGTCATGGAAGGCTCTTGCTTAAAATCTTAAGTGGGTCTGTAACCCAGGACCTATGAACTAGCTCATCTGAGGTGAATCCTGAAGCTTCACAAGTAGGTTAGGCTGCCCCTCCAGTCATGTTCCTGGTTTTTATTTTATTTTTATTTTCTTCCTCTTTTCCATGTCTTTTTTCTTTTGCAGTACTGCAGTTTGAACCCAGAAACCAGGCAAGCATGCTACCACTGAACTAATTTCTTCTTTTTTCTCCTTTCCTCTTTTTTTTTTTTTTTTTTTTTTTTTTTTTTTTTTTTTTTTTTTTTTTTTTGAGAGGGTCTCACTAAGTTGCCTGGTGCTAGCCTCAAACATGTCCGCTGCCTTGGCCTCCCAAGTGGCTGGAGTTGCAGGCATTCAATCCATTCCTGGTTTGGCCTCACTTTTGTTAACCCCATCCTTCCTTCTCATGCATGTAGCATTAAGTCTAATTCTCTCCAAACCTTCTACACAAGCCAGCTATTCATACCTTCAACTCAAAGGATGCTCTGTCAGTCTTATTACCTATTTCTCTACATGTTGAACTTCTACCCATTCTTCAAGATGTAGCTCAGATTCTCTTCTGTGACGCCCACCTAACTTCTCTGGGTGAAGGTAGCTGCTCCCTCCTCTGGGTTTCCATGTGCCTGGAACACACACATTGATGAGCAAACAGACCCTTGAGAGTTGGAGTCATCTACTGTTTTCTCCCCTCAAAGAACAAACATTCCACGGTGCCTGAAATACAGTAGAAGCTCAGCATGCGTGTAGAGAAGGTCCCGTGTTGCACCCTTCCATGAAAGCTGCTTATCTGGACACGGACTTCAGCCAGTGCATTTCATGCCAGTTGCTTTTTGTTTTGATTTTTCAGAACTAGTTAATTACCTTTCTTAATATTTAATTTTAGATAATGTTGTACTATCAGATGTTCATATAAAAACAAAGAAAACAATTATCTATGTATGCATCAATTTTAACTTTTTATTGACAATTTTCATACATGGGATATTGTATTTTGATCATAATCCCTTCCTATTGCCTTCTTTTGTTCCCCCCCTCTCCACTGAACTCCTTCTTCCCAGATAGTCCCAATTCTATTTTGATTTTTTTTTTTTTTTTTTTTTTTTTTTTTTTTTTTTGCTGCTCCATCATTCATGACAACATGTTGAAGGGATCAATGTTATGCAGGACTTGTGTAGGTAAGGACAGCTGCTGTGAGGTCATGGATGTAACAAGCTTTTCATGTCTGGAAGAGACTGTTCCAAAGCACTCCTCCCATCTTTTGACTCTTAAATTCTTTTGTCACCTTTTTTGCAATGGTCCCTGAGCCTTGGAAAGTGTGACAGAGATGTCTTATTTCATGGTGAACACACAACCATCACTTCTCAGCACATAATCATCCAGATCTGAAATGAGCAGCTTTTCTAACTAAAAGGAGAAAAGCACTGAAATATGGGAATAACTCAAAAGACTTGGAGGGCAATATGGTGTGCATAATATATCCATTCAGCAAAACAACATTACACCCTCCTCCCCTGCCCTCCCCAGTGTTTATGATCTTCTCAGCCATGGGGCTTTGATTAGGTTTTCAGGACCAGGCATGGATTCTCTACTGTGGAGCAGACCTCAACTTCAATCAGAGAGCATTTTGTTACATCCATAGCAGTCATGCCACTACTGCACTAGTGGGTACATCTTATTTCGGGCCATCCTTCCATCTCATGGTATCCTAACACTTCCAAACCCAAAAGAGTAAGTAAATTTGAAAGGAAAAGAGTTCCAGAGTTAGTTTCATTCTGTGCTTCTATGAAGATCCAGGGTTTGTTGTTGTGATTGTTGTAGTATGTGTGTGTCTGTGTTTGGTATGCTGTGGTGTGCCCCTCATACCTGTGGGGTGGGGGGGGCTCACTTGCTTATGGTGGCTGGAAAGGAATTTTGGTGTCCTACTCCATTGCTCTTCCATTTGGTCTTGATTTTTAGCTGGAGTCTCTTTAATGATTCCAGAGCTTGTGGGTCTCTGACAATTCTCAGAGCCCTGCAGGACTGGGGTTATAAGCCTTCACGTCCATGCCCGGATGTTTACATGGGATCTAGAGTTTCGAACTCCAGTAGTCTCAGGCTTCCTCAGGCCCTCGTGCTCATGCAGGAAGTGACCTAACTGCTGAGCCATCTCTCCAGACTTCTCCTTTTTGAATATTCTGAACCATCTTCATTTGAGACTTCTTTCAACATGTGTGGAAATGCTATAAAGAGAAGTAATAATAACCCTCAAAGCCATAGAGGAAATGAAGAAGCTGGTCCATTGCTTCAAGATGTCTCAACAAGTTTGGTGGTATGTCTATTTAACAGGGGATTATCTTTCTTTTTTTTTTAATTTGAGAGAAACAGAGGGGGGGACAGAGCAGATAGAAAATGGGCGT
Source organism: Orientallactaga sibirica (assembly GCA_036365145.1). NCBI lineage: Eukaryota > Metazoa > Chordata > Mammalia > Rodentia > Dipodidae > Orientallactaga > Orientallactaga sibirica. The sequence goes on along the minus strand of JAEOAD010000052.1, from coordinate 1,919,453 downwards.
GCCAGTGGCTGAGAGGCCACTGTGAACAAACTCCAGACACGTATGCCCCCTTGTGGGCAACTGTGGCACTGTACCCTTGCATCACTTTTTGCCTCTGGGTAAAAGTGGGACCTAAAGATTCAAAGGGGAGTTCTTAGGCTTGGCAGGCAGGTGCCTTAACTGCTAAGCCATCTATCCAGCCAAGGGGGTTATCTTTCTTTATTATTATTTTTAAATATTTTACTTTACTTTACCTTATTTTATTTATTTGAGAGAGAGATAGAAAGAGGTAGATAGACAGTGAGAGAGAGAATGGGCGCACCAGGGCCTTCAGCCACTGTAAACAAACTCCAGACGCATGTGCCACCTTGTGCTTCTGGTTTACATAGGTCCTGGGGAATCAAACCTGGGTTCTTTGGCTTCACAGGCAAAAGCCTTAACCCATAAGCCATCTATCCAGCCCAAATAGTCGTTATTTTATTAATTTATTTATTGGGATAGAATGAACACTCCAGGGTCTCCAGCCACTGCAAATGAACTCCAGATGCATGTGCCAATTTGTGTATCTGGCTTACGTGAGTCCTGGGAACTTGAGCCTGGGTTCTTAGGCTTTGCAGGCCAGTACCTTATCCACTAAGCCATCTCTCCAGCCCTGGATTACCTTTCTTAACTTCAGTCTGTGTAGGTGAATCCAGAGTATAAAGTGTAATCCTTGGGTCTCCTCACCATGGGATAGCATGCTTTAGCACACAGGACATGACACACACTATGCCTGTAGCATTTCCTCTTCTAGATCAGCCTGTGTGGCAGAACAGAAAAGACAGCATATCCTGTTTTACTGCAGGACCCATTAGCTTGAAAAGATGGCACTTCTCCCTCAGGCAAATGCCTTCCTCGCTAAAGATTAGTTTACTTTTCCTTTCCCCAGGTGAGATCTGGAGGACAGATAGCTGATCATGTCATCTTCAACTCTAGAAAAAATGAATCCTTAGACAAGACAATTTGTCAGTCATTCCACTGAGCTCCTATTGACTGTCAGACTGGTTACCAGGCTGTAGATTAGCCATTTGCATAAAGTTAGACATTCCTGGGTTTTCTTATTTGTTTTTTGCTTTTTAATTCATCATTATTATTCCTATATTATTATTTTGAGACAGGGTCTCATGTACCCCAAGCTGGCCTCCAACTTGATATGTAATCTAGGATAACCCTGAACTTCTGATCCTCCTATCTCACTCTCCAGAGTGCTGTGGCTACAGATGCCGACTACTACATCCAGTTTTGCAGTACTGAGGATCAAACTCAGGGCATCATGCATGCTAGGAAAGCACTCTAGCAACTCGATCCATTCCAAGCCTCTATTTTTTTTTTGTTTATTTTTATTTAGTGTTTTTTTCAGTCCAAGACTTTACTATTTTAATATTTTATTTATTTACTTATGAGAGAGAGAGAGAGAATGGCTTGCCAGGACCTCTTGTCACTGCAAATGCACTCTAGACACATGTGCTACATTAAGTATCTGTCTTTATGTGGGCACTGGAGAATTGAACCTGGGCCAGCAGGCTTTGCAATCAAGCACCTTTAAACACTGAGCCACATCTCCAGCCCCCGAGACTTTATTTTAATGAGATAGAGAGAGAGTCAGAGACAGACAGACAGATTAACCTCTTAAGTGCTGAGATACTTGGCTTGACGATCTGTTTTCCAGAGAACACATTTGTTAGGAGGTCAACCACTGCCTCAGTGTTTACACTCCAATCCCTTTGTCCCCTTCATCACTACATCTTTTATGAAGCTAGCATTTGGCTTCCATTTGGAGTTTGTTCGCAAGCAAGTATGCGATAGGAGAATAATTGCTAGAAAATGAATAAATGAGCCAGTAAAGAAATGAGATTTACTCTCAGTAAACTACTTGAAATTCACCTACAAATTCTGATCTTGTAATTCTACCTGCTGTGAGTAATTTATTTCTTAATGATGACTAATGAGGATTTCATTTGAAGTCCCCCAAATATATACATGTAGAATACACATGTTATGTATAATTCATACATATTGCTAGAGCACTTCCTACTTTGTTTTGAACACATTTGGAAGCAAAAAGTGTGACAAGACTCAAATAAATATGAGTTTGAAAGCACACACACACACACACACACACACACACACACACACACTCAGCTGTTCTTCTCTGGCCATGTAGAATGACAAAAAAATAGCCATTGATCCTTTGGGCACACTCAGTTTAGATCTTTCCAAATTGAAACCCACCTTAATTTTTCACATAACATTTAGCAGGCAATCATCTATCACCCAGTCTATTAACACCGGGTACATTTTATAATTAGCCATCGAAAAGCTCTTCTTGCCAAGACCCAAAATGAAGCTGGCTCTTCTACAGAGCACAGGCTCTCAGCAACCAGAAACGGCCTCTCCTTGGTGGTTCACAGTGTGCATTTTCTGTTGCCTTGACAACTGTCTGGCTGGGGCTTCCTTGCTTAGAGAACAGAGGACGCCTTTGCCTGATACAACCCCTAAGAAATGATAATGAACTCCCTGAGCAAAATGATGCTGGGATTCATAAACCTGCATCCACAGTTGTCAGGAATCTGCCTGAATTATATCTGGAAAGGGTGGAGGAGAGCAAAAGAGATGACAGAGTGAGAGGGGAGGGTTATGATTTCAATGACCCTAATTGCAAAATAATTAAATAAGGGCTTTCATCAGCACTCAGCCCTACTAGGAAGAAAACACTGGCCAGTGTAAGAGGTATGCTCACCTATGACACTCACTTAGGGTCCTCATAGTTTTGGTAAAATATAGTCAGATCCAATGACCAGGATGCTTCCCAGAGTAGAGACCAGAAATGCTGGAGAGGAAATGAAAAAGTCCACTCCCATACAAACCTCTCTAGCTTAGCCTACCATGTATAAGGGGGTAGACATAGGGGTGTATGCACATGTGTGCATGTGTATGTTCATGTGCATGTGGAGGCCAAGAACAATCTCTGCATCATCCACCATTTAAAAATATTTTATTTATTTTTTTTGAGAGAGAGAGGAAGAGGCAGAGAGAAAGAGAGAACGGGTACACCAGGGCCTCCAGCCACTGCAATCAAACTCCAGACACACGTGCCCCTTGTGCATCTGGTTTATGTGGGTCCTGGGGTTTCACAAACAATGCTTTAACCACTAAGCCATTTCCCCAGCCCATGCATCATCCACTTTTTTTTTTTTTTTTTTTTTTTTGACAAGGTCTCTCAGTGGCCTGGCACTCCCCCAAATAAGCTAGACTGGCTGGCCAGTGAGTCCCAGGGATTCATCTGTCTCTGCCTCCCCAGTCATCAAAAGCATGGGTCACCATGAGGACTGGGGATTGAACTCCCGTTCTCACGCATGCCAGGCAAACACTTTATTGACTAAATGATCTTCCCACCCCTCCGCTCACAATTTTCATTTAGGTTCCTTCCACTTTGTCCTTCAGAAAAGTCTTTGTCATTTTCAGGAGCATGCTGCAGCTATGCACAACTGGAAGCCCATGCCTGCTTCTTGTGCGTCCTAGAAAGTGTGTTCACGATCTCTCTCTCTCTCTCTCTCTCTCTCTCTCTCTCTCTCTCTCCACTTCAAAGCCTGCACAGTGGGAGTCAGCTTTGAGGCATTCCAACAGCCTTTGGAATCACAGAGAGACTTTGGCATTCCTCAGTGTCTGGGGAAAAGTACCTACTTCTCATGGCAAGTACAAAATCTAGACTTCAAAGTTTACCAACTATTCTTCAGTTTTAATTTAAAGTGTGCAATGCCAAACCCACACATGCATAACACTTGCTATAGTAGGATCTGGAATGTTCCCCAAATGCCCATGTGTTTGAAGCTTGGTACCTAGCCTGCCTGCGCTTCTGTGGGATGGTGGTGCAATCATTAAGGGGAGGGACCTAGTGGGAGATCTTTAGGTCATTGGCCACATGCTCTCAAAGGGAATTGTGGGAATCCGATCTGTCATTCTCCCCCTTTGCTTCCTGGCTTGAGGTCAGCTTCACTCTGCCATGTGCTTCCACCATGATGCCCAAAGCCTTGAGGACAATTAGCCATAGACTGTAGCTTCCAGAACTGTGAGCCAAATAAACTTTTTCTGTCTGTAAATTTTTCTGCCTCTGGCATTTGATAGAGTAACAGAAAGCTGACTTAGAAAGCACAGGATGTTAACATGGCCATTTTGCCCCATAATCCTTTTCTAAGATGTATTATGAAAATTTGTACCTTGTCATACTTTTTTTTTTTTTTTTTGGAGGATAGAAAGCCAAGCTTGTGCTGGGCATGATTGCGCACACCTTTAATCCCAGCACTTGGGAGGCAGAGGTAGGAGGGTCGCCGTGAGTTCAAGGCCACCTTGAGACTACATCATGAATTCTAGGTCAGCCTGAGCTAGAGTGAGACCCTACCTCAAAAAAAAAAAAAAAAAAAGTGAGGCTTGTGTCAGGATGGAGTCTTGTGAATGCTGTTGGGCTACATTTCAGGTTTACAAAGAGGATCCTAATGGAAGAGATTCTAAACCATGCAGCTAGACACTTGAGGTTTTGTGTGCCACAAGATGGGGTGATTAATTTTACAGATCAACTTGCACCCAGATATTTGGTCAAACAGAAGTCTAAATGTTACTTTGGCTGGTACTTAAATCGGTGGACTTTGGGTAAGACAGGTTATCTGCTACAGTGTAGGTGGGGATCTCATGTGAACAATTGGAGATATTAGGTGAAGAAAAGACAGCAGCTGTCAGAGTGGAATGGGATTCTGTCTCTCAGCGCCTTTGAATTCAAACTGCAAACTCAGCTCTTCCTGAGTCTCCAGCCTGCCTTGCAGATTGTGAATATGGCAGGTCTTTGGAGCCAATTCCTTAATTCATTCTTTCTCTCTCTCTCTTTTCTCTCTCTCTCTCTCTCTCTTTCTTTCTCTCTCTCTCTCTCACACACACACACCTATTCATTCTATTTCTTTTTTAGGTGTATGGTGTGCATGTGTGTGTGTGCATGTTTACATATGTGTGAGGGCATGTACATAACACACATGTGAGTAGAGGTCAGAGAACAATTTGACAGTCAGACTTTGCCCTCATTTTCCAGGCTAGCTGGCCTGTGAGCTTCCGAACAATTCTCCGGTGTCCACCTCCCATCTCACTGTAGGCATGCTGGGATTATAGACACTCCTCAACAGCATCCAGCTTTGGATGGGTCCTGGAGATCTGAACTCCAGTTCTTATGCTTGTGTGGAAAATTCTTTGTCCACTAAGCCATCTTCCAGCTCTGTTGGCTCTGTTTCTCTGGAGACCAACCCCCAAGGCTCCCATCCTGTCAAAGACTCCTTAATGTAGAGAGAGACACTTTCCCCAAACCCAGTCATGTCATGTTTTCCTGACAATGTGAAAATGGAGAAGAAGACATGAGGGTCAAGAGGCATGGGTTAGTCATTGAGACAGCGGGCTGTTCAGACTTCCATGGCTGAGGTTCCTAGGATGCTGCTGTTCCTTTTCCCTCTGAGTGACTGAAGTCATTCCTCTAAATTTGACCTAAAAGTTGAACACAATATTAACTCAATTCAAAGAAATCATTTTTGTATGTAATGAATACCTGGATACCTACGCATGTGTTTTTTTAAAGAAGTATGTTTATATATCTTTTGTAACATAAGTAGAAAACATTTTCTTCCAAAATTTCCTTAGTCCTTTTCCAGTTTCAAATGCCACCATCCTACAGAGCTCTATGTAAGATCCTCATTAAATTCTTACCACCTTACTAATGCAAAATCAGAAGAAACTGAAGGGTCATCCATTCAGTCCACTAAAACTCAGGATTTCAACATACTCAGGACAAGAAAGCAAGCAAAAACTATAACAAAACAGAAACATTTGACAGTTCAGCTAACAAATTAACCCTATGCGTGTGTTTTTAATACAGAGAGAGAGAGAGAGAAATAAAGGAACCAGAATAGACAAAAACAATTTTGGAAAGGGAAAAAAAGGTTGAAGAACTTATACCACATAATAACTCAACAATAACTAAGACGCATACTGTTGAGAAAGGCCAGGCATACAGATCAATGAAATAAAATGGAGAGCCCAGAAATAGATCTGCAAGAGAACGAGCATTGACTCTTGGCAATGACACCAGAGCATTGTGAGGTAGAGGCTACAGGCTAAGGGGCTGGAATTATGGATATCCACAAGGGCAAAAAGAAGTGGGACCCTACCTTATACTTTGTACAAAAACAAAAAAAGCAGTGAACTCAAACTGAAAAACAGACTCACTTACATTCCAAAACTACACAACTTCTCGAAAAATCCTTAATGCCCTTTTGTTAGAGCTTTCAAATACAATCTCAAGTGCAATCCATAAAAGAATATAAAATAAACTGGAATTTCTCACAGTAAAATGTTTTTGCTCAGAAGAAGCCTCACTTCAGAAACTGAAACGATGGCCCATCGACCACAGGAAAACACTAACAAATCACATTTATGACCAAGGGTCTGTCCCAGAACACACAAAGGAGTCTCAAAAACCAAAAAGAAGAAAATCAACTGCACATAGTGGCACATGCCTGTAATCACAGCCTTTGGGAGGCTAAGGTGTGATGGTCACGTGGTCCAGGCTAGCCTGGGATATAGGGTAAGAGCCAGCCTCAAAAACAAGCAACAGAAGAGAAAATGAACAACCAACTTTATCTTTAATGGGTCAATGATCTCCACAGGCATGCCAGTAAGGGTGACAGGTATGCATATGAAAATGATTGACATCATCCATCGGGAATCGTAAATGACCCTGCAGTGTAATCCCAGCACTTGCTTATTAGAATGGCAAAACCCAAATACATTTGAGAGTAGCACATGCCAGCAAGGACACTGAGCACCTGGGTCTCTCTCACCCACTGCTGGGCTTCAGAGCAACTCTGGCCAGCAGCTGGGTATTTTCCTACAGTTCCCTGCAAACTACTAACGAGTCCACACCTAATTATTTACTCAGGAAATGGAAACAGGTTCCTATAATAATGATGCCTGTGGATTTGAATCTTTATCATTGCCAAATGCTGGAAATCACTCATCCAACTGTCACCTCAGAGAGGACAGCCTACAGTGCACTCGTTCAGCACTGCTCAGGAATGAACACAGTGTGGATGACTCGTCTATGCATTTTGCTATTAATGAAGTCCACCCCCAAAGGCTGCCTAGTCTCTGATTCTCTTTCCCTGGCTTTCTAGAAAGAGTCCAAGCTGTAAGATGGGAAGCAGATCAGTGGTCATCAGAAACCAGTTCATGGTGGGAAGGGCTGAGTCCAAGCAGGGTTCATAATCATAGAAGGGAATGGGGCTGTCCTGCAAGGAACTTAGCAAAAAAAAAAAAAAAAAAAAAAAAGCAGTAAAACTGTGCATCACAGAAGTACAGTTTTCTGAATGTAAATTAAAAAAAAAATCAACCCATATGCCGGGTAGACGGTGGGAGCATGACTCAAGAGCCTGGCCTGTGAGAAATAAACCTTACTGGAGTACAACTGGGTCACATGAACTCACTGATGAGGCCAGGGAAGAAAGCAGTGTGACCTGTGTGTTTTGAGACCCTTCTTTACCTCTAAGAGACTAAAGACAACAAAAAGGGAAGACCATACTGAGAAATATTTGGTAAGTGTGTTTGTTTCTGAAGTACAGGTTAGCATTTTTTTTTTTTTTTTTTTTTTTTTGGTTAGCATTTTTGGCCCAAGCTGACCTGGAATTACCTGTAGTGTCATGTGCCAACTGGCAGGACAGAACAGGAGGATGCTGTACACCATGAGTGGAGGTCCAGGAGGATGCTGTACACCATGAGTGGAGGTCCTTGCAGTCAGAAAAAGAAATTATAAACAAGGAGGTGGGAAGGCTGGGATGACCCATGCAATGCTAGCTTAGGGTCAGAAGTAGCTACAAGAACCATGCTTACATAAAACAAAGACAAACTGATGGAGAAATCTCTGCATGTGTGTGCGCGTGGATGGTTAGATACAATTCCTAGTGCTGTCTGCATAATGCCCTGGAGGTGATTATATTCAGTAGCCATTTGCCTCACTACATCTAGCATCTAGCTATTAGCTCTTAAATTTCATTTTGCCATAAAAGATGTCAGGATTTATGGAGAAGTTGTTAATTCCAAGGCTGGGACAGAGAACATGCATGGTCAATGTGGAGGATTTGTGATACCTGTAAACCAAGAAGTCCCTCCACCCCACCAACAGAAGGCTTGGGACAAGCCAGGTGTGGTGGCACATGCCTTTAATCCCAGCACTTGGGAGGCAGAGGTAGGAGGATGGCCATGAGTTCGAGGCCACCCTGAGACTACATAGTGAATTCTCTGAGCTGCTGCTGCTTCACCCTAGCCCAGTGCCGGCATGGTTCAAATCCAGTGCTGCACAAGCAAACACCCAAAGCGCAGTGTCAGGCCAGGCTCTGCTTTCTGCTTATCGTCTTTGTATTTCAAACGACAGGGCTGCCATCCAATAACTGCCTCGTCAAAGCCCACAGCTAGTTCAGGAGTCATTTAATTAAAACTTTCAGGCAGAATTGCACTCTGCCTTTTGGAAAGGGCTGTGTGAGCAGGGTGTAAAACCTAAACTCAGAGGGATCCACACCAAGCTCACTTGTTTTCACGACTGCTGCATGTAACGTGTCTCTTGCTTGGGACTGGCAAGCGCTCTTCTCAAGCAGCTGTCGTGGTTTGGATGTGAACCGTCTCCCACGGGCTCGTGTGCCTGAACATTTGGTCCCAGCTGGTGGTGCAGTTTGGGGAGAATGTGTACCCTTCACGTCACAAGGGTGGGGTTATAGCTGGGCCCAGTCTCTGCTGGAGCACTCGGCTTCCTGGTCCATTGAAATGTGACAACCCAGACAGCAAGCTCCTGCCATGCCAGCAGAGTCTCAGGCAGCCTGGCTCACCAACATGATCGCCTGTGTTCCCTTAAACAACGGGCCCAAATAAATCGTTCCTTCCCCAAGTTACTCTGTCACAGTGATGAGAACAGTGACCAGTACACAGAGTGAGACAGGGATGGGTCAACACGGGCTGGAGGTGTCTGGTGGGGAGGAAGGGACCTTTCCTTGAGCTCAGCCATGCCTTTGAGTTTTGTGGATTTCCCCCAGTCTTTCAATTCCCTTCCCATTGCTGTGAACAAATACCCAGCCAGACGTAGCTTATGGATGAAAAAAGGTTTAAGTCAGCTTACAGTTCGGGAGGGTAGAGGCTGTCAGGGTGGAAAGGCATGATAGGCCAGAGCCGGAAGCCAGTGTCACAGTGCAGCACAGGAAGCAGAGAGGAAGCAGAGAGGAAGCAGGGAGGAAGCAGAGAGCAAGAAGAGAGCATATGGAGCTAGGCTATAGCACCTCAAGGCCGGCCCTCCCCTGCACCCCATGACACAATTCCTCCACCTCATAAGGGTTCCACAACCTTCCCAAGCAGTGACACTTGGCTGGGAATAAAATGTTCAAACCACCACACTCCTCCAGTGTGGTGCATGTGCGTGTGTGTGTGTGTGTGTGTGTGTGTGTGTGTGTGTGTGTAGTGGCGGTCAGTGGCGAGGGACCTTACTGATGATGTTCCCATGTGGACTGGCAGGGGACAAGCAGAAATGAGTCATATTTTTAAAACATTTTTATTTCTTTATTTGCAAGCAAAGGGAGATAGAAAGGAGAAGGTAGACAGACAGAGAGAATAGGCATGCCAGGGCCTCCGGAAGCTGAAAATAAATTCCAGATACATGGGCCACTTTGTGCATCTGGCTTTATGTGGGTACTGGGGACTCAAACTCCAGCTCATTAGGCTTTGCAGGCAAGCACCTTAACCACTGAATAATCTCTCCAGACTCCATATTTTTATTGTTATGACAAGTTTGTTTTCCAGTGCCCCTCAGCTGAGGCTTGGGCAGGCTCCTGGGGAAGGCAGCTAATTATGAGTATAGTGAGAATCCGGAAAGACGGTGATGAAGTTTTCACACCAGGGGGCCAGGGTTTGATTTCCTCATCAGTATCACCTCAGCAGTTATCACAAGCCAAGTGGAGCTGGGCACCAGAGCTCTCGCACAGGTAGAGGAGGGAGTCAGCGCTCTACCTGGTATCTGGTACTGGGCTGGGCAGGGGAGTGCTGGCTCTATAAGTGAAGTCCTTGCATATGGAAGTCTGCCTGTTTTCATCTGGGGCATATATTAGAGATCCCTCTTGTTCAAGACCTCTAAGAAGGGATTCTAAAGTCTGCCATGTTGCCTGGTCTGGGTTTAGTGGCACTTTTGATCCAATATTAACCAAAGCACAGAGGGGATTAGAGAGCAAACCAAACCCTGGGACTGGGAGAGACCCCCACTTGTCAAGTGAAACCCTAACCTTTTAGGGAGAACACAAAGAGGGATGAGGAGACGGCGCAGTTTGGTAAAGTGTTTGGCTTGCAAGCATGAAGAGCTGAGTTCCGTAACTAGCCCCATGTGAAAACACCAGCATGGAAGGTGTGTGTGTGTGTGTGTGTGTGTGTGTGTGTTAAATCTCAGCCCTGAGAAGGCGGAGAGTGGAGAATCCCTGAGGCTGGCTGGCCAGACAGTCTAGCCAGTTTGGTGAGCTCCAGACAGTCTAAATGAGAGTCCAGACCAGACCCTGTCTCAAAGCAGTGTGGCTGGTGTTCCTGAAGATGACACCTGAGGAAGACTTCTCACCTCCACCCGCACACTCATACACAATGTACACACACACACACACACACACACACACACACACACACACCCCAGAAAGGTCGAGGACTCCTCCTACTGGAAGAAGTCTGTGACAGCGCTGGATTCAGTGTTCCCAGGCGCAGTGTTGTGGGTGCTGAAAGATTTGCACTTGATGGTGGGAAATAGAAACAATTTCTCTCCACGAGAAGAAGCACATCCCCGAAGAGAGAACGCAGAGTGGGCGGATGACACAGAGCGACCAGGTGGCACACAGGACTGGTCAACCCAAGCCCCTGGAAATAGTAGAGAGAACACAGGGTGAGTGGGTGACACGGTGACCATAAGCGTGCAGGTACTACCTGACCTGACGTTGTTGCCCTCTTACAGATTATTTCTGACTCATCGTTTCTTCTTCCCCTGAGTCTGAGAGCGGGGGGTGGGGGGGACCTTCATTTTTCTTCTGATTTTATCTCCTGTAGCCAAATCCTGATGATCACTTTGATTTTTATTTTCAACTGCATCTGTCCCACCCTCAGATAAACACATGTCTCTGAAATTCCTCCCGCTGGTGGGACAAGACAAAGGTGGAGGAAAGCAGGTAAAAGAGAGCCAGCTTCTTCACACAGGATGGCAGATGTGAGTGTACAGACACCACAAAGCCTTCAGCCTGATTCGATGGAGAGAGGATCTCTCTCTCTCTGCCCAGCCCCCCTCAAGGGTGGCTCATGGCCTCGACAAACAGAATGTGGCAGAGATGGTGCTGTGCCAGTCAACCCAGGGCTGGCAGCTTCTGCACCCTGCATCTCTTTTTAGAGTATTTACAGTTTAACACGTGCTAGTTTTATAAATTCATGGTGTTCACTGTGATATTTACATGCATGTACGCACCGTGCATTGATCACATCCACCCACCCCCTTTAAAAAAATAAAAATATATTTTGTATGTACATACATGTGTGTATATACATTTCTGTGTGTGATGTTTGGTGCAAGGTGCCATGGCATGCACATGTGTATATATGCATGTGTATGTGATTGTGGGCACACATGTGTGTATATTCATTTTGTGTGTGTGTGTGTGTGTGTGTGACTATGGATACACACATGCCATGGTAAAATGTGTACATATGCATTTGTGTGTGTGTGTGTGTGTGTGTGTGTGACTATGGATACACACATGCCATGGTAAAATGTGTACATATGCATTTGTGTGTGTGTGTGTGTGTGTGACTGTGGGCACGCATGTGCCATGGTGCACACGTACAGGTCCAAGAACAACATTCAGGTCTGTCCTTACTATTCCATCTCACCTGAGGCAGGCTTTCTCTCAACCCACTCTGCTGTTGTTCTTCAGTTCTTTTTGTTAATCTGGCCAAAAGCTTCTAAGGACTTCTCCTGTCTCTGCATCCCATCTTGCCATGGCTTCTGGATTTTTATGTGGGGGCTGAGGATTGAACTTGGGTTCTCAAGCTGGAGTGGTGAGAGCTTTATCCACTGAGCCATCTCCCCAGGCCCTTCATCCTTCTTCGATACAGACCTTACCTGTCCTCTTAATTTCTCTCTGTCCTTCCTCCCACTTCATCTTCCTTATCTCTAATGACCACTATTCCTATTGTGAACTTCTACAGGGTTGACTTACTCGTTTCCACACGTGAGTGAGAACCTGTGGTGTTTGTCTTTTGCTGTCTGACTTGTTCTGCTCAACATGATATTCTCCAATTCTATCATGTGGCTAAATTAACAAGAAATCACTTTTTATGGCTAATAGTCTACTCTGCAAATACACATTGTCTTTATCCATTCATTGCATGAAAGGTCTGGGTTAATTCATACTTTGGCTATTGTTGATATAGCCAGAAGTAGAATTGCTGTGCTAAATGGTGGTTCTATTTTTTAATTAATGAATTAAGTTAATTAATTAATTAACTTGAAGGAGAAAGAGAGTATACCAGAGCCTCTTGCCTCTGAAAATGAACTCCACACATGCTCAACATTGTGCACCTGGCTTTACATGGGTACTGGGGAACTGAACCAGGGCCAGCAGACTCTGCAAACAAGCATCTTTAACAGCTGAGCCATCTACTCAGTGCCTCTATTTTTTTTTTTTTTTTTGAAGACTGGACATATTGATTTGCACAATAGTTTTGGGAATTAACATTCCCACCAACACTATATAAACCATTTTGTAAGATGGTCTCTTCAATGACTAATGCAGAAAAAAAAAACTGGGTATGATCCCTACCTCCCACCATCCACAAAAATCAACTCAAAATGGATTAAAGGCCTAAGCATAAAATCCAAAATTATGAACATATAAAAAAACATAGGAAACCACTTTAAGAGATTGATGTAGGCAGGGGATTTTTAGAGAGGACCTCAAAGTCATAAGCAATAAGTCAACAGACAATGCATCAAAGGAAAAAGCAACTGCCCAGCAGAGGAGACAATCAGCAGGAGGACAGAGTGGGAGAAAAATCTGCAAACAAGGGCTGGAGAGATGGCTTAGCAGTTAAAGCATTTGCCTGCAAAGCCAAAGGATCCCAGTTCGATTCTTCAGGACCCACATAAGCCAGATGCACAAGGGGGCGCATGTGTCTGGAGTTCGTTTGCAGTGGCTAGAGGCCCTGCAGGCCCATTCTCTCTCTCTCTCTCTCTCTCAAATAAATAAATAAAATATTTTTAATTGGCAAACAAACACTGCATTTGACAAGGACCCACACACAGAACACACAAGGATATCTAAGAGATGAACATCAAAACACCAAACAATCTGATTTTCCAAAGGGCTAAAAGGAAAAAAAAAAAAAAAAACTTAAATAGGCGCATTTCAAAAGAAGATACAGAAATGATCAGTATATGAAAAAAAACGCTCAGTTCACTGATTGTCAGATAAATGCGTCCTGAATCTTGGAGCTCTTGTCCATGGAGGAGTGGCCACTGTCTAAGATGACAGGCTGGCCTATAGGAAAGACACAATATCTGCAGAAAAGGCAGAGGTCAACATATGCCCAGATTCCCTGGAGATTGGTAAACCCTGCTTGAGCCTTCAGACCAACCCAAGAACCAAACGTTATCAGTGAGTGACTCCAGGACGTGCCCCATGGAGCAGAAGAGTTACCTGACGTTCAGGATAGAGAGATGCTGCTCTTAGCTACTGGGTGAGGGAGGCTCTGTCAACCAGTAAGGCTGGGTGAGGAAGGCATCAGTGCCTGGATCCCAAGCCCACATACATGTGCATGTGCATCCCATATACATATGTCCACACACATAAGAACATGCATTCATACATGCACATATATAATAGCACACACAATATGTATGTGCATATATATGTAAAATAATTATACCATGAAAAACATGTACAGACATTTTCCTCATTCCTTAAATAATACAATACAATATTTTCACTGTATAGACGTAGTAAATCTTGAGAGGTCATTTATAGTGGGACGGGTGTGTAGCTTACAGGTGAATGTGTGCTGTTTTGCATAAAGGACCAGAGCACCTGCTGACTTGGGCATTTGCAAGAACGCTGGTACCCCAACACTCAGAAAGCTGATAGATGATGTGCACTCTTTCGCCAACCCCCATTTTTTGGTCATTAAGGCAAAAGCCCTCTGTTGCAGTCAGGTTCGCATTGCTGGCAGAAATCACCTGACCAAGAGCAGCTTTGGGGGTGGGCAGGAAAGGGTTTATTTTGGCTTACAGACTCAAAAGGAAGCTCCATAATAGCAAGGGAAAATGATGGCATGAGCAGAGGGTGGACATCACCCCCTGGCTAACATAAGGTGGACAATAGCAACAGGAGAGTGTGCCAAACACTGACAGGGGAGCTGGCTGTAACACCCATAAGCCCACCCCCAACAATACACTGCCTCCTGCAGGCGCCACTTCCCAAATCTTCATCAGCTGGGAACCTAGCATTCAGAACACCTAAGTTTATGGGGGACACCTGAATCAAACCACCACACCCTCATAAGCCTAATGCTTATTCTCATATGTCAAGGTGTTTAGGCTTCTAGAAATTACCTAAAGATGTGGGCAAATGTAGAAAATGAAAGGGAAAACTGAGGCCATCATTTTGATGATGAAATGGACAGAATAACTTTCCTCAGACACCTGCAGTACCTCAAGTTATTATGTAAATGTGGATGTGCTAACGTGGGGGCTCGTGAGTCCCAAATCACTGTTCCCTCGGCTGCAAGCAACGCACAGCTCTCCTGATCTCCAGCTTTGAAATCAGGCCTGAGGAAATCAACCTGGGCCACCCCCAATGTGCGGAGAGCAAAGCACAACCACTGGGCCTCCTTCTGCAAACATAAATCGGGAACATTCTTCAAAGGGCCACTCAGAGCACTGACAGAGCAGTGCTTGGCTAGAGGAAACACACCTGTGGGTTTCCCATTAATAAATCACTGGGTTCAGGGATGGGGACACTGGCAGCTTCATTTTGCAGTGGCCTTGCTGAGGACCAGAAAATGCAGGCTCCAGAAACAGGCAGTGTCACTCTGGGGTCTGCAGATATGCAAGCTGCCCTTCCTGCCCTAGGCACCTACTGCAGAGAAGCTACCTTCCCAGGTAAATAGTCTTTGCAGAAAGAAGCACATACCAGAACCCCATTAGTTACTGTCTAGCACTAACATGGTAGAGGTATTATCTTAGCTCAAACATTGTACGAAGCTACCAGTGCTGCTCTTTCTCTGTTACCGTTGCCTTCGTCCATAGAGCAGGAAAAGGCCACGTGAAGACAAACCTTGATATTGGTCTACACGTATGCAGGGAGCTGTGTGGTAAGTAAGTGGAATGGCGGGCTTTCCTTCCCGTAAAAACATGGTTGGCAGGATCTGAATAGCATCTCTGCCACCACTTCCCCTTGAAGCAGGCTGGTAGGATCCGGCACTTAGAATGGATCCCCGAGGGTGACACTGAGCCCAGCTTCTTTGTGGCCCCTGTGCTGGGATTGTCTGATCTAGTTTGTGGCCCTTCTTGCTTTCACTGTCACTGGATCTGAGCCTAGCAGCCTCACTCTCTTCTCCCAGTGCATTGTGGGTCTATACCTTTTCCACAAAGCAAGGTGGGGTGAAGAGCTGCCAGCTCCCTGTTCGTCCTTCCTGAAGTTGACCATAAAGACCCCCATGGGGAGTCATACCATACCAGGACATCAGCCTGAGAGGAAAGTGTCCCCTCCCTGTGACCCAACACTCATGCAGGAGGTAAGAGTCAAACGGCTCTCGTTCCTCTGTGGAAGTTCCCCCAATCCTCTAGGAACCAGCTCCTCAAAGCTCAGCCTAGAGGGTGTTCAAGGGGTCCCTCCATTCTCTGTGCAAAGTTGTCTATGAGACTGGCCCCTCCGCCCTCAGGTAATGCTTCTAGAAAGGGAATGCCTCACTGAGTTCTTTCAGTGTTACTATGTTGAAACACCTGAGGCCGCGTACAGCATAAGGAAAGGAGATTTGTATTAACTTGCAGATCTGGAGCTTCCAGGTTGGGGAACTACATCTGGTGATGGCCTCTTGTTAGACAAGTACCCAAGGGACATGGAGTTTCCAAGTGGGAGTCAGAAATGCACCCGTGTCTCTTCTGTTCCCTCTCTCTCTTTCTTTCATTTTATTTTTATTTTATTTTTGTGTGTGATTTTGCTCGTGCGTGGGCAGGTATACAAGGCTATGAGGGCGTACATGCACATGTCACACGTCTGCGTGTGGAGGCCAAAGGACAACCCCAGGTATCATGCGTCAGATGCCCATGTGTGTGTGTGTGTGTGTGTGTGTACATATGGTCACACATGCTATGGAGCATGTGTAGGGTCAGAGAACAATCTTGAGGTTTCCATCCTCACCACCTTCTATCTTGATTGAGGCAGAGTCTCTTCTGTGCTTTTTTGCTGCTGTGAACACCAGACTAGCTGGCCGCAAGGTTCATGATTTTCATAATTGCCCCTCTCGTTGTCATGGGCTCATTGGGATTACAGACATGTGTGTCAGGCTTTATGTGGGGCTGTCAGGCTTGGACAGTAGGTGTTCTTAACCACAGAGCCATCTCCTCACCTTCATTTTATTATTTATTTATTTTTTTGAGACACAGAGAGTGACAGACAGAGAGAGAGGGAGAAGGAGACAGATAGAGAATGGGCATGCCAGCAGTCTCTCAGCTGCTGTGAACGAAATCCAGATGTGTGCGCTCCCTTGTGGGCAAGTGTGGCATTGCACCCTTGTGTCATGGCATCTGGCTAAACATAGGACCTGGAGATTGGAACCAGGTTCTTAGGCTTAGCAGGCAGGCACCTTAACCACTAAGCCATCTCTCCAGCCCTCACCTTCATTTTTTTAATTTATTTTTTTATTTTTATTATTCTGATTTTACATTCATAGAATTGGTTCCATTTTCCTCCTCCCTATCCTCCCCTTCCAAAGGGACCCTCATCAATGGGGAATGTGGGTCATGCATTGTGGGAGCCATCAAGAGTTCTGGGGGGGTAGGCCCCAGTCTCTGTGCTTATTGCCCCAACTTGTGACTCTAACAATCTTTCCACCCCCCTCTTCTGTGAGTTTCCCTGAGCCACATTGGGGTCATTTTTGTTTGGCTTCAGTAATGAGGTTTTGGGGGCCTCTGTGTCTCTGGATATCTGGCTTAGTCCTAACCCTCACCTTCATTTTTTTAAGGCAAGGTCTCCCACTGCCTAGATCTGGCCAACACACCTTAGGAATCCTCCTGTCTCCGTCTCCCTAACACTGGGATTGAAAGTGTGCACCACCACACACAGCTTTTCTTTTATGTGGTTCTGAGACTCAAACACAGGTCCTCATGCTTCTAAAACAAGCACTTCACTGACTGAACCATATCTCTCTATAAAGACACCAGAATGCAGTCATGTCCCCCATGAACAATCCTTTCCCTAAGGCCCCACCCTTAAATGCCATGCTTGGGACGAGTTTATACTTTGAAGATCTCACAATGGGAATGGATTCTCTATCTCCAACTCCTGAGTGCTGGGATTTCAGGAGGCTGCCACACACACCCAGCATGTATGTGGGTCCTGGGGATTCAAACTCAGTCCCTCACACTTGCACAGCAAGTGCTTTATCCACTGAGCCATCTCCCCAGCGCCATGATGTAATTTTTGAAAAAAAAAAAAAAAAGAGAATAACAGAAATACCTTAATCAGTTGATTGATTTAGCCCTTCAGTAGCTTTTTTGTTTTGTTTTGCTTTTTGAGGTAGGATCTTGTTCTATCCCAGGTTGATCTGAAATTAACTATGTAGTCTTAATGTGGCCTTGAACTCATGACAATCCTCTTACCTCGGCCTACTGAGTGCTGGGGTTAAAGGCATGTGCCACCATGCCTGGCTCATACAGCTTTTTGACCTCCTTTCTTTCCTCAGGATAAAGATTTCACAGACCTACAAGTATATGCATTTTTAGTTAGTCATAAATAATGTGTATATATTATTATTGCATATACCACAATATGTAGCAGTACTTTTAAAGTGAGATAAAAGTCACCATCCTAAAATTTCTAATATTTTCTCTCTCCTTGTGGACTCTTGAAGAAAGAAACTCTTCCACTTCGAGTCTGAAAGCTCCCGGCAGGCTCATGTGTCTGAACGTCTGATCCCCAGCTGGTGGCGCTGTTTCTAGAGGGGTCGAAATCTTTGTCAGAGGTAGTTTAGCTGGAGGAAGGGCTGCTGAGGAGGTGGGCTTTGTGTGTGATCACCAGCCGTGGTTCCAGCCAAGAGCTCCCTCTGTCTCCTGGGCCACTGACACTTGAGCAAGCAGCCTCAAGGTCCTGCCACCAGCTGAAACCTGCTCCCGCCCCCATGCCTTCCTCCCATGATAC
Source organism: Orientallactaga sibirica (assembly GCA_036365145.1). Taxonomy (NCBI): domain Eukaryota; kingdom Metazoa; phylum Chordata; class Mammalia; order Rodentia; family Dipodidae; genus Orientallactaga; species Orientallactaga sibirica. The sequence goes on along the minus strand of JAEOAD010000052.1, from coordinate 1,900,935 downwards.
TTGTCCCCTCAAACCATGAGCTAGATAGAAGAGACCCTCCTCGCTCGAGTTTCTTTTGTCAGTCACACTGTGCAGAGATGGTAAAAGTGCCTAAGACAGACACCGTGTCCATCTGATGGCCCAGTTCAGCTGTCCAAGAACAAACTACGCCCTTAATGTCTCGGCCCTCTGTATTGACACTACCACAGCAGCTCAATAGTGAGTTTTTCCTGATTATCAGTGCACTGGGAAAGACAAGTAGGTTTGGTTCCAGAAAGTCCTGGAATAATGCCTACAAAAGCCCCGGCCCTTGATGCTGGCCTGCTGCCAGCCTCCCCAAAGTAGGATAATAAAAGAATGAGTAGAAGCCTCGGGGGGCCTGGTGAGCAAGAGAGCCAGTTAGGGTGGTTACTGTTGTAAGCAACACAAGGGCATTGTTTTGCTCAGTTTTCCACACTTGCTTCCCACCAATATCATAAATATATTTAGAGCAATCATAAAAGGGCCATTTGGATCAAAGTGACATCGTGACATCTCTTTTTTTTTCCTCTCTCTTTCTCTCTGCAACAAGATTTTTGGATGATGACTCCCAAGTTGTTACTGAGTTAGTGCTAATGTGGAGAGTCTGGGCTGGAGTGCAGACAGCAATTTTTATTCTCACTCATTCCCCATCAACAGACCCACGAACCCACCAGCATTTCTATCCATCATCTCGGCTTTTTCTTTCAGTTCAAATTGTTCTGTTCGTGTTCTGGGTCTCAGCCTCTATTCTCTCCTCAAATACAGTCAGCCCTCTTGGGCTGCAGATCCTGCATCGGGAAATCCAATCAATCAATCATGATTAAAAAAATGTGAGAAAGGAAAACTGCATTGGCACTGAAAAAATACAGATGTTTCCTCCTGCCGGTCTCTAAACAAGATGGTATGACAATGCTTTCCAAAGCATTTCCACTGTATTGGGTCTTCTGAATCATCCACAGATTATCTAAAGTAGCGTGTGAGCCAGGCACTGCTCTGAAGATCTGGGGGAGGGTGCTTCCTTGCTCACTCAGGTCAGTAGTGGAGTTATCTTTCTGGATGCTGTGGTACTGAGGTCTCCTACCCTTGCTGCTAGAAGAGCACTGTTCTAGAAGCATCCCAGCCATTTCCTCCTGCAAAGTCAACAGAAGTGGTTGGGGAGCCTTTCATGGTTTGAATTTCTTCTCTCATTCACCTGGGAAAGATTCTCTGCTCTGATTAGATTGAACTCCTTAACATACCTAGGGTAATATTACAATTCAAGGTATGTTCTCTTAATCTACCCTCAAGGCTCCACTCTGCATGGCAGAGATGTTTGCTCAACCATGTTTATAGCTGCTCAATCCACAATCCCTAAAAACTGGAATTAACTCAGATGTCCATCGTTTGCAAACGGATAATGAAGATGTGGTACATGTACACAATGGAATTCTGCTCAGCAGTGAGTAAAGATGACACAATGAAATTTGTGGGGAAATGGACAGACGTGGAACAGATCACACTAAGAAAACTCACACAAGCACAGAAAGACAAACAGCACGTGGTCTCAGTCATCTGTGGTTCCTAAACTGGAAGAGCTTGAATTGTTGTCATACCCAGCAAGCAACTTAAGGGCCAGATAAGAAGGATGGAAGTAGGGCTGGGGGAGGTGTACACAAAACCAAATCCAAAATGAATTGGCACCATAGAAACCATCTGCCTGGATAGCAGACTGAAAGGTATAACCCTCAATAGGAGCATGGAGGGATTGTCTGGTAAGAAGGATCCTGGAGAGGGTGGGATGAAGCCTAACCCTAAAATATCTGGCCCAGGATGATAAATCCCAGCACCAGAAATGGGTTACAACCCACATTGAACTGTTGATAGGAAAGACCTATGAGATCCCTCCAAAATAAAACAGGCTTCTGAGCCGGGCGTGGTGGCGCACGCCTTTAATCCCAGCACTTGGGAGGCAGAGGTAGGAGGATTGCCGTGAGTTCGAGGCCACCCTGAGACTACATAGTTAATTCCAGGTCAGCCTGGACCAGAGTGAGACCCTACCTTGCAAAACCAAAAAAAAAAAAAAACCAGGCTTCTGTCAAAAGCAGCTGATCACCCACCTGAGGGGAAACTGCCCTATAGCTGACAACAACACACGCTGCCATTCAGAACACTGAGCGATCAGGCTGAATCTGGAAAGAAGTCAGCGCCCAGATGGTTAGCCTGCATAGTGCTGGAAACCGGGGTCACAAGCACGTTCCTCTGTTTATTCTTAGCAGTGTCTGTCATTTACATTTCTCTTTGGGTGCTAGTCAACTCTCTCATGGCCTCTCTTCCCAAGTGGAACAAAACTTTACATGAAAAATGGAGGGCAGCTGTCTACCAGTAACAGCCTGACATGTGCAGTGGTCACTCCCACTGAACGACTAAACAGATCCCCGAGTATGATCAAACACGGAGACCTGAGTGCAAGTCGCAGCAGTGAACTCAGGAAGTGAGGAACATTCTCACAAGGTGGTTTATGCTTACGTCATCTAATAAGACATGAGCAAGAGAAAGATGCAAAATGAACCTCCTGGCAACCGTGAGCACCCCCTACCCCAGTCTAGAAAGCAGAAAAACAGACCAAAAGGGGAAAATATGGCTTATACCTTAAAACAAGAACCTGAACCTTGCTTTGCTCATAGCAGAGATGAGACAGAGGACCCAGAGCTGGTATTCTAGCTAACTCTGGAAGATCTATGAGGAATTTCACCAAGGAACCTCCCCCACTGCCGCCATCCCTCACCACATGCCCCAAATCAATGACTGTTACCATGCACTCTTTCTTCCTTGGGCTTAGAATATGGGCCATGCACATGTGCCCACGTGAAATCATTTTTATTATTGACTTTACATCTTTTTATTGTCCCCATAGAGACAATTTGTGGACCACCTTAAGGGGAATAAATGAGCCACTTAACTTAAATCCGCTGAAGTGATTTGGTTTTCCTCATCGCATACACCTTTTCTGAGACAACTTTATAGCTCAATCCATCCTCATCTCAATTCTCTTTCTCTGTTGTGTGCCCCTCTTCGGATGAATGTTCCAGATGGTGTCATGTAATATCTACAGTGAGCGATAATTTTGAGTTTTGCCTCTCCAGGAGCGTTCACCACTGCCTTGGGAGATTTCTGATCCTCACACCTTTGGGGAAGTGGTGTATCACAGCATCTCGTGGGCTACAGCCAAGGCTGCTGCAGCACACAGAACAGCCCCTCGAAGACATAAACAACAACAAACAAACAAATGAACAAACAAACAAACAAACGAAGATCTGGGCTGGGGAGATGGCCTCATTCAGAAAGTACTTCAAGCATAAAAACCCGAATTCAATCCCAGCAACCTACATAAACATGCCGGGCATGCTGGTTCACACTTGTAACCCCGGCATAGGGAAGCAGAGACTAAAGGGCCAGTCCATCTTAAGGGTGCTTGATTATACCCTGATAGCATAATACAGAGTTGGCAGGGGTGGGACAGGACAAGTCACCACTTGCGATAGTTTGAATGGATGTCCCACAATAGATTCAGGAGTTTTAGTCAAATTTGTAATTTGGTGTCACTGTGGGTGGATCCTATGGTCCAGCACTAAGTTGGCCGGGGGTGAGGAGGAGTGCGGATCTGAATTCCAGTCTGAAGATACACAAAGTGCTTGAGATCCGCCAGGGATTCCTGGAGAGTGCTTGCTTACGGGGCAGGTGGTGGTTGCTTTTCTCTCTGAGTGGGTTGGTAAAAGGGAGCCAGGGTCTTCCACCATGATGGCATTTCCCCTGGATCTGTAAGTTTAAATAAATTCCCTTCCTCCAATCATTGTGTCTGGTCTGGAGGTTCAGCCCAGCAATATGAAGCTGACAGCGACACCACATGAAGGTCCATTTAGCCATGTGGAGCTGGGACACAGGGATCTCCTCTTTTTTTTTTTCTTTCATTTTTTACAACTGACTTAAAGATGAACATCTGCAACCTAGATGACTCACCTCAGCTTCCTGGTCTCTTCTTGTTCCAAGCCAAAATTTGCACCGCTGAGCCCTTTAGCCCTCCCTGTGGCATGCGATGCTCCTGACTGCCTGAGGCTTCTCTACCCTAGATATGCCTGGCTCTCCGTGTCCTCCCCATCTCCCGTGTTCCTTAAGAGTTGGCCTTCTTTCTCCAAAACCATGATGTCTCCCCTCTTCATTCCTCCGTGTCTGGTAAGCACAGTAAACTGTATTGCTCATTCCACTTACTCACCAGAAGCTCCCAAGTCTCCATTTCAGCCCAGAACCCACACTGTGTTTCCCGACAAGGATGTTGGTGCCTGTTGGGTATCATGTAACCAACTCTCTGGCAACTCAAACTCCATGGGCCACAGTGGGTAATTATTTCACTTTCTAGCCTTTTCTTGCTCCTTCTCTTGTATCTTACGAATTGCTTCACTGTCTTCCTATCATAAGGGTCATCCTGGCGTCTTCCCATTTGTGTAAATTTCTTTCCTAATCTTAATGAAACCTCAGATCAAGATGTATCAACTTTTTCGCATTTCCATCTCCTCTCTGTTCCATACTGCATGGCCTTCACTCAAGTCTCCTCCATTCCCCACCCATTGCTAGAGCCACGCTTAGTGGGACTTTTCTATTGCCCATTATAGCACACCTCACTCATCAAAGTGATATTTTGTTGTTGTTTTTTTTTAACAAAAAAATGTGATTTTTTAAAAAATCTGCTGCTTAAAATTTCAGTGATTCCAGGGTACCTGGCTTATCAGCCCGGAATACCCATGTGTGCTCTGTGGGACTGGCTAAAATCTGTCCCACGCCATCCATCTAGCTGTGGCTGTCTACAGCCTTCCTCGTGCCTGACATTTGAGTTACCCTGAGTGTCTTACATTTATCAGTTCTCTCTGACTACTTCTTATCTTGTAACAGCTCCTTCCATTATCAGGAGGAAAGAAAAAGGAAGAGGAAGAAGAGGGAGGGGGAGATAGACAAGGGGATTTGCTCTATAGCTCTTCTTGAAAACTCCCTTGCCTTGAACTTGCAGGACCATGACCTCATCCTCAGGGATCTGGTCTTGGAGACTGGTTTATTGCTCCTGTCAGTAAACCTCTGGCTTCTTTGGACTCTTTCTTCTTTGATGGCAAAGGGGCATATTGGGCATTGCATGTCTAGCAAGAGGCATGGTATAAAAAACAGAGCTGGTGCAACAGTGATTTGTTGAGTTAATAATTGAGTAAACATATATTTTGATCCAAATAGCTCAACTAAGTTGGGCTCAGTCTTTCTTTGAGACAAAAACGTCAGCCACTTTGGCTTTGAATTCAATTTCTCATGATACTTTTTTTGTATTGGGTTGGCAGAAATTTTAAAATGAATAATAACTGAACAGAACCTCTTGATGGAAATAAAAGTCAACAATAAAACAACTCTATGAAGCAATTGTCTTCTTAAATTGCCTCATTTCTCCCAGTTACATAGTGTAGACCAGTACCACAAGTCTTAGAATTTCCCGACCATAAAGTAACTGGTCATTTGTGAAATCATGATCAGTTTTATCATCTATAGCAAAGCATCTATGGTAGTTTGATTCAGGTGTCCCCCATAAACTTAAGTGATCTGAATGCTAGGTTCCCAGCTGATAGAGATTTGGGGAATAACACCTCCTGGAGGCAGTGTATTGTTGGGGGCTGGCTTATAGGTGTTATTTAGTTTTTCCCTTGCCAGTGTTTGGCACACTGTCCTGTTGCTGTTGTCTACCTGATGTTGGCCAAGAGGTAATGTCCACCCTCTGCTCATACCATCATTTTCCCTGCCATTATGGTGCTTTCCCTTGAGTCTGTAAGCCAAAATAAACCCTTTTTTCCCACAAGCTGTTCTTGGTTGGGCGATTTCTGACAGCAATGAGAACCTGACTGCAACAGTGTCTAATATCTAATATGCTAATGTCATGTACAAGCATGTTCATTTCTCCCCAGCACCTAGCATTAAAAGACTAATTCAACACATAGGAAGAGGACTCTGAATGCTCAAATATCATTTTATCAATGAGGTTGTAGTCAATAATATCATGGGGATAAATTCATCAAAATGTAATCCATGACTCAAATGTGAAAAAAAATGTTTCCCTCTTCTTAGAAGTTTGTTAAGCAATGATTTGCATAAAATACAAACATAGTATCCCACATAGATAGAAGTGATGACTTCATGGGCCTTTCCTATTAAGTCATGTAGTAGGTAGATGTAGCCATCAATTGCTGGGTCACAAGCAATGGATCTGAACTCCACAATGTAATCAAGAGATAATTCATTGGGATAATATCAAGAGTCACAGTAAACATGGAGGAGATTATGGACCTGGCCTAGAAAATAGGTGGGAGGTCAAACAAAGAGATAAAGAATGTTGGAACGGCAGATGTTTGTGAGGATTAAGGTATGCCTGTAGGAATGGAGGGATGTCTATGGAAATGGAGGGATGTCTGTAGGAATGGAGGGATATTCAAGGAATAGAGGGATGGCCAAGGGAATGGAGAAGTATCTGTGGGGATGGAGAGATGTCTGTATGAATGGAGAGATATTTGTAAGAATGAGGAGATGTCTGGAATTAAGGTATGTCTGTAGAAAGGAGAGATGTCCAGCAGCAGGAGAAACCTTCACTGGGAACCTCCTCCACAGTAAAAAGACTAAGCTGTTTTTTGAAATTTCTTCCTTCAAGGGCTAATATCTTCAAATTGTCTGGAATCGACCACTCTTACTCTTGTACAGAGAGCAGGTCACCATATTACACACATCTCCTCTTGTATAGAGAGCAGGTAACTGTGTTACACACATCTCCTCTTGTACACAGAACAGGTCACTGTATTACACACATCTCCTCTTGTACAGAGTACAAGTCACTGGATTATACAATCAACTCTTGTACAGAGAACAGGTCACTCTATTGCTTTCACCAGGTATTTTGTCACAGCAAGGAAAAAATAACTAATACAGAAAATTGGTTCCTGAGAGTGGGCTGTTGCTGTGATAAACCTTGACCAAATAGTCTCTAGTCTTTGGAATTCATTTGGAGGAGTAGTGGGAAAGATTTTAGAGCTATGAGCTAGAGAATCCATAGAATGTTTTAAGTATAGCTTAATGGACTATTCTTGTGGATGTTTGGAAGACCCAAATACTCAGATGTGCATAATAAAGGCCTATTTCATAAGGTTTCTGATGAATAAACATATTCAAGAGATGCAGGAGGCAAAACAATAATCAAAACCCAGGAGAGTTGTTAAAGCAAATGAAGATCAACAAAAAACCCAACTGCACAGAATTATCAACATGACAGGGATTAATGCACACTTTTCAATAATGGCTCTGTCAATGGACTCAACACTCCAATAAAAATACACAAGTCAGTAGACTGGATGAGCAAACAGGATCCATCCATTTTCTGACTTCAGGAAACCATCTTACCATTGAAGACAGACACTGCCTTAGGGGGAAAATGAGGAGAAAATTCCAAGAAAATAGAAATAGGAAATGAGCAGGTGTTGGTATACTAATATAATTGCAAAACTTATTTTAAATGAAAAGATATAAAGAAGGCCACTTTATACTCATCAAAGAAACGATTCAACAAGAGGATATAATCCTAAACATGCATGAACCAAACACAGGTATGCCAAATTTTATAAAGTAAAATCTACTATATATATAAAGCCAGGCATAAAACCCAACATAATAATATTAGTGACTTTAATACCCCACTCTTGTTAATGAAAATATCAATTAAGCAGAAAATAGATGAGAAACAATGGAGACAAATGACATCATAGATCAAATGGACTTAGCAGATATCTTACAGAACATTCCATCAGATTTCTATAGAATACACATGCCTGTGCAGGGTATAGCGCAGTGCTAGGGTATTTAATGGAAGAATATACATTTTTCTCAGCAGCTCAAGGAACCTTCTTTAAAATAGATTACATGTTAAGATACAAAGCAACTCTCCACAAATTGAGGAAAATGAACATAACTTCTGGAATTATATCCAACCACAATTGGCCTAAAATTACAAATTAACAACAAGAGGAGTAACAGAAAACACACAAACTAGTGGAGATTGAACAATATACTACTGAGCCATGAATGGGTCACTGAAGAAATCAAGAAAGAAATCAAACATCTCTATAACTGAATGAAAATGAAAACACAACATACTGAAACCTATGGGACACAATGAAGGCCATCCTGAGAGGGAAATTTATAACTCTCAATGCCTGCATTACAAAAATAAAGTGATCTCAAATGAATAACTAAATGATCTATCTGAAGGCTTTGGAAAAGCAAGAGCAATGCAATTCAAAAGTACCAAATGAAAATAAATAATCAAGATCAGGGAATAAATCAGTGAGGTAGAAATGAAGAAAACAACTTTAAAAATTGATGAGAGATGGAGAGATTGCTTAGTGGTTAAGGCACTTACTCGCAAAGCCTAAGGACCCAGGTTCCATTCCCAGGTTCAATTCCTTAGCACCCATGTAAGCCAGATGCACAAGGAGGTGCCCATGTCTGGAGTTCATTTTCAGCATCTGGAGGTCCTGGAGTGCTCATTCTTTCTCTCTCCCTCTCTCTCTCTCTCTTTCTCCCTCTTTATCTCTCTCTCAAATAAATAAATAAATAAATAAATAAATAAATAAATAAATAAAATATATTTTTTAAATTAATGAAAGAACTGGTTCTTAAAAAAAATAAATAAATAAAATTAATAAAGCCCTATCCAAATAAACCAAAAAAGAAAGAGAAGGAATATCTTAATCCACAAGATTGGTAAGAAAAGAAGGAGATATTAAAACAGATACCATTGAAATTGAGAGAATTGTAAGGGCATATTTCAAAACCTATCTTCCACCAAACTGGAAAATCCAGAAGAAATGGATGAATTTCTTGATATATATAATATACCAAAGTTAGATCCCAAAGAGAGAAATAATCTCAATAGTTTTATAGCATCTAATGCAAATGAAACAATACTCAAAAATCTCCCAACCTAGGCTGGAGCGATTGCTCCATGGTTAGAAGCACTTGCTTATAAAGTTTGACCAGGGTTCGATTCCCCAGTACCACCCACATAAAGCCAGACAGAAAAAGTGATGCATGTTTTTGGAGTTCATTTGCAGTGGCAGGAGGCCCTAATAAGCTTAGTCTCTCCCTACCTCCCTCTGTCTCTCTCCTCTGTCTTTCTCTCCTGTGTCACTCTCAAATAAATAATTTTTTAAATCTCCCAACCACAAAAAAATCCAATCCCAGATGGATTTACTGTCGTATTCTTTCTACCAGACCTTTATTAAAAGAGCTGAAATCACTGCTTCTCAAGTAATTTCATACAGTTGCAAAGGGAATACATTTTAATTCCTTTTATGAAGCCAATATTATACTAATCTCTGCATTTTATGAGGATGCTAGAGATAGGAACTCAGGCCCTCATAGTCTCACAGCAAGCCCTTTGCCCACTAAGCCATCTCCCCAGCCTGCCAGGTGGTTCTTAACTCATTCCAACCAAATGAGAAAGCAAATGATCTGAACCCGTGCTGACAGCTTACCACTAAGCTCTGTTCCTCACACCTTCCATGCAAGCCAGCATCTGTTCATACAACCAGAGCCACATGAATGCATGGGGAAACAATCAATACTCATCAAAATCTTGGTAGCTATTAAGAAGCTTACGACCCAACTGTGATTGACAGCAACTGTTTCTACAGAAAGAACACACTTTGAGCAAAACCAAGCCCAAAGTGTGATTCAATTCCCGGAGAAGTGCGTCCTTCAGCAAGCTGCTGCGTCTGGTTTTCCAAAATCACAGATTGCCAGAAAATACTGGCTAGTTGAGATTTTTACCACGAATGGCTGAATATTCTATATCCGAGGACCAAGCACACCCTTCCAAAACACCATACGTCAAGGTCAGTAAAGGTCATTGTCTCTGAAGCCATAGCAAGCATTCTAAAATCCTACCACAGCAGGTGACAGCCTAAATAATTCAGATGAAACTCTTCCAAAACTGAAAGTAACCCAAATTCTTTATAGAGCAAAGGCAACATGTTTAGACGGAGCAAATAACTGTCCAAGAGACCTTTGTAAGCTACCCAGTAAAGCCAGACATTTGCCCTCCACACCCTCACGAGGACCCGATTAAGCATTTAGGAAGAAAAGAAGAGTCTATTGAAAAACCCCTGCCAAAATTATGCCTCATTCAAACCATAAGTTTTGGCCTTAAATCTCCAGGCACACCCCACCCACTTTCCTCAAGGACTCACAGCTCCCTCATTGCCTGCTGTGTGTTGTATAATTCACATCTCAGTCAAAGGTCTCTCTGACAGGTTGGGCATTTTGGACATGACGTCTTTCTAGATTTGGCAAGATATAAGTGAGCTCAGCCAAGCCCTATACTTTAGCAAGCTTATATTCCCTGGATTTAAAAGTGCCTTTTTGTTAAAGCACTTGTGAGCGTGTCCTAACCCTGTTCAAAGCACGATCGTCCAGATGCGTCGGCCTGACTAGGCCAGTTCTCTGAATCCTTGTCCCTAATTTGTTCTTAAAAGCTTGCTGTCCCTCTGTGTATCTAGATATAGGACATCTGGTTTCAAAGGGCACAAGCCTTTCCTTTCTGGGCTAGCAGAGACCTAGAGCTAGATCAGGCTTTTTTGGACACACACACACACACACACACACACACACACACACACACGGAGAAAATTAAATGACAAAGTCGGCAGAGATTGGAGCTGTGCTGCCAGGATGCCAGGAGCCCAAGAGCTACCAAATGTAGGGGAAGCGGTCCTTCCCGCCTCAGGAAGTCCCAACCCAGGAGGCCTCAACTTCAGACTTCCAGTCTCCACAGCTATAGACAGCAAATGCCTGTTGCCTACAACCCCAGGTCCTGGCGCTTTGTTAAAGCAGCTTTGAGAAACTTGTCCTGTCAGAACACTTCTCTGTGGCTGTGACCACTGCAAACCCCTCAGTATGACAACACTGCTTATTTAATACGCAAAAACTTTTGACACGACGGTTTAAACACGAAAGGGTAGAAATACATTCGTGCGCATGTTTAACTACCAAGTTCTCGGAAAGGGCATTTTGCAGAAAGAAACTGCTATCTGTCCTGTTTTCATGCTTGAAACATACTAGAAAGTCACATTGCGGCTACTGTTCATTCTACACGTTTTTTCAGAAGGATGTTCATCCAAAACTAGTGTAATTTTGACCCAAAATAGTCCAAATATCTCTATAAGAGAAAAATCTGTTTTTCTCAGCTTTCTACTGTTTAATAAAGAAATGCCATGTGTCCAAATGGTATGAATGATAAGATTATTCTTAGATTATTATTATTATTACCTAGTTGAGAGCTTAAAGCAATTTACATTATAATGAAATTAAAGCACACTTTCCCCCATCAGCACCTTTTACTAGAGAGATACATAATGTTTTAGAGTTTCTACCATGTCGGGAACTAAATTTATATATTCTTGTTTTAAATATTTTCATTAAAATTATTATAAACAGCACATTTCGTATGGATACATCATGTGTTGGTACCCTCTTTTCCCTCGCCCCGTCCCCATTCCATTGGGGACCCTCCTCAGTGGGGTTGCAGGTATTCCCCATGGGGTTGTGGTTCATGCATTGTAGGAACAGTAGGTGACTATTTTAGGGGGACAGGAATTCCTCTGGGCATGATGTCTCAACCTGCGGCTCTTACAATCTTCCTGGCCCTCTTCTACAAAATTCCCTGAGCCCTGGTGGATGAGTTTTAAGTCTACTTCAGTGATGAACTCTTAGGAGCCTCTGGATCTCTGCTTTGGTAGTAAATTTATATTTTGAGTCCTGACACCAGAGCAAGGCCACGATTATGTATACTTTCAACTTTAATATGAAGCTGATAATACTTATACCCACTGGCTGTCCCCCATTTAGCTGTGAACTGTATACATTTAAGTGACAAAATGTCACTCTCTCAGATATGTTAATTATATGATGATCCTAAGGCCAAGGCATGCAAACAGTTATTTTCAAAGAGAAATTCTTAGTCTCACACTGTTACAGGAAGAAGCACAGGCTTTTGAGGGAGAAGCTTGGGGTGCAGCCTCCCATCTCGGAGCTCTACTCCCCCATCTGCCACACTTTTCCTATCTCCCCCCAGGCAGTGTTGGCATTATTATTGGTGGTATCAAGTGAGCTTCCTTTTCCTGTATTTATTTATAATTTTTTCTAGTGTCAATTCAGAGGTGAGTCACCCTTGCAGGGACAGCATAATTTTTCCACTCACAGACTTGGGGTAATTTGTCTAACACTTCGACAATAAAAGAATATGAGGGAAATTTTTAAAAAACTGAATCGGTCAAAGTGCCGAGAATAAATGGCTATTGATCCCTCGTAGCTGAATGAGACATCTCTACCTCTCCCTCCAATGCTCAAGCAACACTGCAGATGAGGGGATGGAAGGAATGTAAGAGCCAAAGGATGGGGAGGAGTGCTTTGGAATGCCATCTTCTGCTTTTCTGTTTTTAAATATTTATTTATTTATTTATTTATTTATTTATTTATTTATTTATTTTGAGAGAGAAATACAGAAATAGGTAGGTAGGTAGGTGGAGAGAGAGAGAGAGAGAGAGAGAGAGAGAGAGAGAGAGAGAGAATGGGTGTGTCAGGGCCTCCAGCCACTGCAAACGAACTCCAGATGCATGCGCCACCTTGTGCATCTAGCTTACGTGGGTCCTGGGGAGTCGAACCTGGGTCCTTTGGCTTTGCAGGCAAGTGCCTTAACCGCTAAGCCATCTCTCCAGCCCTGTTTTTAAATATTTTTAAATTTTATTTATTTGAGAAAGACAGAGAATGGGTACCCCAGGGCCTTCAGCCGCTGCAAACCAACTCCAGACACATGTGCCATTTTGTGCACTGGCTTACATGGGTCATGGGGAATCAAACCCGGCTCCTTTGGCTTTGCAGGCAAGAGCCTTAACCACTAAGCCATCTTCTCCAGCCCACTGGAATGCTGTCTTCTGGACCTGGAGTGGACATTGTATTCCTAGATCTCACACACAAGCTGTTTTTACCTGCACAACACCTGCACACTGCTGGGCCCATCAACATGTTATCATAGATGATGAAAGAGGGCAAAAAAAAAGAAAGAAAGAAAGAAAGAAAGAAAGAAAGAAAGAAAGAAAGAAAGCAAAACAACATCAAAATTGAAGAGGGACTAGTTGGAAAAAAGGAGGGGTTCAGTGGAAGGAAATGCAGAAGGGGAAGAAAAGAAAGTAATGAGAGCAGATTAATATCAAAATATATTATGTACATGCATGAAAATTGGCAACAAAAAGTTACAAGTAAATAGTTAATTAAATTCAAGTCAATAAATAAAGTGAAAAGGAATAAAATAAGGGGACTGAAGATGTGTGAAGAATAAAAGGTATGTGGAGCCACTGGGATGTGTGTCCATGCGCAGTGATGATGTGTGGCGGTTACCGCTGCACCCCAGGGCTTTGGAGAGAACCTTCACCCCACTCTGCAACAGAATGCAAGCATATGACATATACCCATGCAAATAATGTAATGCCATCTTCCAAACATCACTCTGCACATGCATGAGTTGTCCTTCCTCAAAGAGAAACGGCCTTCTGCTGTCTCTGCTTCCATTCAGAAACACGACTTTGCCCAGACTCAGAACCTTGGAACCATTTATTTACAGTACCAGCCTCTTAGATATTGAGCTATACAGTCGGGGACCCTATAGGAAATCAGCAACCAATCCCAGAATGTATCCAAGCCATAGCAGCAGAATGCAGAAGGTCCCATGGGTCCACAGAACAGCCCGAGAGGGAAGCCTCTGGGCCTCTCCCTCCCCCTGACTACACCACCAATAACTCGGCAAGGAGAAGAAGCTGCTTTTTGTCTCTGCAGAAGGCTGCAGAAGACGTTCATTTCTCATGAGCAGGAAGCTCCATTAGTGAATATCATGAATATCCTTGTATCACTTGCCCTCACAGAGGATGAAGTGAGTTTCATTAGAGCAAATCCAGTAAAAGGCAATGAACAGTGAAATATAAGTCCCAGGAGAGAAGAATTAGTTTCTGTTTTGTCCATTCTTGGCAGTTACTGGGCATTCAATGAACATTTTTCCAGGGTAGGAGGGAGAGAGAGAGAGGAAGAGGGAGGGGTATGTCTCGTCCCCCTCCTGCAAGGTCCAGACACAGCACGTAAGTGACTGTTCCCTGGGATAGACATTTGGTCAGGGAAGAGCTGGAGGGGTCAGCAGGGGACAGCCTTTCTGATCACCACCTGTGCTACCACCTCCAACTAACTACTATGAGCAAGGAACCGATATTGCCATGACTGTCTGGCTCTGTCTTCTGCTGGTTAAGCATTGGTTTTAAGGAAAGAGAGACGTTACTCACTGACTTGTGAATCTTCCAACTTTGGTATATGGAATGGACAGAGAGCATGTGATATACATGGGTATACGTGTAGACACTCACACGCACACACACGCACACAAACACTGGAAACTACTAAGTAAATAAGGGTTGCTGAGAGTGAGAAGGTACTTGGAGGAGTCTGGTCAGGTGGCCATGAGGAACAGACCTTTGCTGTCATCACTACAATGTCACATGGTGTGGACTCAAAGCCATCAGCCAGGTTTACAGTGACCAAGCTGCTTTTTAAAAAAATTTTTCTTGGTTTATTTATTTATTTTTTGAGAGTGACAGAGAGAGAAAAGGAGGCAGATAGATAGAGAATGGGCACACCAGGGCCTCCAGCCACTGCAAACAAACTCCAGATGCATGCGCCACCTTGTGCACCTGGCTTATGTGGGTCCTGGGGAATCGAGCCTCGAACCAGGGCCCTTAAGCTTCACAGGCAAGTGCTTAACCGCCTAAGCCATCTCTCCAGACCCCCAAGCTGCTTTTAATAAAGAATAATGATGATCACCCCATGCAAGTGATCAGTAGGCTCTCTGTGGTTCAGGGGTCAGTGGTGTTTTAGAGTCCTGTTGTAAATCGGTGGTGCCGGGCCGAAGGAGCAGCAACGCCATTGTCTCAGACTCTGGTGGTGTATTGGGCATGGAGAGCATTCATCCTCCACACTGTGTGCTTAGTGCAGAGACTTCCGAGTGTCACATGACCACTGCCTTCCAACTACCACAATCACAGCAACCTCTGCCGCAGCCACCCCCATCACCGCCGTCAGCACAGCCACCACCTGCTCTACCGTCCCCACCACGTCCGCCATCACAACCGCTGTCACCACCAAGTCAGAGCTCTGACAGTGTTCTCCTCCACTACCAATCCTGTCATCACCGCCGTCAATCTGTACCCATCGTCACCATCATTATGATCACCGTTGTTACCACCATCACCACCACTGCAGGCACCATCCCACCCCCATCAACTCTGCCACCACCATCGAGGACAATCCCCATGACCATTTCTCCTCCAAAATGCTTTTCCTATCACCACCATACCCATAACCATCACCAGCGCCATCACACCTACACTCACCTCCAATACCTACATCACAACTTCCCTCACGCCCATCACTTCCGTCACCTGCATCACCTCCTTGACCTCCATCAGCCCCATCACCTCCATCTCCACTGCCCTCACTTCCACCACCACCTTTATCTTCCCATCACCCGCTGTCAGGGTGACTGTCATCACCCCCATATCTGTCATCGTGCAACATCATGATGCCTCACCCTCTAACCTCACCCGAGTACTGTTATGATAAGCATCCTGCCCCGTTACTCACACCACACACCATCCTGCCATCTCAGGCTGGCTCTGCAGATTTTAGTTGTATGCATGTCAATCCTGAACTTGGCTTTCTGGTTGATTGCATTCATTTATACAGTATAGGGGCAGATTTGATTCATCAACAAATAAAAAGGGAATAGTGCTGGAAGATGGCTCTGTGGTTAAAGGTACTTTCTTACAAAGCCTACCATCCTGAGTTCAGTTCCCCAGTACCCATGGAGAGACAAAGTGCTACAAGTGTCCCGATTTTGTTTTCAATGGCAACAGGTCCTGGCAAGCTCATACATTCTCTCTCTCTCTTCTCTCTCTCTCTCCTCTCTCTCTCTCTCTCTCTCTCTCTCTCTCTCTCCTCTCTCTCTCTCACTCTCTCTCTCTCTCTCTCTGTCACTACTCCCTCTCTCTCTCTCTCTCTCTCTCTTTGTCTCTCACACACAAATAAAATATTTTTAATAAGGAATAAACTCAGGTTTTGTTCTATAGATAAAATGTTGACAAAAAATTCATCTAGATGAATTTTTCCTAAAAATAAAGTCAAGCAATGGCAGAACTAATGTTTTAGCTTCATTCTTTTTAAAAAAAATATTTTCAATTTTTATTTATTTATTTAAGAGACAGAGAGAGGAAGAAGAAGAGAATGGGTATGCCAGGGCATCCAACCACTGCAAACTAACTCCAGAAACATGTGCCACCCTGTGCATCTGGCTTACGTGGGTCCTGGGGAATCAAACCTGGGTCCTTTGGCTTTGCAGGTAAGTGCCTTAACCGCTAAGCCATCCCTCCAGCCCAGCTTCATTCTTTAGCTGTATATAAGACCACATGACTAATTTCTTGTTCATAAACCCAAAAGTCAGAACTTCACTGAAGTCTCCCATCTGAATTGCTACATTGGTTGCTAGGAGAATCGAGGAGGAACCAGAATGGCATACATACTTCATTTTATTATTGGTGCACTAGAGAGTGTACCACATTTTACTACGAGAGGAGTGGATAACAGAGTTTGGTTAAAGGGGGAAGGAAGAAGTGATCCAGCTGGAGGGTAGAGAAATGATTTCGGAATGGAGCTGGGCCTGCAGAGAGCAGAGGCAAGGAGGGCAGGTGAGAGGAAGGAGGCAATGCAGGTGGCCACAGAGAAAGCCATCTGCAGGTGCAGTGTGTGAGGACACTCTGCTTCCATGGGCAAAGCATCTGTGCTCTCCCACCACACTGCATGGAAGCCTGGCACAGCTGGTGTGTGGGACGAGGCTCAGGAATGCAGGACAGAGGGAAAGGCTCAGAAGAGGAAATACCACTGCGGTTCCCAGAAGGAGCATAGGCAGGAGACCCTAGTGTCCATGCAGGCAGCTTTTCCTAGTGCGTATTCTATAATATGTTATAAAAGCTTCCGGTGCCTACCAGAGTCAGAAGGTCTGGGAAGATGCACCCTTGGGAGCAAGGTGAGGATCCTCTTTCTAGGAAGACTCTGGGGACAACATTGCAACTTTGTTGCACACTGGAGTCCCCACGAACCAACTGACACCATGTCAAGGCCTGGCACACGAAGACCACCTCGATTGGCCAGGGTGCAAGAAACAGAAGCACTAGGATGATGACAGAGTTGACAGATAACCAGCTAAGGAGAGAAAGAGATGTTGATTTATTCATTTTAGGGAACTGCCTCCTATGACAGAGCGGGGTGCAAAGACCTAAACTTTAAAGGTCAGATGAGCCATCAGGAGGCTCAGGAAAGCAGAGATGGCACAGTTCAAGTCTGAAGGGTTCTGGGGGAAAGCCTTTCTTTAGGAGCCTCAGCTTTTTTTATTCTCTCAAGGTCTTCAATTGATGACACAAGGCCCTCCCATTATGGTATTCACCCTCTTTACTTCAAATCCACTGATTTAAATGCTAGTCTCATTCTAAAAAACTACATTTGCAACAATATCTAAGCTTCTTTGACCAACACCCGGGCCATATCCTGCCCATGCTAACACAAAACCAAGCACTACACCACCCACAGAGGTGACTAAATTGGAAAAGTGCAGCCTGGGCTCAGGTATCAAAGCTGCAGTCGAAGATAGGAACCGTGGGCTGGAGAGATGGCTTAGCAGTTAAGGCACCTGCCTGCTAAGCCTAAGAAGGCCCGCTCGATTCTCCAGGTGCCACGGTTAGCCAGACGCAAAAAGTGACGTGAGGGCACAATGCTGCACTTGCCCACAAAGGGGCACATGAGTCTGGAGTTAGTTCACAGCATCTAAGAGGCTGCTGGCACTCCCATTCTCTCTCTCTCTCTCTCTCACTCTCTCCAAAAAAATAAATAAATAAAAAGTTAGGAACCATTGCTCCAGGAGAACAGCCCTTGAGACATGCACATAAGGGCTCCCTCCTCTAAACCTTTCAGTTTGGAAGAACTGAAAATAAGTGTGAAGTCCAGAGGGAAACTCCCCCCTAGGAGATGAGTTTCCTGGCCTCACGGTCCCACAACAGGTGAACAGGGAGTCACTGTGTCAAGGACAGAAAAGGTGCAGCCTCAAAGGAGTCTGAAGTGACCCCAAAAACCAGGAAAAGGAAAAGGGACAATTCAGATGGGACTGTAAGGATGCAAATTTCTCCCCTCTGTGAGAAAACAGCAATATCTCAAAACTTTCTCCACTGCATCCTTGTGGGAAGCGGGGCAATTCCTGCAGGTGGAATGGTGCCTCTGACTTCTTGACAGAAGATTTCTGCAACATTGTGAACTACCTAAGTCCTGGAAATGATCACACCCTGCAGAACTGAAGTGAGAATAACATGACTTCTGCTCTGTCACTAACCTGTCCCTGGTGGAGTTTTCCTGCAGCACTGGGCATCAGCCATACAAGCTCTGCATGTGTGGGACCCTGAGAAGCACACAGTACCTGGGGGAGCCCCTCTGGACACTGAGGTGATTGGTGATGAATGGTCAGCACTATGAGGATTTGGTGAGTCCAATGGCCTCATTCTACCCTATCAACTGATTTAAGAAATGGATCCAGGCTGGAGAGATGGCTTAGCGGTAACACACTTGCCTGCAAAGCCTAAGGACTCATGTTTGACTCTCCAGGTCCCATGTAAGCCAGACATACAGTGACACAAGCATGCAAGGTTACATGTGCATACAAGGGAGTACGTGTGTCTGAAGTTTGATTGTAGTAGCTGGAGGCCCTGGTGTGCCAAATCTCTCTCTCTCTCTCTCTCTCTCTCTCTCTCTCATTAAAAAGGCAATCTGTTGGGCTTGCTTCAAAAAAAAAAAGAAAGAAAATAAATGGATACAGCTCAACCTTTGAATGTCCAAAACTATTCAGTCCATCAGGATGGAAGACAGTCTAGTTCACACATGATAATAGGTTCTGGGGCCCGGAGAGATGGCTTAGCAATTAAGGTGCTTGCCTGCAAGGCCAAAGGACCCAGGTTTGACTCCCCAGGACCCATGTAAGCCAGATGCACAAGGGGGCACACACATCTGGAGTTCGTTTACAGTGGCTGAGGACCTGGTAGGCCACTTCTCTCTCTCTTCATCTCTCTCTCTCTCTCTCTCTACCTGCCTAGTTATGTATCTCTCTCTCTCTAATAAATAAAAAATAAAAATAAATTTTAAAAAAGAAACCTGGGTTCCAATAAGCAAAGACTTGGAGGCAAGCTTTAATTTCACTGAGCATTCATTTGAAACTAGGAAGGGAAGACTTTGGTCTTGGCTTCACAGGAAGCAAGAGTGTTTGATCTTGGACTTCAGATATAAAATTGCTTGAACTTCAACATATGAGGATTTTTAATATGTGTGTCCTGTGATTTCTCCCTGGGAGTTTGTGGCGGTCTTCGCGTTATGTTTATTCTACCCTTGTGTCCTCAGGCATGGGAGGAAGGGTTTCTATGCCCCTCTGAACCCAGGGTCTCTGTGTAACTTTGTCCATGAAGTGTGAGCAAATTGGACATGCTCACCTGAAGGTGACAGCTCTAGGGACTGGTAGGTGCTTATAGGTAAGCTTATGTTCCCCCTGGCACATGGCCAGCAGCATTTCACAGGGTGGCTGCACTCTAAGATGGGTCCCCAGCTAACTCAAGAAGTCCTCGGAAACCAACCTTCTCTGTTTTAAGCCACTGGGATCTGAGAACTGTCACGACTGCACGGGGCAGCTTTTTCCACCACAATGGAATTTAATAAAAGATGCAGCTTATATTCTACTTTGGGTTGTTGACATTTTATCCCCAGGCATCTTCATGTTGACATTTAATCACACTGCAGACTCCCCTACAAGCTACATCAGCAATATGGCTAAGAAAAATGCAAAGCACAAAAGAAAACATAAATTTCTAGGTTTGATTTCAGTGCCACTCTAAATACATTTGAATATTTTATCATTCTGACGGATGCATTTGCTTCTAGGGACAAAATATATCATGGCCACCAACAGTCCCAGGAGGGCACCCAAGATTGAGAGGCTAATATTGAGGAGTGGGTTTGTCTAATGCACAGACCATCAGAGCAGCAAGTGTGACTGACAATGAACCTGGTGCTGGCTGATGGCTAAGACGCGGCATGAAGAATGCACACATCCAGGGTGCCCTTCACTCCTCTTCCTCTTTTTCAATACAGAAGAAATTCTACTTGAGCGTTGGCCCCTTGTCCACATCTCGTTGACCCCTCACCATGGAGGGGTGAGTGGTGACTGCATTTGGCCTGTGTTCCATGACTGGAGAGAGATGACTTAGTGGAAGGCTGAAAGAAGTTGGAGTTATATATATTTTTCCTTCCCTCTCCCCATAGGACATATGAACAATCTAGGGTAAAATATGCCATTTCAAAACTCTAACTCGGGCTGAAGGGATGGCTTAGCAGTTAAGGCACTTGCCTGCAAAGGCAAAGGACCCAGGTTCAATTCCCCAGGACCCACGTTAGCCAGATGCACAAGGGGGCGCATGCATCTGGAGTTTGTTTGCAGTGGCTGGAGGCCCTGGCACACCCATTCTCTCTCTCTCTCTCAAATAAATAAATAAAATATTTTTTAAAAAAACTCTAACTCTATTGTCTTGGGATGTCCCCAAAACAGATGATACAAGCAGAAGGGTGACAAGCAATGACCCTGAATGCATAAGTCATATCCAAGTCCCCCTGAAAGGCAGTGAGGCTGACAGTCTGCTCTTCACCTGTCTGAGTA